>CM076584.1:367910935-369110935 GCA_034641835.2 Pinus albicaulis | reverse complement strand
AGAAATAAGGAGAAACTGAAAACCGGGGTTGGGAACAGATTTTTCTACTTAGTATTAGAGCTATTTTGCTGAAAAGTGCAGCTTGGGACAACAAGAAGAAAAATTTCAGGAAGCTGATTTTTCACACAGAAAATAGTACTTTTACTACAATAGTGGATTTTTCAGTTTATTAGGACCAATGTTGCAGGAAACGTTCCCCCCCGCCCCCAGCTCCAACCCCCGAAACGCGGTCCCTACGGAACCGTACAGGATTCGCCCCCCGAAACACGTTTCGGAAAAAAATTGTGTTTCCTGGTTTTTTGGAACCATACAATCGGATCCGCGTTTCGTATGACGGATCGCCGTACGGAAGCGCCGTGATTCCTGTATGAATCGCGAGCGGTTCCGTAAAGTGTTGTACGGATCCGACTAACGCAACTCATAGAAGCGCTTTTTTTATTTTTTATTTTTAAATATTTGTCTTTGGTTGGGTTAGAAGGTGAGTTAGTGTTGAGTTAGGGATAGGATGAAAAAGATATAAGCTCTCTTTTAGCTCTTTAGATGTTTCTTAGATGCTCCCTCATGGTAATGTTAAATTCTTAAAGTAAAAGTGACATTCTTATTTATTTTTCATTTTCATCTTTTACTTAAATTTTTAACATTAGCATGAAATGACTCAGGATGTTTGAGAGTGGTTCCAGCCTGATCGGACTTCATATGGAGAAAATAGAATTTCATATCCTATTCAAAATTTAGCAGACTTAATAGTTTTCAGGAATTCACGATCAATGGTATGGTGGCATGTCATTAGATTATATCATATATGAGGGTATGTGATTAGCATTTAATCAAGAGCACCAAGCCCTATATGTACCTTAGTGTTGGTGGTGTTAATTGTTGAACTCCTTTGTCATGTCGTTAGCAAAGAAATTATATTTCAGTCAAGTCAAAATAATCAATCAAGCATGTTAAGTTCTTTCTACCATATTTATAAGGCTTGCATTAGGTAGTTTGATCAAAATTGGACAATTTTGACTAATGTCCCTAAATAATCGAGGTAGAGGCAAAGGCTAGACAAGAGGAGAAGAATCTAGGTTATAGATGGTTGATGCTCAAATAATTAATCATTAATGTACAATGGATGTCCTATCTATCTTGATTTATGTACAAATATGCATGCTTCCATATCTACTACAATTAATTTTCTATTTTGGATGTTTTTTTTAATATAAATGCAATATATATATATATATATATATATATATATATATATATATATATAGTAGACACTTCCAGGATGCTTCGCTTCCTAGATTTTTTGGAAATGACACTTCCGCGTCCCCGCTTCCAAAAAACGTCCTTGCTTCGTCCCCGCTTCGTGCAACATTGATTAGGACAACAAGCATGTCTTTGGGCTTGAGGGTGGAGGATAGGTTGGATGGGCATAGCAACTACAGTGTATGGAAAGAAAGAATGCAAAGCATCTTTGAGGAGGCGAAAGTCTGGGGTATAATGGTGCATACCCAACAACACTCCATGAATGTGCCTACTGATGTTGTTCAGTTGGCAGAATTTAACAAGAAGAATAACGAGGGTAAGAGACTGATTCTGGATGGTATTAAAGACCATGTCATTCCTCATGTGAGAGGAAAGAGATTTTCTCATGAGATGTGGACAACCTTGACCAATCTCTACCAGAGTACCAATGAGAATAGAAAAATGGTCCTAAGGGAGAAGCTGAAGACCATTAAGATGGCTAAGACTGATAGTGCTACTAGATATCTCACAAAGATCACTAATGTGAGAGATGTGTTGGCAATATTTGGAGAGGTCATTCCACCCACTGAGTTGGTGCGGATTGCACTGAATGGCCTTCCCAGTTCACGGCTGAACTTTGCTGATGGGGTTTGTGCACGTGAGACCCTTCACACTCGGGAGAGGTTCTGGGATGATTGCATACAGACTAAAATCAGAAAGAACCAAATTGGGGCAGCCAAACTTGTTGAGTAGGATGAGGATGTAGCACTGTTAGCAGGAGGCAAGAAAGGCAAGGGAAAGAAGCAAGCTTCCACAAGTAGTGGTGGGGGCAAAGGCAAAGGTAAAGGTAATCAGGTGAACACGTAGAAGGACTATTCCAAGGTGAAGTGTTGGAATTGTTAGAGGATGGGACACTATGCAGTTGTGTGTCTGGAGAAGAAGAAGAAAGGGAAGAACGAAACTATGGCAGCATCAGCAGAGATAGAGGACGTTTCGGATAGCTTTGATCTTGAGTTTGGGTTCATTGCTTGTGAGTCCACTAGTGCAGGATCACCTGCCATGGAGGTTGAGAGGGAGTGTGCATTTCCCTCCACTAGCAGAGAATCTTCAGGTATCTGGTATGTTGATAGTGGGGCTTCACGTCATATGACAAGAGTCCGTGAGTACTTCTCAGAGCTTTTAGAGAGTGGCACTGATATCGAGGTAGTACTCGGAGATGACAACGTTGTTAGAGCAGTCAGTGTGGGGACATTGACATTTGATAGGGAACCCAAACCTCCCTTGAAGGTGTCAGATGTTTTATATGTGCCAGGGATGAGGAAGAACCTCATATCCGTCTCAGCATTGGGGGACAGAGGATATGAGATATTGTTCAGTAGAGGACAGGTGCTTATATATCCCAGGGGCGCTGCAGCTGATTCAGCTAGAGTGATTGGTGTACACCATGCAAAGGTGTACAAGTTTGCATTTCAGTCTCTTTTGGCATGAGTAGTAGTACCGGCAGCAGAGCTAGCAGTTCAGAGCTATGCGAGACTTGGCACTGCAGGATGGGGCACATGTGTCATGGGGCCCTGAGGACATTGCGGAAGATTACTACAGGTGTGCCAGATTTCAGTATTGATCACTTTGATACATGCAGGGGATGTGCGATGGGCAAGTTTGCCAAATCCCCTTTTCCCAGCAGTGACAACAGATCGATTGGGATACTTGATTTGATTCATACCGATGTGAGCGGTCGGGTGTCTCATGTTTCCTTGAGTGGATATGAGTACTATGTTTTATTCATCGATGATCACTCCAGGAAAACTTGGATTTATTTCTTGAAGACCAAGAGTGAGGTCTTCAAGCAGTTTCAGGAGTTCAGAGCTCTTGTGGAGACTCAGACAGGTCGGAAGATCAAGTCCTGAGGTCGGACAATGGAGGAGAGTACACCGTTGGTGAGTTTGTTGATTATTGTGTGGAGGTAGGCATTAGGAGGGAGTTCACAGTTCCTTACAATGCCCAACAGAACGGGGTTGCGGAGAGGAAGAACAGATCCATCGGTGGGGCTGCCAAAGCCATGTTACATGATCAGGGGTTGCCATTGTTTTTGTGGGCAGAGGCCTGCAATACTACTGTATATTTGCAGAACAAGAGTCTGCATCGTGCCTTGGGGCATGTGACTCCGGAGGAGGCTTTTTCTGGGAAAAAGCCTGATGTTGGTCACTTTCGTATCTTTGGGTGTATTGCATACTCCTACATACCCAAGGAGAAGAGGACCAAGCTAGAGCCCACCGCAGAGAAGGGTATCTTTGTGGGCTACAGTGAGACCTCGAAAGCCTTTCAGATTTATATTCCTACACAGAGGAGAGTTGTTGTCAGGCGGGATGTGAAATTCGAGGAGGACAGGGCTTTCAAGAGGTCATGGGAGTTAGAGTATCTGGATCGGCCAAACCCTCAGGAGCAACTGAGTCAGGCACAGGGATCTAGTGGGCAGGGATCAGGAGGATCAGGAGGTACATCGATTATGATATCAGGTCCATCAGTGAGCAGTGGCTCGCAGAGTCAGAGGGGTGGTGCTTTGGGTAGCATACAAAGCAGTCCACAGAGCAGTTCACTAGGGAGTTCACTGATGGATAGTTCACACGGTACTTCAGCATCTACAGGTTCAGGTTCAGGGCAGGAGGATAGACAGTTAGGAGTTCAAACTCCTGATGAGGAGAAGGAGTTTCATTCTCCAGTGGGAGAAGTGTGCTCAGGGAAGAGGAAGCCCAAGTGGCTCCAGAATACCTTGAGAGAGGCCACATTTGTTGCTGGGCCGAAGAGGCTGGTCAGAGAGAGCAGAGCACCTGATAGGTTTTGTAGCTATATGGCAATGATTGCCAACATTGTAGACTCTAAGCCTTCTAGCTATGAGGAGGCAGCTAGCCAGTAGGTCTGGAGAGAGGCCATGCAGGAGGAGTATTCTTCTATCATGAAGAATGATGTTTGGGAGGTGGTGCTGAGGCCGGAGGGCAAATCTGTGGTTACTTCTAGATGGCTTTACAAGGTAAAGCATGCTGCAGATGGAAGCATTGAGAAATTCAAGGCAAGGTTTGTGGCTGGAGGTAGAGGGAGTAGATTATGGGGAGACCTTCGCTCTCGTGGCTCGATATATACTTCGATTCGCTCTATTATATCGATATTAGCAGAGATGAGTTGGAAGATCCACTAGATGGATGTGAAGACCGCATTTCTCAATGGCTTCATACTGGAGGAGGTGTGCATTGAGCAGCCACAGGGCTTTGAGGTGCATGGGAAGGAATCCAATGTGTGCAGACTGAAGAAGGACCTTTATGGCTTGGAGCGAGCTCCCAGAGCTTGGTACTCCAGGATTGATACTTACTTGCAGGTGATGGGTTTCACAAAGAGTGATGCAGATCCGAACCTATACTTCATTGTGATAGGTGAGGAGCCTCTCATTCTGGTGCTGTATGTGGATGACTTGGTCATTACGGGTGTAGAGAGACTCATAGAGAGCTGCAAGAGAGATCTTGCGTCGGAGTTTGAGATGAAGGACATTGGGTTGATGGATTACTTTTTGGGTTTGGAGGTGTGGCAGGAGGAGGGGCATTTCTTTGTGGGACAGGGGAACTATATTGTGGACATCCTTGGCAGATTCCACATGGAGGATTGTAGACCCATGTTGACAACGATGATCACCAACTGGAAGGAGCTTCATGCTTCAGATTCCGAGTTGGTGGATCCCACATTGTATAGACATCTGATTGGTTCCTTGATGTATTTGGTCAACACCAGACCAGATATATGTTTTGCAGTCAACACGATGAGCCAGTTCATGTGTGAGCTTAGGAGGGTGCACTGGGTTACTGCAAAACACATTTTGCGGTACTTGCAGGGGACAATGGATAATGGTCTGGATTATAGGCAAGGAGATGGTGTGAGATTGGCAGGTTACACTAATTTTGATTGGGCAGGTTGTGTTTCTGATAGGAAGAGCACATCAGGTTGTTGTTTTGGGTTGGGTTCGGCAGTGGTGTCGTGGTTCAGCTGAAAGCAACAGTCAGTAGCATTGAGTTCAGCAGAAGCAGAGTACATGGCAGCCAGTCTAGCTAGTTGTTTGGCTTATTTGGTCAGCCGTTGAGACCTTCAGTGATATACTGTGATAATCAGAGTTGCATTGAACTCACGAAGAATCCAGTATTTCATGACAGGTCAAAGCATATCGGGATCAAATATCATTTCATCAAACACTATGTTCAGAAGGGAGCTATGAAGCTTGAGTATATTCCCACCGATGAGCAGGTTGCAGATATTCTTACCAAAGCCTTACCACGAGGCAAGCATGTCTACTTCAGAGACAAGATGGGTGTGGTGAGGAACACCTTCCTCGGTAAGAGGGAGTGTTGAAATTTGGTTCCCGGAGGACAGGTGGTTCCCTAAGGCTTTGATCTTTGGCCTAGGGAAAAGTGTCCAAAAGAATTTAATTTTTCTCCTAAAGTGATTTTATAAAGTTATAAAGTCAAATCTAATTTAAAAGTGACTTTAAGTGATAAAGTTATTGAGTCTAATTTTAAAGTGACTTCAATAAAGTCAATGTGAAATTAGAAAGTAAAAAGTGACTCTGGAAATATATGACTAAGTGGGTCTTTATTAAAGTGGGGTTAATTAAAAAATAGAAAGTGAGATTTAAATGAGCATTTAATCTCAACCCTAGATCTAAAGCTATTTCAGCCATTGGATTTAGGGATTCCCCAAAAGTTACTTAGGGTTAGGTTAAAGGAGGAAAAGGAGAGAAAAGATTGAGAGGAGGAGAGAGAGTTGGAGAATTTCTGAGCTTGAGAAGGTGAAGGAGAGGAAGAGTTCAGTAGTCCGTACAGCAGCAAGAGGCTGCATGTTTTTCGAGGCAGCAAGATGTTGCACGATTTTCGAGGCAGCAAGTCTGTACAACAACATAGTTTTCGAGGCAGCAATCCATATAACAGCTTGAGGCATGGTTTTCGAGGAGAGGGATAGCACAAAAATCGAGGTGAAGGTACAAAAAGCTATAGGCACGGATTTCGAGGCTGCTGGGCACAGTTTTTGAGGCAAAAAGCACGGGTTTCGAGGAGGCAGTTATGCTGTACTTTTCCATAAAGTCCGTATGGCCGTACAACTAAGTATCGGGCACGATTTTCAAGGCTGTTAAGTGCTGTAATAAATTTCTGTTTTGAACATTTTATTGTTTTGGCACGATTTCCAAGGCGGAGGCAAGCATGGAAAACAAGATAAGTCTGTACAATGTTTGCTGAAATTTTTCCTGTACATTTCACATCTCTGTAAAAGCATTTTTCAGAAATAAAGAGAAGCTTTCGAACTGGTTTTCCCCAAGAGTTGTTGGGGGTTTTTCCAGGGTCAAGGTGACCAAAAATCAGTGTGTCTATTTTCTGTGTGTGGTTGATTTATTTTTTTGAGTTTTATTTCTGCATTTCAGCACTCTGAAACTTCCAAAATTCGTGTTTTCACAAAATATTTATTTTTCTAGCTTGTTGAATGTATGGATATGGGAATGGACAATTAACTTTATGGGAGAAATAAGGAGAAACTGAAAACCAGGGTTGGGAACATAAATTTCTACACATCTCAATTTTTTCGCATGAATATGAAAAAATATTTCACTAAGACATCTTCGGGATTCAAATTTGAAGCTAGTCAAGTAACCCAAATTCACATATATTACCAAGACTTGAAACATAGTTTGGAACCATCCCTTGAAAATCAAATTGAGAATCAACGATATTTCAAACAAGTCACTTGGTCGAATCAAACCTCATTGACTAACATCAAACTATTTGGACTTGGTCTACCTTAAGAATGTCCTTCTTGAGAAAAGAGAAACCATCCCAAGGAATGAAAAAGTGCTATTGTGGTGATAGTGGGTAGCCATCCATAGTTACACAAACTAACTTGTGCATGGCACTTCGTTAAATTTAGATAACCATGGTGTTCTATGCTTGATGCACTTTTACTTCAATCTTTCTTAGGCCCAATACAAAATAGTAATCACATAAACTTGAAAGTAAAATGATGATATAAGACAATAATAGATCAATAGAAGACAAGCCAAATATAGATCACATTTACAATTCTTTTTGTCCAACAAAGATATGAGATATTGTGGCATTATGACAATTAGCAGGATGCTTCAACCAACAAAGTCTTTCTTGGTCAGCCAACACTTTCATGTGTCACACGGACACCCACAACCCTCAAAGACAACTCATCACAAGTCAAGGCAAGTCAAACCAGGGAAAATGCATAAATGTCAATGCAGTCAGATTCATAAAAGTCAATGCATCAAATTAGGGTTTTGGTCAAACAGCTTGAAATTCCTCGATTTTAGTGCCCAGCTGTACGATCTCCTAAAATCAGAATTTTTGTAGAATATTGAGGTCAAATGACCAAGGGTTGACCACGGTCAACACTGGTCAACGTTGCAGCAGAAAAGCCCTAAATAGATCAGTGCAAAAACAAAAAGCCCTAAACATATCAGTGCATAAAACAACAACTTTGCTCCACATGTGTGAGGGAAAAAGGCCTCCAAAGGCTATCGAACCAATCAGATCACAATGAGAGAATGTGTGATGAGATGATGAGAAAATGACCTCCAAGTCTCTCCAATTTATATTCATCAATGAGGGTGTGTGACAGATCTCTTACGCATGTGGGATAAATCTGGCCAACCTTGCACATGTGGAAAATAAATTCAAAATCAATGTTCTGCCCATCCAATCAAGATGATCTTTAAATCAATCTTGCACCTCTCCGAAAGAGGAATCCAACAAAGATATGACCATCGTCATGTGAGCAGTGCAACATGGAGTTTGGACCTTGTTTCCCGAAATTAACACTCCCTCTCAACTAGGGAGAACTCCATCTGTCCACAAGTGCCATCCATCATGTACCAAACCAAACATTGTGCGTCATCCCGCCGTAACTTGCTTTGCTGGCTCTTTATTTCAGAAGAAAAGGTGAGTCACAAAGACATCACACACAACTGACCCGAAGTCAGCTTAGAGGTAAAACCTCTCTCGGACTCAAAAGAGTCTCATACTAACCCGAAGTTAGTTTACTGACCCGAAGTTAGTTTAGAGGATAAAACCTCATCATACTTGATCCCAGATCAAGGTGTTGGACACACGTCATCCTAGACCTAGAGAGTACGACAATCTCCGATGCGTTCTTCGATCTTGCTATGGTCTCTATCCACATTTCCCACCTCATTGGCCAAATGAGAGGTGCTTCCCATGAGTCTGAAACTCCATCGGTAGGATGCGTGTGGGGCACAGATCAGAGAGAGGCAAACCAACTCAATATCGTAACAGTGGGGCAGAAGCACCACAAGGTTCGGCAAGCCTAGCCCTGTGAGTGCTTATAGCTCCAAGAAGCTATCCCCAAGCCCCCTAGAGCTCCCAGATCTCATAGTCCAACTCAAGCAGAACCCTTAGAATAGGGTCTTTCCACGATTCCAAGCTTCTCACGGAAGGTTAGGAACTTGACCTTCCCTAGGGGCTTTGTGAGAATATTTGCGACCTGCTCATCAGTTCCTATATGATCGAGGCTTACGGCACATCGCTGTACCATATCCCGGATAAAGTGGTACCTGATATTAATATGCTTGGATCGATCGTGGAACACAAGATTCTCAGAAAGACGAATCCCACTCTGGTTATCACAAAGGATAACAGTGGTATCTAGCACATGCTCGAACAACTCACTGAAGAGATTTCACAACCAAACAACTTAACAACTGACCATACTCGTTGCAATGTATTCGGCCTCAGTGGTGCTCAAAGCCACCGGCTTCTGCTTCCTGCTCATTCAAGATATCAAAGCAGAACCCAAGGTGAAGCAACATCCAGATGTGCTCTTGCGATCCACCACATTGCCAACCCAATCGGCATCAGTATATCCATGGAGTCTCAAAATCCCGACAGTGTATCTCTGCCCATGGTTGATTGTGCCCCGAAGATATATCAATAGATTCTTGGTACCAATCCAGTGAATGTGATGAGGTTCAACCATATGTTGACTCAAAGTGTTCACTGCAAAACATACGTCCGGACGGGAGTTCACTAAGAACATCAGGGCCCCTATGAGTTGTTGATACTTGGTAGGATTTGCTAGCATGGGCCCAACAACGTTTCCACTCAACTTCTTAAAGTTGAGTTCCATCTGTGTCGACACAGACTTATAGTCCACCAAACCAAACCTCTCCAGCAGCTTCACGACATATTTTCCTTGAGTAAGGAAAATCTCGCCTGGCCTCTGCCAGACCTCCAAGCCTAGGAAGTAGTGCATAAGTCCTAGGTCTTTCATCTCAAACTTAGAAGCTAGCTCCCTCTTACACTGATGAATGAGAGGGTCAACACCTGTTAGGAAGAGATCGTCCATATAGAGAACCAAAATGAGAGGCCTTTCTCTATCAACCTTAAAATAAAGGTTCGGACAAGCATTACTTCGAGTGAAGCCCAGCTTCATCAAGTAGCTATCTATCCTCTCATACCAAGCCCTGGGGCTTGCTTCAACCCATGGAGGGCTTTCTTCAACCTACATACATGGGTGTCTCTATCTCAGAGTTTGAACCCAGAGGTTGCTCCATATACACCTCTTCCTTTATAGATCCATGCAGAAAAGCGGTCCTCACATCCATCTGATGTAGACTCCATCCATGCATAGCATCAAGGGAAATAATAGATCGGATGGTGGTATAACGGGCCACAGGTGCAAATATATCATCATAATCTATGCCTTCTTTTTGAGAGAAGCCTCGGGCAACGAATCTTGCCTTGTACTTTTTAGCACTTCCATCAGATCCATGCTTGATCTTTTAGAGCCATTTCGAGGTGACAACAAATT
This sequence comes from Pinus albicaulis, assembly GCA_034641835.2. NCBI lineage: Eukaryota > Viridiplantae > Streptophyta > Pinopsida > Pinales > Pinaceae > Pinus > Pinus albicaulis. The sequence continues at coordinate 369,100,822 of CM076584.1, read as the reverse complement.
TGTCCTCTGGTCTTGGGACCACTTCCCAAACATCATTCTTCATAATGGACTCATATTCTTCGTGCATAGAATCCTTCCAAACTTGATGCTTTACAACTTCTTCAAATGTTCCAGCCTCAGATTGTACTATCACACTCATGGCTGCTAGATACCCTTGATATCTCTTCAGCTTCTTGCTTTCACGGAATGTCCCCCTTGGGGAAATATGTCTCTTGGCATCTTCGAGAGTATCCCTAAGCCATGAGGGTCTTCTCTTATTTGAAGGAGGTGGATCAATGGGATCCATTGGTCCTTCAACATCAGGCATCAGGTCATTCTTCGACTCTTCCAACTTCCCTGCTTCATCTTCTTTGTCTTCCTTGGAGCTAGGAAGATTTCTTACTTTCTTAAGGGAAACATCTTATCGAAGGTGACATCGTGGCATATCTCCACTTCTCTTGGACCAGACATAGAGATTCTATATGCCTTCGAAGTTTCACTATAGCCCACAAACGTTCCCTTCTTTCCAGAAGCATCCAGCTTGCTTCTCTTTTCTTTTGGCACATGAAAGTAAATAGGACAACCAGAAACTCTAAAATTAGAAACACCAAGTTTCTTACCAGAGAAGACTTCTGCGGGAGTTTTGCAGTCCAAAGCGGAATGCGAGTATCTGTTTTGAACATACACAACAATGTTTGTAGCTTCTCCCCATAGAAACTTCCGAAGACGTTGGTCACATAGCATGGCATGGACAACTTCCACAATGGTCCTGTTCTTTCTTTCAACAACACCATTTTTCTCTGGAGTGTATGTAGTTGTGGTCTCCCTCTTAATCACAGTTTCTCTACAAAAGTCATTAAACTCATTTGACTCATACTCGGTCCCATTGTCGGTCCTCAAAACTTTTATTTTCTTCTTGATTTGATTTTCCACCAAGGCCTTGAAGGTACGAAAACATTTGAATGCTTCGTCCTTCTTCTTTAAAAAAATATATCCAGGTCTTCCGGGAGAAGTCATCTGTAAAAGTCATGTAATAGGAACATCCTGCCAAGGATGTCACAGGCAGGGTACCAGATAAGTCAGAATTTATCAACTACAAGATATCAGTTGTCTTTGTGACACTTGATGGGAATGGTTCCCTTGTATGCTTCCCTTCGGCACAACCTTGACATATACCTTCATGATCATCTCTCAATTCAGGCATCCTTGTCACCACCTTCCTTGCTTCAGGAAGGGCTTTGTATTGAAGGTGTGCAAACCTCCGGTGGCGTAGGCATGTGGGATAAATCTGGCCGTCCTTGCAAATGTAAAAATTAAATTCAAAATCAATGTTTTGCTTATCCGATCAAGATGATTTTTAAATCAATCTTGCATCTCTCTGAAAGAGGAATCCAACAAAAATATGACCATTGTCATATGAGTAGTGCAACATGGAGTTTGGACCTAGTTGCCCAAAATTAACACACTTTCACACAATTGGGTGCAGTCTTTTGGTATAAAAAGTCCTACATGTCATATGATTTGAATGTTGTCTTATTTTGTTTAGACAATAATAATTAAAATAAATGTTTGATTTTCAGTTTTGTGGTATTTAAAAGAGCTTTAAATATTTGATGCAATCTATCATCTTGAGTTGCCTAGTTTAGGCTTCAAATAAATTGAATCGTTCATGGTTAGTTATCATTAGTGTTTTGTGCCTTGGAATAGTAACATGTTCTTTGGAATTTGTTTATCCCATGTTGATTTGTAGGTACCTTGGATGCAAGTAAGTGGATCGAGGACATTACTGTTAACAGTTTCGCCAATGACTTTCATTTCAGCAATTGGTATTGGCATGTGAGTGTCTATATTACACTTTCAAATCATTTTTTATGGCTATCTTGATGTGTTTTTCCATGTTTATTAAATTGGTCATGCCTTTTAAAATGAAAAATTGACTTTTATGATATCAGATCATTGTTGCAGTTACCTGTATTGATAATTTGTCACCGAGGGCCATGAAATTGAGATTATCTGATAAATAAACAAATATTACTAATTTTAAAAAATAAAATTTAAATATTGATTTTTTAACAGAAAAAATTTAAACTAATAACATGAAATAATCACATAGTTAGATAAATATGAAAAGAAAGCTAATATATGACAGAGGACGTAATATTATACATCAAATGCAACTATCAATACCAATAGCTCTCCTATCAAAACTCACGATCGAATACATGATAAAAAATCACATTAAAGTATAATAAATATATCTCATCATCATGAGTCATCTACAATAATGAACATGCTATTTCCTTTAACACTTTTACAAGCAAAGGTAATGGCTCATGCTCTTGAAGAAGTCCCTATGGTTGTAATTGAATGTCTTCTCGTAGATGCCAAGCCCATGCGTGCCCCCTTTTCTGGCCATAGTCAGAAACTTATTGTTATCTTCTTAGTGCACTTCGAGCATAAATTGCAAGGGCACCAAAGGTGAAATATTATTAAACTCTTTTCTAAAATAATTGACCTGAAAACCTTGGTTAAGACTTAGAAAATCAGTAAATTAATCATCATTTCTCTATAGTACTTATTTTCTTCATCCCAGAGTAAGCAAACACATGTTATGTGCATGCAAAAAGAATATAAAATATGAGCAAACTGCGATAGATCAACAATACTAAAACGGGGTGAGAAAGGGGACATGAGCACTATCCAAACCATGCATATCACGGTCATGTGCTAGAAAACTGCTGCCTAATCTTTAATGAATAACAATGTTGGAAAAGTCAAACTCAGGAATAAATCGACAAGGGTCCGAAAATTGAAAAAGGCGCAAAGTTGGGAGCAAACTGAAAAAATCGAAAAAATTTCAGCAAAATTAAAAAAATACAAAAATGTTCATTTAAAAAAAGAAAATAGCATCTAAAGCATCCACAATATCAAATAAATGCATTGCGACATAAATAATAATTACGAAAATAAGGCTAATATATAAGATACATAAGAAGTCTAGTGCTGCATCACATATTAATAGTAAATCAAGTCCTAAACCCTGAATTCTGACTCAGTCACAAGAGACAAAATATCAACAAAAAATATAATAAATGTATCTCATCATCATGAGTCATCTACATGTCATAAACTAATGAGTCAGTGAGTTCTTCTGCCCTTTTTATAGGAATAGGGAATGAATTTTCCTCTAGAAAAAGAAGGCCTTGGCCCTAGGGCTAGGCACCGACTCTAACGTCATCTATATTGAGAATTTGGAGGGCTGGTGATTAATACAAATTCTCCTCTTGAGAATTACTTGTGAGCTTTCTTGAGTTACTTATGTCTTCTCTTCTTTTAGCTTAGTTAATCTTTCATCAAATCAATTATCAAAATGCATAGGACAGAAAAGTTAGGCTCCTAGAGCCAGGGAAAAACCTTTCCCTCTTGGAGAGGAAAACCCGCAAAGAATTCTTCTTATAGATCTTCAAATGACAAGTACCATGACCAATACTCAAACCCTTGACCTAGATATGCTTCCAAGACCTTGATTTAGCTTCTTCAACTTTGATTCTTCTTTTCACCAATTTGCTTAGTTCTGCATCAATCTTAGAGACCTTGACCTTCACCTTGTATATGCTTGTATTTGATTTGCTTGAACTGTAGGAAGGTAAATCAACGTTCCTCACTATTGCTGCCTCTTCTCCTTATGATGACTGTCTCAACTTCAATAAATTATTTCTTCAGATCAATAACCCTGAACTAACACTCTTAAACTCAAAGTTATACTTACTGTACCCTTCCTGCACTTGTCCGTAACTTTGCTTCAGTTATCCGCAACCCTGTACCTCCTGTACTTTCCGCAATTTTCTTTCTTGCTCTCTTGTTTTAGATCCGCACTTATTCACTATCCTTTTATCCGCACTTATATGTTGCCTTTTATTTGCACTTATATCCTGCCCTTTTATCCGCACTTATATACTGCCTTTTATCCGCAATGTCTTCTTGGAGATGTCCGCAAACTTACTTGACTATCCGCAATTCTGTATGCAAACTGTGCCTTGCTATCCTTCTTGTATTTCACTGTAACCTTCTTCCTGCACCTTTGATTTGGATCCGCACTTTTACTATCCTCTATTCACACTAAAATGCTATCCTTTATCCACACTGTGATCTCGAAAATATCCGCATTCTTGCTTCCATAATGACCGCATACCAAATGTATATATATAGGGCACATCTCTTTAAGCAAGCCGACCATACCGCTGTGAGTTAGGCTGACTAGATCATGGTTAATGAGGCCGACTAGATAAGGTTTATTCCAGCATTGGAGAGGTATTTCTTCACTGCGTTTAGGGCTTGTCTTTCATCGTTGCATTGAGGGTTGTTGTGAGCTTCTTCCACAAGGTCTTGGAGCATAAATACCTAGACTAGTTCCTTCATGTATGAGACACTTAATTCTATTTATTCCTAGAAGATAAAAATCTAATAGACATCAAGAAGAAGTCTATCTACACACTAAAAATCTTGCTCATGAAACCCATGAAGCAAGTACACCAAAAATACATTTTTATTGTCTTTGAATTCTTCTTTACATAAATACATAATTACATAGTCAACATGAAGACTGACCTAGTTACACTTTTCAACACTCTCTCTTAACTAGGGAGGTATTCATACAGGTACATGGTCACTTTCAAACTGAAGAATCTCATAAGAAGAATCAGATTGGTAATAGCATCTGTATAACATCAAATCAACCAGCATTGTCCTAGTGCAAGGCCTTGACTAACAGCCCCATCTCTCAATGAGACAATGGGCTACAATGTTGGCAAGAGACATGAATAATAGACACAATAGTCATTGTCTCTCCAAGGTACATACCCCATCTAAGTGTTCCCAGATTATGACCTTGGACTATTCTTCTCTTGCGTAGCCAACCCTCAAAGAATATCGGTCCACGACTACTCTTATCTTGAATGCCCTATCTCATGTTCAAAGAGTATCGAATGCCAGATGATTACCCGATCCTCCATTCTGTCTTCCAGGTGAAGACCAGAATGATGTGTCTATCCATTCCCTTCAAATGGCCTTCACTAAGACTTACGGCTGTTAGTCCTGGTCTAGTGCATGACACATGTAATAGAGAATCACATGCGTCACTCCCTCTTAACACAGGAAGGACATACTTGAATTTTCTTCCAAGCAAGAAACTTACCACTAGGCTCCCTATCAACCAGGGTCCTGCAGCAATAATCCAACTACTCATGAAGAATTCCTCCCCTCGATGTCATGGTTTTCGATATTGAGGAATCTTGAACTTCTGGCTTCATAGGGCACAAATCATCCATCACTTTCAGTCACGAGTCATGTCCACTATCAGAAAGTGATTCATCAGTCTTTCTTATCTGGTCCACCGTTATTGTTAAATTCTGAAGATGTTCTATGCTTAGATGCAAATATACTTTAAACTTCTTGGGCACAATGAAAGTAAGATGTAGATAGAACTGTTGGAAATACTAAGAGGGGGGTGAATTAGTATTTCTTTTCAATTGTTAATTTTACCAGTTAGATCACTTATATTTAGAACATGTTATCACTATAAAGTTTTTCCCAAACTTGGATAGTTTGCTTTGTTCCTAGTCATGGTTTTTAGATAGGTGTGAAGTCATGTTAAGTTTTTAGGGGTTAAGTGATAGGGTTAGAGTATCATTTTCATTCACATAATAAAGTCTAACAACCTTGTTTCTTACCTTGACAGTCTCATATCATGTTTAGAGAGTCAAATTTTTAACCACTTGAATTTTTTTTCGAATAAGCCACGGAACCATGTTTTCGTAGAGCAGACAGTGTAAAAAACTGCTTTTGCGCTACGAAAACGCTGGTCATTTCGTAGCGCAAAACCCTGAAAATACATTGCATGTGCTACGAAATCGGGGATTCGTAACCAATCCCGTCCAACTGTCAAATCCATCAAATTTCGTTAAATTGTCATGAGTAGGTGTCAGTCCACGAATCCTTTCTCCCACATGAAACCATTCACAACCATCATGAGATTCGTTAGGGGTCATTTATCATCTGTCATTTTAAAATTTGAAATGGGATGGTTGTCCTTGGTTATATTTTCTCATGCAAAAAACATTTGCTGCATGTCTTTCTTCGAATAACAAGCTCATGGTAAGCATAAACCAGAGTTTTTGAACCAGTTATCAAGCAAGGCTGAAACAATTATCAAGCGAGGCTGAACGCTTAATCAAGCGAGCCGGTTTCTCTTAAATCAAACAAGTCAGTTTATTACAGGTTTTCTGAAGCTACAGAGATTCCAAGTGAAAGATGACAGAGGAAAAAATAAACCACAGATCAGGACATTGTTTGAGAACAGAACCCAAAGGCACAAAAGCTCTCATTAAGGATAATTCAGTTGAAGAAGCTTTCAAGAAAGTAGGATGCTAGAGATTCTGCGAAAAGCTACAGGGAGGTCATAATCAAGTCACAAAGGAATTTGCCATCAATTTCACAGGTTCAAATACAAAAGTTGGATGTTTAAACTTACCAATTTCTCCTGAAGTTATTTCTTTAGTGACAGAGATTCCAAAAGGGGAAGAAAGGTGGTTCAAGAATTTCAGGTTTGAAATGGAACCTTGTAAATTCTTTTTGAAGCAAGAGTTTGTGGACACAGATTTAACCAAAGCAGTGCCAAGAGGTTATGTCAAAGATACATATGCTAACCTGCTCTCCAACATTCAAAGGTACTTCACTTGCGAAGGAAGATACCATAAGGTGTATTCTTACCATTTCAAACTCTTATTGCATTTCACTAGAATAATTTCTTTGGATTTACCTTTCTTTCTGTTTCGGAGTTTGGCCAAGATGGCAGACAAGGTGTAGATGAAAACTCAGGCATGTGAAACTTCATTATTTCATCATGGTCTTGTCAAATTAATAGTTTTGCGTGAGCTTCAGAGGGTGAATAGAGAATGGTCAACATTTTTGTTTCTGTGTGGATTTGAGGTGGAAACATATGGAACAGGTGTTAGTCCTAGGGCTAAAGAAAAATCACCATCTAAAATCACTGACCCTGCAGAAACAAGATCGAAGAGGTTTGTCAAGTTAAAGCCTAGAAAACAAGTGAAAGGGCCATAGATTAAAACGCTAGTAATTGTTCAAGAAACCCCTCAATCTGCACAAAAGAAGGTAACCAAAGGTAAGAAAGCAGCGCAGGAATAGTCAACTAGCAAATCAACTCAGAAAAGGTTGACTGGAAGACAACTAGCAAGGGAAAAGGGCAAAACATTGGTTTCAGAAGAAGATCTAGGTTTAAAGGGTAGCTTGAATGATATTTTACAAGCTACTGATATTGAGGAATCTCCTTTAGTGCAGGCAGATTTTATAATTTTGGATGAAGGGAGATCTAAAAAGATCAAATCCTCCAAGAAACTGGATTTTAATGATGAAATTTCAGAGTTTGTGTTCAAGCCTAGAAGGCCTCTAAGTAGGAATTTAAAAAAGTTGCAAGGATTGGATGTGGAATTAGAAAAAGATGGAGAAATTTCAAAAGATTATGAGGAACCCATGGACCTTTCATCACCTATGCTTGAGGATGACAGAAACAGAGTTTTCAATACACAAAGAGAAAAGAGCAGTTATGAAGGAATGAAAGAAAAACTAAGACTAGCTAATCTTCAAATTGCTAGGCTTGAGAAGAAAGTAAGAGAACATGTGGTGGAGAAGATAAATTTTGATAGAATTAAAGCTTTGTGGGAACTTGAAAGAATTTCAAATCCTGAAAAAATCAGCAGTGAAGCTCAGTTTTTCACTTGGACCCTGCCTGCAATCAAATAGGCCAAGTTTGTGAGAAGGGTAAATGTGAATTTAAGGGCTACTAATAGGAGGTTAAAGAGGCACATTGAGGATCTTGAAATACAATTGGCAAACTCTGAAGAAAGTCAGCTACATCAGAAGTAAGACAGTAAGTCACAAATCCCTGATATTATTTTGTTTTGGGAAGGTCATCACTTTTGGAAACCATGGCAAAGTTGACTTATAGTGTTTTCAAAGTCCATTTGCATCAGAGTCCTCATTAAAGACTGTAGATATTCTCAAGGTTTAAATATGATGAAGAAACTGTGCAAATATGGAGACACACAGTAGTTTTGTAGCACGCTACGAAACTGCTGTAGGTGACATACACAACAGTTTCGTAGCACGCTACGATACTGCTGTAGGTGCAGTTTTAAACATTTTGATAAGGTTCCAAAAGGTAAACACCAGATTTTTGAAGTTTTGATGCTGTTAGAAGATGGCAATGAGTCACCAATGAAGTTTCATGTGTTAAAACAAAGGAAATTTGATGTTAAGAGATGTGTTACAAATGCATAGTTACTGCGCTACGAAAACAGTTGATATTTTCGTAGCACAGACAGATCAGATCTCTGCACATTCTTTCATGGACTCAATTTTGCACAAGTGGATGGACATGGTTATGTGAAAGTGATAACACATTTCACTTGTCTTAAAAGGTTCATTTTTGCTAGCCAAAGATTCAAGAAGCATAAATGAGGGTTAAAGCTATATTGCAAGAAACATGTTCCTACTTTTTAGTACAGATAAGGGATAAGTTAACAGATTGTAATAGCAAGATTATGGACATCATCAAGGTCGAAGATTAGGAGGAGCAACTGTCAAACATAATATTTAATTTCCAGATAAGGTTGTTTTAGTCATAAGAAGGAGTTTTACTCATTGCATTAGGACTCTAGAACAGATAATTAACTGTCACATGTAATTAATAGGTAGTTTTAGAGTAAATAGGTGTCAATCTAAGATATAATTTGAATTTGTTTGAAGATGGATCATAGAATCCAATGTTGTAATGACTCTATAAGAGAGATGAGGTCGAATTCCTCAAGGTTGGCAATTTTCATGAACAAGCAAACTATGTTATTGTAAAAAACTGTGTTTTTATCATAATACAGATGTTGGCTCACTACTCAGGATTCAAAAAGAGTTTTTAACGTGTGATCTTCTTTTGGTTTTCTGTATCTATCTTTTTGCAGTGGTATAAACATATGTAACTTAGAATTCATTGGAAAATGCTCTAACTTCCTGCATATGCTTGTAAACTGTGTTTTGTTCACTCTGTTTTTGCTTCATTGATACACCTAAAAACTCTGAAATGCCCTGACTTCCATGATGAGATGATGTTGATGTTTTGTGAGAAAATACCTAGACTCCATAGCCCAATAGATGTTTGTTGATCATTATTTCAACCAGTCATACACTTTTACATTATTTATTCCTAGAGTTAGCCATCTAATCCTTAATTCAAAATGTTAAACCTAGTGAGAGAGCCCTCTTAGGTTGAGGAGGCTAAGCCTCAACTAAAAGTCTGGTTTGAAATAGTTACACTAAGGTAGCCTGACCAGCAGCCTATCAGGTCCTATTTTGGTGATAACATTTTGGTGCGTTTGCCGGGAGTCTGAATATTACTCATTCTCGAAATCAATAAGCTGAACTTCTGAAGGCAGCAGGAGCTCAGAATCTATTCGAGGCTACAAAACTACCATGGCGACTCCACACATCAAATAATCAAATTGGAAGGTGACTCCACTGCTAGAAGATCAGTAGCTTGATGAAGTTTCAAGATGAGTTCCATTGCAAGAATGAATGCCAGGTATGCTCCTATGAATTGGTCTCATATCCCTGGTTTTCCAAATCCTATGCCAAAGGTTGAATGGTTAGATGATCTTCCAATATTCAAAGATGAAAAGAAAGACAATGTTGCTCTTCATTTGGTTAGGTTCCACATGCATGTACACAGTCTTAAGGTTCAGTTCCTTGAAGATTGTCTCATGACGATGTTTATGACCACTCTAGAAGGAAAAGCATGGTCTTGGTATAAAGGTTTAGCAAATGGTTCATTATATTCTCTTGCTAATTTTCATGATGAATTCTATGAGATGTATAGAGAGTGTCATCCCTCCTTATTGTTGATTAAAGATTGTTGTAAACATTCTGTGAGTTTTATTCAGTATTTGGAGGATTGTTATGATGATGATGAATTTATGGATGAAGAAATTTTAGAGGCTCTTCATAACAATACATTTCAACACCTAGAAGAAAGGATAACATCCCATGACATGCAACATAGAAATTAGCAGGAGTTTACTTATGAAAATCTTCTTACATCCTCTGAGATTGATGTAGTGATGCAACAGACTTGTCAGTCTTCAAATCATAATGAAGATGAAAATCATTGCAAATACCAAGAAGAAATACTGGAAGACAGTTTTTATAACCCTCAGGCAGAGAAAAAGGTTGATTACATATGTCATACTTTGCAGCAGTCTACTTAAAAGAATGATCATAATAATGAGGAAAATTACATTGTCTGTGAGAATCATCCAGAATACCAATTGGATAGCTTATCAAATAAATTTTGTGTGGCTAAAAATCAGTGGTTAGAAGTTACAGAACGTTATGAGGATCATCAAGCTGATCATGTTTTCTGGGATCCTATAGCTAAATACATGGAAGAGTTTTACTCTCCAGTGTTTCGGTTTTATTTTTACTATGAAGATCAGTTACAATTTTAGTGGCAGTGGTCATCACAATATCATAGTTGCTTCGAGTTCCAATGCAGTCAAACAACTCAAATATCAAATAAAACAAATGACTGGCCACATTGGAAATTTCATATTGATTGAGCTGAATGAAGTTTGCAGTTGATAGGGTAGGTAAGAATGTGCAAATAAGCTCAAGGTTGACTGAGCATTTTTAGTAGGTACAGTTTGAAGCAGATTGGGCAGAATTTCAGAGTTTTATTTTAAAGAAATGGATTGCAGCATTGGAGCTACTAGTTCTTAGTGTACCACAGGGGCACACTAACCCAAGTGGAGCCACTGTTATCACTATGAATTTTTTCCTAAACTTGGATAGTTTGCTTTGTTCCTAGTCATGGTTTTTAGATAGGTGTGAAGTCATGTTAAGTTTTTAGGGGTTAAGTGATAGGGTTAGAGTATCATTTTCATTCACGTAATAAAGTCTAACAACCTTGTTTCATACCTTGACAGTCTCATAGCATGTTTAGAGAGTCAAATTTTTAACCACTATGAAAATTCTTTCGAATAAGCCACGAAACCATGTTTTCGTAGCGCAGATAGTGTAAAAAACTGCTTTTGCGCTACGAAAACGTTGGTCATTTCATAGTGCAAAATCCTGAAAATACATTTCACACGCTACGAAATTGGGGATTCGTAACCAATCTCGTTCAACTGTCAAATCCATCAAATTCCGTTAAATTTTCATGAGTATGTGTCCATCCACGAATCCTTTTTCCCACATGCAACCATTCACAACCATCATGAGATTCATTAGCGGTCATTTATTCAGTTGAAGAAGCTTTCAAGAAAGTAGGATGCTGGAGATTCTGTGAAAAGCTACAGGGAGGTCATAATCAAGTCACAAAGGAATTTGCCATCAATTTCACAGGTTCAAATACAAAAGTTGGATGTTTAAACTTACCAATTTCTCCTGAAGTTATTTCTTTAGTGACAGAGATTCCAAGAGGGGAAGAAAGGTGGTTCAAGAATTTCAGGTTTCAAATGGGACCTTGTAAAATCTTTTTGAAGCCAGAGTTTGTGGACATAGATTTAACCAAAGTAGTGCCAAGAGGTTATGTCAAAGATACATATGCTAACTTGCTCTCCAACATTCAAAGGTACTTCACTTGCGAAGGAAGATGCCATAAGGTGTATTCTTACCATTTCAAACTCTTATTGCATTTCACTAGAATAATTTCTCTGGATTTACCTTTCTTTGTGTTTCAGAGTTTGGCCAAGATGGCAGATAAGGTGCAGATGAAAACTCAGGCATGTGAAACTTCATTATTTCATCATGGTCTTGTCAAATTAATAGTTTTGCATGAGCTTCAGAGGGTGAATAGAGAATGGTCAGCATTTTTATTTCTGTGTGGATTTGGGGTGGAAACATATGGAACAGGTGGTAGTCCTAGGGCTAAAGAAAAATCACCATCTAAAATCACTGACCCTGCAGAAACAAGATCGAAGAGGTTTGTCAAGTTAAAGCCTAGAAAACAAGTGAAAGGGCCAGAGATTAAAACACTAGTACTTGTTCAAGAAACCCCTCAATCTGCACAAAAGAAGGTAAGAAAGCAGTGCAGGAACAATCAACCAGCAAATCAGCTCAGAAAAGGTTGACTGGAAGACAAGTAGCAAGGGAAAAAGGAAAAACATTGGTTTCAGAAGAAGATCCAGGTTTAAAGGGTAGCTTGAATGATATTTTACAAGCTACTGATATTGAGGAATCTCCTTTAGTGCAGGCAGATTTTATAATTTTGGATGAAGGGAAATCTAAAAAGATCAAATCCTCCAGGAAACTGGATTTTAATGATGAAATTTCAGAGTTTGTGTTCAAGCCTAGAAGGCCTCTAACTAGGAATTCAAAAAAGTTGCAAGGATTGGATGTGGAATTGGAAAAAGATGGAGAAATTTCAAAAGATTATGAGGAACCCATGGACCTTTCATCACATATGCTTGAGGATGACAGAAACAGAGTTTTCCATACACAAAGAGAAAAAAGCAGTTATGAAGGAATGAAAGAAAAACTAAGACTAGCTAATCTTCAAATTGCTAGGCTTGAGAAGAAAGTAAGAGAACATGTGGTGGAAAAGATAAATTTTGACAGAATTAAAGCTCTGTTGGAATTTGAAAGAATTTCAAATCCTGAAAAAATAAGCAGTGAAGCTTAGTTTTTCACCTGGACCCTGCCTACAATCGAAGAGGCCAAGTTTGTGAGAAGGGTAAATGTGAATTTAAGGGCTACTAATAGGAGGTTAAAGAGGCACATTGAGGATCTTGAAATACAATTGGCAAACTCTGAAGAAAGTCAGCTACATCAGAAGTAAGACAGTAAGTCACAAATCCCTGATATAATTTTGTTTTGGGAAGGTCATCACTTTTGGAAACCATGGCAAAGTTGACTTATAGTGTTTTCAAAGTCCATTAGCATCAAAGTCCTCATTAAAGACTGTAGATATTCTCAAGGTTTAAATATGATGAAGAAACTGTGTAAATATGGAGACACACAACAGCTTCATAGCGCGCTACGAAACTGTTGTAGGTGACATACACAGCATTTTCGTAGCACGCTACGAAACTGCTGTAGGTGTAGTTCTAAACATTTTGATAAGGTTCCAAAAGGTAAACACCAGATTTTTGAAGTTTTGATGTTGTTAGAAGATGGAAATCAGTCACCAATGAAGTTTCAGGTGTTAAAACAAAGGAAATTTTTTGTTAAGAGATGTGTTACAAATGCATAGTTACTGCGCTACGAAAACAATTGATATTTTCGTAGCACAGACAGATCAGATCTCTGCACATTCTTTCATGGACTCAATTTTGCACAGGTGGATGGACATGGTTATGTGAAAGTAATAACACATTTCACTTGTCTTAAAAGGTTCATTTTTGCCAGCCAAAGATTCAAGAAGCATAAATGAGGGTTAAAGCTATATTGCAGGAAAGATGTTCCTACTTTTTAGGACAGATAATGGATAAGTTAACAGATTGTAACAACAAGATTATGGACATCATCAAGGTCGAAGATTAGGAGGAGCAGCTGTCAAACATAATATTTAATTTCCAGATAAGGTTGTTTTAGTCATAAGAAGGAGCTTTACTCCTAATTGCATTAGGACTCTAGAACAGACAGTTAACTGTCACATGTAATTAATAGGCAGTTTTAGAGTAAATAGGTGTCAATCTAAGATAGAATTCGAATTTCTTTGAAGATGGATCATAGAATCCAATGTTGTAATGACTCTATAAGAGAGATGAGGTCGAATTCCTCAAGGTTGGCAATTTTCATGAACAAGCAAACTATGTTATTGTAAAAAACTGTGTGTTTTTATCATAATACAAATGCTGGCTCACTACTCAGGATTCAGAAAGAGTTTTTAATGTGGGATCTTCTTTTGGTTTTCTGTATCTATCTTTTTGCAGTGGTATAAAGTTTAAACATATGTGACTTAGGATTCATTAGAAAATGCTCTAACTTCCTGCATATGCTTGTAAACTGTGTTTTGTTCACTCTGTTTTTGCTTCATTGATACACCTAAAAACTCTGAAATGCCCTGACTTCCATGATGAGCTGATGTTGATTTTTTGTGGGAAAATTCCTAGACTCCATAGCCCAATAGATGTTTGTTGATCATTATTTCAACCAGTCATACACTTTTACATTATTTATTCCTAGAGTTAGCCATCTAATCCTTAATTCAAAATGTTAAACCTAGTGAGAGAGCCCTGTCAGGTTGAGGAGGCTAAGCCTCAACTAAAAATCTGGTTTGAAATAGTTACACTGAGGTAGCCTGACCAGCAGCCTATCAGGTCCTATTTTGGTGATAACAGAACACAAAATGAACAATGATGGAATAGATACTTTTATTGATTTCTTCTTTCTAATAAGTAAAGTACAATAATGATATAGGGCTCCAACCCTAGATGAAGACTCCAATCTTCCAGGCTCCAACCTGTATTGTGCCAAGCACTGACTTGGTCTTTCCAAGGCTCCAACCTTGTCAATTTGAGGCACCAACCTTTAGGGCTCCAACCCTATCTCTGGTACAGGCTCCGACTTGGTTTCTTGAGGACTCCAATCCTCTAGGGCTCCAACCCTATCTTCCAAGGCACCGACCTTGTCTCTATGAGGCTCCAACCTCTTGCTTCATTTCGTCAAGATATATTTGGTTATACTTCACGACTCCCAATGTCTTCTTCAATGAGCCTTGACAATCTTCAGCTTACTCTTCACTATAGTCTACACATAACGTCATCAATGACAACCTTTTCTTCATATGAAGGTGTCTCCACTGCTCTTCATGACACCCAAACACTTTCTTCAAGGTTATCTCATGATGGTTTCAATGCATCATGGTCTTCAAGGCAGGTCTACAAAATTCTCTCCAATCTGCCTTTCCAAAACTTCAAGTCTTCTTCAGCAAGACTTCTATGGCTGCTCCAATAATGTAGGTCTTCAAGATTGCTTCTACAAGCTTACTAGATGCTGCTCCTCAACAACAACTTCCTAAAAACTACTTTGACAAGGATTTCAACTTGCTCCAAAAAAGTGTGCACAAACTGCTCTAGGGCTAAGGTAAAACTTTAAAACAATGCACCTTCAAGACTGTTGTAAACACCTTCTACAAGAAGCTCCACAATGTCCAGATGGCCTCCAAGTTTTCTTCAACCATGCACTAGGGACTGCCTCAACAGGGTGTCAACTCTTCAATGTCTGCTGCAAAGGGGCTTCTACAATTCTGCTCCAAAGATGACAGTCAACTCCACAAATTCGAGGTTATCTCTGCATTTTGAGTTCACAAGTAATGACTGTCCATTGTACAAGATGAAATATCACAGATCCGGGCCTTACTGTTGACAGTATGAGCCTTCACTTACTGATCCGAGGTAACCATGGTAAATTCCGAGTTAAGGAGGTGACAGTCCACAGCAAGCTATGCTACAGGACTTGTTCATACATTGACTGTAGGTGTGTCTCTGAGATTGTTTTTCAAGCACTGTACTGTAGGTGTGTCTTTGAGATATCCTTAACCCACCACAAAAGGTTAACCACAGTTTTTAGTATGACTTGGACTAAGATTCTTGGCCTACAGTAGTTTGGACCTACTGTTGTTTTCAGTCACAAAATAGATTCCTTAATTTTGTGTTAACTTACCCATCCTCCATTCACTGTAATTACCTCAGTGATAATTGGGAAAACTTTGGCCTTAATTCTGTCTTGTATTGCAGTAACTTCTTCTCAAAAAGATGCCAAAAATCTGAGCTCCAAGAGTCTGAAATTCTGTGGTGTAAGAGCTACAATAGGACACTGTTCAGCTTTCCGAGCTTTTACAGGATGACACAGTTTTGAGGTAAAATGAGCACACAACAAGTCTGTGGTATGGAGGGTCTAATTTACCCACATATTTCACTTGTCCAAGCCTTCTGCAACTGTTTAGAGCCTTCCACACAAGACTGTCCCGGAGCTAACTGAAATGTAGTCCCTCCACAGAAGTATCTTGAGCTGTCACACAAATAATGAGTTGCCCAAACAAATAATCCTTCTCGGCCTCCTTGAAAAAATTTCCCAAACGCTGTAATTATGACCTTTTTTTTTAACTCCTCGGCCTCCTGTAGGTTCTATCTGAAATTTCGTCTTTTCACCGAAAATTTTCTGCCAAGAATGAGGATTTACACTTATATTTATAATAGTTTCAACCTCTATGAAAGGACGTGACAGTTGGGTGAAGGAGCTGACATGAGGAATTGAGTTTAGGTCGGCTAGAAATAAAAATATAATATTAAAACTTGAAAATTCATTTTCTCATCAACTACTGGGAATTTTCGGGCAAGTGATAGCTCATTAGAAAGATAAAAATATACTCTATAAGATGGTATAGGAGTCAATTTTGAAGGATGCCTCTAAGGTGGTAAAAAACAATTTTTTTTTTACTGTCATTAATTTTTTGTGTGCAGAAAGTGAATAGGACAACATGGCTTGTTCATTGCTTGGATTCTCCTTTGTTTATCTTCTCCATTGTTTGGCTTATCAATCATAGGATCATAGTGTCATCATGTAGGACATCCATGTCATTATGATAGGTTTAGCATCATGTATTCAATAATAGTGCAGTAATATGTCATAGTGCAGCATCATCATTAGGAAAGTTCTAAGATAATAATATAGTATTCCAACCACCAAATGAGATCAAGTGCATGCAACATTAGATCAAGTACTTCTTAGGGCTTCCTTCATCAGTGGTTTGACTTCTTCATGCCTTGACATCTTCATTGATGGTATCCTAGTCAACCAAGAGTCATGGCATCATCATTTGGAACCAGACATCTCACGAATATTGACATCTCAATCAATGCCATATTGACATCAATGACAACCTTGATTAACAAGAACATACCAATAGATCGATGGAAGACAAGCCAAAAAAGAGATAAAGAATGGTGGCGTTACGACGATCAGCAGGATGCTTCAACCAGCAAAGTCCTCATAAGGTCAATCACCCACATGTGTCACACAACCCCAAGACGTTTCATCAAGAATACTCCACCAAGACACTGCACCAAGAAGCCCTAAACACAGAACCAAGAACGCTACTCCATCATCATCCAAGAGAGAAGAAATTGCCTCCACCAAAAGGTGTGTGTAAAATGAACTCCAAGTCTCTCCAATATATAGGCATCTGTGGGGGTGTGTGACACATCTCTTATGCATGTGGGATAGAACAAGCCGACCTTGCACATGTGGAATAAATTCAAAATACATGTTCTGCTCATCCGATCAAGATGATCTTTAGATCGATCTTGCACCTCTCCGAAAGAGGAATCCAATAAAAATATTGGCATCATCATCTGAGAATCAAAACATGGAGTTTGGACCTAGTTGCCCAAAATTAACACTCCCTCTCAACTAGGGAGAAATCCATCCACCAGGGCTATCCAAACATCGTGCGTCATCCTGCCGTAACTTCCTTCACTGGCTTCTTTATTTCAAAATAAAAGGTGAGTCACAAAGACATCACTCACGGCTAACCCGAAGTTAGCTCAGAGGTTCGAAGCCTCTATAGGACTAAAAGGAGTCACATACCAATCCGAAGTTCATTTAACTAACCCGAAGTCAGTTGGAGGTCCGAAACCTCACTTGGACTCCAGAGAGTCATGTACTAACCCGAAGTCAGTTGGATGTCCGAAACCTCAGTAGACTTGATCCCAGATCAAGTGGTTGGACACGTGCCATCCTAGACATAAAGAGTACGACATCTCCGATGCGTCCATCGGTCTTGCTATGGTCTCTATTCACATTTCCCACCTCATTGGCCAAATGAGAGGTACTTCCCATGAGTCCGAAACTCCATGGGTAGGATGCATACGAGGCATAGATCAAAGAGAGGTAAACCAACTCAATATCATCACGGTGGGGTGGAAGCACACCAACAAGGTTTGGCAAGCCTAGTGTACATTTATGTAGATGTTCTATGCTTGATGCAACTTTACTTTTCACTATAGAAATCACATAAACAATCAAGTAAAATGCTGATAGAACATACCAGTGGATCTACAGAAGACAAACCAGAAACAGAAAAATGTGGTGGTGCGTTACGACGGCTGCGAGGATGCTTCAACCAAAGAAGTCTCCTTGGTCACCAACCCAAACATATGTCACAATGTACTTTCAAATGCCCACACTACACAACTCAAAGTCAACCCCAGAAAAGTCAACGCTGCCCAGAAAAGTCGATGCAGAATAGCAACAAGAAATTCAACGCAGCTCGGTCTTTGGTCAACCTTTTGACCTCAGTTCTTGTGCCAATATGTACGGCCTTCCAAAATCGAAGTCTCCACCAGAATTCGGCCTCTTTGGACCATGTGTTGACCAAAGTCGACGCTGGTCAAACTTGCGTGGAACTTTAGCTGCAACAGTTTTCCTCTTCGTCCTTCTTTCCCACGTGTGAACCGAAACTGCCTTCAGGAGCTTGTAGTAAATCAGAAGAGGAGAGATGTTGTGTGAGAATGAGATGAGTGAAAAATTCCTCCAACGTTGACTCTATTTATTTCAATCACTAAGGGTGTGTGACACATCTGCTAGGGGTGTAAAACCTTAAAGCCGACCTGTGCATATTTGAAATTATTAATAATAAATTCAAAATAAATGTTCTGCTCATCGGATTAAGATCAACTTTAGATCAATCTTACACCTCTCTGAAAGAGGAACCAAATAAAAATATTAGTATCTTCATCGGAGCATCACAACTTGGAGTTTGGACCTAGTTGTCCAATTATAACACTCCCTCTCAACTAGGGAGAACTCCATCCACCTGTGCAATCAAACATTGTGCGTCATCCCACCGTAACTTGCTTTGCTGGCCTCTTTATTTCAGAACAAAAGTGGGCAGTCACAAAGACATCATTCCCCGACTGACGAATTCAGCCCAGAGGTCCGAAACCTCTATCGGACTAACAAAGAGTCTCATACCAACCCGAAGTTGGTTTACCTGACTCGAAGTCAGTTGGAGGTCCGAAACCTCACTATACTTGATCCCAGATGAAGTGGTTGGACCATGCCATCCTAGATAGAGAGTACGACAATCTCTGATGCGTCCATCAGTGTTTTCTACTAGTCTCTAGCTTTTCCCACCTCATTGGCCAAATGGGAGGTACTTCCCATGAGCCCTGAACTCAATGGGTAGGATGCATGCAGGGCACAGATAATGAGAGGTGAACCAACTCAATAATCACTACAGTGGGGCCCAAGCACACCAACAAGGTTCGGCAAGCCTAGCCCTGTGGTTGCTTATAGCTCCGAGAAGCTATCCCCAAAGCCCCCCAGAGCTCCCATAGCTCATCGTCCAACAGGACCCAGATCATAGGGTCGTTCCACAATACCAAGACTCTCACAGAAGGTTAGGAACTTGACCTCCCCCTAGGGCTTAGTGAGAATATCTGCGACCTGCTCATCAGTTCCTATATGATCGAGCCTTACGACGCCTCACTGTACCATATCCCGAATAAAGCGGTACCTGATATCAATATGCTTGGATCGATCATGGAACACTGGATTCTCGGACAAGCGAATCCCACCTTGGTTATCACAGAGTATCACGGTGGTATCTAGCACATGTCCGAACAACTCACTAAAGATATTTCGCAACCAAACTGCTTCACAACAGGCCATACTCGCTGCAATGTATCCGGCCTCGATAGTGCTCAAAGCCACCGACTTCAGCTTCCTGCTCATCCATGAGATCGGAGTAGAACCAAGATTGAAGCAACATCCCGATGTGCTCTTACGATCAACCACACTGCCAGCCCAATCGGCATCAGTATATCCAAGGAGTATCACGCTCCCGGCAGTGTATCTCAGCCCATGGTTTATCATGCCTCGAAGATATCTCAGAAGATTCTTGGCACCAACCCAGTGAAAGTGATGAGGCTGAACCATCCGTTGATTCAAAGTGTTCACTGCAAAACATATATCTGGACGGGTGTTCACTAAGAACATTAGGGCCCCTATGAGTTGACAATACCGATTAGGATTTGTCAATATGGGCCAGCAGCACTGCCACTCAACTTCTTGAAGTTGAGCTCCATCAGTGTCGACACGAACTTGCAGTTCACCATACTAAATCTTTCCAGAAGCTTCACAATGTATTTTCCTTGAGAAAAGAAAATCTTGCCAGGTCTCTACCAGACCTCCAGGCCTAGGAAATAGCATCAGTCCTAGGTGTTTCATCTCGAACTCAGTAGCGAGATCCCTCTTGCACTGATGAATGAGAGGGTCAGCACCTGTCATGAAGAGGTCATCCACATACAGCACCAGAATGAGAGGTTTCCCCTTAACAACCTTGAAGTAAAGGTTCGGATCAACATTACTTCGAGTGAAGCCCAACTTCATCAAGTAGCTATCTATCCTCTCGTACCAAGCTTTGGGTACTTGCTTCAGCCCATGGAGGGCTTTCTCCAATCTGTAGACATGGGTGTCCCGATCTTGGACTTCGAACCCCAAAGTTTTCTCCACATATACCTCTTCCTTTATTGCACCATGTAAAAATGCAGTCTTCACATCCATCTGATGAAGACTCCATCCTTGCGTAGAAGCAAGGGCTATAATAGATCGAATGGTGGTATATCGGGCCACAGGTGCAAATATGTCAACATAATCTATGCCTTCCTTTTGAGAGAAGCCACGGGCAACGAATCTTGCCTTGAACTTTTCAGCATTTCCATCAGATCCATGCTTGATCTTGTAGAGCCATTTCGAGGTGACAACTGCTTTGTCCTTCAGTCTTGGAACCACATCCTAGACATCATTCTTCATAATGGACTCATACTCTTCGTGCACAGCATCCTTCCAAACTTGATGCTTTACGGCTTCCTTAAAGGATCCAGGCTCAGATTGTACAATAGTACTCATGGCTACTAGATACCCTTGGTATCTACTCGACTTCTTGCTTTCGTGGAATGTCCCCCTTGGGGCCGCATGACCCTCAACATCCTCGAGAGTGTCCCTGAGCCATGATGGTCTCTTTCCCAGTGAAGGAGGTGGATCAATCGGGTCCATCGGTCCTTCAACATCAGGCGTCGTTTCATCCTTCGGTTCCTCTTGATTTTAGGCCTTGCTTCATGATCTTCCTCAGATCTCGAAAGATTGACTACTTTCCTCAGGGAAGTATCTTCGTCAAAGGTGACATCGTGGCATATCTCCACTTCCCTTTGACCAGGCACATAGACTCTATAGGCCTTCGAAGTTTCACTATAGCCCACAAGCATCTTTCTTCCCAGAAGCATCCAGCTTGGTTCTCTTTTCTTGCGACACATGAAAGTAAACAAAACATCCGAAAACTCTAAAATGTGAGATGTCAGGTTTCTTACCAGAGAAAACCTCTTCGGGAGTTTTGGATTCTAGAGCGGAATGCGGGCATCGGTTTTGTATGTACACAGCAGTGTTCGCAGCTTCTCCCCACAGAAACTTCGGTAGACCTTAGTCACATAGCATGGCACTGGCAGCTTCCACAATGGTCCTGTTCTTTCATTCAGCAATACCATTTTGCTTAGGAGTATAGACAGTTGTGGTCTCCCTCTTAATGCCAGCTTCTTTGCAAAAATCCTTGAACTCGTTTGTCTCATATTTAGTGCCATTATTAGTTCCCAAAATCTTGATCTTCTTCCCTGTCATATTTTCCACCAAGGCTTTGAAGGTACAGAACCACATGAAAGCCTCATCCTTCTTCTTTAAGAAGTATATCCAGGTTTTGCGAGAGAAGTCATATATGAACGTCATATAATATGAACATCCTCCCAATGATGTCACGGACAACATACTAGATAGATCAGAATGGATCAATTGCAAGACATCAGATGTCTCTGTGACACTTGAGGGGAAATGACCCCTTGTATGCTTTCCTTCGGCACAACCCTTACATACACCTTCATAATTATTTGAAAACTCGGGCATCCCTATCACCACCTTCCTTGCTTCGGGAAGGGCTTTGTAGTGAAAGTGTCCAAAATTTCTGTGCCATAGTTCAGTCTATCGGATAGTATCACATGTCATTGCTCCAAGTGGACTTCCTCCAACCTGGTAGAGTGTATCAACTCTAAACCCAATTGTGATAGCTTCCTTGAAGCTCTTCTTCCACATGAGCACCTTTCCATCAATGAATGCCACATTGAAACCTTTGTCTTCCATGGCCGATATGGAAACAATGTTCTTCTTCGAATTTGGTACATAGAGTACATCCTGTAAGTGGAGGACTTGACCTTGAGAGAAGTGGAGGGTCACAGTCCCTGTCACTTTCACGGGATATGTGGCATTATCTCCAAGGATAATTTCCAGATTAATATCCTTCTCAACCATATCAGAGAGTGCTTCCTTGAACCTAGTGATGTGCCTTGAGGCACTACTATCTATAACCCAAACATCCATAGTGTCGAGTGGAGATGCAACAGAGAGGGTAGATACAAGAATGTATTCATTTCTTTTATCAACAACATGTGACTCCTCATACCTGGAGTTTCTTGACCTTTTGAAAGGTTGATCATTTCCGCCGGAGGGAGCCTTCCTCTTTCCCTTGAACTTGTTGTTCCTTTGATTGCCATTCCTCCGGTTGTTGTTGTTATCATCACCATCAGGAGAATCCTTCTTTAAAGAACATTCTCTAGCATAGTGACCAGGCCTATGACAAGTGAAGCACTTGCCCTTCTTTCCTTGTGCCCCTGCTTTTCCCTTGCTCTTTGGACGACCAAATTTCTTCTTTCTAGAATGAGTAGCGTATGCAACATTTCCTTCATTTCCATACTCCTTCATTCTTGATTCTTCTTGGACGCATCTTGACAGTACTTCGTCAAAGTCAGGTATCATATTATTATTTAGAATGGTAGTGTTGAACACATGCCATTCGAATGAGAGCCCTCGAAGTGCGGTGAGTACCATCTCTCGATCAGCGATTGTCTCCCCAATAGCCAGTAGATTGTTCTTGATTTCGATTAGCTTCAGAAAGTATGATTGGACAGACTCATCCCTGCCTTTCTTCAGATTCTTCAATTGATCCTTGAAGAATAGTACTTGATTCACATTGTTGGCCTTGAACATGAGGATCAATTTATCATACATCTCTTTGGATGTGCCCAACTCAGAGATGTAGGCCAGCAGACTTTTATGAATGGATTCCCTGATCATCAGCTTTGCTTTGATCTCCCCCTTCTTGTACTTTGTTTTGGCAGCAACAGTAGCAGTTGATGGAGGTTCTTGGATTTTACCCTGCACATAGTCCATGACATCTTGGTCTTCCAATTTGAGATCCAATATCATCTTCCAAGCATGGAAGTCATCCTTCCCAGTCAATTTGTCATCCTCCTTGAAGCCTTAGTTTGTGGAACCCATTTTCCTCTTCGGTGATTGCTACAAATAGGGCTTGTCTTCACCTTAGCTTCGATACCATGTAAATTTATGTAGATGTTCTATGCTTGATGCAACTTTACTTTTCACTACAACAATCACATAAACAATCAAGTAAAACGCTGATAGAACATACTAGTGGATCTACAGAAGACAAACCAGAAACAGAGAAATGTGGTGGTGTGTTACGACGGTCAACAGGATGCTTCAACCAGCAAAGTCTCCTTGGTCAGCCAACCCAACATGTGTCACAACAACCCTCAAAATAGCCACATGGTCAACTCAAAGTCAACCCCAGAAAATTCAACACTGCCCAGAAAAGTCAACATAGAACAACAGCAAGAAAGTCAACGCATCTCAGTCTTTCGTCAACCTTTTGACCTCGGTTCTTGTGCCAATATGTAAGACCTTCCAAAATCGAGGTCTCCACCAGAATTCAGCCTCTTTGGACCATGCGTTGACCAAAGTCAATGCTGGTCAAACTTGCGTGGAAACCGTAGGTGCAGGAGTTTTCCTCTTTGTCCTTCTTTCCCACGTGTGAACCGAAACTGCCTTTAGGAGCTCGTACTAAATCAGAAGAGGAGAGATGTTGTGTGAGAATGAGATGAGTGAAAAAGTCCTCCAACGTTGACTCTATTTATATCAATCACTGAGGGTGTGTGACACATCTGCTGGGGGTGTAAAACCTTAAGGCCGACCTGCACATATTTGAAATTATTAAAAATAAATGTTTTGCTCATCGGATTAAGATCAATTTTAGATTTATCTTACACCTCTCCAAAAGAGGAACCCAATAAAAATATTGGTATCTTCATCTGAGCATCACAAGCTGGAGTTTGGACCTAGTTGTCCAATTTTAACACCTAGCCCTGTGGTTACTCATAACTCCAAGAAGCTATCCCCAAAGCCCCCCTGGAGCTCCTAGAGCTCATCGTCCAACAGGACCCACAGAATATGGTCGTTCCACGATTCCAAGATTCTCACTGAAGGTTAGGAACATGACCTTCCCCAAGGGCTTTGTGAGAATATCTGAGACTTGCTCATTAGTGCCTATATGATCGAGCCTTACGGTGCCCGTTGTACCATATCCAAGATAAAATGGTGCCAAACATCAACATGCTTGGATCGATCGTGGAACAAGGGATTCTCTGACAAACGAATCCCCCTTGTGTTATCACAATTGATAACGATGGCATCTAGCACATGCTCGAACAACTCATTGAAGAGCTTTCGCAACCAAGTGGCTTCACAACAAGCCATACACGTTGCAATGTATTCGGCCTCAGCGGTGCTCAAAGCTACCGACTTCTGCATCCTGCTCGAAGTAGACCCATGTGTGAAGCAACATCTAGATGTGCTCTTGCGATCCACTACACTGCCAGCCCAATCAGCATCAGTATATCCACAGAGTCTCAAACTCCCGATAGTGTATCTCAGCCCATGGTCTATCGTGCCCCAGAGATATCTCAAGAGTTTCTTGGCACCAACCCAGTGAATGTTATGAGGATCAACCATGTGTTACTCAAAGTGTTCACTGCACAACATACGTCCGAACGGATGTTCCCTAAGAACATCAGGGCCCCTACAAGTTGACAATACTCAGTAGGATTTGCTAACACAGGCCCAACAACGCTTTCACTCAACTTCTTAAGGTTGAGTTCCATCGGTGTCGTCACAGACTTATAGTCCACCATACCAAATCTTTCCAGCAGCATCACAATATATTTTCCTTGAGAGAGGAAAATCTCACTAGGTCTCTGCCAAACCTTCAGGCCTAGGAAGTAATGTATCAGTCCTAGGTCCTTCATCTTAAACTCGGAAGCGAGCTCCCTCTTCCTCTGATGAATGAGAGGGTCAACACCTGTCATGAAGAGATCGTCCACATAGAGAACCAGAATGAGAGGCTTTTCTCTGTCATCCTTGAAGTAAACGTTCGGATCAACAATACTACGAGTGAAGCCCAACTTCATCAAGTAGCTATCTATCCTCTCGTACAAATCCCTCGGGGCTAGCTTCAACCCATAGAGGGCTTTCTTCAACCTGCAAACATGGGTGTCTCAATTCTGGACTTCGAACCGCAGAGGTTGCTCCACATAGACCTCTTCCTTTATCGCACCATGCAGAAAGGCGGTCTTCACATCCATCTATTGAAGATTCCTTCCTTGCATAGCAGCAAGGGTAATAATAGATCACAAGTGCAATCATAATCAATGCCTTCATAGAGAGAAGTCTCAGACAACACATCTTGCCTTCTACTTTACAACACCCCCATCAGATCCATGCTTGATCTTATAGAGCCATATTGAGGTGACAACAACTTTGTCCTCTGGTCTCGGGACCATATCCCAAACATCATCCTTCATATAGCATCCTTCGAAACTTGATGCTTTATGGCTTCTTCACATAGTACTCATGGCTGCTAGATACCCTTGGTATCTATATGGCTTCTTGCTTTCCCGGAATGTCCCCCTTTGGGGTCATATGACTCTCGGCATCCTCGAGAGTACCCTTGAGCTATGAGGGTCTTCTCTTCTTTCTTCCAACAATGTCATTTGCTCAAGAGCATACATGGTCTCCCTCTTGATACCAACTCCCCTTATGAGAGAATACATCTATAAGAACATCCTCCCAAGGCAGCATATCAGATAAGTCAGAATGTATTAGATGTCTTTGTGACACTTGAGGAATGAGGAAAATTCCCCTATGCTTTCCTTTGTCACAACCCTGACAAATGCCCTCATGATTGGGCATCCCAGACACCAACTCGGAAAGGGCTTTGTAATCATGGGTCTGAATCTTACTCAACCACTGTCACTGTCATGGCTATTCAAGAATCATAGCCATATACTGCCATATATCTGTCATACATCTTGTCAGGTGTCATATCTTGTCATATCATGGATTACAGTGATGCCATAGTATTATTTATCACAGCCATACAGAACAAAAGATATCAAACTTCATGGTTATATATTTTTCCATATGCTCTCGAAGATATCACAGATCAAGATCATATAGATTCTGCCATATGTCATTGTCCATATCTTCCTACACATCAAGAACAAATAAAATGACTCACTTGCTGAAGATGCACTCCACTTACATCCCTTTGGCCTCTGTCCTTGATGTACCAGGCAGATCTCACAGAGAATATTGTTGCTTCAAACTCTACCTCAGTTGTTTACAGGGTCCTCCGCTGCTTCAGAGACACTTGCACAACCAACTCTTCAATCTGCCTTCTGTCAATGACAAAGCTCCACCAAGATCACTGAACATAGTCCTATATTAGTTTGCCCTGTTCATAGGGTCTTCAAAAAACTTTCTGCATGCAGTAACTCAGCTGCTATTGAGTGACTGATCTTAGGTTCCACGGATCTGCCTTCTAACAGTGGGTTGCTTCTCCAATACTCACTTAGTAGGAAAGACCTTAAACATCCTTCCTCGTTTCTATGCATATATCTCATGTTCCAACCCTTAATTACCTGAGTTGTACATGATGTAGAAATTTCCTGTTTTCCCACCCCGGTTTTCAGTTTCACCTTATTTCTCCTTTTAGTTAAATGCCCTTTCCCATATCCTTACATTCAACAACAGAAAAATAATTTTTGCTGAAAACACAAATTCTGGAAAATTTACAGAATGTTGGAAAATGCAGAAATAAAAAATCAGCAAGCATAAAACAACCATTCAACACATTTAACACTGATATTTTTCGTCAACATGACCTTGGAAAAACCCCCTACAACTCTTGGGGAAAACCAGTTCGAAAGCTTCTCTTTTATTTTTCTGAATATTGCTTTTTACAGTGAAACAAGGAAAACTCAGAAAAAATTCCAGCAACCAATTTACAGACTTATCTTGATTTCCGTGCTTGAACACCGCCTCGGAAATTGTGCCAAATTAGCAACAACAGAAAACAGAAAATTTACAGCACCTTAGGACAGCATTAAATGTTGTACGGCCGCCTCGGGAAGCGTGCAGGAATAGCTGTACTTTGCTATACAGACTGTACAGATTTTGTACAACAACCTCTCTCGAAATCCGTGCCAAAAAACAGAGTTGTAGCTGCTGTCCTCTTCCTCGGTTTTGTGCCGAAAATGACAGCCACCCTCTTCCTTGAAAAACGTGCCTGATTTTTGTGCCTTGGAATGTGTGCTTGCTGCTGTACCCTCTTCCTCGATTTCTGTGCCTCCTCACTTGGAAACACTGCCTCTCCTTTGCTGTACAGATTTTCTGCCTCGGTATGTGTGCCAATAAATGCTGCTGTACCTTTGCTGAAATCTCTTCAGTGCTGCCCTCCTTCTTCTCACTGCTCAGAAAAATCTCCAGCTCTCCTTCTCTCCTTCTCACAATCTGCTCATGAAAGAATGAATGAACTTTTCCCTCCTTTTCCTCCTTTAACCTAACCCTAAGTGACTTTTGGGGAATCCCTAAATCCAATGGTTGAGATAGATTGAGATCTAGGGCTGAGGTTAATGCTCATTTAAATCTCACTTTCTATTTTTTTTATTTACCCCACTTTAATAAAGACCCACTTAGTCATTTATTTCCAAAGTTACTTTTCCTTTCTAATTTTACATTGACTTTATTAAAGTCACTTTAAAATTAGACTTTAGTGACTTTATCACTTAAAGTCACTTTTAAATTAGACTTTAGTAACTTTATCACTTAAAGTCACTTTTAAATTAGATTTGACTTTATAAAAATTATAAAGTCACTTTAGGAGAAAAATTAAATTTTTTTGGACACTTTTCCCTAGGCCAAAGATCAAAGCCTTAGGGAACCACCTGTCCTCCGGTACCAAATTTCAACACTCCCTCTTACCGAGGAAGGTGTTCCTCACCACACCCATCTTGTCTCTCAAGTAGACATGCTTGCCCCGTGGTAAGGCTTTGGTAAGAATATCTGCAACCTGCTCATCAGTGGGAATATACTCAAGCTTCACAGCTCCTTTCTGAACATAGTCTCTGATGAAGTGATATTTGATCCCGATATGCTTTGACCTGTCATGAAATACCGGATTCTCCGTGAGTTTAATGCAACTCTGATTATCACAGTAAATCACTGAAGGTCTCAACGGCTGACCAAATAAGCCAAACAACATCTTGCGAAGCCAGATGGCCTCACAACTAGCTAGGCTGGCTGCCATATACTCTGCTTCCGCTGAACTCAATGCTACTGACTGCTGCTTTCGGCTGAACCATGACACAACTGCCGAACCCAACCCAAAACAGCACCCCGAAGTGCTCTTCCTATCAGAAGCACAACCTGCCCAATCAGAATCAGTGTAACCTGCCAATCTCACTCCATCCCCCTGCCTGTAGTCCAGACCATAATCCACTGTCCCTTGCAAGTACCGCAAAATGTGTTTTGCAGCCACCCAGTGAACCTTCCTAGGCTCACACATAAACTGACTCATCGTGTTGACTGCAAAACAAATATCTGGCCTAGTGTTGACCAAATACATCAAGGAACCAATCAGCTGTCTGTACAATGTGGGATCCACCAACTCGGAATCTGAAGCATGAAGCTTCTTCCAGTTGGTGATCATCAGTGTTGACATGGGTTTACAATCCTCCATGTGGAATCTACCAAGGATATCCACAATATACTTCCCCTGCCCCAAGAAGAAATGCCCCTCCTGCCACACCTCCAAACCCGAAAAGTAATGCATCAAGCCAATGTCCTTCATCTCAAACTCAGTCGCAAGATCTCTCTTGCAGTGCTCTATGAGTCTCTCTGCACGCGTAATGACCAAGTCATCCACATACAACACCAGAATGAGAGGCTCCTCACCTATCACAATATAGTAAAGGTTCAGATCTGCCTCACTCTTTGTGAAACCCATTCCCTGCAAGTATGTATCTATCCTGGAGTACCAAGCTCTGGGAGCTTGCTTCAGGCCATAAAGGGCCTTCTTCAGTCTACACACATGGGATTCCTTCCCATGCACCTCAAAGCCCTGTGGCTGCTCAATATACACCTCCTCCTGTATGAAGCCATTGAGAAATGCGGTCTTCACATCCATCTGGTGGATCTTCCAACCCATCTCTGCTGCTATCGATATAATGGAGTGAATCGAAGTATATCGAGCCACGGGAGCGAAGGTCTCCTCATAATCAACTCCCTCTACCTGGGAGAACCCTCTAGCCACAAACCTCGCTTTGAATTTCTCAATGCTGCCATCTACAACATGCTTTACCTTGTAAAGCCATCTGGAAGTAACCACGGATTTTCCCTCAGGCCTCGGCACCACCTCCCAAACATCATTCTTCATGATAGAAGAATACTCCTCCCGCATGGCCTCTCTCCAGACCTGCTGGCTAGCTGCCTCCTCATAGCTAGAAGGCTCAGAGTCAAGGATGCTGGTAGCCATTGCCATATAGCTACAAAACCTCTCAGGTGGTCTGCTCTCTCTGACCGGCCTCTTAGGCTCAACAACAGATGTGGCATCTCTCAGGGTGTCCCGAAGCCACTTGGGCTTCCTCTTCCCTGAGCATACTTCTCCCATTGGAGAATGAAACTCCTCCTCCTCATCATCATCAGGAGCTTGAACTCCTGACTGACTATCTGCTATCCTCCTGCCTACACCTAAACCTGTAGAAGCTGAGGTACCGTGTGAACTGTCCATCAGTGGACTCCTCAGTGAACTGCTCTGTGGATTGCTCTGCATGCTGCCCGTAGCACCACCCCTCTGACTCTGTGAGCCACTGCTCACTGACAGACCTGACATCGTCATAGATGTACCTCCGGATCCTCCTGATCCCTGCCCACTGGATCCCTGCGACTGACTCAACTGCTGCTGAGGGTCTGGCTGATCCAGATACTCTAACTCTCGTGACCTCCTAAAGGCCCTGTCCTCCTCGAACTTTACATCCCGCCTGACAACAACTTTCCTCTGCGCAGGAATGTAAATCCGAAAGGCCTTGGAGGTCTCACTGTAGCCCACAAAGATACCCTTCTCTGCGGTGGGCTCTAGTTTGGTCCTCTTCTCCTTGGGTATGCAGGAGTATGTCATGCACCCAAAGATACGAAGATGACCCATATCAGGCTTCTTCCCAGAAAAAGCCTCCTCCGGAGTCATGTGCCCCAAGGCACGATGCGGACTCCTGTTCTGCAAGTAAACAGCTGTGTTGCAGGCCTCTGCCCACAAAAACAATGGCAACCCCTGATCATGTAACATGGCTTTGGCAGCCCCTCCGATGGATCTGTTCTTCCTCTCCGCAACCCTGTTCTGCTGGGGGTTGTAAGGAACAGTGAGCTCCCTCCTAATGCCTGCCTCCGCACAATAGTCAACAAACTCTCCAAGGGTGTACTCTCCCCCATTGTCCGACCTTAGGGACTTGATCTTCCGACCTGTCTGTGTCTCCACAAGAGCTCTGAACTCCTGAAACCACTTGAAGACCTCACTCTTGGTCTTCAAGAAATAAATCCAGGTCCTCCTGGAGTGATCATCAATGAATAACACATAGTACTCATATCCACTCAAGGAAACATGAGACATCCGACCGCCCACATCGGAATGAATCAAATCAAGTATCCCAGTCGCTCTGCTGTCACTGCTGGGAAAAGGGGATTTGGCAAACTTGCCCATCGCACATCCTCTGCAAGTATCAAAGTGATCAGTACTGAAATCTGGCACACCCGTAGTGATCTCCCGCAAAGTCCTCAAGGCTCCATGATGCATGTGCCCCATCCTGCGGTGCCAAATCTCGTCACGCCCTCGAATCGCTAGCTCGCCGTCGCGTACCATCGCCCGCTGCCAAAAGGGGCCGAAATGCAAACTTGTACACCTTTGGGGCGATGACACCTATCACTCTAGCTGAATCAGCTGGAGCGCCCCTGGGATATATCAGCACCTGTCCACCCCTCAACAGTATCTCATATCCTATGTCCTCCAAGCTGAGACGGATATGAGGTTCTTCCTCATCCTTGGCACATAAAGAACATCTGACACCTTCAAGGGAGGTTTAGACTCCCTCTGAAATGTTAGTGTTCCCACACCGACTGCTCTAACAACTCTGTCATCACCCAGTACTACCTCTATATCAGTGGCACTCACTGAAAGCTCTGAGAAGTACTCACGGACTCTTGTCATATGACGTGAAGCCCCACTGTACACATACCAGATACCCGAAGATGCTCTGCTAGTCGAGGGAAATGCATGCTCCCTCTGAACCTCTGTGGCAGGTAATCCTGCACTAGAGGACTCACACGCAATGAACCCAAACTCCCGGTCAAAGCGATCTGCAAAGTCCTCAACCTCTGTTGATGCTGCCATGCTCTGGTTCTTCCCCTTCTTCTTCTTCTTCTCCGGACACACAATTGCATAGTGTCCCATCTTCTTACAATTGCAACACTTCACCTTGGAATAGTCCTTCTGTGTGTTACCCTGTTTACCTTTACCTTTGCCTTTGCCCCCACCATTGCTTGTGGAAGCCTGCTTCTTCCCTTTGCCTTTCTTGCCTCCTGCCAACAGTGCTACATCCTCATCCTACTCAACTGGCTTGGCTGCCCCAAGCTGACCTTTCCTGATCTTTGTTTGAATGCAATCATCCCAAAACCTCTCCCATGTGGGAAGGGTCTCACGTGCACAAACCCCATTAGCAAAGTTCATCCATGAACTGGGGAGACCATTCACTGCTATCCGCACCAACTAGTGGGTTGAATGACCTCTCCAATTGCTGCCAACTCATCTCTCACATTAGTAATCTTTGTGAGATATCCAACTGCACTATCAGCCTTACCCATCTTAATGGTTTTCAGCTTCTCTTTCAGGACCATTTTCCGGTTCTCATTGGTACTCTGGTAGAGATTGGACAATGCTGTGCACATCTCATGAACATTTATCTTTCCTCTCACATGAGGAATGCAATGGTCTTTGATTCCATCTAGAATCAGTCTCTTACCCTTGTTGTTCTTCCTATTATATGCTGCCGACTGAGTAGCATCAGTAGGCACATTAACAGGCTGCTGTGTGGTATGAACCATGATATCCCAGAGTTCTGCCTCCTCAAAGATATTCTGCATTCTCTCCTCCCAAACGCTGTAATTGGTATGCCCATGCAACCTATCCTACACCCTCAATCCCAATGACATCCTGCTGTCCTAAAACTGAAAAATAGCACTGCTGTAGTAAAGATAAAAATTCTGTTTGTGAAAAATCAGCTTGCTAGAATTTTCTGAGTGAAAAATCAGCAGGCTGTATTTTTTTCTTTGCTGTCCCAAACTGCACTTTCAGCGCTCAACCTCTGATACCATGTAGAAATTCCCTGTTTTCCCACCCCAGTTTTCAGTTTCACCTTATTTCTCCTTTTAGTTAAATGCCCTTTCCCATATCCTTACATTCAACAACAGAAAAATATTTTTTGCTGAAAACACAAATTCTGGAAAATTTAGAGAATGCTGGAAAATGCAGAAATAAAAAATCAGCAAGCATAAAACAGCGATTCAACACATTTAACACTGATATTTTTGGTCAACATGACCCTGGAAAAACCCCCTACAACTTTTGGGGAAAACCAGTTCGAAAGCTTCTCTTTTATTTTTCTGAATATTGCTTTTTACAGTGAAACAGGAAAAACTCAGAAAAAATTCCAGCAACCAATTTACAAACTTATCTCGATTTCCATGCTTGCACACCGCCTCGGAAATTGTGCCAAATCAGCAAAAACAGAAAACAGAAAATTTACAGCACCTTAGGACAGCATTAAATGCTGTACGGCCACATCGGGAAGCGTGCTAGAACAACCGTACTTTGCTGTACGGACTGTACAGATTTTGTACAACAACCTCTCTCGAAATCCGTGCCAAAAAACAGAGTTGTAGCTGCTGTCCTCTTCCTCGATTTTTGTGTTGGAAATGACAGCCACCCACTTCTTTGAAAAACGTGCCTGATTTTTGTGCCTTGGAGTGCGTGCTTGCTGCTGTACCCTCTTCCTCGATTTCTATGCCTCACTTGGAAACACTGCCTCTCCTTTGCTGTACGGATTTTCTGCCTCGGTATGTGTGCCAATAAATGTTGCTGTACCTTTGCTGAAATCTCTTCATTGCTGCCCTCCTTCTTCTCACTGCTCAAAAAAATCTCCAGCTCTCCTCTCCTTCTCCCAATCTGCTCATGAAAGAATGAATGACCTTTTCCCTCCTTTTCCTCCTTTAACCTAACCCTAAGTGACTTTTGGAGAATCCCTAAATCCAATGGCTGAAATAGATTGAGATCTAAGAAGATAATGCACATGTGATGTCCAACATCACTCCCTCTCACCTAGAGAGGACATCCCTATTCCCTCTTGATCAGGAAATAGATCCTTGCTCCTTTTCATGGAGACTCCTTTAGTCACTCTCAAATCTAGAGGAGATTCTAGACATCCTTTCTATTTGGGAAGTCAACACCACAAGCCTTATAATTTGCCTCTATAAGAGTATTAACTACCTGTTCTTTACAACTGCATGGATTCCTCTTTTCTTTACATCTCATTATATCAAGCCCCCTTCCTTCCAAGGTATCATGGTGCCATCTTCAGTCTTCAATCTTGTGACAGGATCCATGTCTTCATTCATGGACATCACTTTAATCTTGTAATAAAGGCATTATATTGAGCCTTTCCAATCTTCAAGTCGATCATAGCTTCCTTATGAAAGTGGTGATCTTGTTATTGTACGAGCTTGACCTTCATGTTATCTTCTCGCATTGCTACCTTTCAATCCCAAGATGGAAACATCTTGACTTCATAATTGCCAGGATCATATTTTCAATCCATACAGTTGAACTTGCCACAACTGTCATCACAGTTTCCTGCAATGTATTTCCAGTTAGCAAAAGAATATGTTAACCAGATAACCAATAACAAAAATAATAGACTTACCTCATCATGATTTCTTTTTCGTCAAGTCATCAACATCTTCATGGTCCATCTCCACACAAACCTTCCTTCATGCATTAGAGTGCCCAAGGATCCAACTTGATTACCAAGTTACAATTTTATTCCAGAGACTATACTGGATTTTAATCAGTATTCTAGAGAAAGTCTTGATTCTTTATCCATCCTTGAGTAAGTCAAATTCTTCTTTCACACATCACATTATCATATTAAGCATATTCCAAGATTATGTACATATGAATCTTATCCAAGAGTTACTTTCAGTATGCATTCCTATGCTCTTATTCCATCATCTAGCTATATGTCCTATAAAGAGCCTGCAACTTGAACAATTGCATTCTTTCATCCCTTAAGAGTATTGTTTCATTACTATATGGAATGCATACTTATCCTTGTCAAAATGTTTTTTCCAAGAACCTTCCAAAATGATGGTTCTTCCAAGATCATGATGATCGACCTTAACAAAATGACTACTTCTAACATTATCTTAGAATGCATGGATGAATAATAATATGAAAAATGGTCCAACCATCTCAATCTTGAAAGACTAGATGACTCCTACAAAGTAACTCAAACAAGTAGACTCTGAATATGTTACTATCGCATGCTTCTATCTATGACACTGTATTTACAAAACTAAGATTTTCCTAGAGAAAACAACAATGCATGCTAATCTAAAGGAAATACCATCTTCCTAAAGAACCTGACAGGTGCTGGAAAGTGTAACTAGGTCAGTCTTCATGTTGACTATGTAATTATGTACTTCTAAAAAGAAGAAGTCAAAATAATAAAATGTATTTTTGTTGTACTTGCTTCATGGGTTTCATGAGCAATATTTCTTAAGTAGATGGACTTCTTCTTGATGTCCTTTAGGTTTGAGTCTTCTAGGCATAAAATATGAAGTGTCTAGCCAAAGAGTATGCTCCAAGACCTTGTCACATGTCTGCAAAGGAATGCCTCTAAACAACCTCCTTAAAAGTTGGAAGACAATTGTACAAGTCGGCCTTTAAACTGCTAGATGAGTCGGCCTTAAGGTTATTAGTATGGTCGGTTTCTAGACAAGGAATATGACTCTCTCTCTCTCTCTCTCTCTCTCTCTCTCTCTCTCTCTATATATATATATATATATATATATATATATTAGTGTGGAAAAAGTCGGCAAAAAGTCTCGACATTTTGAAAAACTCCCGAATTTTTCCCCGAGCCGACTTTATCGGCCGACTTTTTGCCGACTTTTTCATCCCTGAAAAAGTCACGATTTTATCCTCGAAGTCCCGACTTTTTGCCGACTTTTTCCAAAAAATCGTGAGTGAGGTAGTTTCTTTAATAAATTTTTAATTTTTTTTTTGAAAAAGTCGGGATTATTTCCAAAAAATCGGGATTTTTTCCAAAAAGTCGGGATTTTTTCCAAAAAGTCGGGATTTTTTCCAAAAAGTCAGTATTTTTTCAAAATATGAATATTTTTGTATTTTTTTAGTTTTGTCGACTTTTTGCCGACTTTTTCAAAAAACTCTCGACTTTGTCGAGTTTTTCAACTTTTGGACCCTTGCCGATTTAATCCCGACTTCGACTTTTTCCACATTGATATATATATATATATATATATATATATATATATATATATATATATGCCTGCGGCTCATTCATAGATTGTTTAACGTTTATCTCTGTAGTAACAAGTGCGGAAAAGACAAGATATGAAGTGCAGATAATACATGTCATAAAATGTGGATTATTCTAATGAAGGAATTGCGGATAATATATATGATAGAAATGTAAATAGTTATGAGGTGTTTGGACCATAGAAGGAAGAATGAATAAAGTCTGAAACATAATATGAATCAATCTGAAGTAGACCTAAAGCATAAATCTGTGTTTGAGTGCGGATCACAGGGAAACAGTGTGGGCTGAAGTCAGAGAGATATTCGGATACATCTTAGGCATCACAGCATGATGTCACTTGAATTAAATTCGGAGTCAAGGCTGTAATTGACTGTGTTTTATTGCTATAAAAATATGCGGTCAGTATGAAGGAAGGTGCAGATCATGTAATGCTACATCTTATCTATGATGATGTGCACTCGAAAGTGCAAGAATGTAAGGAAGGTAAATCTATGATTTACCTTCCTATCTTCAATACACAAAATAAATATATGCTAAGTGAATATGAAGAAGAGCTTTGAAAAAATGAGATGAAATCAAGAAAGATTGAATTAGAGACGGAGTTCTCTAAGGTTAGTACAAATCAGTATATGTTTGTTCAAGAGAGAAGTTCTCTAAGGTTAGTACAGATCAGCGTTGTGAGCATACAAAGAAGCATTGACAAGGTCTTCTGGCAGTCGATACTCTTTGAGAATGTGTTAGGACATTCAAGATAAGAGTAGTTGGGGATTGATATTCTTTGAGGGCTCGCTACCCAAGAGAAGAATAGTCCAAGAAGGTCATACTTTGGGAACATCCGGGGGGAGTATGTACCTTGGAGAGACAATGACTATGGTGTTTATAAGTCATGTGTCTTGTCAGCATTGTAGCCCATTGTCTCGTTGAGAGATGGGGCTATTAGTCAAGGCCATACACCAGGACAATGTTGGTTGATATGATGCTATATAGATGCGATTACCAATCTAATTCTTCTTATAAGATTCTTTAGTTTGAAAGTGACCATGTACCTGTATGAATACCTCCCTAATTAAGAGGGAGTGTTGAAAAGTGTAACTAGGTTGGTCTTCATGTTGACTATGTAATTATGTACTTATGAAAAGAAGTCAAAATAATAAAATGTATTTTTGTTGTACTTGCTTAATGGGTTTCATGAGCAAGATTTATTAAGTATATGGACTTCTTCTTGATGTCCTTTAGGTTTGAGTCTTCTGGGCATAAAATATGAAGTGTGTAGCCAAAGAGTATGCTCCAAGACCTTGTCACATGTTTGCAAAGGAATGCCTCTAAACAACGTCCTTAAACGTTAGAAGACAACTCTACAAGTCGGCCTAAAGGTTATTAGTATGGTCAGCGTCTAGACAGGGAATATGACTCTATATATATACCTATGTTTGCGGCTCATTCATAAATTGTTTAAGGGTGATCTCTGTAGTAACAAGCGCGGAAAAGACAAGATATGAAGTGCGGATAATACATGTCATAAAATGCGGATTATTCTAATGAAGGAACTGCAGATAATACATGATAATCAATGTGGATTATTGTAATGAAGGAATTACGGATAATATATATGACATAAATGCGCATAGTTATGAGGTGTTCGGACCATGGAAGGAAGAACAAATAAGTCTGAAACATAGGATGAATCAATCTAAAGTAGACCTAAAGCATAAATCTGTGTTCGAATGCGGATCACAGGGAAACAGTGTGGGCTAAAGTCAGAGAGATGTGCAGGTATATCTTAGGCATCACAGCATGATGTCACCTTAATTAAATGCGGAGTCAAGGCTGTAATTGACTGTGTTATATTGATATAAAAATATGCGGTCAATATGAAGGAAGGTGTAGATCATGTAATGCTACATCTTATGTATGATGATGTGCACTCAAAAGTGCTAGAATAGAAGGAAGGTAAATCTATGATTTACCTTCCTATCTTCAGTACTCAAAAGAAATATATGCAAAGTGAATATGAAGAAGAGCTTTGATAAAAGAAGATGAAATCAAGAAAGATTGAATTAGAGACCGAGTTCTCTAAGGTTAGTACAAATCAGTGTAAATTTGTGCAAGATAGAAGTTCTCTAAGGTTAGTACAGATCAACATTGCGAGCATCCAAAGAAGCATTGACAAGCTCTTGGAGGCATTCCTAGGTCGAGGGTCTAAGTTTGGGTCATGGTACTTGTCATTTGAAGATCTCTAAGAAAAATTCTTTGTGGGTTTTCCTCTCCAAGAGGGAGAGGTTTTGCCCTGGCTCTAGGAACCTAATTTCGTGTCTCGTGTATTTTGATAATTGACTTGATGAAAGACTAACTAAGATAAATAAGGCAAAACACAAGTAAGCCCACAATTAATTATCATGAAGAGAATTTGTATTATTCACTAGCCTTCAAAATTCTCAACAACAGGGAGGATGCCTTCTTGAGTAGTAAAGATATTTGACGTCTTATTTCTTCGGCTTCTTCTCAGGTTCTTCGATATCCTCAATTGTGTGAGCTTCACTTCTTTCCTTTCTTTTGTTGTTCTGCTTGTTTGGACAGTTCCTCTTAAAGTGTCCAAATTCATTGCATCCAAAGCATTGCACCTTGGACATGTTTGGCTTCATCTTAGACTTTCCAAAATTTCCCTTCTTAATATTCTTGTTCCTCGCTATGAAGGCTTGAGACTGCTTGTTAGATTCAATATGATTCTTTGCCTTGATCCTATTCTCTTTCAGGATGCATTGAGCCCACAACTCATCAAAATGAGTTGAGTCTTTCTTAGAGTAGATGCTTGATGCAAAACTGCTCCATTTTGGTGGCAAAGCATTTAGTACACATATAGTCATTTCAGAATCAGAAATTGTCTCCTCCAACCCCTGCAACTGATCTCTTATTTGAGAGATCTTCATTAGAAAAGAGGTCATGTTGTCATCCTTTGACTTCTTCATTTTATATAGCTTATTCCTCAAAGACATATTTTGTCCTGATGTACTTATAGAGTAAAAAATCACTAGCTTGTCATACATAGCCTTGGAAGTTTTAAAATTAGTGACGAAGGCAACCAAATGATCCTTAATAGATTCATTAATGATCCTTGGTGCCCTTACTTGTCCTTTCTTGTATTTTACTTGTTCTTGAATCCTGTCTTTGCTAGGTTCAATAACTTCACGGAGGACATATTCCATTACTTCATGTTCTATAAGTGTTAGGTTTATCCTTTTCTTCCATGCTAGGTAATTTGTTGAGCGAACAAGCTTATTACTTTCCTTTTTGAAAGAGCCCATAAGTCCTTTAGATTCAAACAGAGCAACAATATGATACTTGTCAAACAAGGATCTTTCCTTCTCTTGATGATGTCTTCAAATATTTTGATGATGTCTTGAAATATCTTAAGGCTTTCAAGATCTTCAAAGAGACTTTAATGATGTCTTAGACGAATGTCTTCCTAGTTGGTTAGATCAACAAGATTCAATTCTACATTATCTAGCTACTAGCTACACCTTTGATCCTTAGTTTTGATCCTGCAGCTTTGATTTGCACCTTCAATCCTGCAATCGCTGCAAAAACCCTAGATCTGGTACAAGATAATACTTTTAATAGTTCCTCCTTTTAGAGAGAGATCTTTTCAAGATCAACGAGGTCAAAACAGAATATATGATCTTCTAAGAACTCGATCTTCTGCAATTCAGACTTGCAACTTCGATGTCTCTTGTAGCTGTAGAAACCCTTCTTTGTGTCCACAAGATGATCTTTTCAGTTGCCTTCTCTTGTTCACCTTATGTTGGAAAATTCAATGTGGCAGTTATTAATTCAAATGTTCCTTATTCCTTAGTACTTGCGTGTGAACTTTAATTATCTTGTTATGTTCCTTTTTTAGATCGTTTGATCAAACAAGTATCAAGGTAAAAAATAGTAAAGACGATGGACACTGATATTAGGCTCCAAGCTAGGGAAAAACTCAAAAAAACTCTTCTCTTCTTATAGAATTTGCTTCGAATGAGACAACAATGACCGAAACCCTAGACCAAGTCTTCCTTCCAGCACCAAGTCAGCGCTCCAAAGAGACCTTCTAGCCAGGTCAAGGTCACACCAAGTTAGCCAAAGACAAACGCTTCTTGTACTACACAAGTCTTAGAATTTCGCCCCCCTGCAATAGAATTTTGCCCCCCCTGCAACAGAATTCCGGACGTGTAGTCACTGTAGAAATTTCCGCCCCTACAACTGCTTCAGGAACTCGCATGTGTGAGAGAAAAGTGCCCAATTCTCATCTTCCTTTCTTCACGAGGGTTTCTCCTTTCTTTCCTTTTCCTTCTCTCTTCTTTTTCCTTCTTCTTATTGTAGATCGAACTTGTTGATGTGATTTGTCTCATTTGAGGTCAAAGTGCTTCTATTTATACTCTTTTGTGTGGGCTGAATACCCCTTTTTGGGACGACTTGTGCTAGGAATAAACACATACATATACACTGTTGTTTTTGGACAATGTTCCCGGTAAAACCCAATGCGGGAAAACCGGTGTAGCAGCTGAGGGTTTTAATTATTATGCAGTAGTTTCTAAATAGAAATATTTGGATGCCCAAACTGGCAATCTGTAAATTTTCGTAGATGTTCTATGCTTGATGCAACTTTTGCTTTATACCCGATATCAAATAGCAATCACATAAACATGAAAGTAAAATGTTGTTAGAACATACCAAGAGATCAACGAAAGACAAGCCAAAAATACACTTAACTTGATCAGAAAAATATATGTGTTGTGGTGCGTTACGACGGTCAACAAGATGCTTCCACCAGCAAAGTCTCCTCACGGTCAACCAACCAGAATGTGTCACACAACCCTCTTAGACAGCTCTACAATGGTCAACCCAAAGTCAACAAAAGTCGATGTTGTCTAGTCAACAGTCAACGCAAAGTAGCAGTAGCAGCAAAAAGTCAACGCAACCAAGTCAAAGTCAATGTCTGCCTCGATTTTTGTGCCAAAAAATGCAGATTCAGGAGATCGACATTTTGGGAGAGTTTCGGGTCAATTTGACCAAGCGTTGACCAAAGTCAACACTGGTCAATTCTATGCTGGAAACCCTAGAATAGTCTGAAACCCTAGCTACTGTTTTTCCCACGTGTGAGTGAAGAGAAGCCTCCAAGATGATGATCGAACCGATTAGATGCAG
This sequence comes from Pinus albicaulis, assembly GCA_034641835.2. Taxonomy (NCBI): domain Eukaryota; kingdom Viridiplantae; phylum Streptophyta; class Pinopsida; order Pinales; family Pinaceae; genus Pinus; species Pinus albicaulis. The sequence goes on along the minus strand of CM076584.1, from coordinate 369,059,693 downwards.
AGAGAATGTGTGATGAGTGATGGTGAACATGACCTCCAATGTTGACCAATATATATCCATTAGTGAGGGTGTGTAACACATGTTGGGGCTCCAAGCCTACATTACAATTTTGGCCGACCTTGCACATAAGTGGAATTAATTCAAAATAAATGTTCTGCACATCGGATCAAGATGATCTTTAGATCGATCTTGCACCTCTCCGAAAGAGGAATCTAATAAAAATATTGGCATCGTCATCTGAGCATCACAACATGGAGTTTGGACCTAGTTGCCCAAAATTAACACTCCCTCTCAACTAGGGAGAACTCCATCCACTTGTGCCATCCAAACATCGTGCGTCATCGAAACAAATACTGAGCAGGAAAGAAATAAACACACACATATACACCGTTGTTTTTGGACAATGTCTCCAGGAAAACCAGTGCAAAAACAGAGGGTTTTAATTATTATGCAGTAGTTTCTGAATACAAATCTTTCGATGCCCAAACTGGCAATCAAATACAGAGAATAAACTGGCAAAAAGATAGTGAGAAATTATCTCACACTTTCACTAATTATCCGACACTGATCCAACCTCTGAATGGCTAGCCCTACCATGTCTCTATGCAGTCTTTGCGTCACAACCTCTAGGGACTACGTCACTCCTCTGGCTAATCGATTTGCCAACTAGAAACTCATATATCTAGCCCTCTAGTCTCACATCTCGACTCCTGACACTAGATCTAGATTGCTCCTCAATAGAACTGCAGATCTCCTTAGAGTCTCTAGGCTGCCTCAGCTCTGTGTTAACCAGCATAGCACTGCGCAAAACTCGCAGTGGGTGGAATTTCGCAAAACTCTTTCTGGGTATTGTGGAATGCATGTGTCTGACTTTCTTTGCAAAATCTCAAGGCTAGAGCACATCCGATGCTACAAAAATCAACACATACATCCCTTAAGCAATATATATGTTGGATATGTAGGGGATTACACTGTACTTTATTCGATCTAATATTAGAAACATGGCCAAGATGTTTGTTTTCCTGTATTTTTCCTTTCCTGCATCATCTATTTGTTGAAATTTGGTATCGGAGGACAGGTGGTTCCCTAAGGCTTTGATCTTTGGCCTAGGGAAAAGTGTCCAAAAGAATTTAATTTTTCTCCTAAAGTGACTTTATAATTTTTATAAAGTCAAATCTAATTTAAAAGTGACTTAAGTGATAAAGTTATTAAAGTCTAATTTTAAAGTGACTTTTAATAAAGTCAATGTAAAATTAGAAAGGAAAAAGTAACTTTGGAAATAAAAGACTAAGTGGGTCTTTATTAAAGTGGGGTGAATTAAAAAATAGAAAGTGAGATTTAAATGAGCATTTAATCTCAGCCCTAGATCTCAATCTATTTCAGCCATTGGATTTAGGGATTCCGCAAAAGTCACTTAGGGTTAGGTTAAAGGAGGAAAAGGAGGAAAATATCATTTATTCTTTCATGAGCAGATTGGGAGAAGGAGAGCAAGAGAGCAAGGGAGATTTCTGGGCAGTGAGGAGAAGGAGGCAGCAGCTTGGCACGTATTCCAATGCAGCATTTCAGCAAGACATTTCAGCAAGACAAGTGCAGCAGATTTAGCAAACAACAGGCAGATTTTTGGCATGGTTTTCTAGGCAGGGAGGCCGTACAGCAAGGCCGTACAACAGGGCCATACAGCAGGCCGTACAGCAATATTGGGCACGGAAATCGAGGCAGCAAGGGGCTGTACTGTACAGTAGAGTTTTGCAGCAGTTTTGGCACGCAAATCGAGGTTTTGGACAACAGCATTAATTGTTGTTTGCACAGATTTTGAGGAGGCCGTACAGCTGCATTTATTGCAGATTTCTGGGCACGCAAATCGAGAACGTGCAACATCTATTGCTGTTCTGTTTTTGCTGTTTGTACATTTTCTGAGGCGGTGGTTAAGCACGGAAAACAAGATAAGTTGTAAAAGTCTGTTTGCTGATTTTTTATTTTGCTGAATATTTCTCTCACTGTAAAAAGCATTTTTTCAGAAATAAGCAGGAGTTTTCGAACTGGTTTTCCCCAAGAGTTGTAGGGGTTTTTTTCCAGGGTCATGTTGACCAAAAATATATGTGTCAAAATGTGTGAATGACTATTTTATGCTTGCTGATTTTTAATTCTTCATTTTCCAGCATTCTGAAAAATTTCCAGAATTTGTGTTTTCAGCAAAATTATTTTCCAGTTTGTTAAATGTATGGATATGGGAAAGGGCATTTAACTATTTTGGAGTAATAAGGTGAAAAACTGAAAACCGGGGTGGGAAACTATAAATTTCTACATGGTATTAGAGCTTGAGTGCTGAAGGGCAGTTTGGGACAGCAAGGAGGAAAATTACAGCCTGCTGATTTTTCACTCAGAAAATTCCAACAAGCTGATTTTTCACAAACAGCAGTTTTACCTTTACTACAGCAGTGCTATTTTTCAGTTTTAGGACAGCAGGATGTCTTTGGGACTGAGGGTGGAGGATAGGTTGGATGGGCATTCCAATTACAACATTTGGAAGGAGAGAATGCAGAGTATCTTTGAGGAGGCAGAAGTCTGGGACATTATGGTGCATACCACACAGAACCCTGTAAATGTGCCTACTGATGCTACTCAGTTGGCAGCATATAATAAAAAGAACAAGGGTAAGAGACTGATTCTAGACGGAATCAAAGACCATTGCATTCCTCATGTGAGAGGAAAGAGAAATGCTCATGAGATGTGGACAGCATTGTCCAATCTCTACCACAGTACCAATGAGAACCGGAAAATGGTCCTGAAGGAGAAGCTGAAGACCATTAAGATGGGTAATGATAGTGCAGCTGGATATCTCACAAAGATTACTAATGTGAGAGATGAGTTGGCGGCGATTGGAGAGGCCATTCCACCCACTGAGTTGGTGCGGATTGCAGTGAATGGCCTCCCCCGTTCATGGATGAACTTTGCTGATGGGGTTTGTGCACGTGAGACCCTTCCCACATGGGAGAGGGTTTGGGATGATTGCATTCAGACAGAGATCAGGAAAGGTCAGCTTGGGGCAGCCAAGCCAGTTGAGCAGGATGAGGATGTAGCACTGTTGGCAGGACGCAAGAAAGGCAAAGGGAAGAAGCAGGCTTCCACAAGCAATGGTGGGGGCAAAGGCAAAGGTAAAGGTAAACAGGATAACACAGAGAAGGACTATTCCAAAGTGAAGTGTTGGAATTGTCAGAAGATGGGACACTATGCAGTTGTGTGTCCGGAGAAGAAGAAGAAGAAGGGGAAGAACCAGAGTATGGCAGCTTCAGCAGAGGTTGAGGACTTTGTAGATCGTTTTGACCGGGAGTTTGGGTTCACTGCGTGTGAGTCCTCTAGTGCGGGATTATCTGCCATAGAGGTTCAGAGGGAGCATGCATTTCCCTCGATTAGCGGAGCATCTTCGGGTATCTGTTATGTGGACAGTGGGGCTTCACGTCACATGACAGGAGTCCGTGAGTACTTCTTAGAGCTTTCAGAGAGTGGCACTGATGTAGAGGTAGTACTCGGTGATGACAGAGTTGTTAGAGCAGTCGGTGTGGGAACATTGACATTTCAGAGGGAGTCCAAACCTCCCTTGAAGGTGTCAGATGTTCTTTATGTGCCAGGGATGAGGAAGAACCTCATATCCGTCTTAGCTTTGGAGGACAGAGGATATGAGATACTGTTCAGGGGAGGACAGGTGTTGATGTATCCCCGGGGCACTCCAACTGATTCAGCTAGAGTGATAGGTGTACGCCATGCAAAGGTGTACAAGTTTGCATTTCAGTCCCTTTTGGCATTGAGCAGTAGTACCGACAGCAGAGCTAGCAGTTCTGAGCAGTGTGAGATTTGGCACCGCAGGATGGGGCACATGCATCATGGAGCCTTGAGGACTGTGCGGGAGATCACTACAGGTGTGCCAGATTTCAGTACTGATCACTTTGATACTTGCAGAGGATGTGCGATGGGCAAGTTTGCCAAATCCCCTTTTCCCAGCAGTGACAGCAGAGCGACTGGGATACTTGATTTGATTCATTCCGATGTGAGCGGTCGGATGTCTCATGTTTCCTTGAGTGGATATGAATACTATGTGTTATTCATTGATGATCACTCCAGGAGGACCTGGATTTATTTCTTGAAGACCAAGAGTGAGGTCTTCAAGCGGTTTCAGGAGTTCAGAGCTCTTGTGGAGACACAGACAGGTCGGAAGATCAAGTCCCTGAGGTCGGACAATGGAGGAGAGTACACCCTTGGAGAGGTTGTTGACTATTGTGCGGAGGCAGGCATTAGGAGGGAGCTCACTGTTCCTTACAACCCCCAGCAGAACGGGGTTGCGGAGAGGAAGAACAGATCCATCGGAGGGGCTGCCAAAGCCATGTTACATGATCGGGGGTTGCCATTGTTTTTGTGGGCAGAGGCCTGCAACACAGCTGTTTACTTGCAGAACAGGAGTCCGCATCGTGCCTTGGGGCACATGACTCCGGAGGAGGCTTTTTCTGGGAAGAAGCCTGATATGGGTCATCTTCGTATCTTTGGGTGCATGTCATACTCCTACATACCCAAGGAGAAGAGGACCAAACTAGAGCCCACCGCAGAGAAGGGTATCTTTGTGGGCTACGGTGAGACCTCCAAGGCCTTTCGGATTTACATTCCTGCACAGAGGAAAGTTGTTGTCAGGCGGGATGTGAAGTTCGAGGAGGACAGAGGAGCTAGGAGGTCACGGGAGTTAGGAAATATACGGGTCGACCCGAGACCCTCGGCGATTGAGTCGGTCCACGGGGATCCGGTGGCGGGGATCGCGAGAGGGAGGATCGGAGGAGTCGCGAGGATTAGAGGGGTGGTGCTATGGGCAGCACGCAGAGCAGTCCACAGAGCAGTTCACTGGGGAGTCCACTGATGGACAGTTCACACGGTACCTCAGCATCTACAGGTTCAGGTGCAGGCAGAAGGACAGCAGACAGACAGTCAGGATTTCAGGCTCCTGATGTTGAGGAGGAGGAGTTTTATTCTCGCGGGAGAAATGTGCTCAGAGAAGAGGAAGCCCAAGTGGCTTCAGGACACCTTGAGAGATGCCACATCTGTTGTTGAGCCTAAGAGGCCGGTCAGAGAGAGCAGACCACCTAAGAGGTTTTGTAGCTATATGGCAATGGCTACCAGCATCCTTGACTCTGAGCCTTCTAGCTATGAGGAGGCAGCTAGCCAACAGGTCTGGAGAGAGGCCATGCAGGAGGAGTATTCTTCTATCATGAAGAATGATGTTTGGGAGGTGGTGCCGAGACCCGAGACCGAGTACATGGCAGCCAGTCTAGCTAGTTGTGAGGCCATCTGGCTTCGCAAGATGTTGTTTGGTTTATTTGGTTAGCCATTGAGACCTTCAGTGATTTATTGTGATAATCAGAGTTGCATTAAACTCATGGAGAATCCAGTATTTCATGACAGGTCAAAGCATATCGGGATCAGATATCATTTCATCAGAGACTATGTTCAGAAGGGAGCTGTGAAGCTTGAGTATATTCCCACAGATGAGCAGGTAGCAGATATATTCACCAAAGCCTTACCACGGGGCAAGCATGTCTACTTTAGAGACAAGATGGGTGTGGTGAGGAACACTTTCCTCGATAAGAGGGAGTGTTAAAATTTGGGTACTAGAGGACAAGTGGTTCCCTAAGGCTTTTGATCTTTGGCCTAGGGAAAAGTGTCCAAATATATTTAACTTTTTCTTCTAAAGAGACTTTATAAGTGGTAAAGTGAAATCTAATTTAAAAGTGACTTTATAAGTGATAAAGTTACTAAGTCTAATTTTAAAGTGACTTTAATAAAGTCAATGTGAAATTAGAAAGTGAAAAGTGACTTTGGAAATAAAAGGCTAAGTGGGTCTTTATTAAAGTGGGGTGAATTAAAAAATAAAGTGAGATTTAAATGAGCATTTAATCTCGGCCCTAGATCTCAATCTATTCGACGATTGGTTGAAAGTTCCCAAAAAGAAGTCATAGGGTTAGGTTAAAGGAGGAAAAGGAGGAAAAGATCATTTATTCTTTCATGAAGCGAGATTGGGGCTTCATCCATTTCGAGCAAGGGAGATTTCTGGGCAGTGAGGAGAAGGAGGCAGCATCTTGGCACGCATTCCAAGGCAGCGTTTCAGCAAGACATTTCAGCAAGACAAGTGCAGCAGATTTAGCAAACAGCAGGCAGATTTTTGGCACGGTTTTCTAGGCAGGGAGGCCGTACAGCAAGGCCGTACAGCAGGGCCGTACAGCAGGCCGTACAGCAAGCCGTACAGCAATATTGGGCACGGAAATCGAGGCAGCAAGGGGCTGTACCGTACAGCAGAGTTTTGCATCAGTTTTGGCACGCAAATCGAGGTTTTGGACAGCAGCATTAATTGCTGTTTGCACAGATTTTGAGGAGGCCGTACAGCTACATTTATTGCAGATTTCTGGGCACGCAAATCGAGGAGAACGTACAGCATTTATTGCTGTTCTGTTTTTGCTGTTTGTACATTTTCCGAGGCGGTGGTCAAGCACGGAAAACGAGATAAGTTGTAAAACTCTGTTTGCTGATTTTTATTTTGCTGAATATTTCTCTCACTGTAAAAAAGGCATTTTCCAGAAATAAGAAGGAGCTTTCAAACTGGTTTTCCCCAAGAGTTGTAGGGGGTTTTTCCAGGGTCATGTTGACCAAAAATATCAGTGTCAAATGTGTGAATGACTGTTTTTATGCTTGCTGATTTTTAATTCTGCATTTTCCAGCATTCTGAAAAATTTCCAGAATTTGTGTTTTCAGCAAAATTTATTTTCGAGTTTGTTAAATGTATGGATATGGGAAAGGGCATTTAACTATTTTGGAGTAATAAGGTGAAAAACTGAAAACCGGGGTGGGAAACTATAAATTTTTACACTATTGGTTTCACAGCTTTTCCTAGACTAAAACCCAATACTTTATGCTTAGCAAGGATGAGATCTATCCTCTTCTTCCATGCTCTATAGTTGGACGCTCCTTCTAGCTTATTTTCTATCTTCATTGAGGTTGTCATAGGATTTACAATGTCTTCTTTTCTTGATGTAGATAGTAGGCCTTTCTCTTCTTATATGATTTTTTTCTTTGACCCTTTCAAGAGATCTTCAAGCTGCCTTTTTCTTTCCTCCTTTACCTTAGCTCTGAAACCATGTTAGAAAATCAAAAAGGCAAAAGTATTTTCTTGTCTTGACAATTACTTGCGATATACTTATGTTCTTATTTACTTTGTTTATATCCTTCTTTTATCTTCTTCTCATCAAACAATCATCCAAAGAAAAACATGAAGATCAAGGACACCAGATATAGGCACTCTGTTGGGGCTAAAAACCCAATGTAGGGGAAAACCCAGTCAAACTCTTTCATTAATAGATTTAAATCAAACTTGAGACAATCCAAGACCTTAGACTAGACCAAAATACCTTCCTCCTCCACCAAGTCAACCTACCAAGATGATGAACCAAATACCAGAAGTCATTTTTTGTCATACTGCTTTAATCTAGCATCAAATCATAATTTCGGCCCCCAGCTTTAAAATTTAGGCCCTATTGCAGCCCTGCAACTTCGTCTCTCCAACAACTTCAAAATTTTGCATGTGTGAGTCAAAAGAGAGAGAAAATGGTCCCCAAACTTCTTCACTGGGGTTTCTTCTCCTTCGCTAGGGTTTTTCTCCTTCCAAGAATTTTGCACTCTCTTTTCTTCAACTACTGCAAATCGAACTTGTTGTGAATGTGCTTCAAATGCGGTTGAGTTGTTGCCTTTATATAGTGGATTATGCCTTCTAATAATGTTGACTTGTCTAGGTTGAGGCCAACTTGGTGGAGAAGGCCTCAATGACTCATTTTTCATAAAAAATAAATTTCTTTCTTGATCAAAATTTATTTCTTTGCATTTTGTGGCATTATTTCCTTTTGCATGTGGCCATGATATGCTTTTATCTCTTTTTTTTTTCTTTCGTTGCATCAACCTCAAGGGCATCATTCGAGGCCCAACCCATACATGTGGACAAGGGGAGGGGAAGTACCAGAGCCTTGTGGACCCAGTGGTCGTGTGGACCTAGAGAGGGAAGATGATGAAATAGGGCATGTAATATGTGGAGGGGAGTGAAAAAATGGGACGAAGTTACCAAAATCGGGGTTTCCCAAGTAGTTCCCACCCTGAAGCTATAAACCAATAGGGGAGATCACATGGGGCTAGGGTTGAGGATTAACCCCCCATTTAAGGTGACGAAACAAGACTGCAGTCAAAACAATTCCTCCTTCCAAGTCTCCAGTAATCCATACCCAAGTGTGCCCAAGGAAAAACAAGCATAAGCACTTGATTGCACAATGAAAGACATGCCTTTAGGATTGGATGGCCCACCTTCAAACATATGCTCTCAACAGATGGGCGAGGGAACATATGATTGGCTAAGGGAGCAGAGATCATCTAGCACAATATCGACTACATTAGTGGTTGTCAAGGGCTGCTGGCTGTTAGCTGAAGACAAATCTAAGAGAAAAATTCTCCTATGGGGTCACTCAGTGGTGGTGGGTAGTAGGACACACTCTTGCAGCAATACAATATGGGGCTAACCATACATAGTCAATCCTACAGTGCTCCCCTATTTTTTCGTTTCTCTTATCCCACGGTACATTGCATTACCATTTAAAACTCTTTTTCTTTTGCATAGCTGAGAAACACCCTTTTGTCTTGGGCCTAATAATCTATAAATTGGGTGTATATTTTCTGATGATTTTCTTCGAACTGGACCAACTTGTCAACATAAAATTGTAATGCTTCATGGTTGGAAGTGAACTGTCCCAAAAGCTTATAAGCCAGGAACTTTAAATTCACTGCTAGAACCACATCCAAACCATAGACTAGCTAAAAGGACTTTTCGCTATAGCATGCTTTTTCATAATCTTGTTAGCCCAAAGTGCAAATTTTAGACAAGTATTCCAATCTGGTTTATTTTCTCCAATAGTCTTCATGATGATTCAATCAAATTTTTGTTGCCTAATTTTGCCAATTTGTTTCCCTGAGGATAGTAATTGGCTTCATGGGCGAAAGTGATGTTATATTGGTAACAAAAGGATACCAACTATATTGATCTGAATACACTTGCATTGTCGATAGTTATCTTGTTTGTCACCCTAAATCTTGTAATGATGTTCTCTTCCAGAAATTTCATGGTCTACTCTACTTCCAATTATATGGTTATAGTTTAGATTTTTGAGTTTGTAATAGCAAGATGGTTGATGTTATATGTGTTGTTTTAAATGTTTGATGCTCCAATGAATAATCTGATACCTACCAGCTGTGGGTGACATACATAGGAATTTTTTTATCCTAGATGGTCCTCGGTCGACAGTCAAGAACCCCTTGCAGCCACCAGATAGCTCGATATGCCACCATCTCTGCTACCTGATCCAGCCATATGATCTCTCACCCATCTGTTATGATCATATGTTTGAAGGTGGGCCTTCTAATCTTAAAGGTATGGCTTTTCATTGTGTAGTTGGGTATTTTTGTTTATTTATGATGGACACTTTTGGGCGTGGATTAGTGGGGGGATTCAGAGGAAGATTGGGCTTGGTTTGTACTCTTGTATCCTATGTCCAATTTGATGGTTAGCCTTGTATCCTAGTCCTGTGGGATCTCCTTTATTGGCTACTAGTTTTAGGGATGGCACTAGATGGGAAACCCCAATTTTGGTTATGTGGTCCCATTTCCCGACACCACATACATCACTCTCATCTGCTCTTAATAACCCCATTCACCATATTTCCCATTCAGGTCCACAAGGAGTTAGCCCCCCCTCCCCTTGTGCACACCTTGGGTTGGGCCTAGAACGATGTTGTAGAGGTTGATGCAGCTAAAAAGAAGAGAAAAAGCATAATTTGGCCACTCTCAACAGGAAATGTACCATAAAGTGCAAAAGATGGTCGGGACATACAAATTTAGCACGTGGGAAAAAGCCAAACATGAGCTCTACCCCTATCACCATGGAAATCACTCTGGTTCATAAGAACCCTCATATCGACCCCTTTCATCATTAGGGAACCCATGACTATCCCAACCCCTAGTGGGTGATGAACTGCCCCATCTTAAAGGGGTATCCACTGTTATATCTTACACATCATGCTCTCATCCCCTGGAGCCCCGAGTAGTTATAAAAGAAAAATCAATAAAAGGCAAAAGGCATATGAAGAAGGGTGGAAAAACAAAGTTCAGGGTAACTCATGTACCACGATTGTTCCCTCCTACATTCATATACCCAAGTGTAGGATTCCCTTTATTATGGCTACCCTTGTACTATGGCATGTGGCTTGGAGCCTTCCCTTGATGCCCCACTTTGTTCCATCGTTATATCACGTGCCACCTGCCATTTGATGGATGTACCATGGATATGTCACCCCCTTAGAGGTTGAAACCACCTAATAGGGTCCTTGGTTAACCTTCTTCTTGAACTTGGAGACACTTGTACGTTCTAAAGTCCACTATGGAGGAGCATGACACCATGAAGTATCCACTTGGTTCCATGATTTGTAAGCTCATTTACTCAAATACACTAATGTTTGGTTGTACTGGAAGGTGAGGGGACGCATTGGATCTTATACATGATTGTAGGTTGGTCTTCATCTTGGGTTTCGTCTCCCTATACTGGGTCCAAGCTCTCTAGAGGGTCATATTGGCATTTGTAGGGTGAGCATTGAGAGCCATGGACCTCCACCATAGAAGAGACCAAATTGCCACGTCATGGGATCCTTCAGTTCTACTCATTGCTTGCTCATGTTCCATTTATTTGACGATGATGATGCACTTGGACTACCTTGCCTAGCTGGCTACACTCTTGCACCACACACTTGGCAGTTGATCCAGGGCCCAAATGAGGATGTGTCTCACCATAGGAGACAATGGGAAGGCTTGCATCATTCTTCCAGCCCTTGCAGATGCGATACAAACTTGTTTGATCTATTTGGAGACCCATGATGATGTTCTGTGCCGCCATGGCCACTCGGGGGCACCACAGGTCATTTTCTTGGATATCAAGGGGCCACCCCCTTTATCACTATCTTTGGAGCTCATTCATTCATCTTGGCACACATTGGATTCCACTAGGCCTCTTCAATGGCCCTTCGACCTATTGTATGTATTATTTTTCCCTATTGGGAGGTTTAGTTTTGTATCATGGAACTATCTTGGTGGGCTTGTCACAAAGTAATGTTATTTTTGCACATTATTTTATTAGTTGAGGCTTTGTTAGGCCTTATCGGGTAAATCAAACCCCTTAGGGAGGATATATATTGATGTGATGATCATTTCATTTGATCATCACTTGGATTTGGATCATTATCTCTTCTTGAGAATTTCACTAGACCTATTGATGGATAAATTGGAATCTTGATGCATTTCGATATTTGGAAAAGCTTGTCCTTAATCTTGGAGCTCGATTTTTATCTCTATTGATGATTGGAAGATTTCGCTATACTTGTAAGTTTCTTTTCATGATCTAGTTTTCATGTTTGTCACTTGTATAATGTATGAATAATTTTCACTCGTGAAGCTGGTGTAGCTGCCTTAATGAAATTTGAATTTGTTGATCTTGTCTTTGTGCAGTTTTTCATGCGAAGTATAGTGAATGAATGTCCTAGGGGCATATGATTATTCATAATTTCCTTGATAAGTCATCAATTGCAGTATCAAAGAAGTATAAATTTTTGTAGTAACCTAGTTGCTGCCTCTAAGGCCATGCGAAGTTGTTGGGGAACTCCTTGATTGGGTATAAGGATCTCTAAACATTGAATCTTATTGACTCCATTCTCCCAATAAGCTAGGCATTGATCTGGTCTTGGGTGATCACCAGGACGAAGATTTTTCTCACCTCCTTTTCTCTTTTCCAAACCCTAACCCTAGTAGGCTTCCTAGGGCATCATGCGAAATTGATTGTAGCCATCCAAACTTGGTGAATTTTGGTCTAGAGCTACGATGTTGTGTCCTTGAGAGGTCCTCCAATTTTGAAGCTATTTCGACGATGGAATCTCATGTTTTTATAAGCCCTAGTTTGCATTCCATTCTCCCTAGGTTTCCTTTGGTTAGTGGCTTTATCAATGATCATTGCATTAAAGTCTCAAGTCAAATCCAATCCCTTGATCCTTCTTCTCCTCCCACTTGGTGAAGACCCTTTGTTTGAAGTTTCATCCCAAACCCTTGACCTTGTTTGGGTCCACTAGGGCTTCTTTGTGTTCCTGCAACCTTGTCACTCCAATTTCACAAGGATCGCTTGGAAACCATATTCTTCTAGGATTCTTTGGTCTAGGGCACCTCTTATCAAGAAATACTCCTCAACCCTAGGTCTAAGTCTCCTTCTAACCCTTCTTGGAGAGCCATTCATCTTGCTTCTAAAGCAAGCAATCCCTATCATTAGTCTCTCCTTTGAATATGCTCTTAGAATCACTACCTTCACGCCATTGATATATTTCTCCTAGTGATTTCCCTAATAGTAGGACTCCTCCGATCGATGAAAGTCCGTAAAGAGCAAGGATCCTTAGCTGAGGTGACAGTGGGCTATTGTTCCATTGTTTCCACTTGACCTAGTAGTTGCTCTATAGGAACCCCTCCTAGGACCCCTGATAATTTGAGCAGTAACATAATCCACAATAGATGACTTTTATAAGTTTATAATAATGTAGACAAGTAAAATAGTATGTATGTTCTCATCATTATATTAATTATTTTGACATTTTGCATTTTTATTTTGTATATACAAGCATTATAATAGATGAAATGTATATTATATATAGAACTTTCTCAGGATGCTCCAGTCTTGGATTTCTTTTAGAAATACCTTTCACTTTTGCTTGGATTGGCAGTCTACACTCTAGCAAGATTGGCTAGGCTTTTACACCGTGAGAATTAACAATGCTACTTAATGTCCTTCTGATACCAAAGATGATTTAGCCAGAGATTTTCTTTCCTTGAAACTTATTTACTTATGCAAGTGTTTTGCTTTGAATACAGCAAGAACAATGCCATGCAAAAGGTGGTAGCTATAACATATCTCTCTTTATGTGTTGCAGTTTTTCAATTTGGGAACAATTCCTTTTTCTTGAGTTCATGTGCCTATTTGTGGTTCATTTGTCCCATGAAAGTGATATTCATAGATTTATATCCTAATTCATTTTTGAAGTTTTCCAAAAATATCACTTGGTTATATGTTCCAGAAGAGTTGTTTTTCTAGTTTACATTTGGAACAGCTTTTATTATTTTTTTCTTCAACTTCATTTCCTTGTGTTAGAAAATATATGCTTAGCTATTTGTAGAGTATTTGTAGAAAGAGACACCAAATTTTAATGTGAAATCTAATTAATCTTTGTTGTAACTCCAGGTGCTTGCATTTGATCTTCTTATCTTTGAATACAGTGATTATGCATGGTCTCTCCCTTATTTTTGGTGGTAAAAGAAGCACCTTTGGGAAGGAAAATAATGCTCGTGCTATTATTATTGTTGCTAGTCAAGTAAGTGATACAAGAAAATTTCTTATAGCTTTTTCTCTTATACTTTGCACAATTTATGAGTGTAGCATATCTCTGTAAATAAATACATATATCATAGAATTAATGGTTTAGCCTAAATACAATAGGATTTAGAGTGCACCAATTACATTTTTAATAAGATGATTTCATCTCTCGTATAACCTTTATGTCAATTTTTTTACTTAAACTTTTCTATTATAAAATTCATGATGTTGGGTGATTTTAATTTGGTGTAGCCTAAGTGGATGTGAGGAAAAGTTGTTACACTTCCCACTTGGGTTGAAATCTCAATTTGTGATACATTTGCTCCATTGTTACCAAAAACATATTGTTTTCGATAAAATAGATTAGTTCAAATGGTTTAAGAATCCAAACCAAAATTGGTCGGTTCTTTATGGAATAGTAAACACAGTGATTGGGACTGTTACCCACCAAAAACAGGTAACCCATAAGAGAAAACTTTTCTCCCATTTTCCAGCCTGTTGTTGCACAGAATGTCTAGGCACCACGACAACGACTCAGATCGGGGGTTGTCACCCTAATTCCCAATCTCTCTATTTAAGCTATTTCCTTGCAGACTAAGCGGGGTAGACCCTAATGAAATGGAAGGAAAGAGAACTGGTTGGAAACCAACCAATTCAGGAGACAGTCAAACGACCAAGTACTTGTTTAAGATTTAACGAGATTTAATAGATTTGATTAGATTAAAAGTTTGAAACCAGTGTCTTATGGGGTCATCTATCCTATTATGAAATTAGGATCAAGTAGCTCATAGATAACTGCTGCTAAAGTGGACAACTATCATGTTATGAAAAAACTAATCCACCACCACAATATTCAATTCTTTAATTAAAAGCTCAATTTACCAAACTGAAAGATAAATATTTTTCAACAACGTGATTTAGTTTTCAATTAAACGTAAGTTCATAATTCCAATGCAATTCTATCTCATAGAGAACAAAAACATTTTCATAATCCTTCAATATCATGCATTAAGGATATTCAATCCAAGAAAGAAAAACATGGAATTTATCATTACTTGAAAAACTCTCAAAGTTGGCTAGGCAATTAATATCAATTCAAACATTTAAAACCATAGTTAGAGCTAATTAAATCACAATCAATCCCAATAGATGCTAAGCATGAAAAAATACTTTGAATCCACATGCGAGATTTTAAGCAATTTAAATTCCGAAAGATATTATCATGCTAAGCAATTCCAAATTTAAGTGATTTTCTAAATTTATCCAGTACTCAAAACTTAGTGATGTAAAATTTTTTAACTTTTCGCTTGACTAAGAAAAATTTTGTTTAACGCTTGAGACACTTAAAAAACGAGTCATCCAATTTTTTTTTTGAAAATTTCATTAAAAAAACAATTTTTTCCTTTTTTAAAGTTTTTATTTTTTACCCTAGAAAAAGAAAGTTAAAAAAATCTAAAAGAAAATTAAGACTCTTTTTTTTTTTTTTAAATTTTTTGATTTATTTTTAAAGTTTTATAAAATCTAAACTTAAAAAATAAAATACAAAATGAAAAGTTAAAGTTCAATTTATACAAAAGTTAATAAAATAAAATCTAAATGAATATGGCCTAATTAAATCTAAAGCTAGACTTTATAAAAAAAGTAAATGAAACAAAAAAAAACCAAAACTAAAAATTAGAAAACCTAATCAGATATTAAAAGAGACTTTAGGGAAAATAAAAATAAAATAAAATAAAATTTGAATAAAGTCGACGGCAGAAGAAATGGAGGCATTGAGGATATCGCAGCGGCGAGGGTGGAAGGACGCGGAGGTGACAGCTGCGGGAAGGAGGGCACGCAGAGGTAATGGCAGCGAGGGGAGCCGACGGGAGGAAGGATGCAGATGAGGAAAGGGAGCAGCGTGGAGAAGCCACAGGCAAGGGAGCAGCCAACAAAGAGGCAGTCTAGGAGGGAGAAGAAAGGCTTGCGATAGCTGTCGAGCAAGATGGATACGCAGGAAGGGAGCATGGGAATGGAGCTACGTGAAGACAGAGGGCAGTCCAACAGCGGGTTCTCAGCGCAGAGAAAACGACAGCATAAGTTCACGCAAGAGGGGAGCAACGAACAGGAAAATGGGGCAGCGTGAAGAAAAATTTCATGTGGAGATAGGAACGTAAGGAAGAATGAGGGCAGCGTGAAGAAAAATTTCACGCAGAGACAGGAACGTAAGGAAGAATGAGGGTAGCGTGGAAAGCTAGGCAGTAGACAGGGAGCGAAAATTTGCAGACACACCAATTTTAAATTTCTCTTTTTACCCAGCAAAATCAGAGATTTTATCTCTAAATTTTGATAAAAATGAATGAACCTACAATTATATAAACCTTGAGGCACAATGTTGCCTAGATCTGCAACCAAATTCAATCGTGAGACCAGATCTTACACTCCAGGGCCTAGATCTGGCTCAATTTTTTTTTTGTTGTTGTTTTTTTTTTTTTAAATCTTAAAATCTCCCAGTGTAACCTGCGAAAAACCAGAAAACAGGAACCCAGAAACCCAATAAATGCACAAAAAAATAAAATCCCCAAAACCCTGATGAGTTAAAAATAACGATATTTGTAAATCTACAATGCTATTTCACAGATCTGTTAGATCAAAGCCCTCCATGGCCAGATTTAATTTTAAACTCGATTAAAAAAAAAAAAATTAAGATAAGTTTTTATTTAGGCACAAGCCCTAGAAAAACTTTGCAAAAACAGAATTTAAGATAAGCCTGAGGATTAGATCTAGAGGGCTCTTCAGATCTTATTTCTTTGGGAGTCAGTTGGTCTAGTCGAAGACTTCCCTAAATGCCTAATTCTAAATCCAAAATATTTTTGCACACTTAAAGTTAAACTGTTAAATCAATAGAGAAATAAGATAAAAAATAAAATTTTCAAGAGTTAGAGATACCTGCTAACTTAATCCAATTAATATTCTTACCCTAAATCCAATAACCTAAGCAAGATACTTGTGCAATAGATTACTCTACAAGAGCCATTAATCAACAATTCATTGAAATAATCGCCAGCAGAATATAAAGAACAAGTTTACCATAAAACGCTGAAGAGGAACACGACCATCACATAAAACCCCAAGGACTTTGTTTGTAATATTCCAACAAGTATTACACGAGAGCTTCAAGAGCAAGTACACGATCAAGAGATCGGACCAAAAAATTAGACTGACATTGACCTCTAATTTATAGGTAAAATCTCCAACGGCTAGTTCACTTGATCCCCATCAAAGTAATCTAAACCGTTGAAAAGGGTTTGATTATCTTTTAATCTCGTCCGTCGAAATTATAATTTTTTTGAGGAATTTCGAAATTTTCAATTACTTCCCTTTTAATTAACTCAAAAATAATATTTGAGTTAATTAACTCAAAATTTGACTTTAACTTAACTACTAAGGCCCAAGGGTCCAAAATTTCTCAAAATTTTCAATTTTTCCTTAGTCTGAGACCTTTAAAAATTTATTTTTTAGGGAGCCACAAATTTTTCCTTTGAAGAATTTAATTTTACCTAGGACATCAAATTAATTAAATTTCTGGCTTAGGATTTTTAATTTAGTTTGGCTAGAAAATTTAATTAATTGACTCATGAGGAGATTAATTACTTTCCAACCCTCTTAACATAAGATTTATACATTAAACCCATGACGGGAACACTTGTTCGCAATAAACCCTGAATAATCTACCCAATTCTGCGACTCAAAATATGTTCTAGTAGACCTAGCAATCTGTAATAAAATGATCTAGCCAGTTAGCTAGGATCATTCCCAGATTACTTTACAAGGACTCGATAAAAAATACTAGGACTCACTTAGTATCTTGATGACAAAATACACCCTAGCTTTGGGGTGAGGTTGGAGGGGAAAAACTCTGCTAATAATTTGTGTTGAGAAACACAAATGAATCAGTGAGACGAAAAACCTCCTAGGATAAAAATCATCACCAATATACTAGGCTTAGCTAGGTTGTTACATACATGATGGTCTTACTAAGATCATTTATATTAGAAACATGTAGAATGGGTTTACATCATATATAAAATTGTCGACTGATGATGAAATCTGAATGGCATGAACACCTCGAAGATGATGAGTCCCATTTGCAAAGATGGGGGTGTACTGCTATGGGGTCGTTGACACAGAGTGGTCAACACAATCCATAGCCCTATGATGGCCCATAGATAGCTTTGCATTTGATCTCTCCACCTATGCTCTTGTTAGTGCTCTCTCCCATTGGGCATGCTTCTTGAAGGAAGCTGGGTCATCTATTGGAAAGGACACTAACCAATTTTGTAATCATGCGATTTCAATTAATGTTTTGGGGCATACTAATATGGATCACGGGCCAAGTTAGATGATTGATCACTTTTGATTGTATCCTTGTTCTGATGCTTCACCTAGGATGTTATGCGTTTCCCCTAGTCTAGTGTGATCTCCCATGAGGTCATTCTTTCAGGAGGGGCACTAATAGGAGGCATTGATTGAAGTAGTGTGCCCAAGCCATGTAGTGATCCCTGTTGAGAATGTTGACTATGACTGTCCCTGCACCTCTATTGTCTTTTTCATGGCCGCAATATGGCTTTAAATGACATGCATATCCTCCTTCAGCTATGTGCTCCTCTCCTCCACTACAAGAATTATTTTGAAAAAAGAATAACAAAATCTCAATGAATGAAGACAAATGGGCCTCTTAGCTCAATGATTTTGCAAAAACACAAAATTTGCTTTCTTTGCTTCACTTATTGAATGGAAACATCAAAAAAATCCATTTTTCCTATCTCCATAAAATTGAATTTTTTCGCTTTTCCTCTAGCTTTAATCATGAAGAAATTTTGTAAAAGCAACCACTCTCTCATTAAAACAATTTTACCCCTTTTCCATGCAATTAAATAATTAAATAAAGATTTATTAATTTAATCAATTCACAATTTATGACATCGAGGTCATAATCCTTGAAAGTTTTCCCAAAGACATGATTCAGATCCATACTAAGTGTCAGCTTAAGACAGAAACCAATGACATAGATGCTACTCAACTCCTCACTTTTCAATGCAAAGGAATCTCATACCTGTTGAGAAGTGTAGCTTGGGAGGTACTCCCAAAACCCTTAGGTTACTAGGTTGTGTGTAGTTGACCCATGAAAATGGTGTTTAGTGGGAAATGTACCCGAGTGGTGGACTTTGGGCACAAGTTCGTGGGCCAAAGACCTAAAAGAAATATTTGTTTATTCTAATTGTTGTGTGAGGGCATCTTTTGAAGGATTAATGGGGCACCTAGAGGCAACAATGGAAAGGTATAAATATAGGTGACCTAATGAGAGGTCATCCCAAGCATAGCAAATCATTCTTATGATTACATTTTGTCCTATAAAAGGAGATGTGTGTTACCCACTACCAATAGGTAGTGTATATAGGAGAAACGTTTTCTCCTAGATGGTCCTCAGTCAGCTTCCAGCAACCACTTGAAGCTGCCAGATAGCTCAATGTGTCATTGTCTCTGCCACCTAAGCCAGCCATGTGGTCCCTTTGTGAAAATTTATGAATACTAATTATGCAGAAATCTTATTGTTAGATCTGGTTATGCTCCTCCTACTTAATTAAGTTATTAAGCTGAAAATTCAAATTAATATCGAAGCAAAATACATAACAGACTTTCACCAATCCAGATCTAGAGAAAGTACATGCACACATAGACAAAGTGACACAATGATTTTCTGGACAAATAGTCCCCGGAAAAACCCAATGCGGGAAAACCAGTTTGCTGGTTACTAGGGGGTTTTATTATTAAGAATTTTCTTAATACAGCAAATCTGGGTTCCAGATCTAGAAAACCCAATAGAGATAAAATAGATCTACAGCACACTGGTTGTTCTGAAGCCAACATAATGATTGATCCACACCCACAAACGGGATTTACAGGACTCGGCCAAAATTAGGCCCTAGAAACCCCAGCACTGCCCCTGAAGTCCCTGCGTCAGCCTTTGAAGCCCCTGTGTCCCTCAGCATTGGCCTGGAAAGGGCTGTGTTACCCCAGACTGGGTGACGAAGTGCTTACGCTGCCCCTCAGGGTCTCTGCGTAACCCCTGAGGGCTTCCAGCTGAATCACGTTGTCCTAGGAGGGATTGCGCATCACCTGCGTAGCATAGTTGCAACCCTCTCTGTCACTGCTCTCCTGCTTCTCTACGTTGCCACTCTGAGCGGATCTCTGCCTCTTGCTGATTATAGACCCTGGGATTAGATCATCCCCTTGGCCTAAATTCCCCTGTCTGCAGCTGAAACACTTCTGAGAATTCTTAGCAATCCCGCCCTAGAATCTCAGCTTAGCTTCAGTGCTCAGCCTCTGTGTGTGTTTACAAATGACCCCAAGCCTTTCCTTTATACTTTTCTCGTTGGAAAACCAACGACCATGATCAGATCTTGAATCAATGGCTAAGATTGAAAGAAAGCTCTATCCGTGTGACTTAAGACAATTTCATCACATGTTTAATTTAATTAACTTTAATTATTTCATTTTCCTATGTTTAGACATAGGAAATACATTAAAATAATTAATTAATTAAATCTCTCCCAAACCAGAGGAAATTTCCCAAGTTCCTTTCTGGGTCTTGTAGATCAAGTGTACTCTAGTCCCTCCACAAAATTTGGGAGCTAGAGCACAACTGATGCTACCCCAAATACACAAAATCTCAACACTCCCTCTTAGCATCAAGAGTGTGCTCTAGCAATACATCACACTATGCATTACAAGATTTTGGGCATTGGTTTTGTGCTGTTGAAGCTTGGCCTGCTGCCACTCAACTCTGCACCGTTGTTGCCATTCTATACTGCTGCCCATGACTCTGCCACTGCCACTGCAACATCTGTACTGTAGATCCCTCTCAATATGTTGCATCTGTGTTGCTCATAGCACTGCCACTACTGATTTGTTGCACTGTAACTTCAGTTGTTGAGAGAAACAATTGAATCTCTTGCCCAATATTTGATAGACAAGTCAGATGGGCTGCATCCCCATCATTGAAGGTCCATAGGCTGCTGACCTGCGCTGGCATCTAAAGGGTGATGCACAACAACAACAACACTGCACTGCGTAAGCAGACTCCCTCTGCATTGATGAAGTCACATCAACTCCTTGTGCTGAAGACCCTCATGCTGGTGCTGTGCTCCGCTGTCCTCCTGAAGCCTCCACGCTGCTGCAGCTTTGCTTTGCGCTGTTGAACTCACATCAGCCCCTACGCTGCTGCTGCCTCTACGCTGCTGCTGCATTTGCACTACGCTGCTCCTTCAAGCCTTTAGATCTGCCTTTGCTTCATTTGTGATCTATGCACCCACCGCTCCACTTGTCCCGCTACTTTCTTAAGGCTGTCGTAGCTCGCATGTGATCCAAGAGATGAGCTTCTCAAGGATCCCGCCTTCATTTTGTAGCTCCTCTACATATCCATGTCACCCCACTTTCGTGGGTCATGAGCACTCATGGCTGGATCATCTTCCGACCCATCGTCTACCACAACAGCCTTGGAAGAAGAAGCTTCCTTGTCCCTTTTCTTCTGAGGACAATGGCTAGCAAAATGTCCCATTTCACCACACTGGAGGCACTTGACCTTTGAAAGATCCTTCTTCTTTCCCTGCTGCCTCATTGATTCCAAGGCTGCATCTTCTTCATCTTCCTTCTTCACTCTGCTCAACCCAGCGCTGTACTGCTTCTTGGTGATTCTGCGGAGTTTTTTTTGACGCAGAATTGCCCACAAGTTGTCCCAATATGGGAGTTCTGCTCTGCCCAAGATACTGTGGACAAAGGCTTCCCACTCATCTGTGACTGCATTGAGAGAATCTTGACCATCACATCGTCTTCCACCTTAGCAACCGTTGCAGTCAACTAATCTCGGATCGACTGCAATCTGAAGAGGAAATGTTCCATGTCTTCTCCCCTGATCATCATGAATGGCCTCATCTGAGTCTCCAGCATCTTCCTTTGGATAAACTTTCCCTCATATACGTAAGTTAAGGCCTTCCACATCTCATCAGTTCTCTTCTTTTCAACTATGTGTGGAACAATATGGTCCTTAATTCCATCCATGATCAATCGCTTAGCATGCCCAACAGCTTCATTATGCTTCCGTAGGAGATCTGCATCAGTCGGTGTGGCCGAAGTTTGCTCTGCATGGTCTCTTTGATGATATGCCTCAAGGACTATCAGGATCCTAGCCTTCCAAACTGAGAAGTTGGAAAGGCCATCTACTCAGAAATGTGTCAGAACTTCCCTTTCTCTTTGCTAGAGAACTAGATCTAAGGCCCTTGGCGAGACATGCACCTTCTACTCCCTCTGACAACTGATTTCCCTTCTTGCAAATATGCCAAATCAACAATGATTCAACTCTCTTTGATCCTTTGATCAATCTGCAAGTTTCTTTGGCTAGAAACTCTCTGAGAAGTTGATCTCCTTCCGCTCTTTGTCACTTGTGCTTAGGCTAAAAATATGAAAACTTCAGAAATTTAATCCCGCCAGCACCTTCTGAATTTTTGCAGCTATGCTTCAGGTTCTTCTGGATTTGACAGATTCAGATCTTTGTCACACTGGTTGGCTTCAGACCAATCCATTTTTGTTTCTGAGCTGCCTCTGCGCAGTAAATGCGTGGGCTTGCTAGGAGATAGCGTTACACTGCATCACCCTGCTCTCTGCGTGATTCTGCCTCCGAAAACTACGTTGTCCCTTCAGATCTGCCCTTCTGCTTCTCTTACTGCTACTTTCTGCAGCAAGAACCTTTACTCTTCTGCTGGTGACTGTTCTAGATCTGCAATTGCTCTGATAACATGTGAAAAATTATGAATACTACTTATGCAGAAATCTTACTATTAGATCTAGTTATGCTCCTCCTACTTAATTAAGTTATTAAGCTGAAAATTCAGATTAATATCGAAGCAAAACACATAACAGACTTTCACCAATCTAGACCTAGAAAAAGTACATGCATACATAGGCAAAGTGACAGAGTGATTTTCTGGACAAATAGACCGCAGAAAAACCCAATGCGGGAAAATCGGTCTACTGCCTGCTGGACGGTTTTATTATTAAGAATTTTCTAAATACAGCAAATCTGGGTTCCAGATCTGGAAAACCCAACAGAGATTAAATAGATCTACAGCTCACTGGCTGTTCTGAAGCCAAAATAATGACTGATCCACACCCTCAAACGGGATTTACAAGACTCAGCCAAAATTAAGCCCTAGAAACCCCAACGCTGCCCCTGAAGCCCCTGCGTCCCTCAGCACTGGCCTGGAAAGGGCTGCGTTACCCCAGACTAGGTGACGCAGTCCTTACGCTGCCCCTTAGGGTCTCTGCGTAACCCCTAAGGGCTTCCAACTGAATCACGTTGTCCTAGGAGGGACTACGCAACACCTGCGTAACACAGTTGTTTCCCTCTCTGCTGCTGCTCTCCTGCTTCTCTGCGCTGACTCTCTAAGCTGATCTCTGCCTCTTGCTGATTCTAGACCCTGGGATTAGATCATCCCTTCGCCCAAATTCCCCTCTCTATAGCTGAAACACTTCTGAAAACTCTTAGCAAACCCGCCTTAGAATCTCAGCTTAGCTTCAGTGCTCTGCCACTGTATGTGTTTACAAATGACCCCAAGCCTTTCCTTTATACTTTTCTCATTGGGAAACCAACAACCATGATTAGATCTTGAATCAATGGCTAAGATTAAAAGAAAGCTTGATCTGTGTGACTTAAGACAATTTCATCAGATGTTTAATTTAATTAACTTTAAAATTTTCATTTTCCTAAGTTCAGACTTAGGAAATACATTAAAATAATTAATTAATTGAATATCTCCCAAACCAGATAAAATTTCCCAAATCCCTTTCTGGGACTTGTAGATCAAGTGTTCTCTAGTCCCTCCACAAAATTTGGGAGCTAGAACACAACTGATGCTACCCCAAATACACAAAATCTCAACACTCCCTCTTAAGCGTCAAGAGTGTGCTCTAGCAATACATCACAATATGCATTACAAGATTTTGGGCACTGATTCTGTGCTGCTCAAGCTTGGCCTGCTGCCACTTAACTCTGCACCGCTGCTGCCATTCTGTACTGCTACTCATGACTCTGCTACTGCCACTGCAACATTTGTACTGCAATTCGCTCTCAATATGTTGCATCTGTGTTGCTAATAGCACTGCCACTGCTGATCTGCTACGTTGTAACTTCATTTGTTGTGAGAAACAACTGAATCTCCTACCCAATCTTTGACAGACAAGTCAGATGGGTTGCATCCTCATCACTCAAGCTCCATAGGCTGCTGACCTGTGTTGGCATCTGAAGGATGATGCCAAGCAACGACTCTGCACTGCGTAAGCAAAATCCCTTTGCATTGTTGAAGTCACATCAGCGCCTTGTGCTGAAATCCCTCATGCTACTGTTGTGCTACATTGTCCTCCTGAAGCCTCCACGCTGCTGCAACTCTGGTCTACGCTGCTGAAGTCACATCAGCCCCTACGTTGCTGCTGCATTTGCACTGCACTGCTCCTTCCAGCCTTCAGAACTGCCTCTGCTTCATCTGTGATTTATGCACCCACCACTCCACTTGTCCCGCTACTTTCTTAACGCTGCTATAGCTCACATGTGATCCAAGAGATGAGCCGGTCAAGGATCCTGCCTTCATTCTGTAGCTCCTCTACAGATCCATGTTGCCCCACTTTCGTGGTTCATGAGTGCTCATGGCTTCATCAACTTCCGACCCATCATCGGCCACAACAGCCTTGGAAGATGAAGCTTCCTTGTCCCTTTTCTTCTGAGGACAATGACTGGCAAAATGTCACATTTCACCACACTGGAAGCACTTGATCTTTGAAAAATCCTTTTTCTTCTTTCCTGCTGCCTCTTTGATGCCAAGGTTGCATCTTCTTCATCTTCCTTCTTCACTCTGCTCAATCCAGTGTTGTACTGCTTGTGATTCTGCGGAGTTCTTCTTGACGCAGAATTTCCCGCAAGCTATCCCAATCTGGGAGGTCCGCTTTGCCCAAGATACTTTGGACAAAGGTTTCCCACTCATTTGTGACTCCACTGAGAGCAGTCCTGACCATCACATCGTCTTCCACCTTAGCAACTGTTGCAGTCAACTGATCTCGGATTGACTGCAATATGAAGAGGAAATGTTCCATTTCTTCTCCCTTGATCATCATGAATGATCTCATCTGAGTCTCCAACAACATCTTCTTTTGGACAAGCTTTCCCTCATATAAGGAAGTTAAGGTCTTCCACATCTCATTAGCTGTCTTCTTTTCAGCTATGTGTGGAACTAAATGGTCCTTAATTCCATCCATGATCAGCCACTTAGCATGCCCAATAGCTTCATTATGCTTCCGTAGGAGATCTGCATCGGTCGGTGTGGCCAAAGTTTGTCATGCATGGTCTCTTTGATGATATGCCTCAAGGAATATCAAGATCCTAGCCTTCGAAACTGAGAAGTTGGAAAGGCCATCCAATCTGTCCTGATCACGCAGTCCATGAGGAGCCATCTGCTCAGAAATGTGTCGGAACTTCCCTCTCTTTGCTAGAGAACTGGATCCAAGGCCCTTGGCGAAACAAGCACCTTCTGCTCCCTCTGACAACTTATTCCCTTCATGGAAATTTGCTAAATCAATAATGATTCATCTATCTTTGATCCTTTGATCAATCTGCAAGTTTCTTTGGCTAGAAACTCTCTGAGAAGCTAATCTTCTGTTGTTCTTTGTCACTTGCGCTGAGGCTAAAAATATGAAAACTTCATAAATTTAATCCCGCCAACACCTTCTGAATTTCTGCAGCTATGCTTCAGGCTCTTTTGGATTTTACAGATTCAGATCTGCGTCACACTGGCTGGCTTCAGATTAATCAAGCGTTCTTTCTGAGCTACCTCTGTGCAGTAAATGTGTGGGCTTGCTAGGAGATAGCGTTAGACTACGCCACCCTACCCTCTGCGTGATTCTGCCTCTTAAAACTGCGTTGTCCCTTCAGATCCGCCCTTCTGCTGCTCCTTCTGCTACTTTCTGTAGCAGGAACCTTCAGTTTTCTGTTGGTGACCCTCCTAAATCTGCAATTGCTCTGATACCATGTGAAAATTTTTGAATACTAATGCATAAATCTTATTGTTAGATCTGGTTATGCTCCTACTTAATTAAGTTATTAAGCTGAAAATTTAGATTAATATCGAAGCAAAACACATAACAGACTTTCACCAATCCAGATCTAGAAAAAGTGCATGCACACATAAACAAAGTGACACAGTGATTTTTTGGAAAAATAGTCCCCGGAAAAACCCAATGCGGGAAAACTGGTTTGCTGGATGCTGGAGGGTTTTATTATTAAGAATTTTCTGAATACAGCAAATCTGGGTTCCAGATCTGGAAAACCCAACAAAGATAAAATAGATCTACAGCTCATTGGTTGTTCTGAAGCCAAAATAATGACTGATCCACACCCTCAAACGGGATTTACAGGACTCAGCCAAAATTAGGCCCTAGAAACCTAGAGCTGCACTTGAAGCCCCTGCATCAGCCTCTGAAGCCCATGCGTCCCTCAGCGTTGGCCTGGAAAGGGCTGTGTTACCCCAAACTAGCTTAAGCTGCCCCTTAGGGTCTCTGCGTAACCCCTGAGGGCTTCTTGTTGAATCACTCTGTCCTGGGAGGGACTGTGTAGCGCCTGAGTAGCACAGTTGCTGCCCTCTCTGCTGCTACTCTGCTGCTTCTCTGCGCTGCCTCTCTACGTTGATCTCTGCCTGTTGCTTATTCTAGACCCTATGATCAGATCACCCCTTGGCCTAAATTCCTCTCTGCAGCTGAAACACTTCTGAGAATTCTTAGCAAACCCGCCCTAGAATCTCAACTTAGCTTCAGTGCTCTGCCTCTGTGTTTGTTTACAAATGACCCCAAGCCTTTCCTTTATACTTTTCTTGTTGGGAAACCAAAGACCATGATCAGATCTTGAATCAATGGCTAAGTTTAAAAGAAATCTTGATTCGTGTGACTTAAGACAATTTCATCACATGTTTAATTTAATTAAATTAAATTATTTCATTTTCCTAAGTTTAGACTTAGGAAATAGATTAAAATAATTAATTAATTAAATATCTCCCATACCAGATGAAATTTCACAAATCCCTTTCTGGGTCTTGTAGATCAAGTGTACTCTAGTCCCTCCACAAAATTTGGGAGCTAAAGCACAACTGATGCTACCCCAAATACACGAAATCTCAACACTCCCTCTTAGCATCAAGAGTGTGCTCTAGCAATACATCACACTATGCATTACAATATTTTGGGCACTGGTTTTGTGTTGTTGAAGCTTGGCCTGCTGCCACTCAACTCTACACCGCTACTGCCATTCTGTACTATTGCCCATGACTCTGCCACTGCCACTGCAACATCTGTACTACAGCTCCCTCTCAATATGTTGCATCTATGCTGCTCATAGCATTGCCACTGTTGATATGCTACTATGTAACTTCAGTTGTTGAGAGAAACAACTAAATCTCCTGCCCAATCTTTGATAGACAAGTCAGATGGGCTGCATCCTCATCATTGAATCTCCATAGGCTGCGGACCTATGCTGGCATCTAAAGGATGATGCACAACAACAACTCTGCACTGCGTAAGAAGACTCCCTCTGCAATGTTGAAGTCACATCAACTCCTTGTGCTGAAATCCCTCACGCTGATGCTGTGTTGTGTTGTCCTCCTGAAGCCTTCACGTTGTTGCAGATCTGCACTGCGCTGCTGAAGTCACATCAACCCCTACGCTGCTGTTGCCTTTACGTTGCTGCTGCATCTGCAGTGTGCTGCTCCTTCCAACGTTCAGATCTCCCTCTGCTTCATCCGTGATCTATGCACCCGCCGCTCCACTTGTCATGCTACTGTCTTAAGGCTATCGTAGCTCGGATGTGATCCAAGAGATGAGTTGCTCAAGGATCCTGCCTTCATTTTGTAGCTCCTCTACAGATCCATGTAGTTCATGAGCGCTCATGGCTGCGTCATCTTCCGACCCATCATCCACCACAGCAGCCTTGGAAGAAGAAGCTTCCTTGTCCCTTTTCTTTTGAGGACAATGGTTGGCAAAATGTCCCATTTCACCACACTGGAAGCACTTGATCTTTGAAAGATCCTTCTTCTTCTTTCCTTGTTGCCTCTTTGATGCCAAGGCTGCATCTTCTTCATCTTCCTTCTTCACTCTGCTCAATCCAGTGTTGTACTGCTTCTTGGTGATTCTGCGGAGTTCTTGTTGACGCAGAATTGCCCACAAGTTGTCCCAATCTGGGAGATCCTCTCTGCCCAAGATACTTTGGACAAAGGTTTCCCACTCATCTGTGACTGCATTGAGAGCAGTCCTGACCATCACATTGTCTTCCACCGTAGCACCCGTTGCAGTCCACTGATCTCGGATCGACTGCAATCTGAAGAGAAACTATTCCATGTCTTCTCCTTTGATCACCATGAATGACCTCATCTGAGTCTCCAACAACATCTTCCTTTAGACAGGGTTTCCCTCATATAGGGAAGTTAAGGTCTTCCACATCTCATTAGTTGTCTTCTTTTCATCTATGTGTGGAACAATATGGTCCTTAATTCTATCCATGATCAACCGCTTGGCATGCCCAACAACTTCATTATGCTTCCGTAAGAGATCTGCATCGGTCAGTGTGGCCAGAGTTTGCTCTGGATGGTCTCTTAGATGATATGCCTCAAGGACTATCAGGATCCTAGCCTTCCAAATTGAGAAGTTGGAAAGGTCATGCAATCTGTCCCGATCATGCAGTCCATGAGGAGCCATCTGCTCAGAAATGTGTCGGCACTTCCCTTTCTGTAATATTCCTTTTTTTGTTGTCACATATGACAGGGTTAGGTTGGACTTCCAAAGTTAGGAGTAGACAGGTCATAGGTACAGGTTGGTTTCATCAGCGAGCTCAGGTGCTTTTTGGAGGAGTTTTGAGGAGTTTCTATGAGGTCTGGTTGCATTCGCTTGATGTATTCCATCATCCGAGTAGCTTGCCTTTCATTCCGGTGCATTCCTACAACTTTTGGAAAATTGAGTTATTTTTTGGCTCAACTCAGTTAATTACGCTCAAGGTGGCATTCCAGGAGGAATACATGATAGAACACCTTAGTGTGATAGCTCATTGGAATCGGGACGAGGATCCCTACATGATGGAATGGTTGGACACGAGTTTCAGTGACTAGAGGAGACGTGGTAGCAAATTTACTCTTTTTTGCATTAAAAAGGAATATTTTAATAAAAGGGAAAAGTGCTTCATGAATAAAATAATAATAAAATAAGGCTCTAGAAGGCTCCAAGAGATCTATAAAAGAAAGAGAGGAGGCCATTGAGAGATATATTTGGATTAGATCATTTTCTTGTGTGAGAGGTCTGAGAACTTTGTTCTCTACTCCATTGGTAGCTCCAGGACGAAAACCCTTGGGTGATTTGTGAGTGTTGGATGAAAACCCAACTCTCTTGAGGGGACTTCATTCAGAAGTTTTGCAGAGCTTCAGGGATTGGTGTGAGGATCATTTAGATCTTCAACTTGTGCTTCATTATCTTCAGTGGGTTCAGTGACCGCTGTTGCTGGAAAGAGAGTGCAGCAGTTTGGTTTTGGAGGCCAGCGTAGTGCAACAGTTCATCTTGGTGGCCAATTTTCTATCTTAGCCATTTTGGGTCAGATTCTCATGTAACCCCAATTTACCATTTATAATAAAATGCTGAGATTCTTCCTATTTAATGTGTAATGGATTGCAGTGCTCTATATGTTTTTATTTTTACATGGCAATCTTCTGCGATGAAAATGTTGATTTTATGGCATTAAGTTATTTTCTGGAATATTAGTTGAAATATCCCATTTGGGATAGTACAGTGGTATTAGAGCCATAGTCTTGGCTTAGCCTGCAGGTTTTTAGTTGTCCATTGCAGCTATTATTATTGGAGGGTTTTGTCGAAGAAAGTGAAGACCAAAATTCCCAGAGTAAAAGAAGAAATTATTTAAAAGAAAAAAAAAAGCTCAACATAAAAATTCTACAAAGTTTCGACCAAATTGTTGCAAGAGTGATTCAAAAAATTTGAAGTGGGAAGTCAAAGAGGGTGTATTCTATTATAAGCTTTTATTTCAAAGTCCATAAACTCTAAAGGGCCCATTTATCAAATCACAATGATACAAGTCGAAATTTTAATATTGGGCAAATGATAAAAGGGCCGACTCATTTTACGAAAATGCATGGAGTAAATTAAAAGTAGATCAAAGCTTATTCGAATTGCATGAGGGAAAAAAGAAAAGAAAAAGAATCAATTATCAAAGCCAAGAGCCAGATTTTATAAAACAGAGAATTATTCTAAAAACCAAGATTTATTTATTTTTGGCTCAGGCCGAAATTTAATTGGAAATCTTCATGACGTGCTGCGTCCTCTGAGCGAAGCATTGTTGCTTGGACCAAACTATTCACCAAAGACCAAATCATTTGCCAAAGACCGAGCCCATCTTCAAGAGAAATTCGAGCCCCTACGTTCAAATGCACGATTTTTCGAAGGCTAAATTGTCAGTTTCTTTGTGGAGTTCGAGCTGTGTAGAGAGGGACCTCCACATTATTGAGGTGCCTGGAACTGAGTGCAGACCGAAAGGAATAAGTTTTCCCCTGTCCGTGAGCAACATCATCACTTCCGGACAACACCAATTCTGGCCAGCATATTGGAGTATGGGCTGAGAGCATGAATTTGTTTCCTCTTGCTATTTGTACAAGGCAGAGATCATATTTAGAAGGCCAAATTCCTCCAAAAAACCAGAGCACAAATTTGGCATTGGTTGCTACACCTGGGCAGAGGTCTGAAAAGCACCGCTACAGCAATTGTTGCTCAAGATACCCAAGAATGGTCGTTTCAACACTTAGTCTTGCTCTTTTGGTGGCTCAATCACTTCATTAAACAACTTGTCTACAAGGACAGGAGCTTCTATGGAAGATAAAGTGGAGTATTGGTGACTGACATTTGTATTTTCTATGGGCTAAATTTTCCCAGTACTCAGTTGGAGCGAGTACCACGAAGTATAGAGGCTGAATTTTTCGATCTCTGTTCCAGAGAAGAGCTGGGTTTGACTTTAAGCGTTGAGTATTCTTGCTGGTGTTTCCCACTCTGCTAGCGGAACACCAATATGCCATCACTGTTAGAAGAACAGTCAAAACCAATTGGCACATTTACCTGAGAATTGACAGAACTGTGCTGGTAAATTATTGAAGGCCAAGTTGGGGATGTTTTGCCATGACATGATTCATTCATAGCTGGAGCATGTTCAGGTTATAACACTAGTTTTTCCCTTGCAAAATCCAGTTCAATGAAACTCAATTTTTTGGCAGAAATTTGGTAGTTGATCATCGACACAGTACAAAGTACTGGCTGAAATGGTTTGTATGGAGTATACGTGCAATCCATTTGTAGAAAGACTTCAAAGAAAATTTTAAAATATTGATGTAAACATGCTTAGCTGCTTGAAGTATTGCTTTCCTTGTGGCCGAGAGTCACCAAATTGCAGAAATTAATCCTTATATATCAGATGTCCAAGGGCAGGTTGCTTGCTACAGATGGAAAAATATAATCTGGTGCTTGGAAGTCACTCATTCCTCCATGTGCAGATCACTTATTTTGCAGAGATTCATTCTTGTTTGGGCTGAGTTTAGGAGACTGTTGCTGGTTATATTGCCTACAGGAATGAAGTTTGGAATATATATGGATTGCTGGTTGCATTAGCTCACTACAGGAGCAGGAAAAAATAAAATAAATGAGCTGGTTGTGTGTTCACATCAGCATATAAAAGGAGTTATGTAGCATGTATTGGCCCTAGCAGTGTGTCAAATCAGAGCAACAAGAGGGGTCAAAGTCATTCTTCTCTGCTGTTATGTATTCCAAGGTGCAGTCTTGAGTGGAACTTCACTGCAACTCAAATGACCAGGTTCATCTACCCATTCAAATTTCTGTATACTGCACAGTGGATGTGAAAGAATCATTTTATTGCTACTACTGTGATAAGAATCAACCTTGTGTAGTTCTGAATAAATAGATGCTTTGATACTATTCCTTGTGAACATTTCTGAATATGACACTGTAAATAAACTCCTACAACAGTGTAAAGACAATAGGCTGTCAGTGAGAATTTTATATCACATACCCAACAATTGTTGAAATTATTGAAATCTGAAGGAAAGGAGATTTACAGTCAAACTTTTTACCAAAGCACCTTGCTGAGAAATTCAACAAACTCAGAAAAACAGTGACCACATCATTGGTTGAACCATGGTGAGATTCCTAAATAGCTGGAGAAGAATAAATGTTTGTTCCTCGAACCACCATGCATCAGAAGATCAGAAAACAAAACAAAACAGCAGACCCTTCTCGAAGAAGGTACATAATTTGCTTCAACAAAGGCATCTGAGGAATTTACAAAAGGAGGAAGAAGTGGGAAATTGGCTTTATGCACTTGGGATGGACTTAAAGAGTGGAAGATCAGAAAATGACTTTCCCATGTTAGAGAAACTAGAATCCTATCTTTCCAAGGTAGAGCAATCTGATTGGAGTTTAAATTGGGCTTTGGAGCCATCTATGCTTGCATTGGTACAAGCTAGATTCTTGGAACATCCAAGTGAGGGAGTCAAGCTTATAGCTGCCTCTTGTTTCAGTGATATTTTGAAGATAACAACAACCTTCCCTCCCTACAATGATGATATTATGAAAAGAATTTTCAGACTGATAGTAGAAACCTTTTGGGATTTGGACAACTGTGCAGGTTCTACATTTGGGAGGAAGCTTAAGGTCTTAAAAGTCATGGCCATGACCCGGACTTATGAGGTCATGTTTGATCTTGAGTGTGATGGCTTGATTCTGCAGATGTTCCAATGCTTCTTCAGCATTAGGAGACATCATTCTGACACAGTCATAGCTCACATGCAGTCCATCCTGTCGTCATGTATGGGAGACCGTGACGCCACTTGCCAGGAGCTGCAGACTAGGTTGTTGAGCATTTGGAGGAGAGAGCAGTTGGTATCACGGGCTGCTTATGAGCTAGCCCAAGGGCTAGTTGAACAGAACATTGAGCTTTTCAGGAGATAGTTGACCAGGGAGGAGTTGCTCCAGTTTGGTGGATCACGTAGCAAAAATGAGCTAAGGAGGAAGGGACTTTGCTTCATTTGCAAAAAACCTTGGGGGCCTGGTCACTCATGTTTGAGAGATGCAGATGAGGTGGCAAAGGTAGAGCAAGTAGATGTTCCTTTTGTATGCCAAGGTGAGGACTCTTCTTCAGATGAGTCCATGGGATCAGTTGAGGATGCTTCTGGGGAGCGAGAGCAGTCATGTAGAGATGATGACAGTAGGTCGGAGCTGTATTCCAGTGTGCAAGGTGAGCACTCAGGGGACTCTACGAGAGATACTCAGGGTGATGAGTCACTTGTGACGATTCAGTCGGAGCAGCATATGATGCAACAGGAGTCAACAGAGGAGGATACTATGCACACCATGCATGATAGTCCTTTGAGGGAGAGCCAGATGGAGGCTCACATTGAGTCTATGATGGATATGCGGCTAACCTTGGGGTCGGCCATTGAGGAGGAGCAGTCAGATGCATAGACATCAAGTACAGTGACAACAGTTGCAGATCCATATCCTCTGGAGATGTTGGAGGTTGATGGGATAGTTTTGCAGGGGGCTAGTAGACAACAAGAGCATGGCATTCCTGATCAGGAGCGGGAGGAGTGGTTGGAGATGGTGGAGTATCCATCTTTGGGCCGACACATTGATGAGGTGCAGATAGATGCACATGCAGTTAGCAGAGTCGTAGTACTCTCAGGGAACATCACTCTCCAGGAGTACATTGATGGGGCTTGCAGCATATCTTGCCCACTTTGGCCCATTATAGAGAGAGGGACCTTCTTCTGCAGGCAGATCTTGTTGGCAGACAAGACATAGCAGCGTGAGTTGATTACGGGTTGGCGACAACACTCCAGGCGTGTTCCGTATGTAGTTGTCGCTACATTGGATTCTTCTTCCAGGATAGATTGGACGGAGATCATGAGTTGGTACCCTCTTGATGGTACGATCTTCTTCATAGGGAGAACAGTGGAGCAGGGCCCCTTAGACATGGCAGATGATACATATTCCAGTTGGTAGTGGGGCACGGATCGACATTTCTTCAACATTCCATCCCGATTTCAAGAGAGCAGGATCAGCATTGGATTGAGTCAGGGGTTGGATTGGAGAGAGGTGATGAGTTGGTACACAGTTGGTGGGGAAGCTTACACAGTCATAGCTACAACATAGCAGGAGCCGTGGTCTTCGCCTCATAAAGCAGTAGCTAAAGCCTGAGGCAGTGCGCAGTCCGAGTCGTGGGACTTGGGCGATGATTGGCGATAGTGGCGTTGGGATCCGGGAGGATTGTTTGATGACAATTACAGTGAGAGATCAGTTTCAGATCTCGACATTGAGGGGCCTATTCCGGGTGGATTGACACAGGCACATAGTATTACCAGGGGGTTTGTATGGGATCCGGGCATTGGGTCTCAGCTGTGCTGGGCCAATAGAGTGGTCCACATATTTGAATTGCTTGAGGACAAGCAATCTTGGGCAGAAGTTCTGTAATATTCCTTTTTTTTTGGTGTCACCTAGGACAGGGTTAGGTTGGACTTCCAAAGTTAGGAGCAGACAGGTCACAGGTACAGGTTGGTGTCATCAACGGGCTTAGGGTCTTTTTGGAGGAGTTTTGATGAGTTTCTATGAGGTTCGGTGGCATTTGCTTGATGTATTCCATCATCCGAGTAGCTTGCCTTTCGTTCCGGTGTATTCGGACAACTTTCAGAAAATTGAGTTATTTTTGGGCTTAACTTGGTTAATTACATTCAAGGTGGCATTTCGGGAGGAATACATGATAGAACACCTTAGTGTGATAGCTCATTGGAACCGAGATGAGGATACCTACATGATGGGATGGTGGACACGAGTTTCAGTGACCGAAGGAGACGTGGTAGCTAATTTACTCTTTTCTACATTAAAAAGGAATATTTTAATAAGAGGGAAAAGTGTTCCATGAATAAAATAAGAATAAAATAAGGTTCTAGAAAGCTCCAAGAGATCTATAAAAGAAAGGGACGAGGCCATTGAGAGATATATTTGGATCAGATCATTTTCTTCTATGAGAGGATTGAGAATTTGGTTCTCTTCTCCATTGGTAGCCCCAGGACGGAAACCCTCGGGTGATTTGTGAGTGTTGAACGAAAACCCAACTCCCTTGAGGGGACTTCATTCAGAAGTTTCGCAAAGCTTCAGGGATTGGTGTGAGGATCATTCAGATCTTCAACTTGTGCTTCATTATCTTCAGTGGGTTTAGTGACAGCTTTTGCTGGAGGGAGAGTGTAGTAATTTGGTTTTGGAGGCCAGCGCAATGCAACAGTTCATCTTGGTGGCCAATTTTCCATCTCAGCCATTTTGGGTCAGATTTTCATGTAATCCCATTTTACCATTTATAATAAAATGCTGAGATTCTTCCTATTCAATGTGTAATGGATTGCAGTGCTCTATATGTTTTTATTTTTACATGGCAATCTTCTGCTATGAAAATGTTGATTTTAAGGCATTAAGTTATTTTCTGCAATATTACTTGAAATATTCCATCTGGGATAGTACATTTTCTCTTTGCTAGAGAACTAGATCTAAGGCCCTTGGAAAAACAGGGACCCTCTCCTGCCTCTGACAACTGATTTCCCTTCTTGGAAACTTGCCAAATCAACAATGATTTAGCTCTCTTTGATCCTTTGATCAATCTGCAAGTTTCTTTGGCTAGAAACTCTCTGAGAAGTTGATCTCCTCCCGCTCTTTGTCACTTGTGCTTAGGCTCAAAATCTAAAAACTTCAGAAATTTAACCCCACCAGCACCTTCTGAATTTCTACAGCTATGCTTCAGGCTCTTCTGGATATGACAGATTCAGATCTGCATCACAATGGCTGGCTTCAGACCAATCCAGCGTTGTTTCTAAGCTGCCTTTGTGCAGTAAATGCGTGGGCTTGCTAGGAGATAGCATTAGACCGTGTCACCCTACACCCTACGTGATTTTGCCTCTGAAAACTGCGTTGTCCCTTCAGATCTGACCTTTTGGATCTCTTCGTGCTGCTTTCTGCAGCAAGAACCTTTAATCTTCTGCTGGTGACCCTCCTAGATCTGCAATTGCTCTGATACCATGTCAAAATTTTTGAATACTTCTTCTGCAGAAATCTTACTGTTAGATCTGGTTTTGGTCCTCCTACTTAATTAAGTTATTAAGTTTAAAATTCAGATTAATATCAAAGCAAAACACATAACGGACTTTCACCAATCCAAATGTAGAAAAAGTACATGCACACATAGACAAAGTGACATAGTGATTTTTTGGACAAAGTCCCTGGAAAAACCCAATGAGGGAAAATCGGTCTGCTAGTTGCTGGAGGGTTTTATTATTAAGAATTTTTTGAATACATCAAATCTGGGTTCCAGATCTGGAAAACTCGACAGAGATAAAATAGATCTACAACTCAATAGTTGTTCCGAAGCCAAAATAATGAGTGATCCACACCCTCAAATAAGATTTACAGGAATCAGCCAAAATTAGGCCCTAGAAACCCCAGTGCTGCCCCTGAGGCCCCTACGTCAGCCTCTGAAGCCCCTTGTCCCTCAGCGCTGGCCTAGAAAGGGCTGCGTTACCCCAGACTGGGTGATGCAGTCCTTATGCTACCCCTTAGGTTCTCTGCATAACCCCCGAGGGCTTCCAGTTGAATCACGCTATCCTGGGAGGGACTGCGCAGCACAGTTGCTGCCCTCTCTGCTGTTGCACTTCTGCTTCTCTGCACTAACACTTTGAGCTAATCTTCGCCTCTTGCTAATTCTAGACCCTGGGATCAAATCATCCCCTTGGCCTAAATTCCCCTCTTTACAGCTGAAGCACTTCTGAGAATTTTTAGCAAATCTGCCCTAGAATCTCAACTTAGCTTCAGTGCTTTGCCTCTGTGTGTGTTTACAAATGACCACAAGCCTTTCCTTTATACTTTTCTCATTGGAAAACCAACGACCATGATCAGATCTTGAATCAATGGCTAAGATTAAAAGAAAGCTTGATCTGTGTGACTTAAGACAATTTCATCACATGTTTAATTTAATTAACTTTAATTATTTCATTTTCCTAAGTCTAGACTTAGGAAATACATTAAAATAATTAATTAATTAAATATCTCCCAAACTAGATGAAATTTCCCAAATCCCTTCCTGGGTCCTGTAGATCAAGTGTACTCTAATCCCTCCACAAAATTTGGGAGCTAGAGCACAACTGTTGCTACCCCAAATACACAAAATCTCAACACCCTCGACCACTTGTCATGAATGTATGTTTGAAGGTGAGCCTTCCGACCCCAAAGGTATGGCTTTTCATTGATATAGTTGAGTAATTTTCCTTACTTGTCATGGGCACTTTTGGACATGGACTAGTGGAGGGATTCGACAGAAAGAGTGGGTTAAGCTTGTTTGTTGTCTGTAGTGCTCGAATTTTGTGGTTACCCTTGTATCCTAGTCCTGTGGGATCTCCTTTAGTGACCATTTGGCTCTAGGGCTAGCACTACATGGGAAATCCTGATTTTGGTTGCATGGTCTCGCTTTCGAATACCACCTACATTAATCCCTGTCCATTCACTTTATCCCCATTCATTTATTTTCCCATCTGGGTCCACATGTGTCCACTGGGTCCACATAGGGTTAGTTCCCCTCCCCATGTCCACACCTTGGGTCGGGCCTGGAACGTTGCCCCGGATGTTGATGCTGCTAAAAAGAAAAGAAAAAGCATAACTTGGCCACTCTCAACAAGAAATGTACCACAAAATGCAAATGATCGCTGGGACATACAAATTTAGCACGTGGGAAAAAGCCAAACATGAGCTCTACCCCTTATCCATGGCCATCACCCTGGCTCCTATGGGCCCTAGATGAGCCCCCTCTATCATTAAGGAACCCATGATTGTCTCAACCCCTAGTGGGCGATGAACTGCCCCACCTTAAGGGGGTATTCACTACTACATATTACGCATCATGCTCTCACCCCCTCGAACCCTATGCAGTTATGAAGAATAATCAATAAAAGGCCAAAGGCATATGAAGAAGGATGGAAAAACAAAGGACGTGGTAACTCATGTACTGCGATTTTCCCCCTTCTACACTCATATACCCATGTGTGGGCTTCCCTTATTTTTGCTACCCTGGCTTCTTAACATGTGGTCTGGATGTTTTCCCTGATCTGCACTCTGTTCCATCACTATATCATTTGTCACGTACCATTTAAGGGATGTACGATGGACATGTCACCCATCTAGAGGTTAAAACCACCTAATAGCGTCCTTGGCTAACCCCCTTTTGAGCTTTGAGACACTTGTGCATACCAAAGCCCACTATGGAAGGACATGCCACCATGAAGTGCCCCATTGGTTCCATGACTTGTAAGCTCTTTTACTTGATTATTGTAATGATTTGTTGTATTGGAGGGCAAGGGGACGCATTAGATCTTATGCAGGATTGCATATGGATTCCCATTTGGGGTTTGGTCTCCCTATACGGGGTCCTAGCCCTCCAGAGGGCCACATGGGCACCTGTAGGGTGAGCATTGAGAGCCATGGCCCTCCATAATTGAGATTTCTTCATGGATCCCCAACAACGTTCGTTGATTATTGATATTCCACCTTTGGGATGAGGGTGGTGCACCTGTTTCACCATGCCCAGCTGGCTCCACAGATGCACCATACATTTGGCTAATGTTGCAGGACCCAGAGGATTGTTGCCCACTTTAGAGTCAAGGCTTATGTCGTCATTCCACCCCTTATAGATGGTCTACAGGCACTTCCAGTCCATTTGGAGACCCATGAGGATGACCTTGTGCCCCCACACACACTTAGGAGCACCACAAGTTCTTGCTTGGAGAAGGGGCCAACCCCTTGTCTACTATGATGGGAGTCCATTTCAACATCATGACACCCTTTGGACTTCATTAGGCCTCCTCAAAGTCCGAACAGATTACTTTGTTGATCATTCAACCCTCTTGAGAGGCGTATTCATGTATTATTGCTCTATTTGGTGGGCTTGTCACCAAAAGTTATTGTTATTATGCACATTATTTTATTCTAGGGGCTAAATTAGGCCAAACTAGCTAAATCGAATTCATTAGGAAGTCTATAAATAGAAGTATGATGGAATCATTTGATCATCATCACTTGGATTGGATCATTCTCTCTAGTGAGATTTTCGCTAATCCTTTTAGAGGACTAAATTGGATGGATGGATGAATTTTGATGTTTGGATCTCTTCATTCTTGTCTTGGAGCTTCTATATTGGCATATGATGATGATTGGATATACTTTTTCTCACATGTAAGTGCTCCTTTAATGCTAATTTATTTGTTTCTTATGTCACATGCATGTCGCTGGAGATTTTCGCTATACTAGGTTCAAGTTTGTTGTTTTTCTTGTGTGAAATGGTAGAAATTTGTCTTTTTATAGCGTTGCATCATGTCATGGGCCATGTTTGAATAAGTGAATGTTCCTAGAGATATTTTGTTGAAATTTTATATTGATAAGTCATCACATATTGCATATCGAAGTATAAAGACCTTGAAGCAATTGTCACATACCCTAATTGCCAAGCGAAATTGTTTTAGAGGCCTCCTTGACCAAGTGAAATCATCTCAAGCATTGGAATCTCCTTGACTACATTTCTCCCAAAGGATTAGGCACTGGTCCTCCATAGGTGATCACCAAAAACATATTCTTTATCACCCCCCCCCCCCCTCCCTCTTTCTTCTAGGCCTAGCCTCCATAGGGGACCTAGGGAATCACATTTATCACAATTTGTACATTAAAACAATTCGATCTCATAGCCTCTACTACGTTGTTGTGTCTCCTAAGATCCCTCCAAATTTGAAACCATTCCGATGGTGGGATCTTGAGATATTTCAAGCCCTAGCTTCAAGATTGATTCTTGCCCTTTGTTTCCTTTGGCTAGTGACCTCATTGGGATTATTTCTTTAAATTCAAAGAAAAATTCTCCTTTGATCCCTTTCTCCCCTTCAGTTAGGTCAAGCACACCCTTGGTTGATCAATTCCATCCCCTTGACCAAGTTCTGGGTCCACTTGGTCTCTTGTGGTCTCACTTCTTATCAAAGTTAATTCTATTAAAATTATGCAACTGCGGTCAAATTCCACTTTGGATAGCTCAGATGGTTGAGATCATAATTGCATTAGATTCCTCTTTTTGAGAGAACCAGAATCGACCTATAGATTGCTCCAATTGCTTAAGCGGAAGTTAAATTATGAATTATTTTATTTATTAAAGTGTAATGGAATGGGTCGGCCTAAGCACATGTGGAATTAGTCAAGTCGGCCTCAACCCTAAAGCATACCCTCATGAAAGCTATAAATAGAAGCGACCTCAAGCTCATTCTCACACTCTTGCTCAAGCGATCTTCTATTTGCATTCATTGTTTGGTTTGTTTATTCTATTTTTGGCTTGCACAGGTTCGACGGAAAGAGTTCGCGCAGGGTCTGAAACCAAATGTTCGAAGCTCCCGCAAGATTTAGGATTTTTTGTTCTAGTCGCAGGCACAAAACTAGTGAAACCGGGCTCTAGCCGCATGCACAGAACGGCTAGATAGCGGCTGAGATGTCATAGTTGCAAACTCAACGTGGCAAGGTAGCGATTGGGGATTTGGGCCGATCTGAGCCATAGCCGCAGGCACAGAACGGTTAGGTAGTGACCAACCGTAGACACAACACGACAAGGTAGTGGCCAGGGAAGCCCTAGCCACGAGTACAACGTTGCAAGGGTGTGACTAAGGGTTTCTGGGCAGATATGGGCTTGATCAACCTCCGGTGCTCATACAGATCCTTGCAGTCAGCTTGGACAGTGTCCTGGATTTAGATCTAGGATTGAATAGTTGTTTTTCAGTGAGTTTCAGTGATCAGTTATATCCGGAGTATCTTACTGTTGTAGATCTGCATATCTATAGATCTGCTCTATATATTTTCGCTGCAAATATGTATCTACAGTTTCCACTGAGTATCAATAGTGTTCATCAGTATGCTATAGCCAGTGTCAGTGCATTTCAGTCCTCAGAATCAAGTTCTTTCAACAGAAGTATGTTTAAGGTCATATTATGCATGTTCTAGATGTTTTACTACATTGCAAAGATATGGATCTATGGATCATTCTACTCTTGTTTGTTGAATCATTTGATGACGATCTAAGAAGAACAATTTGCAAGGGTTTTCTCCATAGTGGGTTTAGGGCATCCTAAGGAAATTATAAAATAATAATGGAAATAATAAAATAAGATTAGATTACATCATCAAATTTTAGAGGGAAAAAGGAAAAAACTACTTTTCAACTTATCTCCCTATGGGTTTACTCAAATTTCGAGAAGGAACACTCATTGGATGCATAATTTGATTCCTCATCCAAGGAGTACCCATGTTGCATACTTTCGATGGACCCTGCTACAAGAAAAATGAGAAATACATGAAAAACGTGATTGCAATACTGTCCCTCTACGCTGTCTCTCTGTGTTGTCCCTCTGTTGTTCTCCGTCATTCTTCCTCGAGCTATGACTGCTACTAAAACCCTCCTCTTCCTCCGCCCTACAACTCTCCCCCTGAAATCGAATTCTAAATTCTGAAGAATCGACTTCCCTCTGGTTACTGAGTATTTGCCTAGCTTATCTTCAACTGACCCACAAGTCTTCATTTATACTTTTCCTGTTGATAAATCAACGATCGTGATCTAATCTTTAACCAACAACTATTATTAAAACAGACCTGATCCTCGTCACTTAGAAGATTCTCACCCACATTTAAGTTAATTCACTTTAATTATTTTAATTCCCTAAGTTTTAACTTAGGCTTCATTAAAAATAATTAATTATGTGAATAACTTGCATTCCAAGTGGAATTTCTTCAAACGATTTCTGGGTCTTGGAGATCTTGTGTGTTCTAGCCCCTACACAAAATTTTGGAGGTAGAGCACATCCGATGCTACCCAAAAATCAACACTCCCTCTTAGCGAGGAAAGTGCTCTAGCAATACTTCCCACAAGAAATATCACCTTGATCCATGGCGTCGGTCCTCTGTGTTGTTGATGCTTGGTCTATTGCCCTCATCTGTTGCGCTACTACTATCTGTACTGTTGCCCATGATACTGACACTATCACTACCTCATCTATACTGCAACTCCCTTTTAAGTACTGCACCTATCTGTCTTTGCTACTGAAACAAATTCTTAATCATCCCCAACTTCTCCCTGAAATAAAGAAACTTTGTTCTTCCCAGAGCCTTAGTGAGGATGTTTGCCACTTGTTCTTTTGTTGGAGTGTACTGTAATTGTACCGATCCCCGCTGGACACAATCTCTGATAAAGTGACACTTGATGTCAATGTGGTTTGACTGATCATGAAACGTCGTTTTCTCAGAGAGCTTGATGCAACTTTGATTATCACATAAGATGCTAGTCGCTTCCATCCTTCTCCTAAATAGATTCACAAGTAGCTTCCTAAGCCATATGGCTTCACAAGAAGTTGTGTTGGCTGCCATATATTCTGCCTCAGCTGAGCTCAGAGCTACGGACTTTTGTTTCCTACCGCACCAAGAAGTCATTCCTGATCCAATGTTGAAACAATCCCTAGTGTTACTTCTCCGATCTACTAAACTTCCGGCCCAATCTGCATTAGTGAACCCACTCAGTCTGATGTCATTACCTTGGGTGTACTTTAATCCATGCTCGATTGTTCCTCGCATGTATTTGAGAACATGCTTGGCTACTTCCCAGTGCGCCCTGTTTGGTTCCACCATGAACTGACTGAGGGCGTTGACTGCATAACAAATATCTAGTCTCGTGTTAACAAGATACATCAAGGATCCTATGAGTTGTCTGTGCATGGTGGGATCAACTTCTTTATCCTTAGATGCATCAATCTTCTTTCAGTTAGTGATCATTGGAGTAACCATGGGTCTACAGTCCTGCATCCTGAACCTCTTCAGAATTTCTGTAGCATATCTCCCTTATCCAAGGAAGATCTCACCTTTCTATTGCCAAACTTCCAACCCAGAAAATAATGCATCAATCCCAAATCCTTCATGTTAAATTATGTAGCTAAGTTCTCCTTGTAATCCTTGATGAGCCTAGATGAACCTGTCAGGAATAGATCATTTACATATAATACTAGAATTAGAGGCTCATTCCCTACTGTCAAATAGTAGAGATTAGTATCTTCGTCACTCTTGATGAATCCCATCTTCTGCAAGTAGCCATCGATTCGACTGTACCAAGATCTAGGTGTCCGTTTAAGTCCATAAAAGGCTTTCTTAAGCCTGCAAACATGAGTCTTCTACTCATGTGTCTCAAAGCCCTTTGGTTGTTCAGTGTATACTTCTTCCTCTATCATCCCATTCAAGAAGGCAGTCTTGACGTCCATCTAGTGAATCTCCCACCCCATCTGTGCTGCAAGGGATATCACAGATCTGATAGAAGTATACCTGGCTACTAGGGCGAAGGTCTCTTCGTAGTCTATCCCTTCCTTTTGAGCATACCCCTTAGCCACAAACCTGGCTTTGAATTTTTCCATGCTGTCATCTGCATCATATTTGATCTTATAGATCCATCTCGAACCTACAACCGATTTGTCCTGAGGCCTAGGTAGCACTTCCCAGACATCATTGGTCATAATGGAACTGTATTTTTCCACCATTGCATCTAGCCATATGTGATGCTGAGCTTCCTCCTGGAAACTAGAGGGTTATCCAACCTGAGCCAGCAAAGCTTGGTATCTGTTAGGTTGTCTATGCTGCCTCTTCTCATTTCTAGAAGCTCCGATGAAATCCCCTGCGTCTCTCAAAATCTGTCGTGATTCTCGGCTTGTTCTTCCGTTGGTAGTGGGTGGATCTATTTGCTCCTCCTCCAGCGAATCTTCCTGAAGTAATACTTCTGGATTCTTATGCCTTGGAGAAGAACTGCTACTAGTTTCGGTTGGTCGAATAGGTTGGACCAATGGATCACCCTCTGACTATGTTTCAGAAGGCATCTCCCGGGGTTTTCTAAAAGCTCTGTCCTACATGAACTTTACATCTCGCCGAACTACAAACTAAATGTTGCTAGGAATGTAGATTCTATATGCCTTAGCATTCTCACTATATCCCAGCAGATATCCCTATTCTGCAATCTAATCCAATTTCCGATATATGACAGTATGCCAAACTACCAAAGATCCTGAAATGACTCACTTTTGGCTTCCTGCCAATGTTGAAGACACTCTCTGGTGTAACCTTACTTAGTCCCTGGTGAGGAACCCTGTTCTGAACATACACAGTTGTATTGCATGATTTCGCCCATAGAAATTTGGGCATATCTTGATCATACAACATTGCCCTCGCTATTTCAACAATAGTTCTATTCTTTCTCTTTGCAATTCCATTCTGCTCCAGATTATATGGAGCGGTCCACTCTCTTTTGATGCATTCCCTTCCATAGAACTCAATGAAGTCTTTATCAATATATTCTCCACCATTATCTAACTGCAATATCTTTATCCTTTTTCTATTCAGATTATCAACCAAAGCCTTAAACTCTTTGAATCGATCAAAGACCTCATCCTTGGTCTTTAGAAAGTAGATCCATGTTTTCCTGGAATGGTCATCAATGAAGGTGACGAAATATTCGGCACCACTAAGAGCTTGGGTGGACATTGGTCTTCAAATGTCTGAGTGTATTAATCCCAACAAACTCTTAGCCCTATTGTTGCTCTTGGGTTAAGTTTCTTTGGCGTACTTGCCTAGTACGCATCCTTTGCACACATCATCTCATTTGGTGTTCAAATCTGCAACTCCTGTGATGGTCTTTCTGATAATTCTTAGAGCCCCATGGTGTAAGTGCCCCATCTTTTTGTGCCATAGCTCATTCAAATATTTCTCACCACTGTTGCCTATTAGTACCATTGGAG
Organism: Pinus albicaulis; assembly: GCA_034641835.2. NCBI lineage: Eukaryota > Viridiplantae > Streptophyta > Pinopsida > Pinales > Pinaceae > Pinus > Pinus albicaulis. The sequence continues at coordinate 369,015,116 of CM076584.1, read as the reverse complement.
ATTCAAGCTGTAGTTTATACAATTTGTTGCTCCTGACTCTAATTTGTGTTGTCTTCTCCCAATTTGGGTGTTTGTCATATACTCTTTTGCCAATGAAGTATATGCCATAGCCCTTGTTTTGTAGTTGAGATACAGAAAGCAAGTGCATCCCCAAATCAGGCACATGCAACACATTGGTAGCCAAAAGTTGGTCTCCTACTTTAGTTTGAAAAACTAGGATACCTCTTCCAACTGGGGTACATTTTGCCTTATTTCCCATGGCGATCTTGAAGTTCATCTGTTCTTCTTGATAGCTCGAAAAACATTCTCGTATTCTCGTCATGCGTGCAGAAGCTTCGCTATCAATATACCAAACGTCTAAGGAAGCAAAGCTTGACACGCAAGTGAATTATTCTTCCAATCTAGAAGCCAATACAAAGATGCCGTGTCCCATCCTTTCTCTCATGCTTTCCTCTTTCTTAGGAGAACTGCGTGAACCCTTTCGAGTTACTACTCCAACAACTTCAAGACTTTGTTCCATTGCAGAATCTTTAACCTTGTTATCCGATCTCTGCTTTGATACCATGTGAAAATTTCAAATCTGAAATTCTACTGCAGTTACCAAATTATTTCTCCTACTTATTTTCCAGAATAAGTTATTTACAAAAGGCGGCATTGCCTTGAGGCTTGTAGTCTTGTAGACTTGTAGTTGTTTTGTATTTGCCATTGGCATTGTACTACCTAGTACCTATGTAACACATTTTGATTTTGATGACTCAATGAGAAAACTACAATATCTTGTCTTTCTCATATTGGATCATTGATGAATATGTCTATTACTTTTTATGATTGTATGATGTATCTTTGTAAAAATTACATCTAGATGAAGATCTATGTTTGAATCAATGAATTTGTATGAATTTGTGTAAGAAATATCAATTTTTTATATATATATATATATATATATATATATATATATATATATATATATATAACGTGTCCGGACGTGTCCTGTTCCAGGGGGTCACTGTGTCCATGTTCGACACTCAAATTTGCGTGTCCATCGTGTCCCCGTGTCAGGTGACTTAGAGATTATCAAGAACAAGAAAATCTTTCTGCCTTTATGATTTTCTAACATTTTGTACTCCTTCAGTTGATCCAGGTCCTAGGGTACTGCCACCACATTCTCTGCGTGGGTCTTCAGGCCATATTGATCTAGTAGGAAGGACATCCTAGCCTTCCAAATGACATAGTTGGAGGCTCCATCCAACCTATCCTAGTCTTTGCACCCAACTATGGCCATCTCTCAATTTGATAAAAAATCCCCCTCTTTCCCATTGCTCAACTGTTGAGTCTGCTACACACACTTCCTTTTAGAGTGAGATCCTCTGCTCAGTTTCTGCCAATTTGCAACTGAAAAATCAGATTTCTAAAGCTCAAAACCCTCTGAGAGAAATTCTCTCCTTGTGTGCCTCTCTTTTCCTCAATGTTGATCTGTTATTGCTGGTCTAGCTGCAAACCAACTCTGGCCAGATCCGCTCAAGAAAATTTCTGATCTGCTCACCGAAACCATATATCCAGCAAATCTACTGCAAATGCCTGCGATTTCCTACAATCATGCTGTGAATTCATGTAACTCTGAATTCCTGCAATTATGCATGAATTCCTGTAATTGCAGATTCTTGCAATTACGCGTGAATTCCTCTAATCGTGAATTGTTGCAATTACGCACAAATTCCTGTAGTGCATCCCTCTCACTGCTGAGGCTGATTGATTTTTCTGCTGGTTGCAAAATGAAGGTTGAACCCTTGCCTCTATAATTTGCACTCTACTCAAATCTAGGAAAATATTCGCTCAGATCTCCCTCTGAATTGCGAAATTTTCTCCCACTTCGTCTTTGAGCGTCCAATCTGATCAACAATGCTTTGATACCATGTGAAAATTTCACCATTGAATTTTCTATTGCAGAAAATGGAATTAATTCTTCTAGCTGTAAATTAATTATGCAGTTTATTGCTACAGCAAAAACGAATTAATCACACTGTAATCTTCACAAATAAAAACACTGCAGAAGATAAACTTGAAACTGAGAAAATACTGGCACACATAAAACATGATAGTTATTTTTGGACAAATGTCCCAGAAAAACCCAATGTGGGAAAATCGATGCAGCAAATGAGGGTTTTATTATTATTATGCAACAACAAAAATTCTGAGTATAATCTATGGATGCCCAACTGGCAATCCAATATGAGAGAAATGTGAGAAATCCTAGATTTAACAATCTTAGGAATCCTACTGCAACCAGTTGAATCTACTTCACCTACTTTGTAAATTACACTACAAAATTACTTCAGATTACTTCTTGAAACACTGAAGTAAATCACTGAAGCAACCTACACTTATTTAAATATGAGTTTGAAACAAGGAAACTGAGCAAAGAAAAATATACATATAGGACATTGTTATTTTTGGACGAAAGTCCCTGGAAAATCCCAATGCGGGAAAACTGGTGCAACAAATCTGAGGGTTTTATTTTATTAAGAAGTAGCAATTTCTGAATACATCTCTAAATACCACAAGGATTATTCAGTTACAGAGAGAGAAATACTGGTAGAAAGATTGTGAGTTTTACCTCAATTAATCACTGGAATTTCTCGGCTGATCTTGACACTGGATGAGATGCCCCTAGAGGTCCCTGTGCAGTGACTACGTACGCACTGCATCACCTCCTCTTGGCAATGCGTCACCTAGGCAATAGATCGATCTACCTCTCGGAATCTCAGATCTCAGCATCTTGGTCTCACACCTCAACTCCCAGCTTCTGAAATTGATCCCACAGAAAAAATTCGGAAACCCTCTTGGCCTCTGCGCAACCTCTGTGTAGCCCTGCACGGCTCTGCGTTGGCTCTGCGTCAGCTTATCTGGCTCTGCTGGATCTCTCTCTGCCTCTCTCTGCTGATGATTCTCCGGCTAAGAAAAATCACTCTCTTCGGAAGTTATCTCTACCCCTTTCTGTGCTAGAATCACTTAGATCGATTTCTCATCTTGAGCACTTCTCACTTCAGAAATTTCGATCTCTAGATTCATTCGATGTGTCTTTCCAAATGACCCTCAAGCCTTCCTTTATAGTCTTCTCGTTGAGACATCAACGGCCGAGATTAGATCTCCAATCAACAATTAAGATTGTAACTTGACTTGATCCATGTTCTCTAGAAGATTCACACTCTGTTTTATTAATACCCTTTAATTATTTAATTTCCCTAAGTTTAGACTTAGGGTCCCCATTGAAATAATTAATTTTTTCAATAAAACACATTTTGAGTGGAATTTCCACAAACGATTTCTGGGTTCTTTAGAATACATGTGCCTAAGTCTCTCCACAAATTTTGAGATTTAGAGCACTTCCGATGCTACCAAAATTCAACACTCCCTCTTAGCGAGGAAAGTGCTCTATCAACGTGCTTGTTGCATACTGCTCTGACCCTGAAGTATTTTCTGCGTTGTTGATGTGTGACAAGTTGTCCACCAACCACTACGCTGCTGCTGCAACTGTATTGCTGCCCATGACACTGCCACTGCCATTGCTGTATCCGTATTACAACTCCCTCTCATGTGCTACATCTGCTATGCTTCCAGCACTGCCACTGCTAACACTACATCTGCACTGCAACTCAGTTGTTGAGAGAAGCAACTAAAAACCACCCAAAAACAAGCGTTCCATGGATGCACCTTGGTGATGAAGATTTGACTGTTGATAGCTACTGCGTTGTCCCTCTAATGCACTCCGTTGTTGCTGCTCTACACTGCGCTGCTGCTGCTTTCCACTGCGTTGTTGCTGCTCTGCTCTGCACAGCTGCTACTCTGCTCTGTGCTTGTCAGAAGTTGAGACTGCTACCCACTGCATCTGTCACTTCATCACTCTTTGGCTCCAACTAAAGACTCCTCCTTCCTGCTATTGTTGATCATGGGCACTCATAGTAAGGTTGTGATCCAAGAGGTGGGCTCCTCAAGGATCCTGCCCAACTGAAGTTCAAGATGAACTTGTTGAGATTTTGTGTATTTGGGGTAGCATTAGATGTGCTCTAGCTCCCAAATTTTGTGGAGGGACTAGAGTACAATTGATCTACAAGACCCTGAAAGGGATTTCGGAAATTTCATCTGGTTTGGGAGATATTTAATTAATTAATTATTTTAATGTATTTCCTAAGTCTAAACTTAGGAAAATTGAATAATTAAAGTTAATTAAATTAAACATGTGATGAAATTCTCTTAAGTTACATGGATCAAGCTTTCTTTTAATCTTAGACATTGATTCAAGATCTGATCATGGTCGTTGGTTTCTCAACGAGAAACGTATAAAGGAAAGGCTTGGGGTCATTTATAAAGACACACAGAGGCAGAGCACTGAAGCTAAGCTGAGATTCTAGGGCAGGGTTTGCTAAGAATTCTCAGAAGTGTTTTAGTTGCAAAGAGGGGAGTTTAGACAAAGGGGATGATCTGATCCCAGTGTCTAGAGGGCAGTAGCTGCGGAGTGCAGGGGTAGCTTCAGCTACGTAGGTGCTGCGCAGTCACTCCCAGGGTAGCTTAAGGTTGCTGGAAACCCTCAGAGGTTACGCAGAGACCCTTAGGGGCAGCGTAGGGACTGCGTCACCCAATCTGGGGTAACACAACCCTTTTTAGGCCAGCGCTAAGGGGCGCAGGGGCTATAGAGGCTGACGCAGGGGGTTCAGGGGCAACGCTGGGGTTTCTAGGGCCTAATTTTGGCTAAGTACTGTAAATCTTGTTTGAGGGTGTAAATCAGTCAATATTTTGGCTTCAGAACAACCAGTGAGATGTAGATCTAATATTTCTCTGTCAGGTTTTCCAGATCTGGAACCCAAATTTGTTGTAATCAGAAAACTCTTAATAATAAAACCCTCCAGTAGCCAAAGACCGGTTTTCACGCATTGGGTTTTTCCGGGGACTATTTGTCCAGAAAATCACTCACTTTGTCTATGTGTGCATGTAATTTTTCTAGATCTGAATTGGTGAAAATCTGTTATGTGTTTTGCTTCGATATTAATCTGAAATTTTCAGTTAATAACTTAATTAAGTAGGAGGAGCATAACTAGATCTAACATTAGATTTTTGCATAATAGTAACATTCAGAAATTTTCACATGGTATCAGAGCAATTGCAGATCTAGGAGGGTCACCAGTAGAAGACTGAAGGTTCTTGCTGCACAAAGCAGCAGGAAGTGCAGCAGTAGCAGTAGAAGGGCAAATCTGAAGGGACATCGCAGTTTATGTAGAGGGCAATGTGGCGTAGTCTAACGTTGTCTCCTAGCAGGCCCACGCACTTACTGTGTAGAGGCAGCGCTGAGATTGTCTGAAGCCAGCCATTGTGATGCAGATCTAAAGCTATCAGATCCAGAAGAGCCTGAAGCAGAGCTGCAGAAATTCAGAAGGTGTTGGTGGGGTTAAATTTCTGAAGTTTTTAGATTTTTAGCCTAAGCACTAGTGACAAAGAGCGAGAAGAGATCAACTTCTCAAAGAGTTTCTCGCCAAAGAAACTTGCAAATTGATCAAAGGATCAAAGAGAATTGAATCATTGTTGATTTGGCAGATTTCCAAGAAGAGAAATCAGCTGTCAGAGGGAGCAGAAGGTGCTTGCTTCGCCAAGGGCCTTAGATCCAGATCTCTAGCAAAGATAAAGGGAATTCCGACAAATTTCTGAGCATATGGCTCCTCATGAACTACGTGATCAGGACAGATTGGATGGCCTATCCAACTTTTCAGTTTGGAAGGCTAGGATCCTGATAGTCCTAGAGGCATATCATCTAAGAGACCATGCAGAACAAGTTCTGACCACCCCGACTGATGTAGATCTCCTAAGGAAGCATAATGAAGCTGTTGGACATGCTAAGTGGTTGATCATGGATGGAATTAAAGACCATATTGTCCCACATATAACTGAAAAGAAGAGAGCTAATGAGATGTGGAAGGCCTTAACATCCCTATATGAGGGAAAATCCGTCCAAAGGAAGATGATGTTGGAAACTCAGATGCGGTCATTCATGATGACCAAGGGAGAAGACATGGAACATTTCTTCTTCAGATTACAGTCGATCAGAGATCAGTTGACTACAACGGGTGTGAAGGTGGAAGATGAGTTGATGGTCAGGACTGCTCTCAATGTAGTCACAGATGAGTGGGAAATCTTTGTCCAAAGTATCTTGGCAGAGTGGAGCTCCCAGATTGAGATAGCTTGTGGGCAATTCTACGTCAAGAAGAACTCCGCAGAATCACCAAGAAGCAGTATAGCTCTGGATCGAGCAAAGTGAAGAAGGAAGATGAAGAAGATGCAACCTTGGCCTCAAAGAGGCAGCAGTGAAAGAAGAAGAAGGATCTGTCAAAGATCAAGTGTTTCCAGTGTGGTGAATTAGGACATTTTTCCAACAATTGTCCTTAGAAGAAAAATGACAAGGAAGCTTCTTCTTCCAAGGCTGCTGTGGCATATGATGGGTCAAAAGATGATGCAACCATGAGTGCTCATGAAGCACGAAAGTGGGGCGACATGGATCTGTAGAGGAGCTACAGAATGGTGGCAAGATCCTTGAGCAGCTCATCTCTTGGATCACATCCAAGCTATGGGATCCTTAAGACAGTAGCGAGACAAGTAGAGCAGTGGGTGCATAGATCTGGATGAAGCAGAGGCAGATCTGAAGGCTAGAAGGAGCAGCGCAGTGCAGATGAAGCAACAACGTAGAGGCAGCATTAGCATAGGGGTTGATGTGACTTCAGCAACGCAAAGCAGAGCTGCAACAGTGTGGAGGCTTCAAGAGGACATCACAACACAAGAACAACGTGAAGGATTTCAACACAAGGGGTTGATGTGACTTCAACAGTGCAAAGGGAGTTTGCTTACGCAGTGCAGAGCTGTTGTTGTACATCATCCTTCAGATGCCAGCACAGATCAACAGCCTATGGAGCTTCAATGATAAGGATGCAGCCCAACTGAGTTGTCTGTCAAACATTGGGCAGGAGATTCAGTTGTTTCTCTCAACAACTGAAGTTGCAGTGCAACAGTTAGCAGTGATAATGCTATGAGCAGCATGAATGCGACCGAGTGGGAGGGAGCTGCAGTACAGATGTGACAGTGGTGGTGACAGCGTCATGGGCAGCAGTAAAGAATGGCAGCAACAGTGCAGAGTTGAGTGGTAGCAGGCCAAGCATCAACAACACAGAAACTAGTGCCCAAAATCTTGTAATGGACGGTGTGATGTATTGCTAGAGCACACTCCAGATTGTAAGAGCGAGTGTTGAGATTTTGTGTATTTGGGGTAGCATTAGATGTGCTCTAGCTCCCAAATTTTGTGGAGGGACTAGAGTACACTTGATCTACAAGACTAAGAAAGGGATTTGGGAAATTTCATCTGGTTTGGGAGATATTTAATTAATTAATTATTTTAATGTATTTCCTAAGTCTAAACTTAGGAAAATTAAATAATTAAAGTTAATTAAATTAAACATGTGATGAAATTGTCTTAAGTCACATGGATCAAGCTTTATTTTAATCTTAACCATTGATTCAAGATCTGATCATGGTCGTTGGTTTCCCAACGAGAAAAGTATAAAGGAAAGGCTTGGGGTCATTTGTAAAGACACACAGAGGTAGAGCACAGAAGCTAAGTTGGGATTCTAGGGCAGGGTTTGCTAAGAATTCTCAGAAGTGTTTCAGCTACAGAGAGGGGAGTTTAGACAAAGGGGATGATCTAATCCCAATGTCTAGAATCAACGAGAGATAGAGAGCAGCTTCAGAAAGGCAACGAAGAGGAGCAGAGGCTTCAATAGTAAGAGGGTAGTAGCTGTGCAGCGCAAGGGCATCTTCAACTACGCAGGTGTTGCACAGTCACTCCTAGGGCAGCGTAAGGCAGCTGGAAAACCTCAGAGGTTACACAGAGACCTTTAGGGGCAACGTAGGGTGCGTCACCCAGTCTGGGGTAGCACAACCCTTTCCTGGCCACCACTGAGGAATGTAGGGGCTGCAGAGGCTGACACAGGGGCTTCAAGAGCAGTGTTGGGGTTTCTAGGGCCTAATTTTGGCTCAGTCCTGTAAATCTCGTTTGAGGGTGTGGATCAGTAAATATTTTGGCTTCAGAACAGTCGGTGAGTTGCAGATCTAATGTTTCTCTGTCGGGTTTTCCAGATCTAGAACCCAAATTTGTTGTATTTTGAAAACTCTTAATAATAAAACCCTCCAGTAGCTAGAGACCGGTTTTCCCGCATTGGGTTTTTCCTGAGACTATTTGTCTAGAAAAGCACTATGTCACTTTGTCTATGTGTGCATGTACTTTCTCTAGATCAGAATTGGTGAAAGTTTGTTATCTGTTTCGCTTCGATATTAATCTGAAATTTTCAGTTAATAACTTAATTAAGTAGGAGGAGCATAACCAGATCTAACAGTGGATTTCTGCATCATAGTAACATTCATAAATTTTCACAAAACTATAGTTCCATGTCACCCCATCTCCCTCTTGAACATGCGTGGGCACTTATGGCATACTCATCCTCCTCGATCTTTGCGACTGCAACCTTTGGATCATGCTTCTCATCCTTGTCCTTTTTCTTTAGAGGACACTGCGATGCAAAGTGGCCCATCTCGCCACATCTAAAGCACTTCACCTTCGAAACATCTCTCTTTTGTTTCCTTTTCCCTTTCTATCCCTTCGATGGGAGGTTTGCATTCTCCTCCTCCTCTAGATTCTTCGATCCGTTGCCGCTGCTACTTTCAAGTTTGCACTTGACCAGATCTCTTCTCAGTTCCTCTCTTAAAGAGTTGCCAACATCGACTCCCAACTAGGTAGCGTTGCCCTACCCAAGATACTTTGGACAAAAACTTGCCACTCCTTAGTGACTGCGTCAATGTGGAAAAAGTCGAAGTCGGGATTAAATCGCCAAGGGTAAAAATGTTGAAAAACTCGGCAAAGTCGGGGGGTTTTTTGAAAAAGTCGACAAAATTTAAAAAATACAAAATTATTAAAATTTTTTTTATTTTTTTTAGCATCTAAAGTATCCACAACATCAAATAAATGCATTTCCACATAAACATGTAAAGAAAGAAAATATATAATATGTATATGAAGTCTAGTGCTACATCACATATCAAAATAGTGAATCGAGTCCTGAATCTTGAGTCTTGACTCCTATCTGAGTCTAGATTCTAATTTCTAAGCACAAATTTTGGGACTGCCATTGTGCATTTTGTATGTTGATCTATAACAGTGATATAGTGCACACTGCAAAGTTCAAACTTCAAAGGAGAAAAGGCATATTGTGATAAGTTATAACAGTGAACAAGTGGAACAGATCTGAGCTTTTGGATTTTGTGATAAAGGAGAAAGGAGAAAGATAACTGATAAGTTATAACTTATAACACTGAAGCTTGAACTTTTAATTAAATTAATTTAAAATTTTAATATTTAATATTTATTATTTAATATTTAATTTTAAATTTTAATATTTAATATTTAACATTGGTTGCAGGTTGAAGGAAAGGAGCTGGCTGCTAGAGAACCGAGTTCTAAACTTACTAAAGGAGGCTGTAGCTTACTAGCTAGTAGCTAGTAGCTACTGCTAGTGCTAGCTGACTTCTAAACTTCCAAAGTACCCCACAACAACCAAACAAGGGGATTTATCAACGTTTAAAATTTAATAAGAGTCAAGACTCCAATGCAAAATACTTAAATCTCCAATGCAAATCGCAAATAAATTTTAAACCCTTTCCTCGACTCTCCATGGTCTTCAACGCAGCAAATCAACAATTTTTTTTTTTTTAAATCGCATTTCAACCTCACGATTTTTTCGATCGACTCAACAAAAAGTCGGGATTTTTACGATTAAATCACAACTTTTTCGGGTTTGAAAAATCGTGGAAAAGTCGGCCGATGTTATTGGCGCCGGCAAAAAATCCTGATTTTTTGAAAAAGTCGCGACTTTTTCACGACTTTTTCCACACTGGACTGCGTTAAGGGCCAACCTCACCATAGTTGTAGCAGTTGTGGTAGATCCCACGGCTGCCAAGTGATCACGGATATCCTAAAGTCTCGTTAAGAATGGAACAATGCGCTCCCCCTTCTGCATTTGGATCATCTAGAGCTTCTACTCCAATTACATCTTTCGTTGATCGAAAATTCCTTCGTATAGCACGGACAAGGCCTCCCATATTTGACCGGTTGTGTCCTTGCCAGCTATGTGAGAGACTATATGATCCTTGACACCATCAAGGATTAGCCTCTTGGCGTTTGCCATATCGGACTTGCACTTTTTATTTTGATCCGGATCTGTAGGTACAACAACCACGTTGTCTACGAACACCTTGAGATCATACTCATCCATAAGGAATTTGTTTCTTTCCTTCCAGATCACGTAGTTGGAGGATCCCTCCAAACGATCCTGATCTTTAAGTTCGTGAGATGCCATCTCAGTCGAAAATTGTTGAATTTCTCCCTCTTTCTCCCTATTGCGTAGCTTCTAGGCTAGCTTAAACACTCCCTGATAGAGATGGTAAGTCTGTTGCTCCTCTGCTACCCAGCGAATGAGAAAACTGAATTCCTTGGCAAAGGAACTCACTGAGGAAGAATTCCCTCACTATGTTCTCTTCTTCTTCGTCTGACGCTTCTCTACCCAACAACTAATTGCAGAAAAGTTGTGTCCCTCTGGCTCTGTGCTTCTCCCTCTGCCTCAGCAAGATCTCGATTTGGAAGTCTTACGTCTCTGTCGGCTCACTCAGAGAGAGACCACCTCGAAAATTCAGCCCTTCTGGCTAGAACTACGGAATCTCTGTGGGGATTCGATCTACTGTTGCTGCAGCAATTCGACCTTTTCACATCAAACGCACTGATACCATGTGAAAATTCGTAGATCTAAAAATCTCTGGAATCCTACTGCAACTAGCTAAATTTACTTCACCTACTTTGTAAATTACATAACAAAATTATTTCAGATTACTTCTTGAAACATTGAAGTAAAATACTGAAGCAACCCACACTTATTTAAATATGAGTCTGAAACAAGGAAACTGAGCAAAGAAAAATATACACATAGGACACCGTTATTTTTGGATGAAAGTCCACGGAAAAACCCAATGCAGGAAAACCGGTGCAGTAGATATGAGGGTTTTATTTTATTAAGCAGTAGCAATTTCTGAATACATCTCTGAATACCACAAGGGTTATTCAGTTACAGAGAGAGAAGTATTGGCAGAAAGATTGTGTGTTTTACCTCACTCAATCACTGGAATTTCCCGACTGATCTAAACACTGCATGAGATGCCCCTCGGGGTCCCTGAGCTGCCTCTGTGTAGTGACTGCATCACCCAGGCAATAGATTGATCTGCCTCTCGGAATCTCATATCTTAGCCTCCCGGTCTCACACCCCAGCTCCCGGCTTCTGAAACTGATCCAAGAGCAAAATCTCGGAAACCCTCTTGGCCTCTGCATTGGCTCTGCGTCGGCTTCTCTGGCTCTGTGTTGGCTCTGCTGGATCTCTCTCTGCCTCTCTCTGTCGATGATTCTCCGGCTGAGAAAAATCACTCTCTCTCTGGAAGCTTTCTCTGCCCCTCTCTGTGTTGGAATCACTTAGATCGATTTCTCGTCTTGAGCACAGCTCACTTTAGAAATTTCGATCTCTAGCTTCACTTAGTGTGTCTTTCCAAATGACCGTCAAGCCTTCCTTTATAGTCTTCTCGTTGAGACATCAACGACTAAGATTAGGTCTCCAATAAACGGCTAAGATTATAAGTTGACTTGATCCATGTTCTCTAGAAGATTCACACTCTGTTTTATTGATACCCTTTAACTATTTAATTTCCCCAAGTTTAGACTTAGGGTCCCCATCAAAATAATTTATTTTTATAAAACACATTCTGTGTGGAATTTCCACAAATGATTTATAGGTTCTTTAGAATACATGTGCCTAAGCCTCTTCACAAATTTTGAGACTTAGAGCACTTTCGATGCTACCAAAAATCAACAAGAAATACTGGCAAAAATATTCTAGAGAAATTTTCTCCCTTTTGCAAATACACTGTGAATTCCTATAATTGTGAATTCTTGTAATCGCGAATTTTTGCAATTACGCATGAATTCCTGTAATCGGGAATTCTTGCAATTACACGTGAATTCCTGTAATTGTGAATTCTTGCAATTATGCGTGAATTCTTGTAATCGCAAATTTTTGCAATTATGCGTGAATTCCTACAATTACACGTGAATTCTTGTAATCATGAATTCCTATAATTACACACAAATTCTTGTAATCACTTGTGAATTCCTGCAGTCACGCATGAATTCCTGCAATGTGGCCCTTTTCTGTAGAAATATTCGGCCTCCTCTCTCCTGACTCTTCCGGAACTGGAAACTCCTCCAAAAATTTGCTATTCTGCCCCTCTGACACCTGCTACTCGATCACTAGCTCGATCTCACTGTTGAATCACTTGATACTAGAAAATCGATCTGCCTTGATCAATGAATATCTGCAACTAATGTGTTCTCCATCTACCCATCAACCTCCTCTTATAATATCAGGTTGGAACTCCAACGGCCAAGATCAAAACATAATCGATGGCTGAGATCATATCTGGATCAATCCGTGTGAGTTTCTAGATATTTCACACCTTTCTCAATTAACACTAATTAATTAACCCCTTTTCCTAAGTTTAGTCTTAGGAAATATTCAAAAATAGGCTAATAATCTAATTGAGACACTTCTAGTTGGAATTTCCAAAAACGATTTCTGTGTTATGGAGAACTCCGGTGTTTTAGCCTCTCCACAAAGTTTCGAGACTAGAACACCTTTGATGCTACAAAACTAACAATGCAAAGCCTTAGATGTGTCTTAAATTAATTATGGATGATTATATTTGGATATTATATCAATGTTAAGGGCTACTTCAAATATGATTATGAAAACAAAGAGGAGAAAAGGGAATGAGAGGCAAACCCTTAGGCCTCAAGGCCTTGCTTGATGGCTATATGGACTTCCAATGTGTGCTTAAACTTCTTCAAACACCTACAACACCAATTATTATCTTGAAAAACTTCAAGCCCCTTGAATCCTTCTTAGTCTTCAAAACCAAATGTTAGTTTGAAAATACAATAAATCAATGGAAAAATGCTATGAAAATCAACTCAAAACCCTTTCCAAACTTTCCATAAGCCTGCAAACACAAACATTAGTTCCAAAATCAAATTCCAAAGCCTAAAAAATGCCAAAAGCGACTGCGGAAAGGAAAATAAGGCCGAATAGGCCTGTGGCCAAGGGATACAAGCCCACAAAGGGTTACGGCTACGGTTGCCAAGAAAATGCTCGCGACTAGGAGTATTAGGGCCTCTAAGCCCTGCGACCAAGAAGAAAAACCCTCAGAAGGGATGCTACTAGGGAAAACAAGCTCTTGAAAGGTTGTGGGCTATTGTCACACAGATTGTCCAGACAACGCGACAACGGCTCAGATTGGGGGCTATCATCTTTATCCCCAATCTCTGTGTTTAAGCTGTCTCCTTGCAAGCTAAGGGAGGTAGACCCTATTAGAAATGAAGAGGAAAAATCTAGGAGACACAGCTAAAACACCAAATACTTGATAAAATTAACAGGATTTCACAGATCTAAATTATATTTCACGTTTAAGACCAGTGCCTTATGGAGTCAAATAAAATCCCGTTATGCAATTATAAACAAGTAAGTGACGATTAATTGCTAATTATTGAAACACGATTGATCACAATGATATTTAATTGAAAAGCACCACAAACATGAAGCAATGAAAATGCCAAAATTTAAGATGTTTCGAAAATTAAAATGATCCACAGTCAAACTTTAGATAAAAAATTTTAGTGCATTTGACTATAGAAAATTTGAATTTTTTTTATATTTTCGAGATTTTTATATTTTTTTAATTTATTTTTAATGAAAATTTAAAATTCAAAATCCTAAGTCTAAGCTAAATCTAAACAAACCTAAACTAAATTGAAACTAAGCTAAAATAAAATTTAAAATCTAAGAAAAGAAAAAAAAAAAAAACCTAAAACTAAACTTCAACTAAACAAAATTGGAATCAAAACCTATTTAAATCTTTACTAACATAACCTAATGTAATATAACATCTAAACTACAAATCTAACGCTATTAACTAAACTAAAGATTAAAACAAAAGAAAAACGAACCTATACTCTAAATCGAACCAAAACCAATGTGATGAAATAAACTAAAACAGATCCAAGTCTAAAACTAAACCATATGAACGCGAATCTGATTTAAATATACATTAATATGCATAAGGCTTAAAAATTTCTAAGCGTGCTTTGTAAAGTGTGCGTTTGAGGTATTTGCAGGTCGATGGAGCACTTTGACGGCGGACAGGAGACGAGCTCGACTGTTTGTAGAGGCTTGGATGACGGCGTTTCGTTTTATGTCTTTGCTTGGAGGTCGGAGGGGCGGTAGTTTGAAGAACGAGGGCAGAGCCGGCGGAGAGGGGACGAAGGCTCGAAGAGCGAGCTGAAAGGGATGAGGGAAGAGTTAATGCAGGCAGTAGCAGAGGACGATGGAGAGGTGTGGCTCGAGGACAGGCCAGCGCTAGAGGAAGGGCTTAATGCACAGAGGAGAGACGGCAAGGCAGAAGATTGGACGTGAATGAGAGGGGTTGGACAGCAAGAGAAATGCAAGAAGAAAGCTGGATGGCAAAGAAACCTGATTGGAAATGTAGAGAACGTAGGGAATGGACAACGTTGGAGCTGATGGATGAGCTTTTGACATCGATTTTTTTTGTAGAGGCAGAATAATTTTGATAAACCCAATACACAAATTTCGCCCAACAAACTTAGAATTAAAAAATTTTCCGTCAAATTCGGATTTTCAATGCTCTTTGAATCAAATAATGTCGAGATTTTATCCGCAGTAGTAATTTGAGGCCAGATCTAGCCTTTGGAGGCTAGATCTGCCTCAGATCTTAAAAAAAATTTCGATTTGAACCCTAAACCTGCAAGAAATCAGCCAGATCTGAAGATATACACACCAAGAAACGATTAAACCCTTACAGTCTTGCAAAAAATTTACAAATTTACAAACTAGTTTACAGATTTAAAACCCTCATGGTCAAATTTGAATCAATTTTAGCACAATTTTCAGAGATTTAAAATTTTTGGGAGAGGCACAAGCCTTAGAAACCCTGCAAAATCACAAATATCGTAAGATAGACATGGAATTTAACAAATAAAGAGCTTTTCAGATTTATGTTTATTGAGAGTTGACTGGTCCAACTGAAGACTTCCCCAGACGCTCAATCTAAAAAAAAATTCCCTGCACACTTAGATTTGAACCTTAGATCGATAGAGATTTAAGAAAATAACATGAGATCCTTTAGAAAAATCAAAATGTTATTTTATGAATCCAGAAAACTGCACAAGATACTTGTATGCAGATTAATCCATGAAGGCCATCAACCATAAAATGGAAAAACAAAGTAGCAGAGTTTAGAGACAATTCACCACATAGATCCGAGAAGGAACATCAAAATTTGTAACCCCAAAGTCTTTATGCTTTAATCCTCAGAAATTTACAAGAGCTTCCAAGACAAGTGCACGATCCTAAGATCGGATGATTCAATACTGACAAAGACCTCTAAATTTATAGGACAAAATCTCTAACAGCTAGTTTGGATGATCCTTGTCAAAATAATCTCAACCGTCCAAAAGATTTAATCATCTTTTAATCAGGAGCGTTGAAATTAAAATTTTGGGGAAAAAACGAATTTATCATTTAATTCAATTTTAATTAACTCAAAAATATTATTTTTGAGTTAATTACCCCAAAATTTTGACTTTGTCTTAGCCACCAAGGCCCAAAGGTCCAAAATTTCTTAAAATTCTCAATATTCCCTTGGCCTGGGGCTTTCAAAATCATTTTCCAAGGACCCACAAATTTTTTCTTTAAAGATTTAATCCTAACTTAGAACCCTAAATTAATTAAATTTCTAGTTTAAGATTTTTTTTTAAATTAATTGACCAAAAAATCTAATTAACTTACTGAGAGGTGATTATAATTATTTTTCCAACCCTCTTTTACATAAGATAATAAATTTAAACACATGAAGGGGGAATACCCATTCGTATAGACCCTCAAATAAATACCCAATTCTGCGACTCAAAACATGATCTAGTAGACCAAGTAGTTCAAACTACTTTTACAAGGACTTGATAGAAAACACTAGGATTCACTTAGCATGCTGATGACAAAACCACCCTAGCTTTGGGGTGAGGCTAGAGGGAAAAACTCTGCCGATCACTTTCGTGAATCAGTAAGACAAAAAACCTCCTAGGATAGAGATCATCAACAACATACTAAGCTTACCTAGGTTGTTATATACATTGGCGGTCTTACTTAGATCATTTACATCATAACATGCAGAATGGGTTTACATCATTTATAAAAATGTCGTCTGATGACTGATGATGAAATCTGAAAGGTGCGATCACATCGAACATGACGAATCCGATTTGAAAAAATGGGGGTGTACTGCTATGGGGTCGTTGACAAAGTGTGGTCAACATCTGGCTCTACTTTGGGACACGTTGCTTCATTGAAGGAATGTGAGAATCCAAAATCTGCATCCAAGCAACACACAAGATTACATAAATAGCGTCCATCCAAATATCATCATATAACATTAAGCTCATGAAAAATAGAGGCTCTTCTTTTATTAAATATTCTACTTAACATGAAAAGTAAATCTACTCTAACTGCAAAATGAAATGTTGAAATAACAAGGTGTAAGGTTAGAGATACAATACAAAGGATGCCCTGTGGCATCAAATGTGTTCAATATAGTGCATGCTGAGCATTTTCCTGCTTTCAGGCAAGTCTGTGAGTTGCTTCTCAGATGTGCCATGTCCAATCTTGCTAATTGTAGGACTTTGTCTTATCCGAATGTCAAGTTGTTTTCGCCCAACAGAGGAATCAAACCACTTACTTCTTCTTTTTTTCTTCTTTCTCTTCTTCCGAGTGGGTTGTGATGTCAGCAATGAGACCACTGTAGATTTCTTGTCCCCATCTTGAAGATATTTGTACAAAATATCTGAAGAACCTGGAGCGTGACCAATATTATTCTGGATATACTCTATCAATGGTGACACATAAGCTTGGTCTTTGTCAACATCCTCTGAAACCATAGTTAACTCTTCCTTAATGGGAAAAGTGACCTCCGTATGATGAGATGGGAATTGCTTTAGCAGACAAGAAGTCTTATGATCTGTTGATGAATCTGACTTGGGTTGGAAATCTTGCATGTGTGATCTTTCCATTTTTTCCAACTTCTTTTGTATGGAACTCATCTCCCTGGCATGCCTTACTATTAATTTCGTCTCATTTGCCTCCATATTTTTCTTTTCCAGCAAGTGATTTTCCTTCATGTCAGTCATTTCCTGGGTGTGTCTTGCTTCCATTGCAATCATATGATTTTGTATAATGGACATCTGATTAGAATGATTAACTTCCATTATCTTTAACCTGTTTTCCATGACATTTATTTCCTATGCATGACTTGCTTCCATGGAATTTATCCTATTTTGAAGATTGATCTGGTTAGCTTTCATGTTTTGAATCATTTGTGTATGATTGGGTTGCACATCCTTAATCATTTGAGCTAGTTCCTGAACATGACTTTCATGATCTTCTATATGCATGTGATAGTCCTTACCAACAACATTAATTTGATGGCTCGACCCTGCCATTCTACTATCTATGATTCTTTTGACAACATGGCAAGTAACCTCTTCATGAAGAGCATTACAGGCTCTACAATAAGGCAGAGTTTCATCCACAAGATTTGCAAACTCAAGTTGATTTGTCGGTCTCTGCTCATTAGATAGGCCTCATTTCTGCAAAGCATAATTATTTCTAGGTTGGGAATTCTGTGTTTGAGCCCTTTCCATTTGAACCAACCTAGCCTGTAAGACACTTATTTCCTTAGCATGTTCAGAGATCAATTTCGCTTGATTAAGCTCCATGCTTTCAAGCTTTTGCATTAACTTTTTCATAGGGTCATCATCATCTTCTAGAGGTTCTTTTAACTTAGTTGTAGCCCTATCAAAATCAGGAATTTCAGACTTCCCAGATGCCCTTTTATCTTTTTCAATCTCCTCAGCTAAAGATTGACAAGCTTTATAATTTGCAGTTTTAGCCCGCCTTAACTCATATGAAGTTTCAGAATTAAAATCATCAATGTAAAAATTCAAAAGAGATCCATTAGGAGGTTTATGAGTTTGAGATATTTCTCTAAGGATACCATTAAATCTCCTGTTAAATTCTTCAGTGGTTTCATTTTCTTTCTTTTTTATGGTACTGATTTCCCTTACCAAATGCCTATCTTCCCTTTTATCACCATACTTTTCCTTAAAGGTAGCTACAATGGATTCAAAAGTATCAAATGAATTATCAGGCTTTTCCGTAAACCATTTAGCAATATCCTCGCCAAAAGTAAGAACAAAAGTTTTCATCTTTACATCATAGAAATTATTATTTGCAACTGCAAATCTATTCCACCAGTTAGTGAAAGCAAACAAATGAGATTTAAAACTAACTGCATCATTTCCTTGAAAAGAAGGTAATTTATCCATTTGAGGAACATCATGGGGATAACCTTGAATATTAACAAAATTACACGAGGCAAAAACATCCATGATATCGTTTTTAGGATTTTAGAAATAAATTTGTGTTCAAGAATAGTCAAAAGGTCCTCAAGAAGCGAACTTCTTAGCAGGAACTCTTGTAAGAAATGAAAGAATTGGAGTCGTCACTTGAACATGAAACTAATTCTAAAACAGAAGAAATAATCGAGAGAGAGAAGATGGATATCAGGGGGGATTTTTGTCTGGGAGTAAAAAGATGAATAAGTGGAGTCGCCACCCAAACAAGAAGCCAACCGAAATGTCCAGATGCTAAAGATGAAATGATGAAATGATTAGTGATATGACGAAAGATAAGATGATGAAAAGATGAAAAGATGAAAAGATGCCAGAAAATGTGATCCCTTGCGACAGGCAAATGAATGGCAAAAGAAGATTTGAAGATTATAAAATGTCGTTAAGACCAAGGACAGAAAAACTCTATACCCGGCAATGGTGCCAAAAAATGTTGTCGCACAGATTGTCCAGGCACCGCAACAACAGCTCAGATTGGGGGCTATCACCTTTATCCCCAATCTCTCTGTTTAAGCTGTCTCCTTGCAAGCTAAGGGAGGTAGACCCTATTAGAAATGAAGAGGAAAAATCCAGGGGAGACAGCTAAAACACCAAATACTTGATAAAATTAACAGGATTTCACAGATCTAAATTAGATTTCACATTTTAGACCAGTGCCTTATGGAGTCAAACAAAATCCTGTTATGCAATTATAAACAAGTAAGTGACGATTAACTACTGCTTATTAAAACACGATTGATCACAATGATATTTAATTGAAAAGCACCACAACCATGAAGCAATGAAAATGCCAGAATTTAAGATGTTTCGAAAATTAAAATGATCCACAGTCAAACTTTAGATAAAATTTTTTAGTGCATTTGACTATAGAAAATTTGATTTTTTTTTTTATATTTTCGAGATTTTTATATTTTTTTTAATGAAAATTTAAAATTCAAAATCCTAAGTCTAAGCTAAATCTAAACAAACCTAAACTAAATTGAAACTAAGCTAAAATAAAATTTAAATAAAATTTAAAATCTAAAAAAAAAAAAAACCTAAAACTAAACTTCAACTAAAAAAAATCGAAATCAAAACCTATTTAAATCTTTACTAACATAACCTAATGTAATATAACATCTAAACTACAAATCTAATGCTATTAACTAAACTAAAGATTAAAACAAAAGAAAAACGAACCTATACTTTAAATCGAACCAAAACCAACGTGATGAAATAAACTAAAACGGATCTAAGTCTAAAACTAAACCATATAAACGCGAATCCGATTTAAATATACATTAATATGCATAACACTTAAAAATTTCTAAGCGTGTTTTTTAAAGTGTGCGTTTGAGGTATTCGCAGGTCGACGGAGCACTTTGACGGCAGACAGGAGACGAGCTCGACTATTTGCAGAGGCTTGGATGACGGCGTTTCGTTTTATGTCTTTGCTTGGAGGTCGGAGGGGCGGCAGTTTGAATAACGAGGGCAGAGCCGACGAATAGGGGACGAAGGCTCGAAGAGCTAGCTGAAGGGGATGAGGGAAGAGTTAACGTAGGCAGTAGCAGAGGACGGTGGAGAGGTGTGGCTCGAGGACAGGGCAGCGTTGGAGGAAGGGCTTAATGCGCAGAGGAGAGACGGCAAGGCAGAAAATTGGACGTGAATGAGAGGGGCTGGACAGCAAGAGAAACGCAAGAAGAAAGCTGGATGGCAAAGAAACTTGATTGGAAATGTAGAGAACGTAGGGAATGGACAATGTTGGAGCTGATGGATGGGTTTTTGACAGCGATTTTTTTTGCAGAGGCAGAATAATTTTGATAAACCCAGTACACAAATTTCGCCCAGCAAACTTAGAATTAAAAAAAATTCCGTCAAATTCGGATTTTCAATGCTCTTTGAATCCAATAATGTCGAGATTTTATCCACAGTAGTAATTTGAGGCCAGATCTGGCCTTTGGAGGCTAGATCTGCCTCGGATCTTAAAAAAAAATTCGATTTGAATCCTAAACCTGCAAGAAATCAGCCAGATCTGAAGATATACACACCAAGAAACGATTAAACCCTTACAGTCTTGAAAAAAATTTACAAATTTACAAACTAGTTTACAGATTTAAAACCCTCATGGTCAGATTTGAATTCATTTTAGCACAATTTTCAGAGATTTAAAATTTTTGGGAGAGGCACAAGCCTTAGAAACCTTGCAAAATCACAAATATCGTAAGATAGACCTGGAATTTAACAAATAAAGAGCTTTTCGGATTTATGTTTATTGAGAGTCGGCTGGTCCAACTGAAGACTTCCCTAGACGCTCAATCTAAAAAAAAATTCCTTGCACACTTAGATTTGAACCTTAGATCGATAGAGATTTAAGAAAATAACATGAGATCCTTTAGAAAAATCAAAATGTCATTTTATGAATCCAAAAAACTGCACAAGATACCTGTATGTAGATTAATCCATGAAGGCCATCAACCATAAAATGCAAAAAACAAAGTAGCAGAGTTTAGAGACAATTCACCACATAGATCCGAGAAGGAACATCAAAATTTGTAACCCCAAAGTCTTTATGCTTTACTCCTCAAAAATTTACAAGAGCTTCCAAGACAAGTGCACAATTCTAAGATCAGATGATTCAATACTGACAAAGACCTCTAAATTTATAGGACAAAATCTCCAACAGCTAGTTTGGATGATCCTTTTCAAAATAATCTCAACTGTCCAAAAGATTTAATCATTTTTTAATCAGGAGCGTTGAAATTAAAATTTTTGGGGAAAAAACGAATTTATCATTTAATTCAATTTTAATTAACTCAAAAATATTATTTTTGAGTTAATTACCCCAAAATTTTGACTTTGACTTAACCACCAAGGCCCAAAGGTCCAAAATTTCTTAAAATTCTCAATATTCCCTTGGCCTGGGGCTTTCAAAATCATTTTCCAAGGACCCACAAATTTTGCCTTTAAAGATTTAATCCTAGCTTAGGACCCTAAATTAATTAAATTTATGGTTTAAGAATTTTTTTTAAATTAATTGACCAGAAAATTTAATTAATTGACTGAGAGGGGATTATAATTATTTTTCCAACCCTCTTTTACATAAGATAATACATTTAAACACATGAAAGGGGAATACCCATTCGTATAGACTCTCAAATAAATACCCAATTCTGCGACTCAAAACATGATCTAGTAGACCAAGTAGTTCAAACTACGTTTACAAGGACTTGATAGAAAACACTAGGACTCACCTAGCATGCTGATGACAAAATCCACCCTAGCTTTGGGGTGAGGCTAGAGGGAAAAACTCTGCCGATCACTTTCGTGAATCAATGAGACAAAAAACCTCCTAGGATAGAGATCATCAACAACATACTAGGCTTACCTAGGTTGTTACATACATTGACGGTCTTACTTAAATCATTTACATCATAACATGCAGAATGGGTTTACATCATTTATAAAAATGTCATCTGATGATTGATGATGGAATCTGAAAGGCGCGACCACATTGAACATGACGAATCCCATTTGAAAAAATGAGGGTGTACTGCTATGGGGTCGTTGACAAAGTGTGGTCAACATTGGGCAAGAGATTATGGCTTTAAAAAGCCTGCAGATAGCCTTCAAAGGCTATAGTACCATTGCAACAAGCAAACTAACCCAAAAAATCATTGGAATATGTCCTCTAGAAACCCTCCAAGGGCTACAACCTTTCTTGACTGGCTGGACGGCTCCTTTAGAGGCCTAGAAACCCCTAAAAGCCTAGTCGTTTAGGCTAGGTGAGGTTAGGGCTCTCCAAAATTTGATTTCTGCCCCAAACCCTTGAACTATCACTTGCACAAATGAAAAATAGAAAACCCAAATGCGCAATATATACAAAAATTCAAATAAAACCCCAATATTATTCAAAATAGAAATAATGGGTTAGTATTAAATTACAAGGGTTAGATTCAAAAAATTATTTACAAATATTTACAATATTTTACAAAAAATAAAATTGCTCTTATTAGCGTATTAATCTTTGTAACACAAGTAAATAAATGAGAAAATTTGAACAAGTTTTAAATTTTGGAAAAACCCTCCTGCATCAAATATTCGTTAGATCAAGACTTGAAGCCAAACGAAGTGTTATCCCCTCACAGTCTGTGAACTTGGGGTTTCCAAGGGCTGGAGCAACCTATAGCTCAAATGCACTTCGAAAAAGATATTATTTGATCAAGAGGGATTCTATCCATTCAAGGGGTATAGAAACCTGGAGATTCCTGCCAGATCTCCTAGACCTAGAGTGCTTACTCTAGCCAACCACCTAAAGCAAGATACCTGTGCTAATAGATGTTCCTACTATCGACAGTTGAAATAATAATCATGCAATATATTAGCTCAAAGCATATAAAAAATAAATGATCCAACACATACCACAGATCAACAAGTGAGAGACACCTGAATTGAACCCCAAAGTCTTATGCTTTTATTACAAAATCAAGCAGATCCTTGCTCAGTACAAAGATAATTGTGATCTTGTTAGATCATTGATGTTATGATGAGGAGTTCAAAGGCTTTCTTATATAGAAAAATAAGAGAGAAAACCCCTCCAAGTGGAAATAACAACTAGTTGGGTTGATGCTCATCAAAATAATCTCATCCATCGATATTCTTTTCAAATAACTCGATCTCCTCTGTCGATTGAATTTTATTCTTTTTACTTTGAGGAAAAAATCGAATTTCTCTTAAAACCCTTTTTTTCCTAGTCCAAAAAATAATATTTTGGACTTTTATCCTCAAAATAATCAATATGACTTGACCACCAAGATCCAAAGGGTCAATTTCTCTTAAAAAATCAATTTTTTCCTTTGTGGAGAACCCTTAAAATTTAATTCCTTTTGGACCCACGAATTTTTGATGATTTTCCACTTGGAAAGAATTTAATTTCTCTCAAAATTTTGACTCAAATTTAATTAATTCTTTGGCTCATTATTTTCTTTTTATTTTTTCCAGAAAAATTAATTAAAATACTCAAGAAGGGAATAAATATTTTTCCACCCTCTAAATGTATCTAAAAGAAATAATTTAGCCATGGTGTCTAATTATGGGTAACCATGCACTAAATTATTCCAGACACACTTTTACATCAAATATTACAATTTCAACCCTTAGAAGGGGAAATACACATTTAATATAGACCCTTAATACTTTACCCAATTCTGCAACACGACACAATATCAGTATGAAAAATACAGAGACTCGATAAACACTAAGACTCACCTAAGACCTCGTCAAAAAGATCCACCCTAGCTTTGGGGTATATCTAGGAGAAAATCTCTGCCAATTATCTGTGTTTACTAACACATAATTTGGGGAGGTTAAAAAAATCCCTAGGATGAAACCCTTTGAGAAGAATCTAAGGCTTACCTAGGTGTTATTACATGGCTTAATAGTCATACTAGAATCATTTACAAAAATTTTGCAGAATTTGGGATTACAATGATGATGCTCTTGAAAATTTTTGTCCACTACTTTGTAAAGTTTGTACTATGCTTCTTGGAACTGTTGACATGTACATGGTCAACATCTAGCTCTACTTGGGGATACATTGCTTCGTTTAAGGAATGTGAGAATCCAAAAACCTGTATCCAAGAAAAGAAAGAAACATTAGGTAGATATCCGCTCTAAATCAAAATCATCATATACATATCATCAAATATGAAATCATCCACTGGAATAGAAAGCTTATGCTAACAATGAAACTTAAATACATAAAACATAAATGTTGAAATAAAGATTATTTGATGACCGAAATAAAATTCTATTTTAATAACAGAAATGAAATCTATCAAAGAAATTAGGGTCAAAGATACAATACAAAGGATGCCCTATGGCATCATATGTCATCTTTGAAGTCTGATCTGAAGAACCTGTCTGCTTACAAGTGGATCCATTGGTTGTTTATCAGATGTTCCCTTCTAAATTTTGATTCTCTTAGGTTGATGAAGGTTCTCAATGCTGTACTGCATGTCTTCATCAAATGTGCTCATTTTCCTCCTTTTTCTTGTAAGATGAGATGGAGTAGAATTTCAGATAGGTTGAAAGAATTCAGTTACAAGTGCATTGTATTCTGCAAGGTGTCTTCATGTTTCAATCTCTTCATTGTCCGGCCTCCTTGGGTTCTCAACATGATGCCTGCTTTCAACTTCTTTGTATAATCTGACCATACAACCTTCTGCCGCAAGAATAGTAGCATAGGATAGATCTAACTGGAAGCAACCCCCAAGATCAGCCACAATCTTTCTTGATAAAGCATTACCCATACATCAGTTAGATCAATAACACTGATATCCATAGTGATAATCCTGTATGGGAATTTTGCTAAAAAGACGTTCAAGTATTTGATCACGCCAAGAACTTCAATTTTCTTTGAATCCATGGAACAGATATTATGATAAGGCCTGGATATTCTCAAGTTCAACTGGTCCATAACCTTCTTAGTCATCACATTGGTTGAAGCTTCGGAATCTAACATACAGTTGTGCAACAGATGATCATTTACCATCAAAGTTAAAAAGAAATGTTGATGATCTGCATTCGTCATATAACAGTTCAGATCCTTTAATTTTATTTCTTCATCGTTATGATGGTCTTCTGTCTTATCTTGTTATGATATGCCTATGGCTTTCAAAAATGCTTCTCTTTGAGATTGAATTTTTAACAGCAACGGGGACAAATATTTTCGCATTATTTATCCATGTGACCCAATCAATCTTCAATCCTCACTGATAAGTCCTAGATGCAATTTGTTGCTTGTTCTGATTCTGATCTTTACTTTTCTTTTGATATGTATATCCCTTACTTCAAGCAATCTCTAAGATCTATTCTTGAGATGGTTTCTTTCCATATATAAGCGTAATTGAATCCTTTTCGTCACTGAAATTGTTGATGGTAAAGGATGATGGGATCATATCCATCCAACAATCTTCTTCTTTTGTAGACAAGTGAAACTTTTGGCTAATTATATTTATTTGCTCACTTGTTCCTTCAGCAAGGATCCTTCTGGCAAAAGCACAAGAACTTTCTTCGTTAAAACTCTCACAAGGTCTGCAGAATGCACAGGCTGATCAACAATGTTGATATATTTTAGAGGATTAGGGGACCTTTGCTCATTTGGAGGATTCTTCTTTGGCCATGCATTATTATTACCCCTGTTATTATTGTTTCTAGGTTGAATATTTTGAGCTTGAGATCTTTCCATCTGAATTAGCCTAGCTTGCATGGCATTCATTTTTCTAGCATGTTCAATTTTCATATCCTTAATCAATTTACTGTTGATAATTTAGTAGGGCAGTGTTTGATTCAATTCTCTTACTTGATAACTGCTTGTGTTATACTTGTTATGCTTCTATTACTTAGATCTTATCTTCATTAGCTTATTATGTCTTTCATCAAGTCAATTATCAAAACACAAGAGACACAAAGTTTAGGCTCTTCAAACCAGGGCCAAAACCTCTCCCTCTTGGAGAGGATAACCCGAAAGTAATTCTTCTTATCTATCTTCAATTGACAAGTACCATGATCATGACATAGACCTTCGACTTCAGTTTGCCTCCAAGACCTTGTCACTGCTCTTCTAGGCTCCCTATCTTGGTCTTCTCTTTTCTGCATTGTTCTGCACTGCTTTGCACTAGGTCTAGGAAAGCTCGGTTCCTAGTGATCTTTCTTTCTGCACTTCCTTGAATTGTCCTTGGCCCCCTAGAGATTTCTTCTTAGACCCTTCTTCATACACACTAGATGTCCTTCTTTCTCACACTGTCTAGCACAGTCACTAAGAAGGTCTCAGTCTCTTATTTTACAACACTTGACACGTTCCTTTCGACTTCCAACAATCTTCTTTCTCGGTCTCCAAATGCCTTCTTCCTTCTGTCTCCTTCCAACACTGTTCTGCACTAGATTATAGCCCTTGACTGAACTGAAGTAGTCCTGAAATTATCTTCAGCCTTCGCTGAGATTGCAAAGGCAATGTGACAGACTTAATCTGAACTTATGAAGACCCTTACGCACTTAATTGTAACCTTCTTCTTCGCTGGATAACCCTTGACACTTTCACACTGAGATCCACACTATGTATTTCAGAGATGACTGAGATACTTGGTTGGATATGAGGCTGCAGTCCAGGCTATATATAGGAACTGCCTCCCATCCTTTAGGCCGACATGACTTGCTAAGGGTGAGCCGACTTCTTCAAGGGTGTAGGTCGACTTCTTGAAGGAGATATTTCCATCATATTTGAGACGATTTACTCGGAGCGTTTAGACAAGGTCTTGGAGCATATTTTACATCAATAATTGTCCTTTACAAGTGTAACAATATACATTACTCTAAATTATACATTTATGACAAGATGACAAATCCCTAAAGGCATCAAGAAGAAGTCTTTGACCTATAATAAAAACTCCTTACTCATGAAACCCATGATGCAAGTATTACAAAATACATTTTATTATCATGGTCTTCTTCATTACATAAATTCATAATTACAAGTCATTATGAAGACCGAACCTAGTTATACTTTCTAACACTCCTTCTTAACTAGGGAGGTATTCATAATGGTACATGGTCACTTTCAATCTGAAAAATCTCATAAGAAGAATTCGATTGGTAATCCATCTGTTATAGCATCATATTAACCAACATTGTTACAGTGCAAGGCCTTGACTAACAACTCCATCTCTTTACGAGACCATGAGCTACAATGTTAGGGATACCAATGATTATAGACACCTTCAACATTGTCTCCAAAATACATACTCCACCCGAGTGTTCACCAAGTATGACCTCCTAGGACTATTCTTATCGGGATAGCTAATCCTCAAAGAATATCCATCCTTCCACGACTACTCTTTCCATGGATGCCCTAATACATCCCAAAAGAGTATCGGATGCCAGATGATACCCAATCCTGCATTATGTCTTCCAGCTGAAGACCAGAATGATGTGTCTATCAATCCCTCTAAATTAGGGAGGACATACCCATTCCTATGAAGGAATGTTCTCAAGATCCCTCTTATCTGTAATATTCCAAGTAGAAATAAACAACAATATAAAGCAACATAAACATGAAACTACAGCAAATAGAGAGATGTCATACATAGAATGCAAAACATGGAGAACGCTGAGCTCTTTATTATATAACTGAAAGTGAAATGAGTACAAAGGTGATCAAAATGATGGCACCTTGGCTTGCACAAGGCAAGCTAGAGATACTCTCAGAAATACTCCCATAATGGCCGCTCTATCAATGACTGCGTTATCTCGAAACTGCTGCTGTTGCTACTGCCGGACTACTGCTACTACTGGAATAAGCTGACTCTTTGGGGTTGTTCCCCTTCTCGGAAAAATATGGGACTTTGGGAATTAGCTCCTCACTCAATACCTAGAAAAGCCTCGAAAGGATTTTTGGAATGGACGACCCCGGAAAATCTCCTCCCTAGAGAAATCACGTTGTCCCAGTGGAATACGTTGGCCCTGAAGATGTCTCTGCAAATGGTGGCCTCCTCCTTTGTCAAAATGATGTAATATCTAAGGTTTGATCCCTTCTCACTATTCCGGGCTGAATCCCCTGATAAATCTCAGCTCTCGGCACTACCTCCTCCAAGAACTGCGTGGTCTCTCTTCAAGACTGCCTTGCCCAAGCAAGTACGTAATCCCTGCTGTGGATGCTATAGCTTCAAACTGAAAATCCAATGGTAGAACTCCTCACCCAAGCAGGCACTCAAATTCCCTCGGCGCTGAGGATGGGATCTCCACTCGGAGACACCTAGTGTGCTAAATAGCACTTGCACACTTTTCTCAACAGCAAAAGCGTGCTCAATGTCAATAGAAAAAACAAAGATGCATAATCGAATGAGAAAATGAAGAGCCTCTCTCCCTTTTTATGCTTAGAGTGCCTTTCTCTCCCCTAGGCCCCACCAAAACTGCATTGTTCCTCTTGGCTGCGCTGTCCCTCCAACTCTGCGCTGCCTTGGACCCACGCTGCCACTATTTCCATGCAGTCACTTCAACCCCTTGGGCCCCACGATGTTAATTAAATGTGCTCAAGTGACTTTAGGAATTGTTTTATTTCCCTAAATGTAGGTTGAATATCTCCTAACCCACTTTATTAACTAAATTTAACTTTGTAAAGTAAATTGGCCAAAAATTAATATTACCAATTAGCTACTGCTAATTGGGAATATTATAGTGCTCCCCGCCAAAACGTTGCTTGTCCTCAAGCAACTGCAATGATGGATGCTGCAAAATCTTCTCACTCTCCCAAGTGGCATCCTCATTTGGCAAGTTCTTCCACCTTACCAAATACTCCCTGACTGTCCTGCTCCACAGCTGCTTCTCCCGGGTATCCATGATGGCCTCTGGCTGTAGCACCTAATGCCCCTCACCATATGTTGGTGGAAGCTCCTCTGTTGTGGTCACCTGCTATCCCAATGCCTTTTTCAGGCAAGATACATGGAAGATGTTATGGATCCCGCTACCTGTGGGTAACTCCAACTCATATGCAACCTCCCCGATCCTGCGTATCACCTTGTAGGGTCCATAGAAGCGGGGCTTGAGCTTCTCGGCCCCTTCTACTTCAGGGTGGACTGCCGATATGGCTGACGTTGTAGGTAGACCAAGTCCCCTACCTCAAACTGCCTCTCAACCTGTCCTCTATCAGCATACATCTTTGTTGACTTTGTGTTGTAGCTAGGTTGTCCTTGAGGGCCCGGAATATATCCTGGCTCTCTTGGATCCAGTCTTTGGCCCTGAGGGCCTTATTAGCACCAAACATCACATCAACAAAAGACAAGGCATGGTATCCATATAAAGCGTAAAATGGAGACATAACAATGGACATGTGATATGTTGTGTTGTAGCAATACTCCCCCAAGTGCAACCATTGTAACCATGCCTTCTACTGCCCTGTCACATAGTTTCGCAAGTAGCCCTCTAGCCACTTGTTCACTATCTCTGTTTGCCCATCTGTCTGGGGGTGGTAATTGGTGCTCGGAGTCAACTCTGTACCCACCAACTGAAAGAGGTCCTGCCAAAAGTTGCCCATGAAACGGCTATCCCGATCACTGACAATGGTCTTTGGAAGACCATGCAACTTGAAAACATCCCTGAAAACAACTCTGCCACCTGAGCTGTTGTGTACCGCGCTGATATGGCAAAGAAGTGTGCGTACTTTGTCAACCGATCAACGACTACAAAGATACAGTGTTTGCCCTACACCGCAGGCAACCCTGTGATGAAATTCATCGATATGCACTCCCATTTCCCCTCTAGAATGGGAAGAGGCTGTAATAACCCCGTTGGATGGCTCATCTCCCCTTTGTTTCGTTGACATGCTTCGCACTCCCTGACATGCCGGAGTACGTCCTCCATGAGGCCCTTCCAAGAGAACCTCTCCCTGATGGCCCTATGGGTTTTGGTGAACCCCTGGTGGCCTGATAGTGGTGAGTCATGTGAGGCACTCAACACCTTCTCCTTGAGTTGAGAGCCCCCAGTTAAGAAGATCCGATCTCTGAAGTATATCAATTCATCCATCACCTTGTAACTGTCATCTGTGACCTATCCGTCCAAGATCTCACAGGAAAAACGGTCTTTGAAGTACTCCACTAGCAACTAAGCCCTCCAATCCGTGTCTAAACTCATCAAGGACAACGTTGCCGGTCTGCGTGAGAGAGCATCGACCACCACGTTGTTCTTCCCCTTGACATGCTCGATGTCAAAATCGTATGCCTGGATCTTGTTGACCCACTTTTGTTGTCTCTCCTGCAACTGCTTTTGCTCTAAAAAGAACTTAAGGCTTTTGTGGTCAGTCCTCACCCTGAATTTGTTCCCCACCAAGTACTGCCGAAATTTGGCCAGTGCATGCATAATAGCTAGCATTTCCTTGTTGTATATGGGATACAACCTCTCACGCGGCAATAGCTTCCTGCTCTCGAAAGCTATGGGGTGGCTTCCCTGCATCAAAACTGCGCCTACCCTTTCTCCTGATGCATCACACTCAAGGACGAAAGGCTGCGTGAAATCTGGCAACACAAGAACTGGGTAGCTGCTCATCACCTCCTTGAGCCTGTCAAAGGCCCTCTACGCTATATCTGTCCAACTGAATGCCCCCTTTTTTGTAAGATCTATGAGGGGTGCAACAAGTTGGGAAAATCCCTTGACGAACTTCCGATAGTAGGTGCAAATGCCTACAAACCCCTGAAGTTCTGTCACGTTCTTCGGATCTGGTGTTATGAATATAATTCATAACAAATAGAATAAATACAGTAAATGTAAATAATAAATAATCTAGATAATGGTTATTTAAATATTCATTAGGTAACTGAAAAGGCACGTCTAAAAGATGTGCCCAGTCATGAAATGCCACCATCAGACCCTGTCGGCCTCCCGCACCATCTGCTACATTCCATATGCGTAAATATAGGTCGACACCACCTCAACAGCTTCACGTTGTTGTAATAGGAATTCCTTCCGCAACATCGTTAGGTTATATTCAGTTCCTTCGATTCATAAGGACTAAAGGAGTTGAAGCAGTACGTAAGTTCTTTTTTGAGGCACGGAAACCTCCAAACTGCACCTACCAAGTCTTTGTTGCTTATGCCACGATGGCGTTTTGTCTAGACAAGGATCCCAAGGTTGCACACAATGTTTTCGAAGCAGGGCTCAAGAGATTCATGCATGAGCTAGCATACATACTTGAATTTGCAGACTTCCTTTGCCGCTTGAATGATGATAGAAATGTTTGTTTCATGAACACGCTGCGATCGCACCAGCAAAAAAATGTGTCTACCAATCATATGGCTATGGTGCTCTCTAGCGTTGCTCTCTTCGCTGACATGGATGGGGTATTCCAAGTCACGATGGACATACACCTAGGTATTCGCTTCCTTCACTGCTGGATGTTGAAGGCACAAGGGTGCAACAATTGTCCATATGCGGCCTACACTCTCCACTCCGCTCGCAAGCCAGAATTTTCCGCCGACTATCCACAGGCCAACAGATTGTCGAGTTGTCTTCCCACCGCTGCCGGTTTTTTCCACCTTCCGCCGACTACTTGCCCCCCTGTCCGCTTCTGGATACCATTCTTGCTACTGTTGTCGTTACTGTGGGTCAACCAGAAACGACATGACCTCTAAATTTAAACCAATTCAATTTTGGGTATGGTTCGATTAGTTGTTTGACTATACGTTGGATATAGTCGAGTTAGATATATCGTGGGCGTCAATTTTGATGGGCCGAGTAGTTGATACGACGTGCCCTTTTTAATTCGGGTCACCAAACTTGTGAATCAGTTAATTTCATAACATTAAATACAAACTATATTATATAATATAGTCGTATATATATATATATATATATATATATATGTTATTAAAAAAAAAACTTCAAGGGAAGGTTATTGACGAGTTGTGTTTCTAGACAAGTGACGAATTATACATAAATAAATGAATGAATAACGCTGAGATGACGAACATAAAGAGATTTTTGACCGACACACTTATCAAAATGATGAGGGAAAAATGAAGAAAATTGCTCGCAATTAAGTTGAAGAAAATTGTTAACAATAAGCTTTGAGGACAAAGCTTTCGAAGGAAAGGGCAATGTTATGAATATAATCAATAACAAATAGAATAAATACAGTAAATGTAAATAATAAATAATCTAGATAATGGTTATTTAAATATTCATTAGTTAACTGAAAAGGCATGTCTAAAAGACATGCCTAGTCATGAAATGCCACCTGCCTAGGTATAAAAGCAAGGCCTCATTGTAACATTTATCATCATCTTATCATTTTTATATATAATAAATTATTATTACAAATACCTCTTGTGTATTTTATAATTAAAGTCAACAAGCCTACTAGTTTTGTTGCTTCATCTGGCCAATCCCGAATGGCCCTAATCTTCTCCTCGTGGACCCTTACTCCATCCACACCAATGATATGCTCCAAATAGAGCATCTCTGTCAATCCAAACTCGCATTTGGAGAGCTTAGCATAGAAATGCTACTCCTCCAATATGCACAACACAGCCTCAATGTGCTGCAAGTGCTCCTCCCAGGTCTGGCTGTATATCAAGATGTCATCAAAGAATACCAACACAAACTTCTTCAGTTGACCATAGAAGATGTGATTCATGCAAGACTGGAAGGTGGCTAGTGTGTTGGTTAGCCCAAAGGGCATCACCAAAAACTTGAAGTGACCATAGTGACATCTAAAAGCAGTCTTGAGAACATCCTGGTCCCTCACGCGAATCTGGTGGTACCCCGATCTCAAATCAATCTTCGAGAAGAACTGTTAAGTCTCTATATTAATAGTGTAGTCCCTTATTATGTTAGTGTAGCCCCATTTATTGTTATTTTTGTACCCCTGTAATCCCCATATTGTTATTATTGTGCCCTTACATTATTATTGTTAGGTCGGTTAGGATTACATTGTGGCCCCATGGACTCCTATATATAGAAGGAGGTTTTGTTCATTTGTATCATCGAAGAATTGTTCATTTATGTAATGTATTGGAGGTTGCCCCCTCGAAGTGGCTTATTTCTAAGGTGTTGATATCTCTTTTCTTCTATTTTTGGAGCTGGTTACACAACAAGAACTTTGATCCCCTCAACTCATCCATCAACTCATCAATTCGTGGGATGGGATATCGGTTCTTCATGGTCTTTTTGTTGAGAGCCCGATAGTCAATGCACATCCTCAGTGTGACATCCGTTTTCTTCACCAGTACATTAGAAGAAGGAAATGGGCTGGTGCTAGGAGGGATGTGTGCCAGCGCTAAGAGCTCATGAATGGCCCTCCCAATCTCATCACTGTAAGCCTTAGGATGCCTATAAGGTGTAGTGATCACAGCCTGGATGCCCTGCTCCAACTCAATGGTGTGCTCGAACCCCCGATCTGGCGACTGCCCTGGTGGTATATCTCTGAAAACCGTGGCATATTTTTCTAACATAGACTTCACATCTGGGTGTATGACCTGCCTTGTAGACCCTACCTCCGAAACACACAGCTCCACTGCCCACTCTATATCTCCCTTCCGAAAGTCTGCCTCCATCCAGTGTGTTGAAACTGTCTGTGGCGAATAAGTGTGCATGCCCTGAATCATCTTGTGCTTCCCGGTCTTCTTGTCCGTCCATTCCATCTCCAAGGTCTCCCAATCTGTGGTGACCTTCCCCAATGTGATCAACCACTGTACTCCCAGTATCACGTTGGTGTCCGGGATGTCCACCACAAAGAAATGATCTGTCAGAGTGTAAGTCCCCATAGTCACTGGCAAGGCTGGCATATATCTGGCACACTGCATGGTTCTGGCACCTGGAACCAGTACCGAAAACCCATCAAAGCTCTCTGTTGGTATGCTTCTCCGCTCTACCAACTGTGCATCAATAAAATTGTGGGTAGCCCCACTGTCCACTAATACCAAAACACGTTGTCCCTGCACAGTACCTCGGACACGCAATGTCAAGTATTTGGGAACCCCTCGCAAAGAAGCAAGGACTCCCCCGTTAGGTACAAACGCTGCACCTCCCACTCTTGGTGGTGGATGATATCCTCTCTGTACCGCACCACTGCCTCCTGCCTCCATCTCCTCATACTCATCCTCTTCTCCGTCATTGTCGGAGAAAACCTCGATATAGTGTGCCTTCTCTGCGGCACAACGATGTCCCGGTGCCCATGGCTCCTGGCATGTGAAGCATAGCTTCTTCCGCCTCAGATCTCTCCTGATCTCATCATCTAAAGGCCCTTGGCTCTAGTTCCCCTTTGGAGGCGGAATCCTCGTGTCCTTCCCCTTTGGCTGAAATGTCAATTTCTGGGGGAAAGGAGCTCTGGTCCTAGGTAGGGCATCCTGTAAATCCCTGGTCCTCCCAACTGCCTCATGAAAGTGTAGCCAGCCTCGTCGATCTAACTAACTCTTGAAGAGGTTCTGCCAATCCATCGATGAACACGTAAATCATCCTTGCTGAAGACAAATTAGGCACCATCACGGGGAGCCTCAAAAACTCAGAAATGTATGTGTTCGAACTCCCGATCTGCTTGAACTTAGTCAGCTCAACAAAGTGCTCCTCCGGATCCCTCCGATCAAACCGCTCTATCAGCCTCCGTTTAAACTCTGCATATGTTGTCACCCCTGAGTGCCCCAGCGTGGCCATCCCATGGAACCACCAATCATGGGCCTCGCCCTCCAGGTGCAGCGTTGCCACTTTGATTGCCTCTCCCTCTGCCATTTGATTGAGCTGGAAGTAAATATCCAACTTCTCCACCCAAGCCTTTGCCGAACACTTGGAGGATCCATCAAATGTCGGTAGGTAAAATCCGTCCACTGTACATTATACATCCCCATCCTGTGTGTATCTGGCCCTTCTGTTCTAGTTGCGGGGTCTACTATCCTTCTTGAGTTGCACAATGTCATGGAAAGTGAGAGCCTCAACAAACTCTTGCCCGTAGGACTGGTACTCAGAAAAATAATCCCCCATGTGAACCGTCTCTGGTTCCTGAGGTGCTCCTGCCCTTGTGCCTGTAGCTAGAAATGTGGGCATCGTGGAACGTGGGGGAGTCAGTGATGCCATCTGCTACGCTGTGAGGTGCTCCTGCAAGTGATGGGATGTGCCGGACCCTTCTCCGGTGTGGAAACCCCTTGGGGTTTCACGCTATCTCTGGTCCGTGGTGAACTTTTGTCCCATCTCCTCTATCCTTCTCGACAACTCTTGCACAGACTTTAAGAGCAGTTCCCCAAAATCCTTCCCTTCATCTTTCTCCTCTGCCATGGGTTCTTCGTCTTTTGTGTCCACTACCGAAATGCGGTCATTTTCCCCAAAAGTGGTCTCAAGCTGCCTCTCTTGGTCCTTATACCTCCTTCCTCAGTAAGTGATGTATGGTTTACTTGCGTGTTATAGACAATCTTCTCCACAGGCTTAGCCAAGTCTATGAGCTTTGATACTACTGTAATATTCCAAGTAGAAATAAACAGCAATATAAAGCAACATAAACATGAAACTACAACAAATAGAGAGACATCATACATAGAATGCAAAACATGGAGAATGTTGAGCCATTTTATTATATCACTGAAAGTGAAATGAGTACAAAGGTGATTAGAATGATGGCACCTTGGCTTGCACAAGGCAAGCTAGAGATACTCTCAGAAATACTCGCGGAATGGCTGCTCTATCAATGACTGCGTTATCTCCAAACTGCTGCTGCTGCTACTGTCGGACTGTTGCTGCTACTGGAATAAGCTGACTCTTTGGGGTTGTTCCACTGCTTAGAAAAATATGGGACTTTGGGAATGAGCTCCTCACTCAATACCTTAAAATCCCAGAAAGGGTTTCCAGAGATGACCCCGAAAAATCTCCTCCCTAGAGAAATCACACTGTCCCAATGTAATACACTGGCCCAAAAGATGTCTCTGCAATTGGTGGCCTCCTCCTCCGTCAAAATGATGGAATAGCTAAGGGCTGATCCCTTCTCTCTATTTCGAGCTAAATCCCTTGATAAATCTCATCTCCTGGCACTGCCTCCTCCAAGAACTGCGTGGTCTCTCCTAAACGCTGCGCTGCCCAAGCAAGTGCGTAGTCCCTGCTGTAGATGCTATAGCTCCAAAATGAAAATCCAATGGTAGAACTCCTCACCCGAGCAGGCACTCAAAGTCCCCCGGGGCTGTGTTATGTATATTTTATTAATTATTAGTTAAGTATAGTTATATTAGGTTTTATTAAGTAAAAGGGCATGATCAAAGATCATGCCTCTTCACCAAGGGACACCATGAGGCTATATTTAAAGCCTTGGTGATTCCCCATTGTAATCATCTTTCATCTTCATCAATAATAATATATAATTATCAAGTTTACCAGAGTTTTTACACTCCATTGGTATCGGAGCCATCGCTCTTTGGGATCTGTGTGATCACCCAGAATTAAGGAATCAAAGTAAGTTCCAAAAATTGCAGATTTTTACCCAATCCCTTCTGCTCTCTCACTCCCACTCTGCGTTCCCTCACAGCCCTCTGCGTTCCCTTACGTTATATATGAAGTAAAAAAAAAAAAAAAGATCATTCCAGCAATTCTGTACAAGGGTCGAGATTAAAGGAAAAACTCACCGCTAGAAAAATTCAAAAGTTAAATTTTTAACTTAATTCGGTTTGCCTTCAGAAAGTGCAGACGGATTCCAAAATAATTTGCTATCTCAAGGTAATTTCGCTCATAAGAATTTGACGTCCAAGATTTTAGATACAGCAAAGGATACGGGTTTCAAAAAAAAATTGAATTATCAGGTTAGATCAAATAGTATCTTCTTGAGACCGAGATTGAAGTCCCCAGATTTTTTTATTCTGTTGCAAAACAAGTCCAAGGTTTAGTTGTATTCCTTTCGTAGCCGCAGACAGGGCTGACGGCTGACCCCACTACGACAGAGAGAAAAAACACGTTTTTTTTAAATTTCTGTGGTGTGGACTTTTGAAACCATCGTGCCGGAGGGTTGTGCCCATTCAAAAACTAGACGTCGACTCACCGCAACGCTTTGAGTTTATATAAACTATAAGTTTTTTTTTTTTTTTTTATATAAATCATATATCATATAGTTTTCAATGGGTCATTATATAAATATATATTGTAATTATATACTTATTTATATATTATATAGTTTTCAAATTGATAATTATAATTATATATATATATAATTTATTTATATTATATAGTTTTCAATTAATAATTATATATATATAATTATATAATTTAAAAAAAAAAATTATTATTATTATTATTAATTTAATTAATTAATTAAAAAAAAATTAATTAATTAAATATTAATTAATTAATTAATTTTAAAAGAAAGAAGGAGAGACACTGGCAGAAAAATATTCCCCACCTCATACGCGTTCGATGTCGTCATCAATGTCAATGGCTGAATTCCAGAAAAAATTGGTGGATCTCGAGAAACAGATCACTAATAATTCCGAAGAATTCGGAAAACGATTAGTCGATCTTGAAGGTACAGTTGCAGGGCATTCCAACGATATCAAAAAGGTTCATGATACAACAAATCGAATAGAAAGACAAATGTGGCTAAATCATCACGAGGCCACAGAAAAGCAGAACGAACTCTTCAATAAGCTAAATGATAAGCTAGATAAATTAAGTCAGACACAA
Organism: Pinus albicaulis; assembly: GCA_034641835.2. NCBI lineage: Eukaryota > Viridiplantae > Streptophyta > Pinopsida > Pinales > Pinaceae > Pinus > Pinus albicaulis. The sequence goes on along the minus strand of CM076584.1, from coordinate 368,977,237 downwards.
TCCCCAATATCTCCTAACAAGGAACAAAATCAACAAAACAATTCCGCAGATTCAGGGAACTCAGAAGAGCATCAGGAAAAAACTGATTCCCCACATCATCAAGAAGATAGTAATGCAGATTTTCAAAATAAGCTGCTCTGGAATGTATTCGCTAATCAATATCCCCTTCTTGCTCCACCATTATCATATCAGCGCAAAGCCAAGATCGACTTACCCAAATTTGATGGTAATGAAAAAAATAGCGTTGCATGGCTTAATAAAGCAGAAGAATATTTTGAGATTTATGACATTACTAGTGATGACGAAAAAATTAAGCATGCTTCTATGAAAATGGAAGGAGAAGCATATAATTGGTATATGTGGTGGAAAAAAACAACGCTCGCTATCAGTTGGAGGAAATTTAAGGATGCGTTCTTCAAAATGTTTCAAGGCATAAAAAAAGAAAAGTTTTTTTCAACCTTTATCAAATTACGCCAAAAAGGAGATGTGGATGAGTACACTCGAGAATGGGAGACCTTGGCAACACGAGTACCAGGATTTTCGGAATCTCGTCTAATCTAGTCTTACATCTCAGGACTTAAAATCCACATACAGGGAGAGCTAGAACTACATGAAATTACGTCCGTAGAAGTAGCAAGGCAAAAAGCAAAAGCTGCTGAAAAGAAATTTGAAAGATTATCAAAACCAGAAAAAGTATATTCGAGACGACGGTTTCCTCAATCTACAAAAGAAGATAACATGAAATATGTTCCACCACGCCTTCGCGAAGGAGACAAATCTAACTTGGAAATACAAAGAATGAGGGAAGGCAAATGCAAACATTGTGGCGAAAAATGGGACCCTAAGCACAGATGTGCTAATGGGAAAGAAAAAAATCTGTATAATTGTGAAGCAACTAATGATTCTAACAATGATGATTCAGACATAGAAGGGATAGAAGATACCCTAGAATTCTCCCCAGAAGTAGATGATGACAGCACTCCGCAAGTGTCATTATCAACCATGACAGGTATATCACAACCTCAGACACTAAAATTAAGGGGACATATTAAGAAAAACAACGTAATGGTTCTCATAGACACAGGCAACACGCACAATTTTCTAGATTCAACCATGGCCAAAAGACTTAACCTCTTTACTTTTCCTATGCCTAATATGAAAGTAATGGTGGCCGATGGTAAGAAGATTGAACAGGTAGGAAAATGCCATAAAGTCAAATTGCAGATTAAAGACTTCAGTTTAGAATCTCCATTCTACACAGTTCCATTACGAGGAGTAGATGTGGTCTTAGGAATTCAATGGCTACAAACTCTAGGTACTTATTCTGCCAACCATCAGAAGCAGTTTATAAGTTTTAAGTGGAAAGGGCAGAAACACAGGTTGTATGGATTCCAAGCCCCAGAAGATCAAGTCGTATCTTCCTCTCTGATGACGAAGATGATTCAAATAGGAGCTCCAACATCTACAATACAATGTCATCAGTTAGAAATGTTATCTTCAAAAGGGAGCCACGAAGAGTCACCAGAAGTCAAGACAGGATCCGACCCTGTCGATATCAGATATTTTCACTATCCAGATCAACAAAAGATTGAACTCGAGAATATGCTCCACGATCTTTTTAAAATGTGGGAAGCAAGAGCCCGCCGCTCAAGAAACCCAGGCGTTTGTCAACATTGTCCATCGTTACATATGCTTTGAGGACAAAGCATCTTTAAGAGAGGGGCAATGTTATGTATATTTTATTAATTATTAGTTAAGTATAGTTATATTAGGTTTTATTAAGTAAAAGGGCATGATCAAAGATCGTGCCTCTTCACCAAGGGACACCATGAGGCTATATTTAAAGCCTCGGTGATTCCCCATTGTAATCATCTTTCATCTTCATCAATAATAATATGAGGCTTTAAATATAGCCTCATGGTGTCCCTTGGTGAAGAGGCATGATCTTTGATCATGCCCTTTTACTTAATAAAGCCTAATATAACTATACTTAACTAATAATTAATAAAATATACATAACAGGCTGAGGTTGGGATCTCTGCTTGGAGACACCCGGTGTGCTAAACAACACTTGCAGAATTGGCTCAACAGCGAAAGCGTGCTCAATGTCAATAGACAAAACAAAGATGCATAATTGAATGAGCAAATGAAGGGCCTCTCTCCCTTTTTATGCTTGGAGTGCCTTTCTCTCCCCTAGGCCCCACCAAAACTGCGGTGTCCCTCTTGGCCATGCTGTCCCTCCACCTTTGCACTGCCTTGGACCCACGCTTCCCACGCTACCACTATTTCCTCGCAGTCACTTCGACCCCTTGGGCCCCACGATGTTAATTAAAGGTGCTCAAGTGACTTTAGAAAGTGTTTTATTTCCCTAAGGGTAGGTTGAATATATCCTAACCCACTTTATTAACTGACTTTAACTTTGTAAAGTAAATTGACCAAAAATTAATATTACCAATTAGCTACTGCTAACTGGGAATATTACATTATTCAAGGACTTGTCCAGGCTTCCAGGGACTTGCTTCTAAGCTCTCTCTTAGCCAAAGACTTTTCTAGGCTCCCAGGGATTTGTTTCCAAGTTTATATCAAGTAAGAAACTTATTACCAGGCTCCCTCTTAATCAGGGACCTATAGCAGCAATGATGAAAACACCCAGTTGCTCATGAAGAACTCCTTTCTTTGATGTCATGAATTTCTTCGTTGTTGAGGAGTCTTCATCTTTCGGATCTCTTTATTAGGGCACAGATCATCCATCACTTGTCAGAACGTGCTCCATCAATCTTTTCATCTGGTCTAGCTTCATGCCATGCTGTTATCCTTCGAACCAGATTTCTTCCAAGGATCTTTCATCCTGCCATATGGTTTTCAACTTGTGGAGGACATATACTTCCTTTTGGTAGCCTTGCATAACCTCATTAGATATTAATTAATTATGAAATTTTAAATCAAAAGTTAGCTTAGAAATGATCTTTTACCATGACATCTTCTTGTAGGCATTGATATCCTTTGTTTATAGATTGACACATCTCCTAAATATATGTATTTTCAAGGGTATCCATCTTTTCCAGACTTCTATCAGAGTCTTCATATCTTCCCAGGAGATTTTCTAGTAAAGTCTTCTTGGCTTCCTTCGATTTTGACTGCTTCTTTCCATGGTTGTACTTCCCACGATCTCTTCCTTTTTCTTTCTCCACACGGTTTTATTTCATTCCCAGGAACTTCCATTGTGTGGTTCCTTGATAATGTACAATCACCTCATATTCCATATGAGGACATATTATGTTGATTTCATCAAGTGTAGATCATACCTTTTTGGAAACTTGTGCATCAGAAGAGCTTCCGCTTTCTATTTTGATCATACTTCTAAAGATAGAAGTATACTACTTGCTACCACGTGACATGACTTCATAGCATCCAGTGTCAACATATATATATACATGTACCTCGTTCTTTTCCTTTTGAGTCATCCTGCAACAGGTTTCCTTAGAATGAAATAGTTTCATTCTCTTAACCTGCTTCATCAATATGTCATCATATTCAAATCCTAGGATTTTGCATGTTAGAGTTTCTTGAAGAAACCTTTTGCTTTCTTTGTAACAAGTGAATCCAAATAATATTCCATTAGCATCTGTTTCCATATTGATTGTTGAATGATGACCCTTGATCTAGATGATTGTTTTACGTAAATGTTGTTTTCAGTGAAGTTCTCAGGAGCCACTTATCTCATAGCATAGTTGTCACATATGTGTTTTAGACATCCTCCTATGATGAGTGCTCCTCCTTCAATGCTTTCATCATGATGCCAATTCTAATATACAATGCTTCCTAACATACTATTTTACAACCAACAGATACCTCTTAAAGAGGAAGATGATCTCAATCATAGTAGAGATCTTTCACTTCTTCTTTCTTAGGCTTCTTTGAATCAGGTTCTTCTATTATTCCGGCGACATGGGCTTCCTCCTTTTTCCTCTTTTCCTTGTTAGATTTGGGACAATCCATTTTATAGTCCCCATGTTCATTACATCCATAGCATCGGATCTTATCCATGTTCCTTCTTTTCTTCCGAGGACCAAACTTACCAAATCTTCCTTTCCTCCTTGACATGGCAGCATAGGCTTGATTTTATTCATTTGATCCAGTATAAATTTTGGCTTTTAGTCTAATCTCTTCTATCTTACATAGAGACCACATATCTTGGAATGGTTTTGCTTCTTTCTTTCCATAGACACTAGAAGTGAAGTTTCCCCATCCCTCTGGTATAGCATTCAGCACCACTGTAGTCATTTCTTTGTCAGACATCACTTCCCCCATTTCCTACAGTTGATCTCGCATTTCGAAAATGTTCATAAAGTATGAAGTTATTCCTTCCTCTCATGAGATATTCAACTTGTATAGTTCTTGTCTTAGAGATATTACTTCTCCTATAGTACTTACAGAGAATAGCTCCACCAAATTCTCATATATTTCTTTTGAAGATTCTAGTTTTGATTCATAGGGGATGAGAGAGTCCTTTATGGATTCTATTAGAATCCTTTGGGGCTCTTATGTCTCCCTTGAGTATCTCCTTTTGAAGTTACCGACTTTTTAATATAGTCCATGAATTCATTATTTAGATTTGTCCTTTTCTTCCATGCAAGAAAGTTTGAAACCCCAATGAGTTTGTTGCTTTCTTTGCAAAAAGACATTTTGACAGACTCAGATGAAGTCATAAAGATACTTACTTGAGTAGATGTTTTTCTTCTTCTATCAACTTCCTTGTTGATAATGATGTAGATAGCAGCAGGATCTCCCTCTTAGATTAATTTCTTCAATAGAGGTGAATGAGAGCTAGATCGCCTTGAATCCTTGATGATGACTTCGGCAAAATGTTGACTTTAATTTAATCACGAGATAGCTTTAGATATCCTTAGAATCTTTGATGGTAAAGATTATCTTCTTGATGTGTAGGTCCTTTGAGTAAGATTGTTGATCTTCTTAAGATGACTTTCCAGTTTCTGCAAACTCCGTCTTTAGAACTGAATGTAGATATCTAACTTTTGATTTGCTACCTTCTATAAAATTAATCCTTGTTCTCTTGGTACTTGAGTGTCTTCTTGTCAAATAGCCCTTTCTAGCACCTTAGCTCTGAAACCATGTTGAGAATTTAATAGGGCAGTGTTTGATGCAATTCTCTTACTTGATAACTGCTTGTGTTATACTTGTTATGCTTCTATTACTTATATCTTATCTTCATTAGCTTATTATGTCTTTCATCAAGTCAATTATCAAAACACAAGAGACACAAAGTTTATGCTCTTCAAGCCAGGGCCAAAACCTCTCCCTCTTGGAGAGGAAAACCCAAAAGTAATTCTTCTTATCTATCTTCAATTGACAAATACCATGACCGTGACATAGACCTTACTTTAATATGCCTCCAAAACCTTGTCACTGTTCTACACTTCTTTGCACCAGTGCTAGGAAAGCTCGGTTCCTAGTGATCTTCCTTTCTGCACTTCCTTGAATTGTCCTTGGCCTCCTAGAGATTTCTTCTTAGACCCTTCTTCATACACACTAGATGTCCTTATTTCTCGCACTGTCCAGCACCGTGACTAAGAAGGCCTCAGTCTATTATTTTGCAACCCTTGACATAGTCCTTTCGACCTCCAACAATCTTCTTTCTCGGTCTCCAAATGCCTTCTTCCTTCGGTCTCCTTCCAGCACTGTTTTGCACTAGATTATAGCCCTTGACCTAACTGAAGTAGTGTTGAAATTATCTTCAGCCTTCGCTGAGATTTCAAAGGTAATGTGACAGACTTAATCTGGACTTATGAAGACCCTTACGCACTTAATTGTAACCTTCTTCTTCGTTGAATAACCCCTAACACTTTCGCACTGAGATCCGCACTATGTATTTCAGAGATGACTGAGATACTTGGTTGGATATGAGGCCGCAGTCCAGGCTATATATAGGAACTGTCTCCCATCCTTTAGGCTGACATGAATTGCTAAGGGTGAGCCAACTTCTTCAAGGGTGTAGGCCGACTTCTTCAAGGAGATCTTTCCATCATATTTGAGACGTTTACTCGGAGCGTTTAGACAAGGTCTTGGAGCATATTTTATATTAATAATTATCCTTTACAAGTGTAACAATATATATGAATCTAAATTATACATTTATGACAAGATGGCAAATCCCTAAAGACATCAAGAAGAAGTCTTTGACCTATAATAAAAACTCCTTGCTCATGAAACGCATGATGCAAGTATTACAAAATTCATTTTATTATCTTTGTCTTCTTCATTACATAAATGCATAATTACAAGTCATTATGAAGGCCGACCCTAGTTACACTTTCTAACATTAAATTCTTCATAAGATCATGCTCTACTTCCTTGACTTTTTTTGCCTTAGCATTAGTTGGACCTCTTTCATGTGAAAATTCCAAGATCTAGATTTGGAATCCCTACAACGACAAACTGAACTACTTCTCCTACTTGTAAATTAGATTTAACAAGCTATTTGCAGATTACTTCTGAAAATATCAATGCAATTACTGAAGCAACCTCCACTCAATTAAATTACATTTGAAAACAATAAAGTAAGCAAGAGAAATAACACACACACATGACAGTTATTTTTGGACAAATGTCCCCGGAAAAACCGAATGCGGGAAAATCGGTGCCGCAGATATGAGGGTTTTATTATTAAGTTGTATTAATATCTGAATACATCATTGAATGTCACTCCAGACAATTTAGTTACAGAGAATATGACTGACAGAAAGATCAGTGAGGTTACCTCACTCTATCACTGGAAATCCCGGTTGATCCGGCCACTGAATGATGTGCCTCTGGCAGGCTCTTCGCTACCTCTGCGCAGTCCCAGCGTCAACCCTTCTGGGCACTGTGTCACTCAGCTGGTGAATCGATCTACTCCACATAAATTCTGATCTCTGCATCCCGGTCTCACACCCTGGCTTCCGACTTTTGAAATCGATCTTTCAGCAAACCCTCGGATTTCCTCTGGCCCTCTGCATAGCCTTGCGTCGCTCTGCATCAACTTCTCTGGCTATGCGCAGTAGCTGTTGGATCTCTCTCTGCCCTTCTCTGATGATGATTATCCAGTTGAGAAATATTTATCTCCGGATACTGTCTTTGCCCCTCACTGCAATGAAAACACTTAGATCTGGGTTTTGTCTTGAGCCCTGCTCACTTCAGAAAATTCGGTCACTTGATCCTCTCGGTGTTTCTTACAAACGACCCTCAAGTCTTCCTTTATAGTCTTCTTGTTGAGACCACCGAGATTAGATCTCCAATCAATGACTAAGATTATATTAGACTTGATCTACTTTTTCTAGAAGTTTCACCCACATTTTACATTAATACTCATTAATTATTTTAATTTCCTAAGTTAGAGCTAGGGTCCTTATTAAAAATAATTAATTTTTCTTATAAAACTGTTTCTGGGTGGAATTTCCGAAAACAATTTCTTGGTTATCTGTAATGCACGTGTTTAAGCCTCTCCACAAAGTTTGAGACTTAGAGCACATCTGATGCTACTAAAAATCAACACTCCCTCTTAGCGAGGAAAGTGCTCTAACTTATATGCCCTGTTGCACACTGCTCTGATTCTGAAGCATCTCCCTCTGCGTTGATGATGACTAACATGCTTCCAATCAATCATTGCATTTCTGCTGACCCTACCACGATCAACACTGCATCTGATTTGCAACTCCCTCTAAAATGTTGCATCTGACTACCACTACTAACTCTGCACTGCAACTCAGCTGCTGAGAGAAGCAACTGAAAAGAAACATCCATGAATCTAAACAAGTGTTCAGGATGCATCTCGATGTTGAAACTCTGACTGTTGCTTGAGCCACATTGTCCCTCTGAAGCATTGCGTTATTGCAACTCTCCTCTGCATTGCTCAGATGTTAGCGCTGCTAACTACTGCATCTGTCGTTTTTGCACTCCTTTGCACCAACTAAAAACTCCTCCAACCTGCTACTATTGATTTTGGGTACCTGTAGCAACGTATGATCCTAGAGCTGGAGTCCTCAAGGATCCTGCCCGACTGAAGTTCTTGCGAACTTACAACTCAATGTCGCCCCATCTCCCTCCTAGAGATGCGTGGGCACTCATGGCATACTCATCCTCGTTGATCTTCGCGATCACAGCCTTCGGATCATGCTTCTTGTCCTTGTCCTTTTGCTTCGAAGGACACTGGGAAGCGTAGTGACCAATTTCACCACACTTGAAAAACTTGATCTTTAAGAAGTCTTTCTTACGTCTCTGTTGCTCCTACTGCCCTTTAGATGCAAGGGTTGCATTTTCTTCCTCCTCCTACTTCACCTTCGATCCACTGCCACTGCAACCATCAAGTTTGCACTTGACCAAGTCTCTCCTTAGCTCTTCTTGCTGAAGAGCATCCCACATCTCTTCCCAGCCTGGCAAGGTTGCTCTACCCAGGATACTCTGGACAAATACTTTCCAATCCTCAGTGACTGCGTTAAGAGCCAGTCTCACCATCGTTGTAGGAGAAGGGGTAGAGCCCACGGCTGCAAGGATTTCCTGAAGCCTAGTCAGGAACAGAACAATGTGCTCCCGTTTCTCCATATGTGCCATCCTCAGTTGCTGCTCTAAGTAAATCTTCCTCTGCTTGGAAGATCCTTCATATGGTGTGGTCAAGGCTTCTCACATCTGCCTGGAAATATCTTTGTCGGTTATATGGGACACTGTGTGATCTTTGACTCCATATGGGAATAACCTTTTTGGCTTTGCCATATCAGCCTTGTACTGCTTCAAAGAATCTGGATCTGTAGGGACAGCTACCGTATTTGTCACGAAGAGCTTGAGATCATATTCATCTAGAATACAAGTGATTTTTTCCTTCCAGATCACTTTGTTGGAGGCTCTCTCCAACTGGTCCTGATCTCTAAGTCTGTGAGATGCCATGGCTATTTAAAATGTCGAATCTGCTCCTCTTCTTCCCCCTCTGCGCAGCACTAGACAAGCTTACACACTCCTTATGGAGCTCGTAGATCTGATGCCCAGATTTGTTGCTCGGATCTTGGAAAAACTGAAATTCCCTAGCTAGGAACTTCCCGAGGAAGAAAATTCCCTCACTATGTTGCTTCTTCCTCTTCAAACACTTTCTGCCCGGCAAAATCAAAATTTGCTTGTAGAAACTGCATCCCACCAGCTTTACGATGAGTCTCTACGCTGCTCCCTTTGGCTCGGTAAAATTTCGATCTGGATGTCTTACATCTCTGTTAACTCTCTCACAGAGAGAGCTTCTCAGAAATTTCAGCCCTCCTGGCCTAGACTGTGCAATCCCTCTCGGGATTCGAATTGCTGCTTTCTGCAACTTTTCGGCCTCCGACTCAGTGTTGGATCTGCTCTTCCTGTTTCACAATCAACGCTCTGATACCATGTGAAAATTCCAAGATCTAGATCTGGAATCCCTACTGCAACAAACTGAACTACTTCTCCTACTTGTAAATTAGATTTAACAAGTTTTTTGCAAATTACTTCTGAAGATATCAAAGAAGTTAGTGAAGCAACCTTCACTCAATTAAATTACATGTGAAAACAGTAAACTGAGCAAGAGAAATAACACACACACAAGACAACGTTATTTTTGGAAAAATGTCCCCAGAAAAACCAAATACAGGAAAACCGGTGCAGCAGATATGACGATTTTTTTATTAAGCAACAATAATATCTGAATACATCACTGAATGTCACTCTGGACTATTCAGTTACAGAGAATATGACTGATAGAAAGATCAATGGGGTTACTTCACTCTATCACTGGAAATCCCGACTGATCCAGTCACTAAATGATGTGTCTCTGGGAGGCTTTGTGCTGCCTCTGCATAGTCACTGCGCAGTCCCAACGTTAACCCTTCTAGGCACTGCGTCACCCAACTGGTGAATCGATCTGCTCCACAAAAATTTCGATCTCTACATCCTGGTCTCACACCTCGGCTTCCGGCTTCTGAAATTGATCTTTCAGCAAACCCTTGGATTTCCTCTGGCCCTCTACGTCAGCCTCTCTGACTCTGCGCAGTAGCTACTGGATCTCTCTCTTCCCTTCTCTGATGATGAGTCTCCAGCTGAGAAATATTTCTCTCCGGATACTGTCTCTGCCCCTCACTGCAATGAAGAATCACTTAGATCTGGTTTTCCTCTTGAGCCCTACTCACTAACTAAAATTCAGTCACTTGATCCTCTCGGTGCTTCTTTCAAATGACCCTCAAGTCTTCCTTTATAGTCTTCTCGTTGAGACTTCAACGGTCAAGATTAGATCTCCAAATCAACGACTAAGATTATATTAGACTTGATCTATTTTTTCTAGAAGTTTCACCCACAGTTTACATTAATACTCATTAATTATTTTAATTTCCTAAGTTAGACTTAGAGTCCTTATTAAAAATAATTTTTTTTTTCTTATAAAACTATTTCTCGATGGAATTTCCCCAAACAATTTTTGGGTTATCTGTAACGCATGTGTCTAAGCCTCTCCACAAAGTTTGAGACTTAGAGCACATCGTATGCTACTACAAATCAACATTTCAAAGCCAGGAATCTCAGAATTTCCAAATGCCGTTTTATCCTTTTTTAATTCTTTAGCTAAAGTTTGAGGAACTTTTAAATCATTTGGTTTAGCACGCCTTAGATCATAAGAAGTATCAACCATGAATGCATCTACATAATATTCTAGCAAAGATTTATCCATTGGTTTATAATCTTGATGCATTTCCTTGACAATGCCATTAAATTTCTTATTAAATTCATCAATGGTCTCATTCTCATTCTTCTTTATGTTGTAGATGCTTTTAAGCAAATACCTCCCTAACCTTTTGTCTCCATACTTATCTTTGAAGGCATTGATAATTATCTTTGAAGGCATTGATAATGGCTTGCAGAGAATCATAGGAGTTGTCAGGCCTATCCAAATACTAGTCCATTGCATCTTCTTCTAGAGTGAGAACAAACAACTTCATCTTAATATCCTCATGATTGTAGGCAACTCTGGTAATATGCTTCACCAAGAAGGTTGTGAATGCTCTGAGATGGGCTTCAGCACTGATTGCATTATTCCCCTAGAAAGTTGGCATCTTTTCCAAACCAGACTCTAGGAGATCATGAGACTAACCTTGAATGTTGCTAAAGTTTCAAGGAGCGAACAGGGCTATGATGTCTGGCCCGATGGGGATAGGGAAAAGTAGATGGATATCAAGGAGGGCTTTTGGTCCAAGGAAAAATAGGTGCTTACTAGAGTGTAATTTTTTCAACCAAGCTCTAAGATCCTTTTCAAGATCAAGAGCGGGGTTAACCAAGGCACCAAGATTTCTTCTTGTATAAGATCTTGTGAATGGATGAATTAGTGTAGTTGCCATCCAAAAAGGAAAGTATCCCAAATGTCCAGGTGCTAGAAAGAGTGAGATAGTGAAGATGAAAATATGAGTGAAACCAAAGATAAAGAGATTATACCCCGGTATCGGAAAATGTTGTGACGATGTCGGATCAAAGATGAAAAGAAAAGATGAGATATCGAAGTGCCGAGAACAAGATAAATTTGTCCCCGACTACAGCGCCAGAAAATGTTGTCGCTCAGATTGTACATGGAATTGTGACAAAGCAGAGGGCAGGGATTAGAGTGATAACCCCTGCCCTGAGTGTTGTCACAATTCCGTGTACAATTTGAGCGACAACACCCAACAAAACTCGGAAAGGATTTGGCTGCAATCCAACCCTCCCGGAGACCCACAAAAGTGTGAGTTTCTTCTCTGACCAGAGATATGCACCCCTAGAAAATAGCTCTGCAAAAAGGTGCCAAATCTCCCAAAAATCACCCCAAAATTCTCCACTGAAAATCATCTCCGACTCCACTTCCTTCTCACCACTCTAGCTCAGCTCTTCCAATGCCTGCGCATACCCAGCCAGAGAGGCTTTGCGTAGCTCCTGAAGACAAAAACTCTGCCTGTGTGATTGCCCAAAATTTAGCCCTACAAACCTTCCCAATTCTCCAACAAAATTCCAGGAGAAATCACCTCCAAAATCCTGGAACTTGGCATGCAATGGAATTAACTCCCCAAATGATGCGAATTTCCTCAACTGCGCCCATGACACACGTAGTGTTAGTATGAATCCTTTGTCGAAGTGTACGAAAAAAGACCACTTTAGCTACGCATAACTTATAGCCCTAACATCAAATGTGGCTGCCAATATCTTCAGATCTGCAGTTAGTTGATCAAGACAAGTGCTGCAAAAACCAGATCTATGCATATAGAGACATTAAGCAGTAAAAATAAGGTTTTGCTCCATACATCCAATAGACAAGACAAGAAAAATTTTTGAAAGAATTTTTTGTATTAAGGGCACCTGGGAGGAAAACAAGAAGGTGTTTCCAATTCTCCTCAATGGGATGGGTTCTTGGAAGTCCTCAGCACTTCAGATCTAGCATTTCTCTCTCCTGTTTGTGTAGAAAACCCAGACAAAGATAGAACTCAAAGGGAGCTCACACAACAAATAATGGAAAATATGACAATGATAATGGCTCAAAGTCAGACTAAGAGTTTAGATCCAGAGTGATCTAATAGGCAACAAAAGGTGAAGAATGGTAGGAAAAACCCTCCTATTTATAACAAAATATTGGGTCATTCTAAATCTTGGTGCATGATTAAAATAACATTAACCAAATCTAGATCCACCTTTTATGGAATATTTTATTATATTTGTTGGAGGGAAAAAGTATTTGACTTGGGTCAAATCCCTTTATTTGTGAATAATAAATAAATAAATGATTTATTTATCATTTTAAGGAGATGGTTAAAAGATAATCAAATAAATAATGATTTATTTAATTATTTATGTAATATTCCCAATTAGCTTTGCTAATTGGAATATTTCAGTTTTGCTTTATTTTGCCGCTTTAGCTAGAAATAATAAATAAAGTGAGAAATAAGAGGGGTCACCTCACTTTAGTCACCTCACTTTATAAATAAAGTGTTCTTTTCCTAGTTGATTGACGTTGTAACTTAGAGAGGGGGCCTTGGGGGTCCACATGAGTATGATGGGAAGGCATCAGGCTGACCCAAGGTTAACTGCACAGGTCAAAGGAGAGTAAGGACGCAGTTAAGTTTTGGAGGGAGTTTGGCATTATAAAAGGAGAGGTTCTCACCTCATTTGGATCATCCATGATTTGATATTGATATTGAGAGCTATACTTCTGTCTGCTTAGCACGCCGGTTGTTTAGTCGGTCTGCAGCACTGTTTAGTGCAACCGAGTGTCTCCGGTCGGAGATCTCACCCTTAGCCTCGGGGGACTTCGAGTGCCTGCCCTGGTAAGGTTATTTCTGGTTTCACCCTTAGCTTCGGGGGACTTCGAGTGCTCGCCCTAGTAAGGTTCTGTTCTGAGTACACTTTCCGCTCGTGAGGCAAAGTAGCAAAAAGAAGCCGTGCGCATTTGGAGGAGAAGAAGCCCTTTGTGGCCGCAGCCTTTCGTAGGAGGAAGGACGTCGGTTCAAGAAGGAGAGAGGACGCCGACGCCCTAGGAGAGGAGGACGCTCGTCTGTGGAGGACGTAGTCCGCATCTCGGGAAAGCGGCAGAAACGTCGTCTGTAGAGGAGGAAGGACGCATCGCCCGTGGGAGTGAGGACGCTGTCCAGTTCTGAAGAGGAGGACGCAGATCCGAAGGCCATTGATAGATCCAGCCTTGGAGAGGGTAGATCTGAGCAGATATTTGCAGATCTAGTTTTGTATGTTGCAGATCTGAAGGTATAGCACTAGATCCAGCTTGGGAGATTGCAGATCTGAGGAGATATTAGCAGATCTAGCCTAGATCTGAAGAGATATTGTCAGATCCAGCATAGATCTGAAGGTTTGGTAGCAGATCTGATCTAGGAGGACGCAGATCAGGAGGGATAGGACGCAGATCTGATTGGAGGCTTCAGATCCAGCAGATCTGAGCATTCAGGAGGCAGATCCACCAGGTAGGATGCTGATCTGAGGAGCAGGCTTGTGTGAGAGGGCTCAACAGCGTTTTCTAGCATTCAGTGGCTGATCTATCTGTCTGGAGGGTTTGGTGATTGGTGCTCCATCTGCTTCTGCGCTGTCACTAGCAGAGACAGCGTTTTCCATTGGTGAGGGTTTGGAGTTTGAGATCGCCTGTTTCCCGCCTTCACTCATAGCACCCGCCGCAGCCCCGCCCTCCAAGCCTTTCGAGTGCCTAGGACGCTGTCCTCATGGGTGCACCATTATTCGTCTCTCGAGAGGGTCTCCACTCTGTCTAGGGCAAGGATAGGTTCACTTTACTTCCGATTTTCTTGTACTCCTGTAGAGGTACTTCTCGATTAATAAAATGGCTCGCTTCCGAACTTATGTGCAATTGTTCGCTGATCTCGGCCCAAAGATTGTATTTTCTATCTCTGTCTGGTAATTCTTTCATGCATACCGGTTATTTCCTTTGGGATATTACAAAGGGTATCGTAGCATACTCGCTCTCGCCCCGTGGTCTATAACATCAGAAAAGAGATCATACAGAGCAATAGCAGTTGCAATACCAGAAACGCAGTTGGAAAAAGGGCCAAAATAAAAAGGGTCAAATTTTGAAGTTTGGAATTAGGTAAAACGTTTTCTGGGTTTTTCTGGGTTTTGGGCGAGGATCACTTTCCCAAATTCCTAGAATTTTCCGAGTAGTTTTCAGTGGGTAAATCGGAGGTCGAAGTTAAGCAACAGTATGGTTTTGCAGCAGCCGTGCAGTTGCTGAGGAGCCTGTAGACACATAGCAGAAAGAGCTGATGGTAGGTGATGTGGATAAGAGGAGATTTGGGGAGACACTCCTCCGTCGCATACAGGAGGCATCACAGATGGTGCAGGATCTGTCACAGAGACTCACTGCGGTGGAGGATAGGCAGCGATCCACTATGCCCACATTCTTGCCAGAAGACACAGGGACAGGAGTGCGGGGAGGTGCACAGAGGGATAATCCGGCACCCACACGACCTACCATGCCTACCTTCCTGGTAGAGGACGAGGGGTCGACAGCACCGAGAGATGTGAGTCCAGCTCGACGGGCAGCCGTTTTTGCAGAGTGGCAGGGCTTAGGACAGGGATTCATGGATAATTTCCCCTTCGAGCGCTATCTCCAGTATCGATGCGGCATCAAACCCCCTGAGCAGCACAAGGGGCACGGATACCACCGTGATGACCACCGCACAGCTAGTAGAGATTATGTTCAGCTCCAGCGTGATAGTAGACCTCACAACTTTCACAGAGGGAACAAGCACTCACATGATAGGGGCTTACAGCGCACAGTGGACAAGTTGGATACCTCTTTCCAGCTTGACCGAGTATCGGAGAGGGAAACCATTAAAATGGTTACCTCACACTTGGAGGAAGAGGACACACAGGATTGCAGGGAGCCCGAGGTTACACCTAGTGTGACACAGGACTCACCATCATTGGAGACCTCCTTGACCGTGCCGGTTGATATCATAGTGGAGGTAGAGCCTACCCCGGTAGAGCCATCCACTGAGGTGATGACTGGAGCCATGTCCGAGTCTTCGGGTGGTAGCAGCACACAACAGATGGGCGAGGTATCAGGAGATATATCCACTATCGATGAGGCACTAGGAGATACAGAGGTATTGGATGATGGTCGCAGACAGCAGTATCATCGGCTTCGGACGGACCTTCGAGTTTTGAGGGAGAAGGCCGCGTCAGTACGGGAGACCATTTTGTTGCAGGATCAGGAGCTGGAGGGTATGAGAGTGACTTGTGCCAAGTCGGCGGCCAAGTTGGTCCGCATTGGGGAACAGCTGGATTCCCTGATGGTACAACCTGAGGGCACATTGCAGCATCAGATCATTCCCCTTCAGGTATGCATGGATGGGACTAGTAGTGTTGTTGGATCATCTCTTTCCGTTGGAGAGAGAGAGGCAGAGCCACCTGGTCAGGTCTCATATGTTGACTTGGATAGTGGTATGAGACGATCAGAGTTGTACAGGGTACAGCAGCCACGTGTTGAGATTGGATGGCGAGAGGTTTTGAGTTGGTACTCGGTGGAGCAGACTATGGATGAAGGGGAGGTCTCAAGGAGAGATCTCACTAGAGATGCACTTCGACACACCATGGGGTGCAATGACTTTCTTTCCTTCTCACAAGAGCAGATAGAAGATGGGGGACATCTTCGGATGGATAACATCTCTCATGCTTGTGTTGGACATTCCTTGAGCCATACACATCATGATGGGAGGTTTTTGCCTACCACCTATTTGATTCTTGATAGGGTCTCATTGATCCTTGAGAAGTTTATACTTCAAAATCCCATGAAGTGCAAAATCAGAAATTTGATTTGGGAGGATGGTAACCCTCATGGGAGGAGTACCAGGATGAGGAGAAGGAGGCATCCACAAGTGATCGAGTGGATGTGGATGATGAGCAAGGAGCTAGGAGGCTATTTGCAGATCTATGACACCAGGCAGCAGGAGGCTTGGCTGCGCTGGTTACTCTTGAAAGAGTTTGGCCATCACTTGGCAAACACTCTTCCTAAGAGTAGGAGGATGGGGAAAAGATGGATGGATACTTGCATCATTGAGCAGCGTAGAGTATGGATGCATGGTGTTGATGTGTTACTCATATCATTCATTGTATCTTCATCGCATGAGTGGTTTGTTGGAGGTATGAAGAGGCAACACAATGTCTTGTTGCTTGGTTTGTTCCTAGGAGAGCAGGGGCAGATTTGCTCCCGCACTTTGCATGATGTTGCAGGAGGAGGAGATGGCACTATCTCCTTGGTCTTTGATGATGATTGGGAAGCACTTCCATCTTGGAAGGTATTCCATATTTATTGCAGCATTATTAGAGGAATCTTTGACAAGGAGCATGTCAAAGAACAGAGTCTTGTATTGACAGGAGCTTATTTGCATGAGCTCACAGCGTTGTCACCTTGGAGCAGAACATTATGGAGGAAGTGTGCGCAGCAGAGATATGGTGGATCTATAACCCATAGGTCCCAGGATCACTTCATATTTGTTGCACTTACAAGGAGCAATGATGATAGAGACATCCATGGCATATTCTTCTTGACTGGGGTTTCCAAGCATGAGGAGGATTATCTTCTTGTAGCACATGGTTCAGTCTTCTTCATAGCAGGTCAACACTTTATGGAGGACTCATTCATGGACCCATGTACCATCTTACTTCCAGCATATGGTGAGGGATTTGTTTATACATTCATTGATTTGCACACTCTTACCATTCTTATGCAATGCATTGCTTCACAAGAAGGCAAGCTTGTCACATTGCTCCATGAGTTGTATTGGGCCAATCTACATGATGGAGGCAGCCATCTCTTTTGTGGCCTTGGGCAAATGTTTTATCATCACATGTATGTTCATTTGCAGCACTATACCAGGTATCATATGAAGACATGCATGGGTAACATAAACATTTTGCCTTGTACTCTTATCAAGCAGCAACTTGTAAAACTACGCTGTACTTGTTTGGGAAGCTGTTGGTACCTTCTTGCACCACAGGAGACCTTCGGCATTTCCTTCATTTTGCTGCTGATCATGACTTCATCTGCTGATATACATCAGATTTGTATGGGAGGCTTGATTATGAGGGAGATACATGAGCTGGATATGTCCGTGAGTGGGAAAAATTCTCACAAATTCTGCACTACATGTTCTAATGGGAGCATGGGAGGAGGCATGGCCACCACTACTTTATATGCGTTCTCTTTTGATGTGGGCCATGAGATCGATATTCATCCATTGTACAGCCATGGGCAGGTGTTTGGACCTATGTTGTTGTCATATTCCGCCATTTGCTATCCATTAGTAGATGTGTTGGATCTTGTACATTGCTTGCCATGTGATTTTCTGAGGTTGCAGTGGATGAGACTGCACTATGGTTTGTTTTGGGCCAGCTTGTTCTTCATTGATGGAGGAACCTTCTATGGTGGATTGTTTTTCACTTTGCCATTGGAGGGCAATGATTTTGCAGCCCAGGATCAGCATAGACTCTACACTTGTCATGAGTGGAGAGAATGACAGCATGGGGTAAGCTATGATGCTTGCCAAGTTCATATTTTCAGCCCACCTTCATTACCAGAGCTCGAGGTGGAAGGAGATTTTTGGGAGTTGCCTTGTTGGGAGGTGGCTCATTTTTTCTGGATGATTGCTTGGAGATGGAGGATCCACAGGAGGGAGATATTCTTCATTATATTTCCGACTCCACGCCTTGATTGGAGAGGGGTGATGAGTTGGTTTACAGTTGATGGGCCAACTTACACATTCATAGATGCAGAGCAGCAACAGTCATGGTCTTTAGTCATAGCCAGAGGCAGTGAGCAGTCCGAGCCAGGGGACTTGTGCGATTATTGGCCACAGTGGCGATGGGATCCGGGAGGACTATTGATTTGCTGGTACCATGAAAGGCCAGTTTGGGATCCTGGCATTGAGATGTCCCTTCATATCAGGGTGATGCAGGAGGCAGAGAGGTTTCAGTGGGACCCAGGCACATTTTGCAGTATTGGCAGGGAGCATCAGCTAGAGAGTGGGCTTGTTCAAGCATTGCTTGAGAACAAGCAATTTTTGCCGGATGAGGATGCCACTTGGGGGAGCGAGCAGACTTTACAGCATCCATCACTTCAGTTGCTTGAGGACAAGCAACGTTTTGCCGGGGGAGACTGTAATATTCCCAATTAGCCTTGCTAATTGGAATATTTCGTTTTTGCTTTATTTTACCGCTTTAGCTAGAAATAATAAATAAAGTGAGAAATAAGAGGGGTCACCTCACTTTATAAATAAAGTGTTCTTTTCCTAGTTGATTGACGTTGTAACTTAGAGAGGGGGCCTTGGGGGTCCACATGAGTATGATGGGAAGGCATCAGGCTGACCCAAGGTTAACTGCGCAGGTCAAAGGAGAGTAAGGACGCAGTTAAGTTTTGGAGGGAGTTTGGCATTATAAAAGGAGAGGTTCTCACCTCATTTGGATCATTCATGATTTGATATTATTATTGAGAGCTAGACTTCTGTCTGCTTCAGCACGCCCGTTGTTTAGTCGGTCTGCAGCACTGTTTAGTGCAACCGAGTGTCTCCGGTCGGAGATCTCACCCTTAGCCTCGGGGGACTTCGAGTGCCTGCCCTGGTAAGGTTATTTCTGGTTTCACCCTTAGCTTCGGGGGACTTCGAGTGCTCGCCCTAGTAAGGTTCTGTTCTGAGTACACTTTCCAGTTTCAGTAGCAAAGTAGCAGCAGTTTCTGGTGCAGATTTGGAGGAGAAGAAGCCCTCTTGTGGCTGCGCAGTTCAGAGGAGGAAGGACGCTGTTCAAGAAGGAGAGAGGACGCTGATCAGCCTAGGAGAGTGAGGACGCTGTTCCAGGGAGGACGCAGTCCAGATCTGAGCAGAGAAAACGCTGTCCAGGAGGAGGAAGGACGCAGATCAGCTGTGGGAGTGAGGACGCTGTCCAGTTCTGAAGAGGAGGACGCAGATCTGAAGGCCATTGATAGATCCAGTCTTGGAGAGGGTAGATCTGAGCAGATATTTGCAGATCTAGTTTTGTATGTTGCAGATCTGAAGGTATAGCACTAGATCCAGCTTGGGAGATTGCAGATCTGAGGAGATATTGGCAGATCTAGCCTAGATCTGAAGAGATAACATCAGATCCAGCCTTGGAGGCTGCAGATCTGAAGAGATATTGTCAGATCCAGCATAGATCTGAAGGATTGGTAGCAGATCTGATCTAGGAGGACGCAGACCAGGAGGGACAGGACGCAGATCTGATTGGAGGCTTCAGATCCAGCAGATCTGAGCATTCAGGAGGCAGATCCACCAGGTAGGACGCTGATCTGAGGAGCAAAGCGAGGGAGGTGGGCTCAACAAACGTTTTCTAGCATTCGCAGGGCCGATCCATCCGTCCGGAGGTTTGGGTGACCGCCCTCTTATCTGCCGCGCTCGTCACTAGTAGAAACAAATAAGCCCACGGTGAGGTTTGAGCTCAGATCGCCGTAGGTGGCTCACTTCCTCAGTACCCCGGCCACAGCTTCAGCCTGGGCCGTAGCAAACTTAGGACGCCGCCCTTGTTGCACGAACTCTCGTCTGAGAGGGTCTCCACTTGCCTAGGGCAAGGATAGGTGCACTTACTCTGATTTTCTTGTACTCCTCTCTATGTACTTTCTGATTAATAAAATGGCTCAGTTTTCTGGAATCCTATGTGCAATTGTTCAGTGATCTGGCTCAGCATTGTATTTTCTATATCTGTCTGGCAATTTTCTGTTTATTACTGGTTATTTCCCTTTGGGGATATTACAATTTATGGGTGATTTAGTCATATTTAACAAGGAATATTATTTAAATAAGGTTTAAATAATTATTCCTAAAAAATAATAAGATAAATAAAGATTTATCTAATAATTTCTTTGTTTTGGGTTAAACATGACCAGGAAAATCAAACAAATATAGGTTTGTTTAATATTTCCTTTTGAGGTTTCCTGTTTAGACCATAAACAACCTAATAAATGTGTTTTATTAAGTTATTTTACATAGTGAAGGCAATTTTACTTAGGGTAAAATTGGTCTTACATGGTGTACTTGGGTCCATCTAATGATAGTAGGTTAGATGACCAAAAAATGGTGTAACAGATTGCCCCCCAGCGTGCGAGTGTTAGGAGCAAATCGTATGACCGAAGTGCATTGTAAGAACTCAATCACCAGACATCAAAAGGGAAGTCAGAGAGAGAGATGTAAGGTAGACTAATGTGCTGAAGAACTAGACCCTGAGGAGACGAGACTTACAGGTGCAACAAGTCTCTTTTTATGAGAGGGTACCTGTGCTAAAGGCGGCAGGGGAGGCATACCTATGCCCACCGAGACAAAGTACAAAAGAATAGTGTGTCCAGTGAACAAGGGACCGAACCATAAAGTACAACCGGCATAAACATGAGCCAAATAGAAATACAATGAGGGATCCCACATACATGCTGTGCCTGGGATAACAGCCAGGACTTATACAATAATATCTGAGTACATGAGATACAAATACAACCCAAATGCCTGCTGAAAATGGGGAAGGGCTCGCAAAATCTGACTGATACATGCAAATCAAAGAGGCGCTACAAACGCCTAAGGCCGACATCATCAAATATATGGAGCTGCATCAAAGGCTGTAATGAAGAGGTCATCCGGGCATGTGGGGGGCTACCTGCATGGCCACCCCCTCATGAGCGCTGAGACATCTCACACACACCCGGGAATCACCAAGAGCTGCTGCTGCATCACTGAACCATCAAGTATACGAATCTCGATCATGCTGAAAGGAGCTGGGGCTGAGAAACAATCAAGTCAAAGGGTAATGAGAGAGCCCTTTGCCTGATCCGAGGCACCGAACAAGAGTGGAAGCTGGAACCAAGGCACACCGCCCTCTAGACCGGTCTTCTGGAATGAATGAGCTAATGTCGACAGAAGGAGGTCCGCCATAGGTGAGGCAATGGGAGATCCTCAACTAAGGCACGAGAGAAAATAGTCGAGCGACTGACAGACTGATACCAATGATGATGACGAAATGGAGGGGACTGAGTAGCGAATGGACGACTTCCCTTGTTAGAGCATAAAGGGCATGAATGACATGGCAGCGACTGACACAATATCATGAGGGATAGGGGACAGTGGGACTGAAAGCCATAATGTGCGACACAAGAGAGGGATCAAGCAATGAAGGATGGAGGACTATGGTGGGGTACGAAGGGACTCGGGATAGACTCCATGAATGCGATGATGACTCAATTTGGATGCTCTAAACAAGGGCGACTCGATGGTGCTGCCACCCAGAAAAGAGCCAATGGGGGACCCGAAAAGCATGAGTGCAAAATGATATCTCATGACGAAAATCGACACGAACAAAGACAAGTATGGGGGCAAAATGGTGCCCCAAGTACAGGTGTTGTAAGTGAGGAAATTCGATTTTTTGGGGGAGGTGAAGTGACTCTTCGGGGACAAAATGTGTCCTAGTGAAGTGTCAAAGTATGAAAACGAAAAAGATGCTGGCAATCTAAGAGAAAATAAAACATGCATTTCAGAAGGGAAATGCTAAGGGTAATATTTCTTAAGATAGAGTGCATTGCGAGGATTAGGAAGGGGATTGCCTTCGAAGTCCTCTAAGAGGTATGCCCCCTTACCGAGATCCTTACTGATGATGTAAGGGCCTAGCCATAATGAGTCGAACTTCCCATGACCAAGGACATCATGGGCCTGGTCATATACTAGAACAAGGTCGCCTTCGTGAAAAGTACGAGGCTGGACTTTTCTGTCATACTGAGCTTTGGTGCGTTTCTTGGCCGCTTCCATGGTTTGCAATGCAACACGACGGTCTTCGGAGGCGCGCTCAAGCATGATAAGTCGTTGTTCTAGAGGTTGGGTGTCAGGGAGGAGTTCAACGGCCAGATGCAAGGAAGGGATTTCACACTCGATTGGTAAGACTGCCTCCTCTCCAAAAACGAGGTGGAAAGGAGTAAACCCGGTGGCGATTTTAATAGAAGTTCGATAGGCCCACAAAGCAGGGAAGAGCATAAGATGCCAGTTGGTTTTGTGCTTATTCACCGTTCGTTGAAGCATGGTCTTGAGGATTTTGTTGACTGCTTCAACTGGGCCATTACCTTGGGGGTAATAGGAGGAGGAATATTGGTGCTCAAAACCCAATAGTGAGGATAGCTCACGCCATATCTCATCTTCAAAATGTCGGCCGTGGTCAGAGACCAGTTGTTTAGGAACTCCGAATCGAGCGATAACGTGATTAAAGAAAAAGAGGGTTGCGGTAGCTGCCGTGTTGTTAAATGTTGGCATAGCCTCGACCCATTTTGTGAAATAGTCAACCGCCACGATGATATATTTATGGTTACCAGCGGATGGCGGGCGACACTCCATAAAGTCGATGGCCCATTTACAAAAGGGACCAGTTGTGACGACGGGATGGAGGGGAGCTGGGGGAGCTCGTGCCTTAGGGGCGAAATTTTGGCAGTTGGAGCAGTGTTTGACTGCCTCAATGCAATCACTGAAGAGGGAAGGCCAAAAATACCCAGCGCGCATGACTTTCTGAGCAATGGCAAGGCCGGAGAGGTGGCCACCGCAAGCGCCGTTATGGCAGGGATTGAGGACCTGTTCAGCTTCAGCGTGTGTAAGACAAAGACGAAGGACAGTATCTATACCGTGGCGATAGAGGTCGTCACCGATAAGAAGGTAGCGGGTGGCCTGGTGTCGGATACGTCGTCGAGTGTCACGATCAAGGTGAAGGGTGAACTTTTGGGTTCGCAAGTAAGTGAGGATATCGCCGTACCAAGGATCATCCGAAGCAATGGCGAATAAGTGCTCATCAGGAAAATCATCATTAACTGGGGGATCCTGCGTTCCAGTAGGTAATTCATAAATGAGTTCAGCGAGGGCTAAACCTTTCTTACTTTTTGGTGTGTCAAATTCGAGGTCGAATTCTTGAAGGATGACGACCCAACGGGCGTACTTCCCAGTGAGGATGCGGCGACTCAATAGGAAAGCCATGGGATTGGAATTAGTCACAACCTTGGTGGAATGCATGAGGATGTAATGACGAAGTTTTTGGACCGAGAACACGACAGTCAGCGCTAGTTTTTCTTCGTGCGAGTAGGAAACAGGGGGTCCTACGAGGTTCTTACTGACGTAGTAGATCACATGCTCGATACCGTTGTCATCTTCCTGGATAAGAACTCCAGCGACCGAATAGGTGGAAGCGGAGATGTACAGGATAAAGTCCCTATCAAAGTCGGGAGGGCAGATCAAGGGAGCGGATTTGAGAGCCTACTTGAGGGCATCAAAAGACTCATGAGCATAGGTATCCCATACAAATGGGATGTTAGATCGGAGGAGTCTAAGGAACCCATGTGCGGTGGTGGCATAGTTAGGAATGAACCGTCGAAGAAAATTAGCTTTGCCTTGGAGACTTTGTCGCTGGCGTAAGGTACGCGGAATGGGAAGTTCAAGAATGGCTTGAACTTTCAAAGGGTCAAGAGTGATACCGTCCTTGGACACTATGAAGCCGAGGAGACGGCCAGCGGGAACGCAGAAGACGCATTTCAATGGATTAAGGCGAATATTATACTTGTGACATCGGAGAAAGACGGTACGCAGATCGTGAAGGTGTTGCGCCCGATGCTTAGAACCCGCAGTGAGGTCGTCCAAATAGGCAAGGATAATATGAGCTAAGTCGTGGAAACAATAAGACATGGCCCGTTGAAAAGTGGCACCGGCGTTTTTAAGGCCGAATGGCATGACCCGGTAAGCGAAAGTTCCCCATGGACTGATGAACGCGGTTTTAAGTTGATCAGCAGGACGGATGACGATTTGGTTGTATCCGGAGAAACCATCCATAAAGGATAGAACCTCATGCCCCGCACACTCATCAATGATTTGGTCAATAAATGGTGTGGGGAAGTTGTCTTTGGGACAAGCTTTGTTCAAGTCGCGAAAGTCCGTGTAGACACGGATGGTGCCTTGTTTCTTGAGGATGGGAACTGGGTTGGAAACCCAAGTGGTATATTCAATGGGATAAATGAAACCCACCTGCTTGAGCTTATCGATTTCGGCTTTGATAGCATCACGTCTGGAAGGATTAATGGGTCTCAACTTTTGACGGACTGGGTTGGTGTCAGGCCATGTGTCGATATGATGTTCGATAATGGTGGGATTGAGTCCGGGCATTTCGGAGTAGGACCAGGCGAAAATATTGTGGAATTCTTTGAAAAGCTTAGTGTAAGCTTCGATTCTTCCGGGGTGCATTGGGCGCCCAAGGTGATATATTCTTTGATTCCCGGTTTGCCTGAAATGTCAATTTTAATGGTAGGAGAGATATTGGCCATGTTTCCTTCTTCGAAAGCATCAGGTGCAGGGATGGGATTTTTGAACCAATCGACTGCATTAGGTGAAGTCTTTAGTTTCCACAGCATATTGGTCATGGGACTGTTGTGGGAGGAAGTATGCGCGATGGTGCATATCATCCCACGGGAAGTCAGGGTTGGTCATGGCTTCCATAATGTCTTCGTCGGAATGGAAGATTGGAAGACTAGAGGACGGAGGATCACCCGATGATGTAGTAATGTTCGATTGGTCCTCTTGTGGAGAAGGGCTCATATGCGCAACGTCAGCAGAGCCAAGGTCTACTGGGTAGGAGCCGAGAGTGTCCGTAGGTAGGAGGATAGGTGAATCATCTCTTGAGGAGGACGATAGGTAGAAGATGGTGGTGGAAGGCTCCGTTGTGTTGATCACGGGAGGAGGAATGTGAATGGGAGAAGGAAGATCCTCTGGTCCTACCGAAGTAGAACGCGAAAACAAGTGAGAAGGGAGCTTGTCATGCGGAGCCTTGAATTGGCGGTACGTGTCTAAGGAGGAACGATACTCGTCAAGGCGGGGACAGAGGTGGGTGTAATGGCCATGGAAATCGCACAAAGCACAAGGGTGATTTGTGCGCAAGGTTTTGAGTTTCGGGATAGAATCCGGGATAGTGACGTAGACTTCGGGGATATCAGATTCGGGAAACGTCTCGTTGACCAGGATCTTGAGGTGCGGCAATTCAGGACACGTATGGGTGGCGTGACCGACAATATCGCACAAAGCGCACTGGATAGCGCGCTTTGGTGGTCGAGGAGGGGTACGGTTCGTCGGGGCGGCTTGGTCCTGATTGGTTGCCCCCTTGCGAGCTTTGCCTTTCTTTCCTGGAGCTGTCACCACAGGGGTAGGGTCCTGGGGAGATGCGGGGGGCGGGGTGGCAACGGAGGAAGCGAGGGGGACCGGTTGAACCGGTGTCAAAGCAAGATAGGGTTTGGGGTGACCAGGTGGGGTAGCGGCTAGAGGGTCAAGGTACTAAATGGGTATGCCCAGGGTCAGGTTAGGGAGAGAGAGGGTGGCCATGACAGGGACCGTATAGACTCCGAGAGGGGGAGCCAGGAAAGGTATCTGACCAGCGGGATAATGACCAGGAGGGACGGCTCCGAGCTGGTTGAGGCCTGGGGGAACCGACCCGGGAGGATAGAGCCAGGAAAGGTATCTGACCAGCGGGATAATGACCAGGAGGGACGGCTCCGAGCTGGTTGAGGCCTGGGGGAACCGACCCGGGAGGATAGAGGGGTTCAGGGATACCAGCTGTAGGAGAAGGGCCAGAAGGAGGAGGTCCGGCTGGCTGAGATGAAAGGCTAGGAGCGGGTTGCGGTGGGCGAGGTTGAGTCTGAGGTTGCTGACTAGCTGAAGCGGGTTGCTTAAGGGCAGCCCGAGACGATTGCATCATGCAAACATTCGATAAGCTGGGATCAGAGATATGAGGAGGAGGGAGACCAAGGAAAGTTCCAAGCAGGGAGGAGTCTTTGTAGACGCCGGGAGAGACACTGGTCAAGGAATCGACGGTTTGCTTATTGGCTACAGAAGAGATGGTCGTCTCTGGGGAGGTCTGAGACGGTGGCTCATGATAAGTCAACTGGTCGATGGTGACTATCTTTCCATTGTGAGGAAAAGACATCTTGCGAAAAACCGCGGATGGGACAACAGACATGGCATAGGTGTAGCTTCGCCCCAATAGAATGTTGTAGTCTAGAGGGGCGTCGATGACTTCGACGTCAACGCAAACAGTCTTACCGGCAAGGGTGATAGGACAATTACGAAAAAGGCCAATGGGCTGGGAGGCGTGGCCGTCCCACGCTCGAAGGGTGATCGTGGAAGGGGCCAAGTCAGGAGATCCGAGTTGCTTCCAAACCGAAGCGGACATCACATAGGTGGATGCCCCCTCATCAATTATACACCGAGAAACGTTGGCATTCCGGATTTTGACCGGGATTTGGAAGGCGACGGAAGCAGGAAGAGGAGGATGTTATGATTGATGGGTGTCGAAAACAATCATTTACGAATGCCAGGATCTACAACACCTTACCTACAGAGGCGCAGCCTTCTTTGGGAAGGGCACGACCGGAGGAGTTCCAATGTGGAAATGGCAAACAGGAGATTGCGCTGGGCAACCATCTACTATGCTATACGAAATGAGCAAAATTTCTAATTTGCCAAAAAGATTTCGACGCAACGGCTTTTTAGAATCTTATATGAACCTCAACTTTGGAATGAGGGATAAGTGTAAGGGAAAATTGACGCTGTAAAGAGGCTCGTAGAACCCAAGAAGGGGACGGAAGCGTAATGAGCAAGGCTGGGGAACCGGCGAGACCGAGTTTGAAGGTGAAGGTCGACGGCTGGGGAGATGGATCGAGTTCATCATGAGGATCCGGTAACCTGAGAAACCGAAGGGGAAGGTTGAGTGGGCGATCGGTCCGTCAGGTGGTTGGGTAGCCACGAATCCTGGCTGAGGGAAAGGATCAATAAACACAGCTGGTTGAGTAGTGGTCACATTAGGGGGAGCATGAGGGGAGGCATGTTGTCCTCGCAATGTGGCTTGAGACTCCCACATCTGTCGCATTTGTGGTAAGAGGGGACAATCGTGGGTGTAATGACCGTAAACACTGCAACACGAACAAGGCTTATTTGTGCGAAGAGGCCTGTCTGGCTTGAGCTGAGTGCCCTGTTGCTGGTTAGCAATGTTAGGGTCAATACCTTGAGGATTGGGTCCACGAGTACCAGGGGTAGATTGATTTGGATTGCCTCTCCGCCTTCTTTGAGAAGAAGGGGGATTAGTCGCGCCCTGCTGTGCAAAGACTTGCCCTCGAGGGGGCTGTAGGTGCTGTTGCGGGGGTGGAGGAGGCAAGGGAGGTGGAAGCGCATATGATGGAGGAGCTGGCGCACCAGGCTGCGGATAATGATAATGGTTAGGTTGGGCAACATTGAGGTAAGCAGGAGGTTGGGAAAAAGGATGAGACATGCCGTATCCTGGATACATGCTACTTGGAGGGGGAAAAGTGCTAGAGGTGCTGGCCCCTCCCGGAGGGAGACCATAGCCCATAGGAGGTTGAGCATACGGATGAGAAAGGGCTCCAACGATACCGCGCCGAATGAGATGCCCCCCGGGCGTTAGCGCCACCGGCCCGGGGGGAGGTCAGAAGGACCAGAGCAAACATAACCAATCGAGCGACAAACAGTCATATTTCGGGCGTTGCCACTTTCCGAGGGCGGTG
Source organism: Pinus albicaulis (assembly GCA_034641835.2). Lineage (NCBI taxonomy): Eukaryota > Viridiplantae > Streptophyta > Pinopsida > Pinales > Pinaceae > Pinus > Pinus albicaulis. The sequence continues at coordinate 368,949,117 of CM076584.1, read as the reverse complement.
CTTCTTCGGGTTTGAGGGAAATGGGAGGCGACATCTTTGCCAATGGGAGGTAAGAGAGTGCGAAGGAACCAGTCCATATAAACCCGATCTTCGAAGGGGGGAGCTTGACATAAGCTTCGTCTTCTCCGCCATTCCTGGACATGAGTGGAAAGGCGGGTCGAAGAGGTTTGCTTGAAAGAAGTCAAAAGCTCTGTACCAGTATCGTATCAGAGGGGGAGCTGGAAATAAGATAAAAGGCTTGGGCAATGGTCGCGAAGGTGGTATGGGAAGAGGTGGCTTGGTCAAAATACCATTTAGAAGCTTCGTCGGTAAGCGTGCGTTGGAACAACCGAAGACGGATGGAATCATCGGTAATGGAATTGGAGGAACACCACATGTGGAAAGATCGGACATGGTTGGTTGGATCTTCTCCAGCAAGGCCTTCGAACTTAGGGATGTTGGAGGGGAGCTTGGTTGGCATAGCAGGCCAACCAACATCGTGGCGGATAGGGTCATTGATCAACTGATTGAAATCGGGGAGGCTGAGGCTTGCCATGTATGGGAGCAAAGGTGCAGCCGAGGTAGTTCCTGTGGTGGTTCCGCTAGTAGTAGTCCCGGCATTAGGGCCGGGATTACCGCTAGTGTTAGGCCCTGGACCAGACATAGTGAAGGTGATAGGGGGAGAACCAGAAGTAAAAGGAGAACCCAATGAATCAGAAGAGGAGTCGGAGTGCGGACTCGAAGGAGGACTAACTCGACAACGACGGGAAGGAGTAGGTCGACCGACCGGAAACTGAGGGTGAAGGCCAAGAAGTCTCTGGGATGTGCGCTTTGGGGGCGCAATGGTGACAACACAAACACAGCATGAGGGGAAGAAGAACGACTGACAAAGGCAGGGAGGTGCAGAATCAAGTGATTACAATGTCGAAACAAGGGCAAAAAGGTGCAGTGTCAATTGATTTTAAAGTCTTTGCCTGGCAATGTAAACCAAGCTCTTCTTCGCTTAGGGTGAGTGCGTGGCGTGCATTAATTTTAATTTTTAAACCCTTTTTGTTTTGAGAGCAAGAGAAAAAGTGTGCTGCATAACTGAAATAATGCTGCAAAAAACAGTATATAATGCTGAAATAACATAAAATTAACAGCTACTAGTGCATCGATCCAACCCAAGAAGGCGGGTCTCTCAAAACTAATCTAAAAGAGGGAAAAAAAAATAGTCAAAATGCACTAAAAAGAGGCCAATAGATCTAGGGTCGAAAGGGACTGGGATCTAAAGGAGAAAGCTGCTGAAAAGAGGTGCAGATCACAGCCAAGAGGCAGAGGCAAGGTGGCTGGAAAAAAGGAGAAAATCAGCAAAAAGTAGAAGGGGCAAGGAGGAGGCCCTAAAGGTAGATCCAAACAAAACTTCAGGAGGTGATTTGAAAGGGAGGAGAGCTGATTAAAAGGGATCTGAAAAGGAGGTATCAGATCTGGAAAAGGGGCGGCTGAAACTCTGAAAAAACAAACCTGAAACAGATAAAAGCTCTTCCACCAAAAGTGGAGGGTACTGAAGCCCTAGGGGGCTATGTTCCCACTTAGATGAGCAAAACAGGTCGAAACGGGCTGAGACAGAGGCTGGAAAACCTTGACAGAGGCTTCAGAAAAACCCAGAAAAATTGCAGAAAAATAGTAGAAAAATTGGCAGGTCGCAGGTTTTGACCTGTTTTCTGTGCAGGTCGCAGAAAATGGGCTGAAAAGTGTGACCTGGAGGTCCAGGTTGCAGTTTATGGGCTGAAAAGTGCGACCTGAAGTTCCGGGTGTCCCGGCGGCAGATTTCCGGAAAAGTTGGCGTCTCAGTTGCGGCTGATGTCTGTCACCTGCGTAATAAGGCCAGAAACACGTGGAAGTTAGAAATTTTAATGTTTTAGGGTTTTATAGGTGAAAAACCACATGAAAAGAGGAAAAACAAAAAGCTGAAAAGAAACCCTAGGGTCTGAAGTAGCTGGATATGTAGGAATATGAAAAACGACAGCGGTCGTAACTGAAAACCCATGTGGAGTCGCCAATTGTTAGTAGGAATCTTTTGTCGAAGTGTACAAAAAAAGACCACTTTAGCTACGCATAAATAATAGCCCTAACATCAAATATGGCTGTCAATATCTTCAGATCTGCAGTTAGTTGATCAAGACAAGAGCTGCAAAAAACCAGATCTATGTATAGAAAGACATTAAGCAGTAAAAGGAAGGTTTTGCTCCATATATCCAATAGACAAGACAAGAACAATTTTTGAAAGAATTTTTTGTATTAAGGGCACCTGGGAGGAAAACAAGAAGGTGTTTCCAATTCTCCTCAATGGGATGGGTTCTTGGAAGTCCTCAGCACTTCAGATCTAGCATTTCTCTCTCCCGTTGGTGTAGAAAACCCAAACAAAGATAGAACTCAAAGGGAGCTCACACAGCAAATAATGGAAAATATGACAATGATAATGGCTCAAAGTCAGACCAAGAGTTTAGATCTAGAGTGATCTAATAGGCAACAAAAGGTGAAGAATGGTAGGAAAAACCCTCCTATTTATAACAAAATATTGGGTCATTATAGATCTTGGTGCATGATTAAAATAACATTAATCAAATCTAGATCTACCTTTTATGGAATATTTTATTATATTTGTTGGAGGGAAAAAGTATTTGACTTGGGTCAAATCCCTTTATTTGTGAATAATAAATAAATAAATGATTTATTTATCATTTTAAGGAGGTGGTTAAAAGATAATCAAATAAATAATGATTTATTTAATTATTTATAGGTGATTTAGTCATATTTAACAAGGAATATTATTTAAATAAGGTTTAAATAATTATTCCTAGAAAATAATAAGATAAATAAAGATTTATCTAATTAATTTCTTTGTTTTTGGTTAAACATGACCAGGAAAATAAAACAAATATAGGTTTGTTTAATATTTCCTTTTGGGGTTTCCTGTTTAGACCATAAACAACCTAATAAATGTGTTTTATTAAGTTATTTTACATAGTGAAGGCAATTTTACTTAGGGTAAAATTGGTCTTACATGGTGTACTTGGGTCTATCTAATGATAGTAGGTTAGATGACCAAAAAATGGTGTAACACGTAGAATAGATTGAATGCTCCTTTGATCAGCTCCGGAACAGCTCCAAATTGTAGCAATATCTCTCCTAGGGTGACACTCAAGGTTCACCAAAGAAAGAGTTGGAAATTCCCTTGTGCTAAGCAACACTAGTTAACTTCGTTGAACAGCTCAAGCAAACACTAGTTTAGTTTTCAAATTGACAAAAGACCCCAAAATGATGTTGTTCTCTCCTATTTATACTTGCTGCCCTTCTCTCTCGTTGTGGGCCCTCCCAATTGACCTCCCTTCTTGTCTCTTTCCTCCCCCATTGAATTCCCTCCTTGAGGTGGCCTCCACATTCCACCATCCAATTAATTTCTCCTTTTTCCTAATGTTTAGAGCCTCCTTCCTTTTCAAAAATTAAATGGTGTCTCCTTACCCATTTTTCCTAAGTTTTTTTGCAAATTTTAATATTTACTTAGCAGATTTAATTAGTGGGGATATTACATCATCACTCTAACCTGCATCCTTTAGTGAAATACACATTTAATAATGTAAACGTCTATTTTGAGCTGAGTATCATCACATTCACGGCCAATATCATTGTACAACCTGCGTGATACCTTCATCTTTGTTAATCTACCAGATATTGTTTCTGTTCTATAAATGTTTTCCTTTACTTTGTCTGCTTCATCATCATCACTTTAGCCTGTATCCTTGAGTGAAATCCACATTCAATAATCTAGATACCAAACGAGGTTGAATTGATGTTTTAGTTTGAATAGAATTAATTTGGTGTGCTGGTTTGGGCCCTAGATTATGATGAAAATAGATTTTAGTATGAAACGTGCCATTATGGCGATAGAAATTATAAATGTAACAAAAGACAAAAGCCTCTTCTATTGGACCTTTACAATAATCAAACACTGTGAAGGCTGTGCTTTACATCGTACAATCCTTAGGAAACCTGCACCCATTTATATCCAACATATATTCTAAGCATCTATATCGAACATATATTCCATTTTTATAAAGAAACAAATATTTATTTCATTCTGCAAAACATGCCTATAAAACAAAAGTCTGAGATTTTAATCATCTATTTCAAGAAGCACTGAAATTACAAAATTTTATTGTTAAGAGAACAAAATAGCCGTTCATCAGTTTGGGTTTTGCAAAGCAATATGTCAATGTTTGACATGTTTTAATTATTTATCGGAAACGATAAATAATTGAAGAGCCCTTTCTCGATTTTTGCTATGGTTGTGTAGTATGATGTCAATGCCATTGACATACTAAAAGCAAAATTAGTGGCATTCTTATAATGTGAATGTTTCATGATCTTTATTTGTTCGCTATTGAACAAGTATTGGAATGTCCTGTGAAATGTGAGGCATAATGCCATATGTAAAGTTAGACCACTGTGATGATCATATTGTTTTCATAATAATGGATGTGGATTCAAATCTTACATCTAGTGAATTTTCTACTCATAGTAAACTTATCACTTTGGGAAAGGAAATAAAGGCTTTGAGTAAGATGTGCATTGCCGTTTCTGATTTATACACAAAGGGGACAGTATTAAGACGGCGACTTGAAATGTTATCAAACAGTGGGAAATTCTTGTAACGTTGTTTTGCAATTATTTGCAGAAAACTTTACCAGTCATGGTAGCAATTGTGGGGCAACTTGGAGGCATACTAGGTGAAGCAGGATTATTAGTGATCCCTTGTGTTGCTGCGCATATAAATCAGGTAATCATTAAACTCTTATCTACTAGACACTTATGATGTCGGAAATAAATAATACCTTAGAGATGATTGCATAAACTTCATTAATGGAAAGATTTGCTAGAGCTATAATTAAGACATTAAACATGCTAAAAATTGGGTTCATATGCAAAGGTAACTTTTATTAATGCATACCCATGAGGTGTAGATTAGTTGGTTTCTGTGGGGTTTAGTCCCTATCAGGTCATTGATTCAAATATCATGGGGAGGGGTTGAGGGTGGTAGTCACTTGTGTGAGTCAAAACTAGTCCACAGGGTGTCCAAGGTCAACCGAATCTCACACAATCCTGATGACAGATCCCACATTGGGGCTGGCCTCAGCCAAGCTGGAAATTTAAAAACATAATTTTTTATTAATGCATATGTTAGGTACACCTTGAGGCAGTGTTTATCAACTTACATGTTAGGCACATCTTACCCAATGGCACAATTGAGCAGTCATGTATGTTATTCCTTGTTGGAATTATCAGTGTAATATGTACATATGACCATGGCTAATGTATCATTATTCATTGCAATTATGGCTAAGTCATATTCTTTATTCTTTTATTGTATTACTAGTAATGGTTAAAGGCATTCTAGTCAAACTTGATGTCTAGGCTCAGTGACACTCTTGGGTTGTGCCCCCTTCTTTTGTGGTCCAATAGCCTCATCTTGAAGGGATGCCTCACTTAGGTTTTGTAAAATATGTAATTCAAGCTTTCTTTTGTATAATCTCATCTTTTCATTTTCTTGATCTCTCCTACAAAGTGTTTTATGCCTAAGGGTAAACTCATAGGAGAAAAATTTTCTCCTTCCTTGGACAGCCAGCCAGACAACAACCCTACATTGCTCAATAAATAGCATTATGCCAATATCCCCCACCATTTGCACCGACCAAACACCTCTCACCATTTGACATTCCTCTTGAAGGAAGGTGAGTCATCTTTCGACAGGTACTTTAACCATCTTGCAATCATGTGCTTTTACTTAATGTTTTGGGAATTCTAACATGGATTAAGGGTTGATCTAGATGGTCAAGTCCCACAAGCACAACCGGTTGAGGATGGGCCTCGTCAGCAAGGTGACCTAGGATCAAACCTCACGGGGGCTGGTTGTGCCCTGTGCTAAGGGGAGGTGACATGCTAAAAAAAATCCAGTCAGTTAAAGGCTGGTGTGGCCCAGGCCGGGTGCGATCCCCAGGTGACTTTGACGGCTTAGATGCCCTTGGGTCGTGACTCCTCAAGCCACAAGTCAATCCTGGAGGATCACAGACAACTTGAAAAACAAACAAAAAAAGGGTTGATCGAGATGATTGACTGATCTTGACTATAAACTTGTTCTCTCACTTCACCATGGAGGTTAGTTTGTGACCCTGGTCTAGTGGGACCTCCTATGAGGCCTTAAGGTTATAGGGGGGCACTACTTGGGAGACTTGAAGCAGTGTGTCCATGATATTCCATACCACTTTCCATCATTCCCTAGATTTCATCTCCATTCTTTGGGCTTGTGATCATTGTTTAATTGGGATTGGCACCCTCTTATCCTCATCCTTGAGTCTGGGCTAGAAACCTTGCCCTAGAGGTTGATGCAGCTAAATGAATGTTAAAAGAATAAAATGGCCACAATGAAAGAAAAAAAATTATAAAATGCAAAAGATGGTAGGGACATTAATAGCATGTGGGAAAAAACCCAGCATGAGCACTACCCCCTCATTAGCCATCACCAAGTGCCTTGAGCACTTGATGTTCCATCACATAATAAAGGAACTCTTGCATGTCATGTTTCCGCAAAATCTAATAGGCCTTGTAGATGGGTACCCCACAAGGCAATCACTAGACCAAGTGAAAACGATAAGGTAGTAGCCCACTATCACCACAACTACTACCTCTTGCTATTTATGGATTTTCACCAATGGGAGGAGTCATGGTTAATAGGTCACCTAAGAGATATTCTAGGCTTAAAGGTATAAGGTGACACGATTGGCTTCTAAGGGAGGACACAACTTAGGTACAAGACTCAAGCAATGAGAAGAGGCAATTCACTTCCCTTAGCCAGGCCAAACTAGGGCACACTTGACCTAGGGCTTGATTAATTGCGTTTGAAATGGAGTGGCCTAAGGTCAAGGTACCAAGAAATGGTTTCCAAGAATATCTTCCAACAAGACAATGGCACATGAAACCTTCAAAAAGCCCTTGAGTTGAAGTTTGACCAAACTAAGGTTTCTCCTAGGGAAAAATAGTTAGGGCAAGAGAAATTATGGAGAAACATGGAAACATTAGCCACCAAGAGGAATTATTTGAGGCAACCACTACTACTCTTGATGTTGAATCCTTCTAATGCCAAAAATTCCCCTCCTAGACTAATTTGCACTAAGCCCTAGATGAGGTCGCTTGTCCTTAAGAGGGCCAAAAATAGAGAGATAAGGAGAGAAAAAATCAATTTATAGATAATATAAAGGTTGATCACCTTTTAGACAAGGCCAATGCTTAGTCCTTGGGTGGATGGAATCTATGGGATTGCTAGATCAGTCAAAACTTGCAAAGGAGTAAGGATATTTTGATGCCCTAACACCAAAACCCCAACTATTATCTTTGGGAGGGATCAATATTCACTTGGGAGAGTTAATTCAGAGATTGACCAATGGGATTACCATTCACGAATTATTCATGAGTAATGCATGCAATAATTATATCTAGTTTCTATGCTATTGATTTTCAACAAATTAGGGCACAATAGAAAAACCCTAGATTACCAATATATTCCACACATTAGACATAAAAGCATAAATTTATCAATAACAAGGATCACTTACAAGATAACATTCATGAATAATCCTTTCATTGATCCAAGGTAACTTTTCTAGAGACAACAATATAGCTCCAATGAACAAAATGCTCCATAGATCACATCTCTCGAAAGGTACGAGAAGGTCGAAATTCTTGAAGAGAGGTCGAATTATTCCAATTGATGGTGATTGAAATGAAAAGCCCTCTCCTCTATTTATATGATGATGAGCCTAAAATCCCCTACTAACAAGTTAAATCACAAGAAACCCTTGGCTTACAAGCCAACCCACTAGATTTTCATCAAAAAGTGAAAAACAAGCCCACATGTGTGAGCCAATAGACATCTAGGGCTAACATCATGCATGAAATGTGCTCCAAGTGTCATGTGTTGGTGCTACAAGATGGCAAGTGTGATGTAGTAGCATGTAAAAATCATGATTTGAGGGTTGGAACTTGGCCCTCAAATCAACCACAATGGCTCTTTGTGGTTCCAAAATCCAACTAGGGCATCATAAAGTGCTCTCCATGGTTCTCTAACTACTCATAATTTCCTTCACTACTATAGATGTGAGGGCTTTCTAGGTTCTACTAGCCCTCCTAAGTCTCTGAAGACGAGACCATCTTCATCTGGGCCCTAAATTAGTTACCATCCCCCATATGGTGCTAACGTTGGTCTGGGTGCATGTTAGGTCCAGGTGTGTTATCTTGAATAATCATCAAATCTAGTGCAATGTGGAAGAACGTTTTGGGTATAGGAGGTGCCCAAGGTCACGTTTGATGTCTTCTTGCTACTAAGAGGCACAAGGCTCTCAATGCTTCACCTGTTAGTACCAATATGCTTCTCAAATGGCTTGGTTACCTGTGGATAAGGTTGCCAAGACATGGGCTGCTAAACCACCTGATAATCACAATAGAGATTCTAGTGAAAACATCCAATCATTAGGGACAAAAACCATTATTGCATCTAGATGAACCAAGCTTGAATGTAATGAGATATTTAATACTGCAAATAGAGATTCCTTTCCAAAATCAGGGCCTTGAGCTCGCAATGATTTTTCCTCCCTAGGTAAGGAGTGACTAAAGTACAACCCTATTAGTTGTTTCCAGCTCCTAAGGGGGAGTATCATTTCCTCAGTCCACCCTTAAATTGGTAGGTGTTAGTGAATAATAATGGTGGTAAGGAGGGGAGAAGACTTCATGGCCAAGTGCCATTGTCAAAGGGACCAACATGATGGGGATCCACATCCTGAGTGTACAGACGTGAGGGGGGAGAAATCGTGGATGCATGAGTTACCAACTCAGGCTTTGTTTTTCCACCCCTCTTGTGTGCCTTTTACTTTTGGTATTACTGCTCATAACTCAAGAGTTAGAGCTTGCTTTGAATGCTATAACAGATTTATTATGTTAGTTTTTGTACCATCGGACAGGTGTTATAGTCTCAATTTGTGTCAAAGAGGCTAAGAACATGAGATCTTCAAAACCCAAAAAAAAATTCGCGAGATAAGCTTGTGAAATGCCTTAATTAAATTAATTAACCATCATTTAAATTTTTCCTGAGTCTAACTTAGGAAAACTAGTTATTTAATACTAAATAGTAATTAATTAAGGAAAGGTGAGAATGTTCTAGAAACTCAAACAAATTGAGTTTGAGATGATCTTAGCCATTGATTGAGATCTAATCATGGTTGTTGGTTCACTAACGAGAGATTATAAGAGTAGGTCGTTGGGGATGGCGATACATACATCGAGTCCCATTGAGCAAGAGGGAGAGCAAGTTCCTTGGGCAGATCGAGCTATCCAGTCGTAGAGATTCAACAGGAGAGAGTTCGAGCCAGAGCATCAGTGATTGAGGGAACAACAACAAAGTTCCAGTTAAGTTTCAGTGTCGGAGAGTTAGCAGCAAGAGGGCCACATATTTCCTTAGTGAGGTTGTGCAAAGGCAGCGCAGGTAGCTTCAAAGGGAGCTCAATTTAGCTGAGAGAAGGTTGATTCAATTGCTGGTGGTCGAGAAAATTGTTAATTTTTCATAGGGCTATATTGTTCTTTGCTTTGATAATTGCATGTCTTCATTAACACATTAAGTTCACCCAAAAACATCATAACATTATTCATATTTACATCATTATTCAGTAGCATATGCAACTATATATTGTTGATTTCTAGTAGTATCGGATGTGCTCTAGCCTCAAGAATTTGCAGGCAGGCTAGGATTATGTATTCTTCAAAACCCAGAAATTGTTTTGGGAAATTCCACCCGGAGACAGTTTAATTAAAATAATTAATTATTTTTAATGGATGCCTAAGTCTCAACTTAGGAAATTAAAATAATTAAAGGGTATTAATTAAATTGGGTGTGAATCTTCTAGAAAAAGATGGAGATCGAGTCAAGATTATTTGAGCCATTGATTAGGATCTAATTTGGGCGTTGAAAGTTCAACGAGAAGATTATAAGAAGGAGCTTGATGGGAACTTGAAGGATACACTAGGCAAATACTCAGTTTCCCAAGCAGATCGATTTTCTCACTGGTTGAAGTTCGGCAAGAGAAAATCGAATCACAGGGTGAGTTGCAGGTGAGAGAGAGAGGGTATCGGCAATAGTCGAAAGTGCAGAAAATGACAGGAAGAGGCAGTGCAAAAGAGGGACGCAGATCACCAGCGTAGAGGCAGTGATGCAGGCACTACGCAGAGGGTGACACAGTGGGGCTAGCATGAGGGAAGCAAGTCCTCTTTGGGGCCAGAAATTCACTGTGAGGCATGAGAAATTTGTTTGTAAATTTCTCTCAGTGATTCTTCTTCTATTCTGATATCTGTATATTGTACATGAGATTTTTTCTGAAGAATAATAAAAGAAAGCCTCATCTGTTGCACTGGTGTTCTCGCATTGGGTTTTTCTGGGGACAATTGTCCAAAAATAACTGTCATCGTGTTTATTGTTGTGCTAGTATTTTCCTTTCATTTATTTTCCACAGTAATTGGTTTGTGAAGACTACATTGTATGTATTTCAATATTTGTCGTAGATAACTGCAAATAATTTGTTTCAATAATTTAACAAATAGAAGAAATTATCATTTGCTGCAAAAGGATTTGGAATTTCTGAATTTCACATGGTATCAGAGCACAGCCATGAGGCGGGAGAAATCTAGTGCAAACAAAAGAGGGAGAACCACAGCACTACAGGAGCAACTGCTCGAATTCAGAAGAAGGCTGCGCAATCCTTTTGGCCAGGCAGGCAAGATTCTGAGGAAGAGTTAATTCTCTAAGTGAGTTGACAGAGAATCAATCTCAAGATCAAAGGGTTGTCAGCGTCAGAGGGAGAAGTTGTGTTTCTTTTGCATAGAATATCTCTAGCTAAAACACAGTGTTTTGCAGTTGCAAGATCAACATTGGGAAGGAGGATAGCACAGAACAACATGGATAATCAAGATGTCTCAGAATTATCTTCCAGATTGGAAGAAAAATTTGCATGTTTTTCAAGTTCAGCATCAGCAGGTGTTTGGTATATTGATAGCGTGGCTTCAACTCACATGACTGGAGTACGAGAATACTTCTCGAGCTATTAAGAAGAGCATATGGACTTCCAGATCACTATGGGGAACAGAAATAAGTTTACTCCAGTAGGGAGAGGCACCATAGCATTTCAAACGGAAGCAGGAACCAGCATCAGAGCCACTAATGTGCTACATGTGCCAGGATTAGGAATGAATCTGATTTCAGTGTCCCAGTTATAGGACAAGGGTTACGATGTATACTTCATCGGAAGGAAGGTATATGTCAATCCTCCTAGCTGGAAGAAGATGAGACAAATTGGAGCTCAAAGCAACAGATTGTATAGATTGTAGCTCGAGTCTCCAATAGCACTGATAGGCAGTGATCATAACAGTGAAAAGGAACTGAATGAACTATGGCACATGAGAATGGGACACTTACACCATGGAGCACTTAGGATGTTCAAAGAGATTGTGACATGAGTTCCAATCCTCAGTAGAGAGCATGATGATGTTTGCAAAGGATGCGTACTAGGGAAGTACGCTAAGGCAGCTTTTCCCAAAAGTGACAACAGAGAAAGAGGTGTATTGGGATTAATACACTTAGATATTTGTGACCCATTGTCCACCAGAGCTCTTAGCAGTGGCGAGTACTTTGTCACCTTTATTGATGATCACTCCAGAAAAACTTGGATCTATTTCTTAAAGACCAAGGATGAGGTCTTTGATCGGTTCAATGAGTTCAAGGTCTTGTAGAAAACATGACAAGGAAAAATATAAAGGTATTGCGTTCAGATAATGGTGGAGAATATACGGATAAAGACTTCATAGATTTATGCGCAAAGGAGTGGACAACTCCATATAATCCACATCAGAATGGAGTAGCAGAGCAGAAGAATAGAACAATCGTCGGGGCGGCAAAGGATATGTTATATGACCAGGACTTGCCTAGATTCTTATAGGCGGAGGCATGCAACACAATAGTGTTTATTTAGAACAGAACTCCTCACAAAGCATTGGGGAAGAAAACGCATGAAGGGGTCTTCAAGGGAAAAAACCGAAGGTAAGTCATCTCAGGATATTTGGGAGTGTGGCATATTGTCACATTCCAGACGAGAAGTGTAGTAAGATGGATCAGACTGCAAAAAAGGGGTACCTCGTAAGGTATAGCGAGACCTCAAAAGCATACAAGATCTACATTCCTAGCAGCAGGAAAATTGTAGTAAGGCAAGATGTAAAATTCGTGGAAGATAGAGCTTTCAGGAAATCTCGTGAGATGCCAGCAGGAGATCAATTAGCAGATGTTCCATTAGTCCAACAGCAGTTGGGGCTGCTGGGAGGACAAGCAAGAGGGCAGACACTAGGATTGAATACAGTGACCAGCACCATTTTTTCCTTAGAAGTAGGAGATCCAGGTAGTTCTCAGCAGATGGAACAACAAGAATAGGAGGAGGATTTGATTGAGCCTCCCACCACTAGTGGTAGAACCAGTAGGGAAGTACGCCAGACATTGATGGACACAGAGGAGTTTGTCGGAGCTCCTAGAACCGACAAGGGGTAGCCTAGACAACCTAACAGATACCAAGCCTTGATAGCATAGGTTGAAGAACCCTCCAGTTTTCAGAAAGTCGTACAGCACCAAGTGTGGGTGGATGCCATGGTAGAAGAATACAACTCTATCATGACTAATGATGTCTTGGAAGTGGTACCTAGACCAGAGGATAGATCAGTTGTAGGATCAAGGTGGATCTACAAGATCAAGTACGCTGCAGATGGCAGTGTAGAGAAGTATAAGGCTAGGTTCATGGCAAAGGAGTACGCACAGAAGGAAGGGATAGACTATGAGGAGACCTTCGCCCTAGTAGCTAGATATACCTCTATCAGATCTGTTATATCCCTAGCAACTCAGATGGGATGGGAGATTCACCAGATGGATGTACAGACAACATTCTTGAACGGAGTGATAGAAGAAGAGGTGTATATAGAACAGCCTGAAGGCTTCGAGACCCATGAGAAGAGAAATCATGTATGCAGGTTAAAGAAAGACCTGTATGGGCTCAAGTAGGCACCCAAAGCGTGGTATGGTCAAATTGATAGTTACTTGTAGCAATTGGAATTCACCAAGAGTGATGTTGATCCCAATCTCTACTATATGATGGTGGAGAATGAGCCGCTTATTCTGGTATTATATGTAGATGACTTGTTTTTAACAGGGTCATCAGGGTTCATAAAGGACTGTAAGAAGAACCTTGAAGCAGAATTCAACATGAAGGATTTGGGGTTGATGCATTATTTTCTAGGGTTGGAAGTTTTGCAGAAAAATGGGATTTCTTCCTTGGGCAAGGAAGATATGCTACAGAGATTTTGGAGAGATTCCGAATGCAGGATTTCCAAACAATGGCAATTCTTATGATCACCAACTGGAAGAAAATAGATGCATCACGAGACAAGGAAGTGGACCCCACCTTGTACAAACAACTCATTGGGTCGCTCATGTATCTGGTCAACACTAGGCCAAACATTTGTTTTGCTATCAACACCCTTAGTCAGTTCATGGTGGAACCAAAATGAGTACATTGGGAAGCAACAAGGCACATTCTTAGAAATGTGCATGGGACAGTCAGATATGGGTTGAAACACGCTCGAGGAGATGACATCAAATTGAGCAGATTCACAGATGCAGATTGGGAAGGTAGTTCGGTCCAGAAAAGTACCTCCAGGTACTGCTTCAAAGTTGGATCAGGGATGATATCTCAATGCAACAGGAAGCAGAAGTCAGTAGCTCTGAGCTCGGCGGAAGCAGAATATATGGTAGCCAACACAACAATGTGCAAAGCTATATGGCTTAGAAAGCTGCTTGTGAGTTTGTTTAGGAAGAGGATGGAAGCGACCAGTGTTTACTACGATAATCCAAGTTGTATCAAACTCTCTGAGAATCCATTATTTCACGATAGGTCGAAACACATTGATATTAGATGTCACTTTATCAGATTGTGTTCAGCGTGGGGTTGTAAAGCTGTAATATGTCCCCACAGGATATCAGGTAGCAGACGTACTCACGAAGGCTCCTAGTAGAGCTAAGTTCATCCAGTTGAGGGAGCAAGTGGGTATGATAGGGAACTCGTTTTAGTAGCAGAAATAGATGGATTCTTAGTTGCAACAGCAGCAGATGAGAGGGAGTTTCAGTTGTGCAGTAGTTGGTGGTTAGTGATGTCAGACATCAACAACGCAGAGGGATATGACACAGAGTCAGGGTGATGCTTCAGCAGGTTGCATTACTAGAGCACATTCATCGCTAAGAGGGAGTGTTGATTTTTGGTAGCATCGGATGTGCTCTAGCCTCAGGAATTTGTAGGGAGGCTAGGACATATGTATTCCTCAAAACCCAGAAATCATTTATGGAAATTCCACCCGGAGACAGTTTAATTAAAATAATTAATTATTTTTAATGGATGCCTAAGTCTAAACTTAGGAAATTAAAATAATTAAAGGGTATTAATTAAACTGGGTGTGAATCTTCTAGAAAAAGATGGAGATCGAGTCAAGATGATCTGAGTCATTGTTTAGGATCTAATATAGGTCGTTGAAAGTTCAACGAGAAGATTATAAGAAGGATCTTGATGGTCACTTCAAGGATACACCAGGCAGATACTTAGTTGCCCAAGGAGATCAATTTTCTCACTGGCTGAATTTTGGCAAGAGAAAATCGAATCAGAGGGTAAGTTTTAGGTGAGAGAGAGAGGGTATCGACAATAGTCAAGAGTGCAGGAAATGGCAGGAAGAGGCAGCGCTGAAGAGGGACACAGATCACCGGCACAGAGGCAATGACGTATTCACTGCGTAGAGGGTGACGCAGTAGGGCTAGTGTGAGGGCAGCAAACCTCTCAGTGGTTAGAAATTCACTGTGGAGCTTGAGAAATTTGTTTGTGAATTTCTCTCAGTGATTCTTCTTCTATTTTGATATCCGTATATTGTACATGAGATTTTTGTTGAAGAATAATAAAAGAAACCCTCATTTGTTGCACCGGTTTTCCCGCATTGGGTTTTTCCAGGGACAATTGTCCAAAAATAATTGTGTCATCGTGTTTATTATTGTGCTAGTATTTTCCGTACATTTATTTTCTGCAGTAATTGATTTGTGAAGACTGCGGTGTATGTATTTCAATATTTGTTGTAGATAACTGCACATAATTTGTTTCAGTAATTTAACAAATAGAAATATTATCAGTTGTTGTAGAAGGATTCAGAATTTTCGAATTTTCATATATAGAAAGAACAATATCATCATCATCAATGCAGGGGAACATAAAGGAACAATAGAAGAAAAGCATGCACACATAGAGACACCAAGATTGGTCAGAGACCAGGGGAAAACCCTTGCAAATTCTTCTTCTTAGATTTGTGAAATTTTCAATCTGAAAACTATGCAATTGCAGTGATAGATTTATTCCTCCTACTTATTATTTCAATAAGTTATTTTCAGAGATCTTCTGGAAAATATCGAAATAAATACTACTGCAACATTCACAAATACATATGCAGAGAAATGAACAGTAAAGAACATAAGCGCAAGAATCAATCACATGTACATAGTTATTTTTGGACAATTTTCCCCGAAAAAACCCAATGCGGGAAAACCGATGCAGCAGATGAGGGTTTTATTAATTCTTCAGCAAATGATTTCTTTACAAGGAAAAATACTGGGAGATAAAATCTGAAACACCTGAGACAGAATTCATGACTCCTTCTGACAAATCTATGACACCCTGATCAGCCTCTGCTATCTCCTGTGCATGTCTGTGTGTTTCTTTGCGTAGTCCCAGCGCTGAACTGCGTAAGCCTGCATGGGTTCTCTGCACTGCATCCTAGAGCGACCTCCAGTGGCCCACTGCTTCCCTCTGTCCCTGACCTCAATCACTTCTGACTCCCTCCTCCTTCTGCTTCTGCAAAATCCTTGCCCTGCAACTCTCCCACTAAAATTGAATTCTCTTACTTCAGAATCAATCTCCTTCGAGCACTGAGTGTATGCCCGACTTGTTTTCCAAATGACCCTCAAACCTTTTTTTATAATCTTCTTGTTGGGGAATCAACAACCCAGATTAGAAGTTTAATCAATGACTAAGATTAAAACTTGACTTGATCTTTGTTTTCTAGAAGATTCACACTTGACTTATTAATACCCTTTAATTATCTCATTTCCCTAAGTTTAGACTTAGGGTCTTCATTAAAATAATTAATTATTTTAATAAGTCATGAACCGAGTGGAATTTCCACAAACAGTTTCTGGTTTCTTTGGAATACTGCTTTCCAAGCCTCCTTGCAAAGATTGAGACTTGGAACACTTTTTTATGCTACAAAAATCAACACTCCCTCTTAACGAGGAAGGTGTTCCAACAATATGCCTATTGCATGCTTTCTACTTATGAAGCACCCTCTGCGTTGTTGATCTCTGGACGTTGCCCCTCATTTGCTGTGCTACTGTCTTTTGTATTGCTTCCTTTGACACTGCCACTGTCACTGTTGCATTTGTACTACATCTCCCTCTGAATACTGACCCTATCCATTCCTACTACTGGAACGGATTCTTCATCATCCCCATCTTCTCTCTGAAGTAGACAAACTTATTCTTCCCCGGAGCTTTTGTGAGAATGTCTACCACCTGTTCTCCTATTGGAGTGTACTGCAACTGAACAGCTCTACGTTGTACACAGTCCTTGATGAAGTGACACTTGATATCAATATGCTTCAACCGATCATGAAACACGGGATTTTCAGAGAGCTTGTAGTCGCTGACCATGATGGATATATGTTTGATTTTATGATCTAACAGATCTGTTGTTGCGTGACTCTAGTAAAGACAATTTGATGACATGAATGAAGATGAAATTATATGTTATATTGAAGTATGATTTATGGGTATCTGGCATTGTTGATCTACAACAGAGGTATGATCCTCACTCTCACATACGAAGGCCCATAGGTGCGACTATGCCTGATAGATATAAAAATGAAGTATTGTGCATAAAAGCAGATGTTCACCTGGAGGATGTCAGTTCTATAGATGTGTAGCTGAAAGATCTGAGAACAAGGAAGTTTGAATATTTGCTATAATATGAACATGAAGACTGAACTTGTGTTTGCAGATCACTGTGATATACATATAGATATATCATTATGTTTACATGAATTTGACGTGATTTGGCTTATTGATATAGATGAACTATATGATGTCTAATGATGACTTAGACCTTTGACTCAATGATTGAGATATGTCTAGGACTATTAGATCTTACCATGATAGCAAATTTGGAACTGGCATGATGTCTAATGATTTGACTTGACGATTGAAGATTTTCCTTGATGATAATGATATATGATCATAGTGACTTCCAATGAGTTGTATTATGATCATGGGAATGACTTGACGAAATTTTGGATTGATATTGTGTGGTTGATGAGAACTTGTTGGAATGATAATAGATGATGTCTTGACTTGATGAAAGCTCTACCTATCACCTAGTCTAATGAACTGACACTGAGATATTTATGAATTTTGATAATAGTATTGATCTGGCTTCTAAACTTTGATGAGTTTATTTAGTTGATTTGATTGCATAATAATGATTTATGAAAGGCTGGGCATGATGGCTTGGTAAAGTGTTTTGGTTGCAGTGAGAATTGCATGAAGCAAGCTCCCTCGATCCAAATATCTCTACATTGACAGTTATCTGATGAAGCTAGGATGCTATATTGATCCAAACCTTTTCTTCAGAAGTGTTCCAAGGTATAAAATTGATTTTGATTTTGGTTTTTATATACTAAACAATCTACTATTGTTAGGTAGAGAGCCTCTAATGATATAAGTTAGAGGGAGATGGCTTGTAAAGCTCGAAATGATGTATCATGGCATGATGAATCGATTTTTGAAGTTGGGAAAAGATAATCTATTTTGTGAAACTATTAAAGAAGTATTGGAAGAAATAAATACAAATCCTTGGACACTCTGATCTGAAGTTCAAGATGTTGAATTTGACATGGCAACCGATAGATGATTGAAGCATTGATGTTCCATTCAAATATCCATATATATATATATATATATATATATATATATAGTGATTTGCATAGAACCTGAGTCTATTCATGATTGAGTCGCTTCATTCACATTGAGTTTCCACCAAGAATCTTTCAAGATGTTTGCATGAGATGATCTATTCTTGGTTTGTAATATTCCCCCTATGATATATGACTGTATGGACATGTTGATGTTGATTACTTATGAAGATGAGCACATATGAGTGTTGCTTGAGTATGAGATTTTCCATGATGAGAGGTTCGTAGCACAACCGAGGTTGAGTATGATGTCGCTAGCATGGCTAGCTATGAAGCAAGATGAAGAAGCATTTGAAGATACGTTTGAGAAAGTAATGAATATGACATGAATACATTGCGATGACATAAAGAAGTAGAGAATCCCATATATATTGTTGGGACTGGTATACTCTCATCTGTTGAGACAATGCAGTTGTACGAGACAATCTTAGGCTTGTGATTCGTACCTCCTTGAGAGGGAGGATGATTATGGTATCCTTTTGTGATTTATATGATTATTTATGCTCTAACATTATATTTGATTTGATGTCCTGTATAAACAGGAGACAACTGCTACTGATAGATGATGATTACTTGATACAAGTACGATGATATGAGTATGATGAGAGCAACGTTGTTCGAGGACACTGAGCCAAGATCTTCCTCCCCTGTGTGAGCTTCCAAGGTATGGAATTGAGACTAAGGGCTCCTAGGGTTGAGGGAAATCTGGATAATAGGGCATTATCCCTATCTGTTACCCACAGGGTTGGAGTAGTAGCTCACCCTATCTTGGTCATTGCAGAGTATACCCCAACTGGTATCATACCCACAAGATTGGGCTTGTTGGAATTATCCCTCTTCGTCTGGCCAACGGATGAGGGGGCTTGGAGGCATGTGATCCTTACCTCTTGGTAAGTCGAGTATCTCATCCAAGCTAGATTATGATGCAGGTGTTCTACCACATGACTATTCATGGTCATTCTTGGGAAGATCAGTAGGCAGTAGGATGGGTTGAGTAGTAGCTCTCCTATGTCGCCTATTCCTCGATATGGTGTCGTAGTAGTAACTCCCCCATGAGATTATGGGATGAGTAGCAACTCCCCCACGTGATTTCATGTTGAGTTGTGCTCCCTGAAATGATCTTCGATGATGATGCGAGTCATAGATTTGACTCCCAGTCAATATTTCTGGGTGGTAGCTCAATGACGTTTCCAGGTAGTAGCTTGATGACATATTTCCGGGTAGTAGCCCGTCGACTGATGTTCTAGGTAGTAGCCCGCCGACATATATTTCGGGTAGTAGCCCGCTGACAGAGATTCCGGGTAGTAGCTCGTTGACAAAAATTCCTAGTAGCTCACTAGCAAAGGTTTCGGGTTGTAGCCTGATGAATAGAGGGTGGTAGCTTAAGCTCCCCTTCGGTATAAAATTCTTCTTCTTCTAGATTCGAGAACATTCAACATATGCGTAGGAACAATCAAGTAAGTAGGAATTAGTAAGAGATGTACTTTTATGATTCAGGATGATGAGATACTTGAGATGAGACATTGATCGATGCTCAGATATTGGCAATTGGAATTCTCACTAGTTGAGAGGGAGTGTTAAAATTATGCAAATGCGGTCAAATTCCACTTTGGTCATCTCAGATGGTGAAGATAATAATTGCAATAGATTCCTCTTTTCAAGAGGACCAAAAGCAACCTAAAGATCACCTCATTCGGATAAGTAGAAGTTGTTTTTTGAATTTATGTACCTACTCATGTATATTGGATTAGGTCAGCCCTTTGCACATATACCAATGGACAAGCCAGCCTCAACATCAACTGGACCCTCATGGAAGCCTATAAATAGAAAATACCTCAAGCTCATTTGGACACATTGATTAACCTCTCTTCTTCTCGTGTATTTTTGTCTTGGCTCGCACAGGTTTGACAAAAGGAGTTCGCGTGAAGGTATGAAATCACATGTCTGAAGCTCACACAAAAGTTAGAGTTTTTGTTCTATCCACAGGCACAGAATTGGTGGATTAGGACTCTAGCTGCAGGCTTTCTATTGTCATGGTAGCGGCTAGGAACATAAAGTTGTAGGCACGCTGACCTATGGTAGCGGCTAGGGCTTCAGAGGCAGATCGGGTTGCACTCACCCATAGTCACAGGCATATAGTGTTATGGTAGCGGCTAGGGACCCATAGCCGTAGGCACTGAGTGTTATGGTACCGGTTAGGGACTCATAGCCGCAGGCACTGAGTGTTATGGTAGTGGCCAGGGCCTCAAAGATGAATTTACAGTACTCTGAAGTTTCCGCTAGTGACAACAGTGTTCAAAAGTATGCTACAGGCTGTGACAGTATATTACAGTGATCTGAATCATAGTTTTGATGTTTAGATGTGTTTCATGGATATTCTAGTTGTTGTGA
This sequence comes from Pinus albicaulis, assembly GCA_034641835.2. Lineage (NCBI taxonomy): Eukaryota > Viridiplantae > Streptophyta > Pinopsida > Pinales > Pinaceae > Pinus > Pinus albicaulis. The sequence goes on along the minus strand of CM076584.1, from coordinate 368,928,525 downwards.
AGATATGGATCATTGTATTCTCTTTTGCTGAATCATTTTATGACAATCTACTAGAAGAAGAATTTGCAAGGGTTTGCCCCATAGTGGGTTTTTCCCTGGTCTCCGACCAATCTCGGTGTCTCTATTTGTGCATGCTTTTATTCCTATGTTCCTTTATGTTCCATTGCATTGATGATGATGTTATTGTTCTTTCTACATAGTTGCATATGTTGATGAATAATTATTTGAATCTGAATAATGTTATGATGTTATGGGGTGAACTTAATGTGTTAATGAAGAAATGCAATTATCAAAGAAAAGAGCAATATAGCCCTATGAAAAACTAACAGGTAGAAGGCCTATTAATCTAGAAGGAGGGTTTCTACACTGAAGAAGATCAAGACTACATCAAAATAAAATTACAAGAAGGTTGTTGATCTCTCTTGAAATAAGATCTATTTGGAAGACTTCTTTGAAGAAAGCATCAAGTATCTTGGAATTTGTTATTGGAGGAATCCCAAGAAACATTTTTCAAAGACATTATTGAAGACTCTTCAAAGATCTTGAAGGCATCAAGAAGGTTGAAGACATCATCAAGGAGAATATTGGTCATCAAGTAAGTATCATATTATTACATCATGTTTGAATTTATAGGTCAGATGGGTTCTTTTTGCAAGGAGAGCAATAAGCTCGTTGGAGCATCAAATTATCTAGCATGGAATAAAATGGTTGACCTAATACTCACAGAACGAGAAGTAATGGACTATGTTTCAGGGGAAATTACTAAACCTAGCAAAGACAAGACAGAAGAACTAGCATAGTACAAGAAAGAGGAAGTAAGGGCTCAAAGGATCATAGTTGAATCCATTAAAGATTCTCTTGTTCCATTTGTTGCAAACTTGAAAACTTCCAAGGTTATGTACGACAAGCTAGTGAACTTGTACTTTGTAAGTACATCAGGACAAAAGATGTTTTTGCGGAATAAGTTATATAGAATGAAGAAGTCAAAGGATGAGGATATGGCATCCTTTCTCATGAAAGTCTCCCAACTAAGAGACCATCTACAAGGGTTTGGGGAAACAATTTTTGATTCGAAAGTGACCATTTGTGTGCTAAATGCATTGCAACCAGAATGGAGCAGCTTTGAAACAAGCATCTACTCCAACAAAGATTCAAATCGCTATGATGAGTTGTGGGCTCAGTGCATATTGGAAGATTCAAGTGTCAGAGTAAAAGATGGCATTGGATCATATGAGCGGTCTCAAGCCTTTCTTGCCCAAGTCAAGAAGTTGAAGGAAGAAAAGTTTGGAAAGTCCAAGAAGAAAGACATGTCCAAGGTTCAATTCTTTAATTGCAATGAGTTTGGACACTTTAAGAGGGACTGCCCAAGCCAAAAAAACAATAAGATAAAGGAAAGTGAAGCTCATGTAGTCGTGGCAGTGGGAGAACATGAGAAGAAGCCAAAGAAGGAATAAATGAAGGATATTTACAATTAAATAAGGCACTTTGTTTGGTAGGTTCTTTATATATAATGTTCTTTCCTTTAGATAGTATGATTATGTTCAACATCATAGAGAGAAGTGTATGATAGTAGCATGCCTAGAATTTACATGATTAAGTTGCTTTGTAGAGATCATCTAGATAGATGGATAAATAACCATTTTTGCATAATGTTCATCCAGATATTATCTAACATTATTTTAGATGTTGTCATGATTTGAGAAGGAACATCATTTTGGAAAGTCCTTAGTAAAAGCATCATGACAAGGTTAGTATACATTCCATGTAATGTGGAATCAATATTGTATAGGGATGAAAGAATGCAATGGGTCAAGTTGCGGGCTCACTTTAGGACAAATAGTTAGATGAACGGGTGAAAGCATAGGAATGCATGTTGGATGTAAAACTTTGGATAAGATTCATTCACATAGAATCTTCTGAAAAAAAAAGTTGGTCATAAAATATGCTTAAGTATATGGATATATGATGCTTGAAAAGAAATAAATTGACTTAATCTAGGATGAACATAAAATTAAGACTTTCTCTAGAATATACAACATTGATTAATATCCAATATAATCTCTGGAAGATAAGTTCTAACTTGGTAATCAAGTTCAATCCTTGGGCACTCTGATGCATGAAGGAAATTCAAGAGGAGAAGGTCAATGAGGATGTTGATGGTACGCGAAGTTCATCATGATGAGGTAAGTTTGATTTTAATTGTTGGTTATCTAGATAACATATTATTTTTCTACCTGGAAAAATGTTGCAGGAATACAAGATGACAGTTGAGGCAAGTTCAATAGTATGGATGAAGAGTATTGAGGAAAAACTCAATATCTGGTACCTGACAACTATGAAGTCAAGATGTGCTTATGTGGGGATTGAAAGGTAGCAATGCGAGAAGATAAATTGAAGGTCAAAAGAGATCACTTTCATGAGGAAACTATGATTAGCTTGAAATTTGGAAAGTCTCAATGCAACGCCTTCATGTCAAAGACGAAAGTGATGAGCAAGAGAGATGACCTAGATCCCGTCACAAGAACAAAGAGTGTAGATGGCTCCATGATACCTCGAAAAGAAAGAAAGTCAGGTGGAAGAAAGAGAGAGCCATGTAGCTATGAAGATCAAAGTAGTTGGTACTCTCATGAAGACAAGTTTTTAGGCTTGTGGTGTTGACTTCCCAATTAGAAAGGAAGTTTGCAAACTCCTCCAGATTTGAGAGGGAGCAAAGGAGTCTCCTTGAATAAGGAGCAAGGTTCTATTCTCAAGATTAAAGGAGAATAGGGATATCGTCTTTGGTTGAGAGGGAGTGATGTTGGACATCACATGGGCATTCTCTTCTTCATCCTCCAGATTTGAGAGGGAGCAAAGGAGTCTCCTTGAATAAGGAGAAAGGTTTTATTCTGAAGATTAAAGGAGAATAGGGATATCGTCTTTGGTTGAGAGGGAGTGATGTTGGACATCACATGGGCATTCTCTTCTTCAAGGGATGAAGAAAGAATGGAAAAGGATTGGATAAGTATATGTGGTTTCCTTGAGGATAAAGCATCCAAGAAAGGAAAGGTATCGACACTCTTTGAAGATGGGACAGGAATCCAAGAGAAGAGTGGTTGAAGAGGACTGATATTCTTTGAGGACTTAGGAATGAAGATCTAAGATAAGAATAATCCTAAAAGGACATACCTTGTGGACATCTGGATGTGGTATGTGCCTTATAGAGGTAGTGTGTTATCACACATAAAGCCTCCCAGCATAATGTTCTTGAATAAATAAGAGTTTGTCTATTTAGGCTTCAGAGACAATGTTGGTCATAATGATGATGCTTATAGTATGTATTATCAATCTGACTCTTCTTATGAGAACTCTTAAATTTGAGAATGATGTTGTATAGTTATGAATACCTCCCTTGTTAAAAGGGAGTGTTGAATTTGAGAATGATAATGTACAATTATGAATACCTCCCTTGTTAAGAGGGAGTGTTGAAAATGTCACTAGTTTCGGTGTAAAAACATCTTCTTCGCGTTTCTAGGGTTTTTTAGGTCTTAGGGTTTATTTTCATGAGTCAAAGGAATCAACATCATGTTTATAAGACCCTTCTGGGCAATATGTTATTGTAAAAAGAATTTTTTTTGAGTCTATAAAGTATGTGAAACTCCAAAAGTACAAGTCAGCCCTAACAATTACAAATTGGCCTAAAGGAGGGAATTCAACCCCTTCAGAAGGCAATATAGAGAAGCAGTTCGACCTCATTTAGCACTCACTCATCCACGAGTTCATCTATCAAGAAAGAAGTTTGATCTAAAGTTGGGAGAAGAAGAAAAGAAGACTGAAGGTCTAGGAGAAGAAAGAAGGACAAAATATCTTATTTTTGGGCTCTATCTCTCTCACTTGTGCAAAGTTCTAGGGTTTCTGGTGCTATAGAAGGAGGCCAAAGTTTCAGGTTCGAGTTGTAGGAGGATGAAGCGCATAACCTTTTAGTTGGAAAGAAGAATACCCTACCTTGACCTTGCTGACCTTGGGAAGATTTGTCTTGCTCTAGGAAGGTCTAAGGAGGAGGATGAATTAGGGTTTCAACAAAATATGTGAGGCCAAAATTGCAGGATCGAAGTAGTAGTATGATTTGTAGTATTGAAGTTGGCATGTCAATGTTGCAGGTTGAAGCTGGTTGGTACAGAATTAGGGAAAGACTTGTTGGAGGGCTGACTTGATAATTGGAGGACTTGATCTAGGGTTTGGGTCTTTGTGACTTTATTGAAGCATATTTTATAAGAAGAGAAGAGTTTTTCAGGTTTTCCTCTTGGAGGGGTTTTGCCTTGGCTGAGAGCCTAATTTATGTGCATTTTTTGTTTTTTTTTTAATTCATTCTTGTTTAATTAAAGTATATAACTAAAGTACACAAGAAGAATAACTAAGTTTGTAAGTAAGAATTAAGGAAAAGGAAAATAAGATTTAGTAAGCTACCACTTTGTATTTTCCAACACTTATTTCCTCGACTAGCAAATGAAATTATCTTTTCCTTTCTCTATATATTCTTAAAATTGGGCCATGTAAGCTTCCTCTTTGAAATCACCATTAAGAATGAACCTTTCATGTCCATTTGATGGATGCTCAATGTTAAGTTGTATATAAGCCCTATGTTAACCCTAAAACCTCGTATTAAGCCCTATATATTGAGTGATTACATTTTTATTGTTCTATTGTTATACAGGCTAGAACCCCTCATGGTCCCATTTTATTATAATTGTATCCCTTGTCTCCTACATATTTACTAAGGAGACCTATCCTTAGAATTGTTGATATTGGCGTGTACATTATATTCATTGTAAAAGGAGGTTTTCCCCTCGAAGAGGATTGTAATTATTGGTTTCCTAACATTTTTAAGATGCAAGGTTCATTACATTTGGTATTAGAGCTCATGATCCTTGGGTTTTTCTGCTTCAAATAAATCATCGTGGAATTTTCGCAATAACATTTTTTTTGGGAGTTTTAAGATGGTGAAACTTGGAGAATATTTTTAAAAAATCACACACAATATTTGGTTCAAATTTCAAATCTTGCCTCGCTATATTTTTGGAGATCTACTCCAAGGAAGTTAGGGCTCCTAAATGTTGTTGAAATCATGTTAATTCGACAATTTCAATATAACTTTTTTATGTGAGGTATCATATTGTGAAGCTTGGACCACACTAAAGCCAAATATCAGTGAACATCTGGTTCAAATTTAAAATCTTGGTTAGCTATCATTTCTGACTTGCTTTAACGAATTCCAAGCTCATAAACGCTCCTAAGATCAATTTCAATCATGTGAAATATTCAAGAATTTCACAAGACATACAGAGTACCTCAAGTACAAATTTCAGGATTATATTTGAACAATTGGACATATGGCATGGTATACAAGTTTTTATCGTGGAAAAAGGCCAAAAATTAGCAATTTTGGGGAAAGCAACCATAACTTTCACTAGGCACATCAAATTCTATTCACACCTATGGGACTGCAGAAAAGACATATCAAAGTGCTACATACCAAACTTTCATATTCATAATGACTCAAATCTCAATGATATATCAAGAAAAACTTCATCCATTCAATTATTCTCCAAATTAAGGTACATAAACTTGCAAGTGACCTAACATTTGATTAGAAGATCACATTTTTTTGGTGACTGAAAGTTGTGATATAGAGAAGTACTATTATTATTTTCCAACATGCCTCCAAATAAAGCTACTACACCAATTAAGTCTACCAAAGGCTCATCCTTGACTCATGAATAAAGTGAAGACTTAGAATTTACGTTATCTCAATTAGAGAAGAAAGTTAATGAAGTAGATGGTATTATGTTGAAAAAGGTGGATTTATAAAGTTCTCGAGAAAAAATTAAAAGAGAAATAGAAAAGAACATGAATGAAAATAAGGAAGAAATGTAAAACTCCATTAGGGAAGAAATAAAAGAATTGCAAAACATTATATAACATTATTAAAAGATATCTGTAATATGGATGTGAGGATACAAAGAAATCATGAAAATAAGGAGAAGCATGATGTTACGAATCAATCTCATTTGGAGAGGGAGTATGTTATCAAATTGGAGAGAACAAATATTGAATCACATAACCATAATCATGAATTTTCAATCCAAGATCCACATCATCAAGTCTTCAAGTCAACACCAAGGAACTACTATATTCCAAAAATCGATATGAGGAATTTTGGTGTTAATGATCCTGTAACATGGATATTTCAGATGGAGCAATACTTTGATCTACACGAAGTGGCATTCTTACAAAAGGTAAATATTTCATTTATGTTCTTAGAACAAGACCAACATGTATAGTATCACTTCCTTTGTGAAAGGAAAAAGGTATTACATGTGATTAGTTATACCTCGAGGGATTGTTGTCTGTGGATGAATTTTGTATCATTGGCACCAATACAAATGTAATTCATATTGAAGAGTGGACTTGATAACACTTTTGAAATGATTGATCTTGGTCTTTTGCATTTCTTTCTTGGTCCTCAAGTCTTTCATTTTCTCAATGGCCTCTTTATCTCGCAATATAAATGTGTTGTACTTGTTGAAACGACTAAAGATGGATGATTTTCCACCATGTGTTACTCCTTTTGAATTGGGTGTCAGGCTGACTAAAGAGTTTTATTCTTGGAAAGTCGATGCCATTGTTTATCTATAGTTAGTCGGTAGCCTCATATATTTGACTCAGTCAACCAAACATTTCCTTTTCTATTCATGTGGTTTCTCGGTTTATGTAAGATCCAAGAGAAAGTCATTGGAAAGTTGTAAATCGGATTGTTCACTATACCAAACATACCACTCATTTTTGTATAAAAGATTGTCAAAGTTCAGATTTGTTGGTCGGTTTCACCAACTCCAACTAGGCAGGTGACATCAATAATAGAAAATCCACTTCTAGCTATGTGTTTTGCTTTAGTATTGGCCCCTTGATTTGGTCGTGCAAGAAACATCATATAGTCTATCTGTCGAGTACAAAAGCAAGGTATCATGGATTTAATGCAGGGACAGAGGCAGTTTGGATTTGTCAACTCTTGGGAGATATTAGTTTTATTGTTCAGGCCTCAACTACTATCTATTTTGACAATCAAGTGCAACTCAGGTTGTTGACAATCATGTTGCACATGGTAAGATGAAGCATGTCAAACTTCATGCTCATTATTTACAACACTTGGTTTAAGACAAGGTTTTCACTCTTGTCTATTGTGGCATTGATGATCAACTTGTTGGTATCCTTGCAAATCCATTTGTTGAAGCCAAATTTATCCAGCTGCAAGGTTTGCTTGACTTCAAGAAGCTGCAATTATGGGGGCGTATGGCCTGCAGATGTAATTTCACCTTCTAAACCTATAGAATAGTGTGTTGATGGCAGGGGTGTGGGAACCTAAGGCTATGTTGGTTCATCACGCCTCTAGAGCTCTTGGAGATATTCAATTGAATGGTCAATTGACACTCAATCATTAGTTGAATGATCACCTAGTGTATCTGTTGACTGAGTGATCATCTAGTTGGTCGAGTGGACAACTAGTGAGACTACCAACTGAATGGTCGAAGGAATCGACTTAACCATCTAGCTCACAAGAAGTGAGCCTATGAGAAATTGTATATTTGTTGGAAACATTTATAACAATCGATGTTGTGATACAAGGAAATTGGTTAGATTTGGTAACTATAAATGGGCCATATGGGTCGAACATGAAAGTACTTGGCAATATACTCGATAATGCATTTGATTTTGATTGCATTTTCACTATGCATTGTGATGTTTTGATCATAATGCACTATGCTTAAATGTTATAACAACATCTTTAGACACCACCTGCCATCTTAGAGTGTATTTTCTCTTCTATATAATTTCTATTTAGACTCCATTATTTGTTCTTTGTTCTTGGTTCCCCTCGTTCCCTAAAAAGCAAAATGAAAATTAGGTGGGATATACCCTTCTGGTTTTCTTCTTTCTAGAACTAATCTCCTAAAACTAGAGTTTGAGGTTTTTCCTCTTCTAGTTCATCTTCTTCGATTGAGTTAGATTCTTCAACCTTAAATTCAATCTTTATTTCTCCAGGTCTTCTACTCTTGGTTGGACTTCCTATTTGGGAATTGTTTTAAATTGTGTAAATTCTACATCTTAACTATAAATAGTTTATAACCTTGTATTCTTTCCTTATATCCAATGAATATGCAATTTTCAACTTATAATTTATTAATGTATGAGGCCACCATCCTTGAATAAGGCCAATTAAGTAATTAGTTAAGTGTCATTAATTGTAAAAAGGGTCTTTTGGTTGGCTCTCATTATAAGGGACCCATAGATAGTTAAGATTAGCTATATATAGAATAAAATGTTGTGTAATTTCTTTTCATGAATTGTTATTATATTTGGAGCATTGCTCTTGGAGGTTTCTCCCTTGAAGCAACAAGTGAACATAACTCTCTATTTTATATTATCTAAGAAATCTTTCTTAGGGTTTATATTTCTTTTTTCTTGTGTTCTTGGGTTGTATACAATATTTATGTGAATTACACTAGACAAGCTCCCTTCTCTTAACTATGCCCCATTCTTTTATGCTAAGAGTTCTTCTAGTTTTATTCTCATGAATAATGGCACCATTACAGCGATAAGTGATAGTTCTTACCAAATTTTTTTATAAAGTTCCAATCTAAACTCCCTTCAACAAAACTATTGCTTCTCAAACGAGCTTATGTCTATCCTTTTCAAATATAGTTTGCATGCCTACATCACTAATCTTACCTACAAATATCAGATTCCTTGCTAGGTTTTGAATGTGCAAAACCCTAGGGAGAGTTCAAACCCTTCCATCTTTGAGTAGCAACTTGAATCTCCCACATCCTATGACTTTGGTTGTCGAATAATCTCCTAGGAAAACATCACCTCAATTATGCTTTACATATTCACAAAACTACTCCTTGTGAGTAGTCATATGAAATAGAAGTGCCCAATTCAATCAACCATATATCGTGCTATGAATGTTAACTTGTAGATACCAAGTACACATCCCTTCCTTTGATGAGGTCTTATGTAGAAGGACATCAACAAATTCCTTTCTTTTATCAACATTTTTAGATCTACAACCCCTTTTACAATGCCCAATGTTATAGATTTCCAACTTTTCTTTAACGATTGTCTTGGAGATTTAGATCTACATCTCACATTAATTTCTATTTGTAGGGAAATCTCTCACAAATAGAACATCCTTGCTCTTACTATCATGGTTTTTTTTGTCTCATTTCTTCCACACAAAAAAAAGCCGGGGGGGGGGGGTAGGGGGGGATGTAACGACATCATCAAACTTTAATATGGTTTCATTACTCCATGTTATCCCTCAATTATATGAGGCCTTACACTTGTGATTTTTGTAACACCGCCTATGATTTTTATCATGCCAATGTCTTACTTTTGATTTTCATCATAGATTTTAGATGAACTAGGGAACATTATTGGTGCAAGATTTCATGGAGTTGCTTCCCTAGTGATAGTTTGTATGTTGACTAACTTGAGGTGTTTTCTAACTTAGGTTGAGTGTTGAGGCATCTTATGGCAGTTGTTTATTTGCACATCTATTTAATCTTATGACTTACTCTTAGTGAATAAGTTCGGGTATTGTGTTGTTAGTTGATTGATTTTGATTGACACTCCATCCATCTCATCCTTGGATTGATTATTATGTGTGTGTGCATTACTAGTGGTGTAATCCTCATATTGCATACTTTTCGTTGATGATTAAACTTCTAGTCAATATTTTTTTTGTTGAATTCCATGAGATGTTTTCCTTGGTTATGGAAGCAGCCTAGATCACATGGGCTTTCTCAAGATTATGGTGTTATCCTTTATATATTTCTTGATCATTTTGTGGGACCACTTCACCTTTATATGTTGTTTTATATTGATCTATCCCACTTTAGCGGAACATTGGTGAGGTATGATAACACTTGGATCTAGTGGAGGAACACCCTAGCACATGCAGGTTTGCTTCGCGTTGGCGTTGCATCTTGGCATCATTGGTATGTGGTTCTAAGAGAGCGCTCATTTACATTTTTACATATTATGTAAATATTTATTATTACTAATAATAAGGATAAATCTATTTGCATTTTGTGTAATTATTTATTATTACTCATAATAAGGATGAATCTGTTTGCATTTTATTTCCCTTTTTCTTCTTTGTTTCCCTTTTTCATGTGAAGATTGGATATTAAATATGTTTTTTCTCTATATTTGTGCATAAAAGGAAAATGATATTTTCTTTATATTTGTGCATAGAAGGAAAATGGGAATCGTAACTTTGAAGCCATCATTTTTTTGGGTTTTGATACTGTAATCATCTTATAATTAATTATATTTTTTATTTATGTTTTAATTGCAGATCATTATAGATTCGTTTTTAGTAAGTATATGGCTTCAACGAGATAAGATGGCCTTGCATGTCAAGGAAACATGATATGCAAGTGAATTTGCATTTAACTTTGATTAATTATTTCATTCAATTGATTGAGACTGGAGAAAGATTGTCTCCTTAATGGCACATTATATATATATATATGAAAGGATGTTTGTGTTATATTTAACTAATATTTTCTATCAAGGGTTATATTTATCATATAAATACTTATATATTTTATTTATGTTTCAGTTTATATCAAGGGTTATATTTTTCATATAAATATTTATATATTTTATTTATGTTTCAGTTGCAAATCATTATAGATTATTTTTAGTAAGTATATGGTTTCAATGAGATAAAATGGCCTTGCATGTCAAGGAAACATGATATGCAAATGAATTTGCATTTAAATTGATTAATTATTTCATTCAATTGATTGAGAGTGGACAAATATTGTCTCCTTAATGACACATTTGATAAATGTATTTATCATTTGTATGTTCATATATATATATATATATATATATATATGTGTGTGTGATTGAAAGATGTTTGTGTTATATTTAAATAATATGTTCTTTCAAATAGTATATTAAAGGTTATATATATATATTTTAATTTGTAAGATGAAATAAGAGTCATAATTATACTTATGTTTTATTTATACTCGTGTTTTATAATTTATTAACTATTTATAAAAATGTCTATTAAATATAATTATAATTGAAGTATAAATATAAAATTGTATATCAACAAATAATTTTATTAGGCTCATAAATATGTTTATTTTAGAATAGAGTTTTCAAATTTTTAATTTAATTACTAATAATTATGAGATGAATGTTAAGGATTTAACTTTCATGTAATATTATAGAATATTCTTAAAAGTATTCATAAATTAAAAGTTAATATTTATTTACAAAGTAGTTAAGCATTTTTTATCTTTTTAATTAAATTGATTAATTAAAAAATTGTTATATAATAAGTTATGGTTTTTTCCACATTTGATATTTATCCATAATATTATAATAAAACCTTATAAATTAAAAAATATATAATAAAATGAAGTAAATTTCTATTTTAAAAAATCTTATATATATATTTTTTATAATTAATAATAATAATAATAATAATAAATATATAATGTAGAATATTTTTACTACAAATAAATGGAATAATGCATCCTCGAAAAAAGGAGTTTGCTAGGCAAGTTTTGGCTCATTAAGTGTGAAAAAATTCAGCTCCATATGCATGATATGAATTATGGTTTTCAACCAATTAATACATAACATAATATAAAAAAGGGAAAAAATTGGTTACGTCCAAAATCCTTCTTTTAGTCCTTGCATACTGCTCATCCAACAATAATCCTCTCAAAAAGAGGGAAATTTGTCTCAATACCTTTTAAAAGGGAGAACTCAATAATGGGGAATGCATGTGTATAATAGTAGTGACTCAATAAAGCCTATGTGAGTAAACACATACTGCACATATAAAATGGCCTTAAAGTTAACAAATTTGGTTTTACTTAATGCTTTAGAAACATTTGCAGCTTGGTTTAATTTACAATTTACAAATTTCTTACTTAAATAGGTATTTAATGTAATATAAATTTTAATGTGTTTAAAACTTTGCATTAAATATATGATTTGTTTTTATTAAAATTTGATTTTGGAGAAGATTGTAAGTTAGTTTTAACTAATTGGTTTTACTTTATGGTTTTGTGGATGAGAAAGTCATGATGATTGAAGTTGTGTAGTATCAAATAAGAAGAATAGAATAAATTTATATATGCAATGATTAAAAGCATAAAAGTTTGAACTTGAGAAGATTTCATGCGAATAAGGAAATCATATAAACACAATGATTAAAAATATAAGTTTGATTTGGAGAAGATTTAAGTCATCAAGAATCATCTTTATTGAAGTTGATTTACATGTTACCTTATAGTTTTGTGGATGAGAAAGCCATGATGGTTTAAGTTACATAGTATCAAATTAGAAGAATAAGGAAACCACATAAACACAATGATTGTATTAATCATGTAGTCAAATACATACATGTCTTTGGGCATGTCAATGTAACTCTCAAGATGCAGTGGAGCATGACTTAGCCAACCTCATTAAATTAACCAATTAGATTTTTTTAACTAATCCAATTATTGATTCTAACTCTATCTTTGATAACCCCTTAATTATGATACATTTAACTTCTAAACCAAGCATATTCTTGAATTTCAAGTATTTCTTTCGATAACAAATTTGTAAAAATACTAGCTAGTTTTGGACAACCAAACAATTTACATTATTTTTTATGCACTTCATCTTGAATGAAGTAGTGGTGCATTTCAATATGCTTCATATTAGCATGGAAAATAGGTCATTTTTACCATCTTAAGTACACTATATTTGTCGTGGAATAATTAAGTTTATTATTACCATTGAAAACCAACATCTTCAAAATATTTATTAAGCCACATAACCTCAAATGTAGTTCCTATTGTTTCCTTTTACTCCACTTCAATAGAAGAGTTGTTTATGTGAAAATTCCACTATCCAGAATCCTACATCAGCAACTTATGAGAATTCTTCTATTTGTTAATTTCTGAACAAATTATTTATTGTGTTCTATGATAAATATTGAAACCCATACACTACGGCCTTCACAAAATTAAACTGCGGAAAATAAATGAGTGTGGAAACAAGATATGAGCAAGAATAAACAATAAACACAAGACATCGTTATTTTTGGACTAAGTCCCTGGAAAAACTGATGCAACAATTAAGGGTTTGTTTATTATGCAGTGATTCTGAATACAATATGGGATTCCTTACTAACCATCCACACAAAGAATCTGACTGACAAAGAGCTAGCCAGGATTACCTCACACTGACACTGGAAACTCCTAACTGACAAAACATTGAGTTGATGAGCCCTACGCTGCCTCTGCGCATTTCTACGTCACTCTACGTGGGGAGTGTGTCACTCTTCTTGTTGCCTCTTTTGATGGCTGGATAGGCTGGATACTAATCTATGGTCCTGTTGAAGTCTCGAAAATCGTTGCTTCAAACATTGGTGGAAAACCACCCAGTTCGAACCTTAGGACAACTCATTTTTCGTTTGGTGTGGTGGCTCCAACTAGATTTATAGGACCAGTTTCCTAATAATGAATGGATTGGTAATGGAGTGTTTGTGTAAGTGAGTAAATGGAACTAACTAACTGAATTAACATATCTAACTTAATCTATAACTTGCAAATAATTCTAAAACTAACCCGGATATTAAGTATGAATACGACTTAAAGATGGTTTCAATTAAACAAATAACCATGAAAATGTATTATTATTCAACAAAAAGATGTAGTATCATATAATGATAACTCTGTTTAAGAAATTAAACAGAGTTAGAATAACACATCACATTCATAATTCTATATATCATTTGCACATACTATGATAAATGAATATTTTTATATCTTCAAAAATGATATGATAAAGAAATATTTGAGAAAACAAGCATATAAAAATGATAGAAAATTTCAAAAAGAATACTTCATAACATAAAGAAAATAACAATAAATCGATAGAAATACCAGATTCATTTAGATATTTTCTTGGTGCAATTCGATATTCAAATCTTGCACTTTAAATTAGAACAACCTCCAAGGTACATAAATGCAACTCTTAAAGAATAAATCACAAGATGTGATCCTTTATAAAAATAAAATAGTCAATGGAGTACAGAAATGTATGATCCAAGCCAAAATATTACAAATTCGGGACCCCTTTCTAAATGCATGAAAGGGGTTTAAATAGGAAATTAACAAAACAGATTATCTATAACTTATGCTAGAAACTATCATCGGACATCTTGGAAAACACTTGCGATATCAAATAAAACAAATTCACTGAATTTCATCTGTATTCAATGTGCTGAGGTGGCAGATTTTAAGCATATCTTTAACTTCCATTGGATGACTCAGCCTTGAATGCAACTGACTAGTGTATGTGGCATCGGATAGCTCTGGAATGATGTAATTTATGGCATTAGAAAGGCATTTGATTGCCATCTACCGACTTTGTGGTTTGATCAAATATGTCCATAGGACATCCCATGTAATTTCCTATATTTTGTTGATCTTTTGATTCCTGTTGATTATTTCCTACTTCCATCTGGCATCAGTCTCTTTCATCCTTGGCAATTTACCTGGAATACAATCTGAAATCAAAATAGTAGCATATAAGCTATCATTTACTAATTGTGTCAGATTGTTCATTATGGCTCTAGCCCTTGATGTAGCACGTTCTTCTTTAATTAACTGTGTATCCCATTCAGCAAACAAAATTTCTTTATGCCTTTCTTCGATCCTGGGAAGATTTTCTTTCTTTCCTTGTTCTGAGTACTTCCATGAAATAAACTTTGATATCTTATCATCTGCATTCTCAAATTCAATTCTGGTACTGACTGATTCGTCAATAAGGGAAGATGTTATTTCACATAAAGGTTCAACTTGTGCAATTTTTGAACACGGATCATCCAACTGTTGAGACAATAATTTACTTGTTTCCAGAGCTTCTATTCTAAATTGATCAATTTTAGGATAATCTTTAAATTTATCCAATCTTGTTTGAAAAAATTTTCCTTGCTCTACTTTGGCGGCTTTCTCATTTTGTAGTAAGGTTTGTAGTTTCGACACCTCTTGAGACAACTGTTGTTGTTTATTCAAGGCTTGTTGGTCAAGCTTCTTCTTTTCAATGCTTAGTTGTTCTTCCAATTATTTGGCTTTGAGTCTTTCTTCTTCTAAATGCTGCTCCAACTGCAATATTCTTTGTTGATCAC
This sequence comes from Pinus albicaulis, assembly GCA_034641835.2. Taxonomy (NCBI): domain Eukaryota; kingdom Viridiplantae; phylum Streptophyta; class Pinopsida; order Pinales; family Pinaceae; genus Pinus; species Pinus albicaulis. The sequence continues at coordinate 368,913,272 of CM076584.1, read as the reverse complement.
CTGTTGTTTTCTCTTCTAGCAATGCTATCTGTAAGTCTTTTTGTTTTATCATTTGATTGACTTCAGCAGCGTTATCTATAGTGGCTGCACTGTAGGCACCTGCATATTGTGATAATTTGGTAAGATCCTCTGAAGGATTTACCTCAGTATTCTTCCATACAACATTCATTAACTCAACTTGTGAAGTTGCAGATGGTCCTTGATCTACCTTCCTTCTCTTCCTTTGTTTTCTGACAACAACCTTATGCTTAGGACTATAAAAGATATCTAGAGGAGGAATGTCTTCAACTCTCAAGACAATTTCTTTTGATGGATATTCAGGAATGATCTCCGTATCCTGATCAATCATATTGTCAACTTGAGGATTATTTTGTTCCCCTATTTGCTGAGTGAATTGTTCATATTGACTTAGCAAATGGGAAGGAGCAATAATTTCAACGGAATTCACCACTTTGTCTGTGGTTTTTTCTCTTTCAAGCTGATCACCTGGCTTATTACCTGTATCTTCTTTTTCAGTCTGGACATTAGCCTTACTGCTTGTATTCTCCTTTTCTGTTTGCACATCAATTTTGCTAGTAGACACTTCTTTTCCTGCTTTGCTAGTTGTATCTTCCTTTTTCTTCTATTCTATTTCCATACTCTCATTTTCTTGTAAAGGAATCATCTGCCATTTTGGTCAAGAAAACTTTCGGTAATCTGCAGATGCAGATTGCATGGTTGTTCCTTGTCTTCTTGCTGAAACTTAGATTTAGCCAAGTCATAAACTTGGGAAAATTTCTCAATTGAAACAAATAAATCATCAAATTCATCAAGTTCATGCTCAAACCTAGCAATTTGAACCTGATTTGTGAAATCGAAAGCTACTTTATTTGGATCATATTGCCTGCCTGGGACAGATGCAAGCTTAAGATCTCTTATTTTAAGGAATTCCTTTTCAGCATGCTTAAAATCATTCAGGGTATAGGTTCCACAATGGAAAGGGAAGGTGGGCCACATCAATTTTTTGGAATTCTTTAAAGACCTAGACATTCCTCTTTCTGTCAACTGATAAGATATTTCTTGAGCTAAAAGTTTGTCAGGGACATAAAGGGGCAAGATATGGGGTTCAACAATGCTTCCAAAAATTCTAATATAGGTATCGCCTTTTACCAGTCAAAACCCAATTTCAAGTTATGGAATCTCATCAGCTTTGCTATCTAGGAAGAGGCAAGGAGAAATTGATTAAAAAAGTAATCCCCAGTAAATACGTAACATAAAGCCATCGCGATTCTATATACACGTCCTTGAGAGTAGAACCTTCCACAGGGGTTTATGGTAAATATGAATTAGAACAAGTTGCAACAGGGTCATTCAACCTTCGGGCCGAAATTCGGAATTAAAACATAGAGCATCTAAGATATAGGCACATAGTAAGTAGGTAGTATTCACTCTATTTTTATTCTTTTACGCGGGTCGAGGTGTATTACTTCGTCTTATCGAGAAGAATAAGCCGTATTACATAATTTCGAAATTTATAGCATTTGTAGATTAAGTGCATAACAGAATTGAAAATCTTGCAGAATTATCATTCTCGAACAGCTTACACATCATCGCAGCAGCATAGCAATATGGGGGTGCAAGAGACTCTACGGAGTACATACCTGAAGTCTCATGCTTATGCTTTTCTAGAGCTTGTCTCCATTCTTTAATTGGATCTGACTCAATTTCATTGCTTGCGGTGAAATCTGCTATGAAATCTTTGTTGTAGACTTTTTGGGGATTTGGCAGATGGTACATTGCTTTGATATCTTTCGCTCTAAAAGACCCAAAACTTGTTCCCGCAACTGAGACAAATGTTCTGTTTTTTATGGTGGTATTGTCTATCACCCACCGTATTATATCCATAATATGAGAACATATTCGCCCGAGCTGCAATTCTATGCATAAAAGAATTTGCAAGTTCTTTGAGAGGGGTTTCAGCATCAGAATCTGAGTCTTCATCTGGTACTGTCACCTTTACCACTGTAACAGTAGGTTTTTCTGCTTCAAGGAAATTATAAACATCTTCCCATGAAAGCTTCCCAAGACCCTGGCATGCAGTATCTGTAACCAACTTGATTTTAGCTGGTTTTTCTTTTGGTACTGTGGGAGTGATAACAGTCTTTGCGGCGGCAACAGTGCTTGCTTTCTTAAACTTCTTAGACATCTTTTCGTCTGGTATTGTTTCACTAGTTCGGTGAACAAGAGGGTTTGATGTTCTATTGCTCTGCAAATGAGGAAAACCTTTCAAACGCGGGAAGGAAAGAAGCAATGAAAATAACTTATGCGAAAAGATTTGTATTAATGATCAAAATTGATTAACTCCGTATTAAACTTAAATTCCTTCCATGAGAGTCACATTCACGCATTCATATTAGAATTGATCAACATAATTCGTTTGATTTTCTAATTAATAATGATCGTACAATCGGAGATCAGTGATATTAAAATGCTAATGTAAAACTTTCCCTTTGAATTTTCCGATTGCGATTAATAAATAATATATGCGCAATGCAAACGGCGGTAAACAAAGACTAACTATCCATCGCATTGGAAGTTTCGAAAGGAAATCAAATGACATCTCAAATCTTCCGCCAATTTGCGATTGCGATGATGGTATATCGCATCGGATATTTCCAAAGGAATTAAGTTGTACATGATTTTCGCCGATTTACGATTGCAATGATGGTGGGGTCCATCGTATCGGAACAAGTAAATGTGATGTTGCTTTTCCAAAATGCGATTGCGATACATCGCATCGCATCGGAGTTTTGCAATAGACCGAATGAAGGGTATCCTTTTCGAAATGCGATTGCGATGGGTTACATCGCATTGGAGTTTTGCAAAACAAAAGTGAAACCTTAAGACCCTACCAATTTGCGATTGCGATTCTCTTTATCGCATCGGGCTTTTTTAACATTAATACTTCTACGCTTTGTGTCGATGCGATATAAGACTTGATAGTTCATCAGATCGGAAAAATTCAATGTCGCATTTTTTCACTTGTATTTGATATATGCGATATGTGATATATGACTTTTAAACAATGAATCTTTTTATTGTTTTATTTAAAATAATCGGATTTCCTCAGTGTTTTATTTTTATCTAAAAGGAAAGGGGACCTATTTATAAACAAACTTTATTCTAAAATTTTGAAATGGGGAAGGTTTTTGTACTGTACAACAATTGGCGATTCACTAGAAGAAACAGTTATCTCTGAAAAAATAAAATGAACACTATATCTTAAGTAAGTAAAAGTTTTAAAGATGATGAAAACTATCTAAGAGAAATTTAAATAAAATATAACTCTGAAAAAGAATAAAAATTACTAACAATTTCTTTCTAATTCCTCAAAAATAATTTTTTTTTTGGGTTTTCTCAAGCCTTGATTGGTTGATAATAATAAAGTAAGGGGACTTTCCAATTTTAGTTTTTGTAATTTACTCTATTGTTATAGGCATTGCCTCTGCTGCCCACAAACATTTATAGTCTCGACAGGGTTACCTTTTAACCATCAACCATTCATTGTCCCATCCAACTAAGATCATGACTCTTTAAAAGATAAATTCATAAGACATTATCTCATGTTTTTCTCTTTTATTTATTTATTTTAATATAAAATCCATTGTTCTGGTTTGATAGCCAGTTAATAACAATGCCATTCACTAGTTGTAATTAAACTAAACAAGTTGGCTCGTGATGAGACCCCTTGTCTTATAATTATAAGCGATTACCCTGTTTTGGTATGCAGTGTTGGTAATGTCAGTTTTATTACTTCTTATGATCATGGTAAGCAGACTCATGATGAGACCTCTTATCTCTTAATTTTTTACATATAATTTCTTAGATTTACATTCTAAAAAATCACAACCTTAATGGATGGGGTGAATTGATTTTTCTCCTTAAGAATCAATGGATAACAATTTTTTAGAGTTTTGAATGCCAAAGCTTGAAAAAGTCTTTACTTTTTATGGATAACCTTTCTCTGCTCAATAAACTTATAATGATTTACAATTTTCTCAAAGTTTCAAAAGATTTTGCAAATGTTTTTAAACAAATTTTCAAAGTTTAATATTTTATTTTAACTACCCAAAAATTGTAATCATTTCCTTAAAAATTCTTATTTACATAAAATAAGTACTTATAATATTTTCTCGAAGATATTTTCAAATAGTAAAAAGCCAATTAAAGACTATTAACAACCTTATTTGCAAAATAAACAAAATTGCAGAAAGGAATATGTACAGGTAAGAAGGGGTTACCTTCTTAAGAAAAGATTTTTTTCAAGACAAGCCCATTCATAGGAAGAGATTCTCTCTTTCCTATTAAATCTTGCAATATGAATGTTGATGAGCTTATCTTTTCAGCAATCTGAAATGGTCCGAGCCACATTTTTTGAAATTTGGTATGCTTACCCTTATCTTCATGTGCTTTGTCCCATTTCAGAACAAGATCACCAATTTGCAAAGTTTTGGATCCAGTGGAACTTGAATCAAAAGAAAATTTTACAAGATGTTGGTGTTTAGCATGAATTTTTTTTGCTTTCTCTCTATCTTCTTCTAACTTAAGAATTTGATCAAATCTCAACTGAATAGATGATGAAGGATTCTCTTCAATAAATTGAACTAGGGCTAATGATAAAAGAACTAGATTTGATGGCATCGCAGCTTCTTTTCCATAAACTAGATTAAAAGGTGAAGTACCTATTGAAGCTTTATGAGAAATATGATCAGCCCATAGTGCAAAAATTAAATACTTATGCCAATTCTTTTGATTCTGATCAATGGTATTTTTTATGATTTTGATGAGATTTTTATTAGTAGGTTCAGCTAAACCATTACCTTTTGGATAATAATTTGCTGAATATTTTAATTTGAAACCTCTTTTAATTGCAAATTCCATTATACTATTTCCAGAGAAATAAGATGCATTGTCAAAAACAAGAGCGTTAGGTACACCGAACCTAGTAATGATGAATTGATCAATGAATTCAATTATTGCATCAAAATTGGCTACCTTTAAAGGAATTGCTTCTACCCACTTTGTAAAGTAATATGTTGCTGTAAGGATGTATCTGTGTTGTTTGGAAGAATGTGGAACAATTTCTCCAATAATATCAAGTCCCCATTGTTCAAATGGTTGCTCAATGTTTACTGGTTGTAAAGGAAAGGCCGGTTTCCTTTGTCTTCCACTAGCAGTTTGACAAACTTCACATTTCCTTACATAATCATGTGCATCTCTGAACAAGGTAAGCCAATAGTAACCAGTATGGATTGTTTTGTGAGTTGTGGTATCACCTCCAAAATGTCCACCTGCTGGTCCATCATGTAATTCTTGCAACACCTTGTGTGCTTCAGATTTTTCAAGACATCTCAATAAAATTGAATCATAATTTCTTCTGAATAACACATCATCAATGATTTCAAAGTGTTTAGCTTTTAATCTTAAAGCACGCTTGTTCTTATAGCTGAGATTAGAAGGAGCATACCCATTTTTTAAGTAAAAGATATTGAGATTCAGAATCTATAATATTTATGTGATTTACTTGAACAATATTATCTTGATCTTGATGCTCTGGTATGTTGGAGGCTCCAGCTAACAATCTGCAAAAACCTTGTCCTCTAACAATTTTAGCTGGCTTAATATCAATATCATACTCTTGTAGAGTTGTTACCCAATTAGCTCTCTTTTCTCCTACTTCCTTTTGTATTAACAATTGTCTCACTGCAGAGAATGGGACAATAATCTTTGTATGTGTTTTTAGGAGAAAGGGTCTAAAATGTTTGATTGATTTAAATATAGCAAAGGCTTGTTTTTCCACATCGGAGTAGTTGAGTTCGGCTCCTTGCATATTTGAGCTAAAGAAAGAGATTGGTGCTTCTTCTTGTTGATCATTAGGTTGTGTTAAAACAACAGCATAGGATGTTTTAGTAGCCAAAGTATACAGAATAAAATGTTTAGAAAAATCAGGAGTATTCAATGTAGGTGAATTAATGATTGCCTGTTTGATTAAATCAAAGGCTTCTTTTTCTTTATGTAACCATTTGAAGACTGAATTTTTCTTAATCATATTCTGTGACGGTAAAACTATTTGAGAAAAATCAGGAATAAATCTTTTGACAAAATTGATTTGTCCCAAAAAGGATTGCATGGATTTCTTGTTACGTGGTAAAGAAATATCAGAAATTTCTTTAACTCTATCAGGATAAATATATATGCCACCCTTATACACAACAAATCCTAGAATTTTTCCTTCACTGAGAGCAAAGAAGGATTTCTTTGGATTTAGAGAAATGCCAAATCTTCTACATCGTTCAAATATCTATTTCAAATCATGCAGATGATTAGTTCTTTTCTTTGAAAATACAGTTATCTCATCAAGATAAATAACAACTGATCTATTAATCAAACCCTTGAATGCTATATCCATGGCTCTCTGGAAAGTAGCTCCTGCATTTATCAGACCAAAAGGCATCTTTTGGTAAGCATAAGTTCCCCATTTGGTTCTGAAAGTAGTTTTTAGCATATCATCTAGATGTACCAATATTTGGTTATGACCTGAAAAACCATCAAAAAAAGACATGAGTTCAGAACTAGCTACCTTTTGAATTATTTGTTCTATCGTTGGCAATGAGAAGTTATCATTTTGACATGCCTTGTTTAAATTTCTAAAATCAATGCAAATTCTAATATCTCCATTCTTTTTTCCTTACAGGAACCATGTTTGAGACCCAACTATAATGTCTTATAAGAAAAATAATTTTCGCCTTCAAAAGTTTGTTCAATTTTGACTTGATTTTTCCTTCCAGATTGGGGTGAATTTTTCTTAACTTCTGTTGTACTGGCTTTACATCGGAAAGCATTGGAATAGTATGTTGGATAACAGAAATATCATAAGTTTTCAAATCCTCATAATTCCAAGCAAAGACATTTTTGTACTAATTCATAAGTTTGATGAAAGTTGATCTTTCCTCTGATGTTAACTTGAGTCCTAAATTAACAATATGTGGTTTAGACTCAGTACCAAGATTTACTAATTCAAAATTCAAAGTAGAACTTTGAAGTTTAGCATTAGTAACCTTTTTGAATATATCTTTGATATCATATAAGTCTTCAAGTTTGACTACAGATTTAGGAATATGATTTTCATTGTCTTTTGATGTGTTTTGAAGATCATGATCACTTTCATCAATTATTTGGTCATCATAAGATTTTTCTGAAGTCAAGAAATTTAATATATCTTCATCATGATAAAATACTCTCCAATTGGTGACATTATCCGGCACAGAAGATCTAAAGATTAATTCAATTGAAAACCTATCTGGACTATAATCTTCAACTGGAAGGAGCTTGGAAGCAACATTAGCTAACAAATCGGCTGCTGAATTCTGAGTTCTCGGAATAGAAAAAATGTTGAATGCTAAGAATTGAGTAGTAAGATCTTGCACAAAAGATTTGTAATGTTTAAGATGATCTGAAAGACAATAGATAGTGTTTCTTATTTGTCTGATAACAATTTCGGAATCATCATACACTTTCAGATACTTAACATTCAATCCTATTTCTTTATAAAGCCCTTGGATTAAGGCTTCATATTCTGCAGTGTTATTCGTACACTCAAATTCTAATCTACATGATAGCATAGTTTTTTCCCCATCTGGACTAACTAAAATGCATCCTACTCTTGCACCATCGTTGGATTTTGATCCATCAAAATACAAAGACCAAAATAAAGATTTATCTATAGGTTTATCTACAGATTGATCAGAAACATTAACAATTCTTGAAGAATCAGTTTGTGAAAAATTTTCAATTTGTGAAATAAAAGTATTTACAGAAAAAGGTGATTGTGGTGCTGTGAAATTTCCAAGAAACGATTCAACAGAATAACCTCCGAGAATGTTGTTATTAAAAGCTACAGGTTCATTTGGTTGTTCAAATTCAGTTACAATATGCATCGTGTGTTTTTGTCACTCAACCTTGATTTTATTTGGTTTCCCTTTATAAGGAAGCCACATGTGAGAATAACCAGTGGCAATGTAACCATTAAGCTTTGAAGACCAATCCCTACTCAATATTAATCCATAAAACTCAAGAATATCTGCAATCAGTATATCAATTCTCTGGACTATCCTGGGATCAGAGGCTAACCTAATGGTGACTGAATTAATTTCTCCCACAACTTGCACTTTAGTCTGATCTAATTGAACAATATGAACCGCAGATTTCTGTGGTTCAATATTCAATTTTACACAAACTGAAATAGGCATTATATTAGATTATGCTCCTGAATCTATTAAGAAATTATGCAAATTCTTATTATAGATTTCATAAGTCAAAAGAAAAGGAGGTGTCTGAGAATTTGATCTTTCTCCAATAAGAACAGTATCAATAGCATCTACTTTATCTGGTGGCTTACCTGATCCTTTGGCTGCTTTGGCAACAACACCACTTGGTAGATGAGCAATAGGTGTTGCATTTAATTCTTTTAATAACAACTTCTATTGATATTTAAGTTTGCTGAGTTCATGTAGAGAGATATTCGCTCTGGTTTTCTTCATGTCTTCAACAATATTATAATCCATAGGATCTAATACCACCAGAGTCTTAGATGTTGTTGTAGGAGGATTAGAAGATGATGGTTGATTTTGAGTAGGAAAAGAGGAAATTTTCTTTACAGGGGTTTTGTCTTTAGTATTCAAAGTTGAACTTTTCTTCTTTGGAACTGTTTGGACAGGCTCTGCTGTAGATTTACTTCTTGTACTTACTGGCATGGCTTCTTGTTCTTTTTCACTGTCTGAATTAGGAAGAATGAAATCCCACATCCCATGTAATTCAGCTATTTCTTCTTCTTCATCTTCTTCCGATAACAGAGGTGTATCATCTTCTTCATATTCTTCTAGATCGGACTCTGCATTGGATATTGAATTGGGTGGTTTAGATTCAGTTTTTTTATTCCTTTTGAAATTTCTGAATGGCCTTTTGGTAGAAGTTTCTGCCACTTGTTTTTTGATTTCGATCATTTCATTAGACAAAGCCTTTAGAACTTTCTGTAAGCCTTCCATGTCATAAGGATCCCTGGGTGTCTTCTTCTTGGAATCATCTTTAAAGCTAACTTTTTTGGATTTTTTGTCTTCAATATAATTGTTCTTATCCAAAGCAATAATTCGTCTTTCAACTGCAATTGCTTCTTTCATGTTTTCAGCCAAAGTAGGTTTAGCAACTCTATCTACAAAAATTGCTATATTTGAGGGCAAAGTTATTATATACCATTCACTTTTGACTTGCTCACTAGGTTTTGAGGTTGTAGGAATTTTATTCAAAAGTTTGTTGAATCGGGAATTAAAATCTTTAATGGGTTCTTTGGGTTCTGCTCTCAAATTGGAGAGATCATTGATTAAAGTCACTATTGATCTGTCATCTCCAAATTTGGTTAAGAAATGTTCTTGGAAAATGTCCCAACTTGTAATAGATCCTGATGGTAGTGAAAAATACTAGAATCCTACTGCCCCTTGTAAAGTATAAGGGAATAACCTAACCACAACATCTTCATGTTCTACTGCATTTAAATTTACAAGTAACATAAAGTTATTAATGTGTTCTTCTGCTTGTATACCAAGGTCAGGACTAAATTTGGCAGCCATTTTTCAGGATGATCTAGAAAATCATGCAAAGGTGCAGGCATTTCAACAGCCCCTGGATTAGTCCATGGTCTTTGTGCCATTATTGGGATAACAATTGAGAGACTTGAAGAAACAACTGGGGTTTGAGTAGAGGTTGTTGGAATAACTATGCTCTTCTGGGTTTGAGTCTGGGAAGCAGATGAGTGGGTTTGTGATGAAGAAATGATATCACTACCTGATTCCGAGGATGTTTTTTTGGTCTTAACTCGACTTGGTAAAGGAAATTCCTTTGGAGGAATACCAAGTTTTTCACTTTGTGACCTAGTGAGAGGTCTGGAAGAAACAAATTGTGAAGTAACACTGCCTTCAGATATTTCAGACTCTTCTAATGATAATGATAACCCTTGGATTTTATGAACTAAAGCTTGTATTTCAGGGGACTCAGGAGGTTGATTGTCTGACAGATCTGAGGTTTGGTAGTGGGTGTATTGATGTTCTTCTCAATTTCTTCCCTAGTGATTTGAGATGTAGAGGAAATTGAAGAAGGTGATGAGGGTGAATTTCTCTTAGAATGGCATGTAGATTTGGATTTACTTGCCATTCATAGCTTAGGCCCTCCTTCTAGCGCCACAAATTTTGAAGCCTAAAAAATCGTTGCTTCAAACATTGGGGGAAAACCACCCTGTCCAGACCTTAGGACAACTCATTTTCCGTTTGGTGTGGTGGCTCCAACTGGATTTATAGGACCAGTTTCCTAATAATGATTGGATTGGTAATGGAGTGTTTGTTCAAGTGAGTAAATGGAACTAACTAACTGAATTAACATATCTAACTTAATCTATAACTTGCAAATAATTCTAAAACTAACCCGGGTATTAAGTATGAATACGACTTAAAGACGGTTTCAATTAAACAAATAACCATGAAAATGTATTATTATTCAACAGAAAGATGCAGTGTCATATAATGATAACTCTGTTTAAGAAATTAAACAGAGTTAGAATAACACATCGCATTCATAATTCTATATATCATTTGCACATACTATGATAAATGAATATTTCTATATCTTCAGAAATGATATGATAAAGAAATATTTGAGAAAACACGCATATAAAAATGATAGAAAATTTCAAAAAGAATACTTCATAACATAAAGAAAATAACAGTAAATCGATAGAAATACCAAATTCATTTAGATATTTTCTTGATGCAATTCGATATTCAAATCCTGTGCTTTAACTTAGAACAACCTCCAAGGTATAGAAATGCAACTCTTAAAGATAATTCACCATAAATCATGGGATGTGATCCTTTATAAAAATAAAATAGTCAATGGAGTACAGAAATGTATGATCCAAGCCAAAATATTACAAATTCAGGACCCCTTTCTAAATGCATGAAAGGGGTTTAAATAGGAAATTAACAAAACAGATTATCTATAACTTATACTAGAAACTATCATCGGAGATCTTGGAAAAGACTTGCGATATCAAATAAAACAGATTCACTGAATTTCTTCTATATTCAATGTGCTAAGGTGGCAGATTTTAAGCATATCTTTAACTTCCGTTGGATGACTCAGCCTCGAATGCAACTGACTAGTGTATCTGACATCGGATAGCTCTGGAATGATGTAATTTATGGCATTAGCAAGGAATTTGATTGCCATCTGATGACTTTGTGGTTTGATCAAATATGTCCATAGGCATCCCATGTAATTTCCTATATTTTGCTGATTTTTTTATTCCTGTTGATTATTTCCTGCTTCCATCTGGCATCAGTGTCTTTCATCCTTGGAAATTTACCTGGAGTACAATCTGAAATCAAATTAGTAGCATATAAGTTATCATTTACCAATTGTGTCAGATTGTTCATTATGGCTATAGCCCTTGATGTAGCATGTTCTTCTTTAATTAACTGTGTATCCCATTCAGCAAACAAAATTTCTTTATGCCTTTCTTCGATCCTGGGAAAATTTTCTTTATTTCCTTTTTCTGAGTCCTGCCATGAAATAAAATCTGATATCTTATCATCTGCATTCTCAAATTCAATTCTGGTACTGATTGATTCATCAATAAGGGAAGATGTTATTTCACATAAAGGTTCAGCTTGTGCAATTTTTGAACACAGGTCATCCAACTGCTGAGACAATAATTTACTTGTTTCCAGAGCTTCTATTCTAAATTGATCAATTTTAGGATAATCTTTAAATTTATCCAATCTTGCTTGAAAAAAAATTCCTTGCTATGCTTTGGCGGCTTTCTCATTTTGTAGTAAGGTTTGTAGTTTGGACACCTCTTGAGACAACTGTTGTTGTTTATTCAAGGCTTGCTGGTCAAGCTTCTTCTTTTCAATGCTCAGTTGTTCTTCCAATTGTTTGGCTTTGAGTCTTTCTTCTTTTAACTGCTACTCCAACTGCAATATTCTTTGTTGATCACCTATTTTTTTCTCTTCTAGAAATGCTATCTGTAAGTCTTTTTGTTTTATCATTTGATTGACTTCAGCAGCTTTATCTATAGTGGCTGCACTATAGGCACCTGCATATTGTGATAATTTGGTAAGATCCTCTGAAGGATTTACCTCAATGTTCTTCCATACAACATTCATTAACTCAACTTGTGAAGTTGTAGATGGTCTTTGATCTACCTTCCTTCTCTTCCTTTGTTTTCTGAAAACAGCCCTATGCTTAGGACTGTAAAAGATATCCAGAGGAGGAATGTCTTCAACTCTCAAGACAATTTCTTCTGATGGATATTCAGGAATGATCTCCATATCCTGATCATTCAGATTGTCAACTTGAGGATTATTTTGTTCCCCTATTTGCTGAGTGAATTTTTCATATTGACTTAGCAAATGGGAAGTAACAATAATTTCAGCAGAATTCACCACTTTTTCCGTGGTTTTTTCTCTTTCAAGCTGATCATCTGGCTTATTACCTGTATCTTCTTTTTCAGTCTGGACATTAGCCTTGCTGCTTGTATTCTCCTTTTCTGTTTGCACATCAATTTTGCTAGTAGACACTTATTTTCCTGCTTTGCTAACTGTATCTTCCTTTTTCTTCTGTTCTATTTCCATACTTTCATTTTATTTTAAAGGAATCCTTAGCCGGTCAAGAGGAACTTTCAGTAATCTCTTACTTCTGAATTGCATGAATTTATTCATGTCTTCTTGCTGAAACTTAGATTTAGCCAAGTCATAAACTTGGGAAAATTTCTCAATTGAAACAAATAAATCATCAAATTCATCAAGTTCATGCTCAAACCTAGCAATTTGAACCTGATTTGTGAAATCGAAAGCTACTTTATTTGGATCATATTGCCTGCCTGGGACAGATGCAAGCTTAAGATCTCTTATTTTAAGGAATTCCTTTTCAGCATGCTTAAAATCATTCAGGGTATAGGTTCCACAATGGAAAGGGAAGGTGGGCCACATCAATTTTTTGGAATTCTTTAAAGACCTAGACATTCCTCTTTCTGTCAACTGATAAGATATTTCTTGAGCTAAAAGTTTGTCAGGGACATAAAGGGGCAAGATATGGGGTTCAACAATGCTTCCAAAAATTCTAATATAGGTAAAATTTTCCTCTCCAAACCAATTTCTGATTAGGGATATATCAAGCTTTTCTGTTTCTGAGAGCCGAGGAGGAAATTGATTAAAAATGATCTGGTAAATGGGTAACATAAAGCCATGACAAATTCTATATTCATGGTCCTTGAAATGAACCTTCCACAAGAGTTTATGGTAAATGTGAATCGGAACAGGTTCCTGTGGAGTCCATTTCCAACCCAGAATAGGGAATTCGAAATTAAAACATAGAGCGTCTAAGATATAGGCACAAAAATGAAATGGGGGAGTATTCACACTATTTTTATTCTTTTTGTAGTCCAGAATTCTGTTCGCCACCTTATCAGAAAGAATAACTGACCAGTCCATAATTTCAGAATTTATAGCAGCATGAATTAGGGGTACCGTCTGAATTGAAAATCTTGCAGAATTATCATTCCTGAACATCCTACTTATCATTGCAGCAGCATAGCAATACGGGGGTGCAAGAGACTCTACGAAGTACATACCTGAAGTCTCATTCTTATGCTTTTCTGGAGCTCATCTCCATTCTTTAATTGCGTTTGACTCAATTTCATTGCTTGCGGTGAAATCTGCTATGAAAGCTTTGTTGTAGACTTTTTGAGGATTTGGCAGATGGTACATCGCTTTGATAACTTCCGCTCTAAAAGACCCAAAAATTGTTCCTGTGGCTAAGACAAATGTTCTGTTTATGATGGTGGTATTTTCTATCACCCACCGTATTATATCATAATATGAGAACATATTCGCCTGAGCTGCAATTCTATGCAGAAAAGAATTTGCAAGTTCTTTGAGAGGGGTTTTAGCATCAGAATCTGAGTCTTCATCTGGTACTATCGCCTTTACCACTGTAACAGTAGGTTTTTCTGCTTCAAGCAAATTATAAACATCTTCCCATGAAAGCTTCCCAAGACCCTGGCATGCAGTATCTGTAACCAACTTGATTTTAGCTGATTTTTCTTTTGGTACTATGGGAGTGACAACAGTCTTTGCGGCGGCAGTAGTTCTTGCTTTCTTAAACTTCTTAGACATCTTTTCGTCTAGTATTGTTTCGCTAGTTCGGTGAACGAGAGGGTTTGATGTTCTATTTCTATTCAAATGAGGAAAACCTTTCAAACGCGGGAAGGAAAGAAGAAATGAAAATAACTTATGCGAAAAGATTTTTATTAATGATCAAAATTGATTAACTCCATATTAAACTTAAATGCCCTCCATGAGAGTCACATTCACGCATTCATATTAGAATCGATCAACATAATTCGTTTGATTTTCTAATTAATAATGATCGTACAATCGGAGATCGGTGATATTAAAATGCTAATGTAAAACTTTCTCTTTGAATTTTCCGATTGCGATTAATAAATAATATATGCACAATGCAAACAGCGATAAACAAAGACTAACTATCCATCACATCGGAGGTTTCGAAAGGAAATCAAATGACATCTCAAATCTTTCGTCGATTTGTGATTGCGATGATGGTATATCGCATCGGATATTTCCAAAGGAATTAAGTTGTACATGATTTTCGCCGATTTGCGATTGCGATGATGGTGGGGTCCATCGCATTAGAACAAGTAAATGTGATGTTGCTTTTCCAAAATGCGATTGCGATACATCGCATCGCATCAGAGTTTTGCAATATACCGAATGAAAGGTATCCTTTTCGAAATGCGATTGCGATGGGTTACATCGCATCGAAGTTTTGCAAAACAAAATTGAAACCTTAAGACCCTACCGATTTGCAATTGTGATTCTCTTTATCACATCAGGCTTTTTTAACATGAATAATTCTACGCTTTGTGTCAATGTGATATAAGACTTGATAGTTCATCGAATCGGAAAAATTCAATGTTACATTTGTTCACTTGTATTTGATATATGCGATATGCGATATATGACTTTTAAGCAATGAATCTTTTTATTGATTTATTTAAAATAATCATATTTCCTCAAAGTCTTTTATTTTTATCTAAAAATAAAGGGGACCTATTTCTAAACAAGCTTTATTCTAAAATTTTGAAATGGGGAGGGTTGTTGTACTGTACAACAGGTCCCTACGGTCTCACACCTCGGCACTCCGGCACTCGATCTGACTGATCCTTAGCTGAATCTTGTATCTCCTCAAGTTTGTTGCACTGCTTCTATGTGGCACTATGATGTCTCTACATAGATGCTACACTGCCACTCTGCGTACTGCCCTTTGTCTACTTTGCAATGTATTCTCGGCTCAAAAAAATCTCCAACCGAAAATTATCAATGCCCCTCTCTGTAAGAATCTTCTCGATCGATCTTCTCCTTGAGCACTGCTCAGTAAATAATTTTGATCTCTAGACTTTGTCGGTCTCTCGGCGTATTTTCCAAATGCCCCATCAAGTCCATAGAATCTTCTAGTTGAGACTTCAACGGCCAAGATTAAATCGCTAATCAACGGCTAAGATTAACTTGACTTCATCTTCATCTTTTCTAGAACATTCACACCCTATTTTAATTAATATTCTTTAATTATTTTTATTTCCTAAGTTTAGACTTAGGGTCCCATTAAAAATAATTAATTATTTTCATAAAACAAAATCCGGGTGGAATTTCCCAAAACGCTTTTTGGGTTCTTTAGAATGCATGTGCCTAAGCCTCCTTGCAAAATTTGAGACTTGGAGCACATCTGATGCTACCAAAAATAAACACTCCCTATTAGCGAGGAATATGCTCTAGCAATACATCCAACTGAAGTACTGCTCTAATTATGCATCATCTCCCTTTGCGTTGTTGATGTTTGACACTGCTGCCAACCAACACTGCGTTGTTGCATCTGTGTTGTTGTTGACCCTGAGTACTACTGCCATCTGCCACTGCAATGCAACTCTGTTGCTCACTAAAATAGAAAAACATCTAAAATATGAACTAAGTGTTCAATACGATGCATCTCGTACTGAAGATCTAATTGTTGCTAGTCTCTGCGTTGTCCTTCTGAAGTTGATATGATGCTGCTAACTTTGCATTGTGCCTCCCTGCACTATTGCCAACTCTACTCTGTGATGATTAGACTTTGGCACTATCTAGCCATTGTGTTGTCACTTTTTCACTCCTTTGCAAAAACTACTTATGATTGTGGCTTTCGTAGCAAGGTGATGATCCGAGAGGTGGACTCCTCAAGGATCCTGCCCAATTGCAGTTATGTTGAACTACAACTCTAGATCACCCCAATTATCCCCTGGAGATATGTGAGCAATCATCGTGAATTCCTCCTCAATCTTCACAATTGCAGCATGCAGATCATGCTTCTCATATTTTTCCTTCTTCTTGAGAGGACACTATGTAGCGTAATTTCCCATCTCGCCACA
This sequence comes from Pinus albicaulis, assembly GCA_034641835.2. NCBI lineage: Eukaryota > Viridiplantae > Streptophyta > Pinopsida > Pinales > Pinaceae > Pinus > Pinus albicaulis. Next base: position 368,896,702 of record CM076584.1, on the reverse strand, counting down.
GCGGAAGCACAATCTTTGAGATGCCCTTCTTTCGTCTTCGTTGCTACTGCTTCCCCTTTGATGCAAGGATTGCATTCTCCTCCTCCTCCCTGGGCTTTGTCCCATTGTTGTTGTTGCCTTCAAGCTTGCACTTGAGTAAGTCTCTCCTCATATCTTCCTATTGAAGAGTTGCCCATATTCCTTCCCATTCCGGTAACTTCTCTCTGCCCAGGATGCTCTGGAAAAAGACCTAGTACTCTTCAGACACATAATTCAAGGAAAATCTGACCATCTCTATGGCCTGAGGAGTTTCTCCCACAATTTCCAGTTGATCTCAGACTTCCTAAAGTTTTGCAAGGAATGGATCAACGCGTTCTCCCTTCTTCATCCTTGTAGAATGCCTCTTTTCCTCCAAGAACATCTTCCACTGCTCAGAAGACCCCTCATGCAACGTAGCCAATGCTACCCACATTTCCATGCCTGTCCCTTTGTCAGAAATGTGTGAAACTATGTGATCCTTAACTCCATCGAGGATCAATCGTTTGGATTTTGTCATTCCCTTCTTGAAGGCTCTCAATGGTGTTGCATCCACTGGTTTAGCTACTGCACTGTTGATGAATGCTTTGAGCTCATGCTCATCCAAAAGGAAGGAGATCCTTTCCTTCCAGATGATGTAGTTGGAGGCACCCTCCAACCGATCTTGATCTCACAATCCACTGGATTCCATCTCACCCAATCAGATGTTGATTTGCTGCCTCTATGCATTTGCGCAGCTGGCTCTATGCACTCCCTACTGGAGCAAGCCAAATAAATCATGATCTCGTTGCTTTTGCACAGGAAATCATAGCTTCTTGGGTAAGAAACTCTCTGAGGTCATAAATCCCCCAAATGTGTCTTCTTCTCTCTTCTAACACTTTTTGCACCAGCAACTGCTGCTACACTGACAACTATGTCCCACTAGCTACTGATCTGTGCTAAATATGTTGTGTTGCTCCCTCTGCCTCTGAAAAACTACAAAATTGAAAATCCTACCTCTCTGTTGACTCACTAAGAGAGAGATTTCCTTGCAGATCTAGCCCTCTGTTACATAGTAATTTTTCATTGTCCCTGCAATCCCCATCTTGCCCATTGGAGGGTCATTTCTATGACCAATAAGTAGTGTCATGCCTTGCAAATACCATCATTGCATCCCTTTCCATGAGGACAACATTCCCTCTGTTGACCATTTCCTGAGCAGACCACTAAAAACACTTGTTTTTGCCTTAGCGCTGGTAGCCTGTTATGCCCTCGTGCCAATGAGGAAAATTAACATTGAGCCCACGCCAGTTGGCGCTCTGTATTAATGAGTTGCCCACGCCAATATGTTTATGGAAAGTTTCTTAAAAATAGAGGCGAAGTTTCGATCACAACTTCGTGGATGAGTCATAGGGAGTGGTTCGACTGAATAACCACGACCTTCCTCCTTTGGCCTCTTGTTTCCACCTTATGGGGAAACCTCTCAAGGGATAAGGCCTCCCTTCCACTATTGTAGGGATCCCAACCTCCTCCTCTCCTCTATAAATATAGCCATCTTCCATTGATGTGCTAGTTGAACATGTTCTAGTTTAACAGATAGTTGAAAAAGTTAGCATAGAGAAGAAGCAATCATAGCTTCGGGAGAATAGTGTAGAGTGTGATTGTTTTTGTGTGTTGAGAACATAGTGAGATCTTGGACCTTTGTTCATGAGGGTGTGACAAACGTGCTTGGATACAGACCTACTGAAATAGAGCCTCAACAACAAGGCTTGGTTGTAAACTCCCCTTGTCTTTATCATAATAAAATTCATCTGATGTTTATCTTCCATTCTTGTTTACATCTATAATGAGATTTCTAGCATTCCTTGATCAGCTAGATAGGTTGTAATTGTTTTATGTTTGTCATGGTTTTACCTTTGTCATGGTGTCTTGACTGCCTGTACAGGTAATCGAATGTTGGTAGCAGCGTGTATTGAGCTTGAGAAGAGCGACAGATCAAGAAGCTTCGATGGAAGAAGACAACATAGCATCAGAATGAGGTAGGTCATCTTCCTTGCTCTGAATTTCATTTACAATCTAGGAAGGTAGATGTTAGTATGTTCCCGTAGTTTTTAGACCCACCCTAGGGCTAGAGGGATCGCCTTTGTCTGCAGAGGGGATTTACTTGGACAACAAATTGGCGACTCTGCTGGGGAGTTTCCTTGAGTTTGTCACTATTTGAGGTCTTATTCATTTGACGGATTTAGTCGAACGACAATTTCCCTGTTTGTTCCTATGTTTTTCATCAATTATGATCTTTTAGTTTTTGCTTGAAGTGGTGAGTCTTGTCTTGGTTGGGAGAAATTCTTTATTTTTTCTTGTTCAAGCATTGGCGCTTTTATTTTTCTGACAATTGCATCGATTGGCTCTAGTTGTCAGTTAGCAACCTGCACCAATTGGCCATTGGCGCTAGTTGTTAGTGAGAAAGTCGTGCCAGTTGGTGCTATTTTCACCCACCAAAGTCGTGCCAATTTCAGGGTGTATGAAAAATTGAGGTTTTTTCCCTAAATCCTTCATCAGTGTGTCTTTACCTTCCGGTCCTTTTCTCTGTATGATGTACACGTTCTCCCCTTTACTTTTTCACTTGTGAGCATAGATTACATTGCTCACTGTTCAACTGAAAAGTCTTCTTTCTTTGATTGCTTGATGTAAAAGGGAATGAATGCCTTGTTTTGAGCTCATGTTTTGGAACTCCTTTTTGTGCTTGACCTGATATGTCTTGTAGCCTTTCGGGAATTTCATTATAAAGTGTTTAAAACAACGATTAAATTCTTAGTGTTTGTTTACATCTCTTTTGCATTCATCCTTCATTAAGGAGATTTGCGTTCATTTAGTTTTTGTCTCAATGTTTTCTTTTCGTTAAAATGCATTAGATCACATTGCATTGAAAAGTATTTTTGAGATTTATCATTGAACTTAGATCACATTGTTTAATGATTGAAAGCTAAAAATCGCATCGAGTGCATTCTCTTTCATTAAAAGCATGCATTAAGTAGATTCTCATTTCATCGAAAAATTCATTGAGTGCATTCTTATTCTTTCAAGAAAAAAGAAATTGTGCATAGATTACAATTGCATAGTTTTCAAAAAAGAGGATTTTGCATAGATTACATTGCATAATTCACATCTTTGAATGTTTTAGATTACTTTTGGATAGTGAAAGTCATCTAGTTTAGAAAAGTTTTGTTTTCAGTATTGTTGTTTGTTGCATCATTGTTTGGAACTCTTCCCTTAACTAGATAACATTCATCGAATTGAAATATTTCTTTCCTAATATAGCTGCATATAGGAGATTGTCAGATGACATGCAATAGGGCCTTGAAATCGAAACATAATTCAAGATCAACTTTAAAATTGATTGAATTAACCTAAGGAAGCATTGAAACCTAACGAAACATTTTTAGTGGTCTAGGCTAGAGACATGTTCCAGCGTCTTAAAACCTAGTAGTTGTCGCTCGCCTGTTGGCTCCAGACAGCGCTAGTACGGACTTGTGCTCCCCGTACCATCGAGTATATAAAGGGAGACCCTTATAGGTTGCCATCCTTTATCCATAGGAAGTCGAGTCTACCGCCCTGTAATCGTGATACACCGAACACAACATTCAGGGAGACTACATGCACGTACGTCAAGTCCTTGGTTGATTTCTCTTTCATTTTTACCAAGGTGTATATGGCAGTTCACGGATATCTGGTACACCCATTTACCTAGATTACTAGAGCAGTCACTTTAATCTTTACTGACTCTTTTAACTGAAAATAGCATCGAGCTCTTGTCCTTTCAAGCTCGTGTCCAACCTGAAAGTGATAGAGTCACCTTTTGCTTGTTTCTCGACTCTTAAAATATGAAATAGCAGAGTCTGGTTTCAGTGTCTTAAAAAATTAATCGCCCACGAAATATTCCTGGTTAGAATTTTTGTCCTTAGTGTTTTATTTCAAGGTCGTTTCCGATGGCAACTTTTCTGGAGTTTTCCAATCAAGGAGTCCCCTCGGAAGGGAGTCCTAGTCCTTTTCCTGCTTTAGGAAATATTGGTGCTCCTTATATGGCCACATTATCCCTCCCTGGGTTGACTGTTGGGTTTCCTGTTTGGTTGTTTTCAACCTCTGTGGTCTCAAGTGTTCCGACTACCGTACCATCCACTCCTCCACCTGAGCAACGCCATGTTGATTCGAAGGTGGACCTCTCCCCTTCTTCGCCTGTTTCTTCATCCTCGTCTTCTACTTCGCCTGGTGAAAGTTTGAATTCTAGTACCCAAGTGGCTAAGAAGAAGAAGAAGAAGACTAAGGAAGAAGAAGTCAGATAAGCGAGAGGCTAATTCTGTAGTTGTTGCTTCTAAAACACCTGCTATCGATGAACCTTCCAACCCTCCGTGGAAATTTAAGTTCCCTTGCATGTTGTGTCAGGGAAACCATCTTCTTTGAGATTGCCCTGGCATTCCCAAGGTGCTCGAAATATGGTCCAATGGTCGTCTGCCATTGCCTTTTGCTTCCGGGAGTCAGGTTGGGGGCACGTCTTCAGCTAGTGCTGGAAAAGCTCCTAAGAAGCATGGTAAGCTTGCCAATCCCTGTAAGTTGTGTGAAAGGCACCATTCCATTCACCTTTGACCGTATATGGATGAAGCCAAGAGAGTTTTGGACAACTCGATTGTTTCTGTACCATGCCTTCCGGCTGGTTACAAACAGATTTCTTTGAGTCCTTCACCAGTTGATTCAACGATCAGTCAAGAGTCATCCTTAATTGATCCCGCTCCGCTGAAAATTCACCATCATGAATCCATCCCTGACCAACCATTGGTCGTGGGATTGGTTGAACTGGCCCCGTCTACGGTGCACCAGGTCTTTTCCATTGAGAGTGGACCTCACATCCCTCAGGTTCTTCTTGTTTCTTCAGATTCCTCGGACTTGGAGAAAGATTCTCCTGTCCCTATATTTCAGGAAGATATTCCTCCGCCTCCCATGATGGAGGTCTCGAAGGATACTCCTTCTGCCTCCATGATGGAGGTGGTGGAGGATGCTCCTTATTCTCCCATAACACCAGGGGAAGACCATCTCGATTCGATGGTAGCCCCTCCAAGTAGTTTGGTCGCTTCCTTCGATTGGGGTCGATTCGCATGTTATTGCCTTCCTTCTTATGTGCCCTTTGAGATCACAGCACAGGCCTCTCATCTGGTCGTACCCAACACCTTTATAGACAAAGGCACATCTGTTAGTATTTTATCCTCAACTACATGGCAAGCTTTTGGTTCGCCACCGCTTATGCCTGTTACGCAAAATCTATTGGCCTTTAACAGAAGAACTAGTCAACCGTTAGGGATCTTTCCGAAGTTGCCTGTTACTTTGGGAGGGAAAACTTTCCATATGGATGTGATGGTTGTTCCTGGCCCCTTGGACTTCAATTTACTCCTGGGCTGCGATTATACTTATGCCACGGGAGCACTTGTTTCCTCCCTCTTTCGTGTGATGTGTTTTCTGCACCAAGGTCAGATCGTGACCATCGATCAGCTTGCATTCTTTGGTCCGAATATGGCAGCTAGTCCACCATCATCCCTGTTGGATCTTTATCCACCGATTGTGTCATCCCCACCACATGTCAATTATGTGGCTACTTATCCTGTGCCCGTATTCAGTGATAGTGCTGTCGTACATCGTGTGCTGGGGGCATTGGGTCCAGACTTCCAAGATGTTTTCCTTCCATCGAACGGGCAACCCTTGGAAGCTATGACCTCTTATTCATTATGATGAGGTTTGTCGGAGCATGGTTCATCTGCTTGTGTCAAGCTCCTTAAACCATGAAACAAGGTCTTTCGGAGCAGAGTTCGTTTTCTTGTGTCCAGCTCCTTAAAAAATGAAACAAGGTCATCGAAGCAAAGTTCGTTTTCTTGTGTCAAGCTCCTTAAAAAATGAAACAAGCTCTTATGAGGATAGTTCTTTTAATGTGTCAACCTCGTTCAAACAATGAAACACATTCCCGTTCAATTCGAGTCTTTGTTTAGATCTCGTAAAATCCCAGTCGAGTCTTTCCCTTAATCTCGTAATTTGAACCTTCACTCCATCTACCTTTCATATGAATTGAAGCTTGGGGGGCATGTACCTCGAATTGAGTCACCATGATGGGGGCATGCTTACTTTTTCAAGCGTAGTTTGTTTCCGTTTCAAGCTTGTGTAAAAATGAAACCGGTTTCAAGCAAAGTTTATCTTTGTTTCAAGCTTTCGTAAAAATGAAACCAACTTCAAGCAGAGTTTCCTGATTTCAAGCTTGTGTAAAAATTAAACCTTTCCCATTTTACCTCTCGTGATTGCCATTTTATCAACCTGTTTTGTCAGATGAGCCTTGGTTTTATCATTCCATCGTCCCCATCTACTTGGCTGATCATACGCCTTCACTTGATTTTTTTACCCAATCCCGAGGAACCGATGTGATGAGTGGTCTTATTAGCGAGCCTCTTAACCTTTACTTGTTTTGAGAAGTCCCACCATTACTGGAACCAGTTGCTACCCTTTATACCACTCGTTCCTCTAGGAGGAGTCAACTTTCAACTCTTTTCTGACTCTTAAAAATTGAAAAGATCGCCGAGTCGCTTGTCTTTTTGAGCTCCTTAAATTGGATGCGAAATGATATCTACCTAGTATACGTTTACCCCTTTTTCGGGCTGGGATAGAGTACTTACGAAAAAGGAAAACCCTAGCCTATCACGACTAGGAGGTTTTCTTAGACACAGTTTTCTACCTTTTCGGATCTGAGGGAATATTTAAGAAAAGGGACTACTGGAGTTTTCTTTTCTACCTTCTTTTCAAACTCTCTAAACATGAAAAGCTGTAGAGTTCTTCCTTTGTCAGAGTCGTTAAAAACTGATGACATCGGACTCCGTCGTTATGACGTTATTCGAGTTCCTCCTTCCTAGGGCTCGTAAAATGTATTGGGTTGGATTTGTCTGAAGGAAAAACTTATATGACAAGCATATGGTATCCTCTTCAAGCTTGTGTAAAAATAAAGAGGTACTCGCCAGAAATGGTGGGAGAAAATGGAAGTTATTCGTCAGTTGTGTCGGCAGTATGTCACTCTTGAACATGACACTTGTCTGCAGTTTGTGTCGGGTTGGGATATCTTCACTCTGTCACTTTGCCTCCATGGGTTTGGGAAATCCCTTTGCCTCTCATTCGATTACCAATTTTGTCAACATGACCTCTGATCCTATTTGAGTCAAATGCTGCCAAATTCCAGAGTCGTGTCGCCAATATGTTCAAGAGAAAATCCTTCTGCATTTTATACATTCCATGATCCTTTGTTTCAGTGTTGATTCACACTCATATTACCTTATTTGTTTCGTGTCGATGATGTGGGATTCATTATGACCCTCCTTCGACGAATCACTTCCTGTCGACTTCAACTCATTATCCGGGAAGTTGATCTAGAGACTCCTTTCTGGTACCTTAGAGCTTGCATGCCCTAATGGAAAGTTCTTTGCATTCGACGACAGGTTCACATCATTGGCCTTCGATCGGGTGATTTCATGGGTGTTCGACTTCAGCTCACTATTCACATTCTGTGGATTGTACTAGTAGTACCTTGAGAGCCATTGACATTATGGGTGTTTCTCTCGCACTTGTTAATGGGTCACATCATTGACCGGTAATCAAGTGATTTTCTAGCATGTTCAACTTCAACACGTCTATTCACATGTTGGAATTTGTACTTTTATCAGGTGGTTTTGGAGCGCAGCCCCTGGGCTTCGATCACAAAAGTCCAGGTTGTGAGGAGTGATGAGTCATTCATGATTATATACATGATTCTTCAGATGGATGGCTGCGACCATACTGTGGGTTCTCTTGTTTTGATCCTCTCTATATGGATGGCTACGCCCATATTGTGGATCTATTTCATATGATCCCTTCATTCGGATGGCTGCATCCATGCCGAGGATCCATTCACATGATCCTTTTCTTAATGGATAACTACAACTATACCATGGATTCATGTATTTTCAACAGAGATTTCAGTTATGTATATGTATCTATGCTTGATTTGCAGGTCTCCCGATAGCATCATCTAGTTCCTTGCACATACTTGTAGAGAATTTCACCCCTCACTCATGATCGAACTTCATACTTTAGGGGGCATCTATTACACAGTAATTTGTCACTGTCCCTGCAATTCCCATCTTGCCCATTGGAGGGTCATTTCTATGACCAATACGTAGTGTCATGCCTTGCAAATACCATCATTGCATCCCTTTCCACGAGGACAACATTCCCTCTGTTGACCATTTCCTGAGCAGACCACTAAAAACACTTGTTTTTTCCTTGGCGCTGGTAGCCCGTTATGCACTCGCGCCAATGAGGAAAATTAACACTGAGCCCATGCCAGCTAGCGCTCTGTCTCAGTGAGCTTCCCATGCCAATCTATTAATGGAAATTTTTTTAAAAATAGAGGCGAAGTTTCGATCACAACAACTTTTTGGATGAGTCATAGGGAGTGGTTCGACTAAATAACCACGGCCTTCCTCCTTTGCCCTCTTGTTTCCACCTTATGGGGAAACATCCCAAGGGATAAGGCCTCCCTTCCACTATTTTAGGGATCCCAACCTCCTCCTCTCCTCTATAAATATAGCCATCTTCCATTGATGTGCTAGTTGAACATGTTCTAGTTTAACAGATAGCTGAAAAATTTAGCATAGAGAAGAAGCAATCATAGCTTCGGGAGAATAGTGTAGAGTGTGATTGTTTTTGTGTGTTGAGAACATAGTGAGATCTTGGACATTTGTTCATGAGGGTGTGACAAACGTGCTTGGATACAGACATACCGAAGGAGAGCCTCAACATCAAGCCTTGGTTGTAAACTCCCCTTGTCTTTATCATAATAAAATGAATCTGATGTTTATCTTCCGTTCTTGTTTACATCTATAATGAGATTTCTAGCATTCCTTGATCAGCTAGATAGGTTGTAATTTTTTATGTTTGTCATGTTTTTACGTTTGTCGTGGTGTCTTGATTGCCTGTACAGGTAATCGAATGTTGGTAGCAGCGTGTATTGAGCTTGAGAAGAGCGACAGATCAAGAAGCTTCGATGGAAGAAGACAACATAGCATCAGAACGAGGTAGGTCATCTTCCTTGCTCTAATTTTCAGTTACAATCTAGGAAGGTAGATGTTAGTATGTTCACGTCGTTTCTATACCCACCCTAGGGCTAGAGGGATTGCCTCTGTTCGCAGAGGGGATTTACCTAGACAACACCCTCTTGGTTTGGATTGCGCAATCACTGGGGAAATCGATCTGCTGCTTATGCATCTCTTTGATCTCCTGCTTCTTCTTCAACGTTGGATCCTTCTGGTATACTCTATTTCTCCTCCTGCACTGCTAAACAAGCATTGATACCATGTGAAAATTCCATTACCCAGAATCCTACTGCAGCAATTGATGAGAATTCTTCTATTTGTTCATTTATGAACAAATTATTTAATGTGTTCTACTGTAAATATTGAAACCCATACACTACAGGCTTCACAAAATTAAATTGTGGCAAATAAATAAGTGTGGAAACAAGATCTGAGCAATACTAAATAATAGGCACATGACACCGTTACTTTTGGACTAAGTCAAAAAAAAAAAAAAAAACCATTGCGGGAAAATTGGTGCAATAGATGAGGGTTTGTTTATTATACAGTAATTTTGAATACAATTCGGGATGAATTACTAGCCATCCACACAGATAATCTGACTAACAAAGAGCTAGTGACGATTACCTCACACTGACACTGGGAAATCCTGACTAACCAAACACTGAGTTGATGAGCCCTATGTTGCATTTGCACAACCTCTGTGCAGTTTTGCATCACCTATGCTTGTTGGCTCTTTTTCTTACTGGACACTGATCTCTAGCCCCTCTGGTTTCACACCATGGCACGTTGGCACTTGATCTGACTGATCTTCAGCGGAATCTCGGATCTCCTCAAGGTTGTAGCATTGCCTTTGTGTGGCACTGCGCTACCTCTGCGTAGCTGCTACGCTGCCTCTCTACATACTGCCCTTTGTCTTCTTTGCAATGTATTCACGGCTCAAGAAAATCTCCAACCAAAAATTCTCTTCCCCTCTCTGTAAGAATGTTCTCAAATGATCTTCTCCTTGAGCACTGCTCACTAAAGAATTTCGATCTCTAGACTTTGTTGCCCCATCAAGTCCTTATAATCTTCTCGTTGAGACTTCAATGGTTGAGATTAAATCGCTAATCAACGGCTAAGATTAATTTGACTTGATCTCTGTATTTTCTAGAACATTCACACCTTGTTTTAATTAATATCCTTTAATTATTTTAATTTCCTAAGTTTAGACTTTGTTTCCCATTAAAAATAATTAATTATTTACGTAAAACACAATCCGGGTGGAATTTCCCAAAACACTTTCTGGGTTCTTTGGAATGCATGTACCTAAGCCTCCTTGCAAAATTTGTGACTTAGAGCACATCTTATGCTACTAGAAATCAACATTTTTTTTTTGTCAATCCAAGAAATGGATCCTAGTTCAAGCTTGAACACATCCAAAAGTTGGTTTTTACAATTGGGTTATAATACCTTATTATAATATGTGAATGTCACTAGGTTGAGCTTATCATTTTTTGTGAAAGCAATGCCAAATTCCAACCTTACTTTAATAAGGCTTCAAAAAACTTTTTTGGCAACTTTCTAGTGAATTACTATTTGTGAGATCATAAACATATAAATTGGACTTGTTGCAAAACTTATTTTAGGTTTGTGAAAGTCAAATAGGTTAGGGTCCCAACGATTGACTTTCAAAGAATTTCATCCACCTTGCTTGGACCTACATTAGTTGAAATCTTTAAGCTTGTCTCAAGGGGTTTTTAGATCTCTCTTGCATCATGACATTTTAAGCTTATCTTAAAGGGTTTTCATATCTAGTTTGCAATATGACATTTTGAACTTATCTATTAACTCTCTCGCATATTTTGTCTCTGAGATGGATATTTATCCCTTCTCTCACCTCACTTCAATTAGGCACAATAATGGAGTCTAAGATTTGTCATCTTGAATGCTTATATCAAATTTCATTTTACATCATTAATAACACTTGCACTACTTATTATGATAAGATCTTTAACATAAGAAAAAAAATCACAATGCCTTTACCAATTTGTATCAAGAGGACTATGTTGGAAACCATTTATATATATCATATATTGAGCATTGGGAAGTTTCCTCTAGACACAATGATTTCACACACAAGCAAACGAGATTATTTGTCTTTCTATATATATATTATTAAAATTGGGTCATGTAAAATTCATCTTTGAGATGACCATTGGGCAATGCACCTTTTATTCCCATTTAATGGTTCCTCAAGTCAAACTATGCAACTAAGACCAAGGCCATTCTAATTGTAATAATTTTTTTATTCAAGGTAGACTATTAGATTTTGTGGTTACTCCAAGAGAATATTTACCTTGCTAGGAGATGTTATGAAACCAACTCCAAAAATAGAAGAAAAGAGAGATCAACGACTTCGAGGGGGAAACCTCCAATACATTACATAAATGAACAATTCTTGGATGATACAAATGGAAAAACCTACTTTCTATATACAGGAGTCCATGGGACCACAATATAATCCTAGCCGACCTAACAATAATAATGTAAGCGCACAATAATAACAATATGGGCGTTATAGGGGTACAACAATAACAATAAGGGGGCTACACTAACAACAATAAGGGAATACACTAGTATTATAGGGACCTAACATGCCCCTCTCCGTAAAAAAATTGATGTCCTCAACGCTCGAGTAGCTCTGGATGCTTCTGTATAAAATTCTCATCCTCCCATGTAGAATCTTCAGTGGGTAAGTTCTTCCACTTGATGAGATACTCTAAAATTGATCGATTTCGTGGCTGTCGAGTTCTTGTTTTCATGATTTTTTCAGGTTCCAATGTGATTTTTTCTTCCTCATCAAGTTCTGGCAATATTGTTTAAAATGGAATTTTGTCACCTATAACCTTCTTTAAGCATGAAACATGGAAAACTGGATGCACTCGCGAAGAAGCAGGAGGCTCCAATTTTTGTGCCATATTACCAATCTTTTGCAACACCTTGTAAGGACCATAGTATTTTGGCGATAATTTATTATCCTTCTTAGCTTGCTTGAGGGAAATTTGTTTGTATGGTTGTAGTTGTAAAAATACCCAGTCTCCTACATCAAAACTTCTCTTGCTGCGATGTTGATCTGCCTATTGTTTCATTCGATTTTGTGCCAAATTGAGGTTATCCTTTAAGAGTTGGAGAACTTGTTTTTGATGTTCGATGTGATCTTCCATTGCTTGCACCTTAGAATTTTCTCTTAAATATGATGTGATGGACGGTGGATGAAATCCATAAAGTGCCACAAATGGGGTCATTTTTGCTGCAATATACACTACCATTCAGTGAGAGGTAACCACTTGACCCATTGTGTTTGTTTATCAGATACAAAACAATTAAGATATCCTTCCAAACATTTGTTCACTATCTCAGTTTTACCATCACATTGAGGATGATAAGATGAGCTATGAGCTAGTTGAGTACCCAAAAAAGAAAATAATTCCGTCCAAAAATTTCCAGTAAAAATGGGATCTCTGTCACTTACCATAAACTTTGGGTTTCCATGTAGCTTTTGAATTGTTTCCATAAATGCAGTAGCAACTGTACTTGCTTTAAAATGGATGAGATAATGCACAAAAGTGTGCATACTTGGTAAGTCTATCAACTACCACCATGATGACGCTCTTTCCTTTGGAATTAGGTAAACCTGTGATAAAATCCATTGAAATATCCTCCCAACGTTGACTTGGAATGGATAAAGGTTGTAGAAGACCCAGGGTCTTAATTGTCTCAACTTTATTTTGTTGACAAACCAAACATTCTGCCACGAACTTTTGAATATCAGATTTAAGGCCATCCAAAAAAAATCTTTCTTCACCCTTTGGTAAGTTTTTAAAAATCCAGAGTTTCCTCCTAAAGGAGAAGTGTGCAATTACAAAAGAATCTTTTGTTTTAGTTGGGAATTATTACAAAGATATAAGCTATCTTTGTACCATAAGGAATCATTTTTCCAACTAAATGTATCAGATGTACTAGGATCTTGCTTCAACTTTTGAATGAGTGTCCACACTTCTTCTTCCTTCTTCCATTCATCCCTTGTTTCAGTTATCCAATCTGGTTGGATTATAGAAATTTCACAAAGCAACGCTTGCACTTCTCATCCTTTCTTAAGAGTGCATCTGCAACAACATTTAGCTTCCCTTTTTTGTAGATGATTTCAAATTAATAACCCAACATCTTTGTGACTCATTTTTGCTACTCTTCTGAAGATAGTCTTTGTTCCAAAAAGTGTTTAAGACTATCATGATCAGTTTTTACCTTGAAGTGCCTTCCCATTAGGTAAGGTCGTCATTTCTTTAGTGCATGTATTATTGCCAACATTTCATTCCCGTAAATAGGTTTCTGTAGATACTTTCCTTTGATTAGACGACTTTAAAAAGAAATGTTTCTTCCTTCTTGCATTAAAACAACACCAATTCCAATTAATGAGGCATCACATTCCACAATAAAGGTTTTTGTGAAGTCTAACGTAGCTAAAACTAGTGCTAGACACATTGCCTCTTTAAGATGTTCAAAGGCCTTCGTTGTTCCAGGAGTCCATGAAAATTCATATTTCTTCAATAATGTTGTTAAAGGTGTTGCTATTCTCCCATAATTCTTAACAAACTTGCGATAATACCTTGTTAACCCGAGAAATCTTTGCAACTGCTTTATTGTTGTGGGGACTTTCCATTCCTTAATGGCTTTAATTTTGTTAGGGTCTACGTTGACACCCTCTTGAGATACAATATGACCAATATATTCTACCTCTTGTACTCCAAAGAAACATTTGGATGTTTTTGCATATAATTGTTTCTCCTCCAATAGTTTGAGCACTCTGTCAACATGTTGAACATGATCCTTCCAAGACCTGCTGTAGATTAGTATGTCATCAAAAAATACTAGAACAAATTTTCTAAGGAAGGGTTTGAAAATGGAATTCATCAACCCTTGAAATGTAGAAGGTGCATTAGTGAGGCCAAAAGGCATGACCAAAAATTCATAATGACCCTCATGAGTTCAAAATGTTGTTTTCGGAATATCTCTAGTCTTCATTCTAATTTGATGATATCCTGAACAAACCAACTTGGTAAAATAAATTGCGCCATGTAATTCATCAATCACGGGAATGGGAAATTTATCTTTAATAGTGAGCTTATTTAGCTCCCTGTAATCCAAACACATGCGCCATGATCCATCCTTCTTATGCACCAATACTACTGGAGTAGAGAAAGAACTTTGAATAGGTTGAATTATACTAGCTTCTATAATTTCTGCAATCATACGTTCATTTTTTCTTTTTTGGACATAAGGATATTTGTAAGGCCTTATGTTGGGAGGAACACTTCCTGGAACCAAATGAATAGCATGATCATGATCACGAATAGGTGGGAGTCCTTTGGGAGTATCAAACACCTTGGAATGATTTTCCAAGACTTTTTGGAGATCTGGAGAAATAGAGGATTTTGATGTTTGAACTTCTAGTGAGCATAATTGTACAATTACGCCTAATTGTTCTTTCATCAGAAGCTTTGTCTTGACATTAGAGCTTATTATCTTTCCCAACTTCCCCGCGATACCTCGTAATTCGATTTCTTTTCCTTCCGAAAAAAACTTAAAGAAAAGTTCTTGAAAATTAAAATCTACTATCCCCAAAGATTGTAGCCATTGTACTCCTAGTACAACATCAAAACCTCCCATTGGAATGGAAAGCATTGGACTATTCAATACATATTCCTCCATGGTTAGCTTGATATTATGGAATTTTCCAAAGAAATTTATAGTTCCTCCATTTGAAACCATCACTTGACATTTTGGTGCTGGGTATAGGAAACAATTCAATTCCTTGCCTACCATACAATGAATAAAATTATGGGTACTACCCGAATCAATCAACACTATTACATTTTTCTTCTTGATATGTCCTTCTATATTGAGAGTTTGAGGAGTGGTAATTCTTTCCAATTCATTACACAATATGGTCAAACTCATTTCTTCTTCTTTTAGGGTTGGTTCCTGGTGTATATCCTCTTCTTTTGAAGATTCTTGTTCATTTTCTTCTTCCTCCTCACAATCTATGTAAAATAATTTCTTCTCAACACACTTATGACCTTTCGTGTATTTGCTATCACAACTGTAGCAAATCCCTTTTTCTCTTTTTTCTTCCAATTGTTGTGGTGTCAGCCTTGTAGGTTATGCAAGTCTAGGAGTAGCAACACTTCCATATTTATATATGTGAGTGGTAGGCTTTCTTGTCGCCATAATTTTACATTCAATTTTTCTTTCCAACCTGAATGTCTTTTCCAATGAATCAGGTTCCCAAACGCGAACTTCATGTTGGATGTTATCCTTTAAAGTCCCTATGAAGACATCAATCCCGTGTTCCTCTAGAATATCAGTTACCCTTATATTCAATTTTTGGAAGTCCTCAATGTGCTCCACCACTGAACCCTTTTGTTTGAGATTTATCAATTGGATGAAGAAGGTGTTTCTCTTTTTATCCTCATAATGTGCTATCATTTCCTCCGTAAAAATTGACCAAGTGACAATTTTTTTATGGGAGAAAAGCCATTGATACCATACAAATGTATTTTGTTCTAAATGTAAAGTTGCAATGCGTACCTTTTGTGTGGTTTGCACATTATTAAGATCAAAATATTGCTCCATCTGTATTATCCATGTTACGGGATCCTTTCCATCAAACTTCCTGATATCCATATTTGGAATATGGTGGTTCTTCCATCCAACATTAGAGTTTATGAAATCATGATCAACATTTATTTTGTTCTCATCATGAGTTTCCTCTACTATATTTTCAACATTACGAAACATTTCTTGTATCAACTTTTTCAAACCTTCCATGTATGCTTTTAGATCATTCTTCATGTTTTCGATGTTGTCTTTCATGTCATCCATATTAGCTTCCATGCTAGATTCCATGCAATCCATCTTGGCTTCCACGCCTTTCTTCAAACCATCCATCTTCGCTTCCACGCCTTTCTTCAAAAATTCCATTTCATTTTTTGTTTTTCTTTGCGAGAGCGAAATTTGGTGCACTTTTTCTTGTAATTTTGATAGATCATGTTGCAATTCTTCATCTTCATTAGACATAGTAGAGTATTCTGAGGGATCAATTGGTGTTGAATTATTTTTAGGAGGCATTTTAGAACCCAATACTGATATCTATGATCAATAGTTCCTTGGAATCACTTAAAACTAATTTTTCAAACAAGACTTATGAAATTTGAAAAAAAATACACATCTTTTTCTTGCTTTTGAGGAGCTTGATATTGAAACTGAATTATCTCTATAACTGCGGATCTTCAATATTTGAAATTTGGTCCTACAGTAGCCCTCTGAATCTTCTTTCGAATGCCACAGATCTGACATGATTTGAATACTTAAAGACAAAATTATGCCCAATCTCCCACCATAACCTAATTATGGATTGGTTCAGTAGAGCGAACTTATACGGCGTGCCACGTGTCATTATTTCCTCTTTTGGCTCTAAAATTTCTGCACAGGAAACTACAGTCCGTGTGATTGTGGCAACTTTTTATAGAATTCCAATCCGATGCTTAGAGAGAGAGTTATGATGATTTTCCCATGGTCACCTCTTTGAGACGAAATTCGGGAGCTTGAAACAAACCTAACTTCCACAGGCCATATCTCCGAAAATATTGTGAATCAAGCTCTGAAATTTTTCCACGACATTCCTAACGATTTCAGATTTTCTCTATAAAAATTTCATCTTCTAAACCCGCGTAGAAAAAAATTACAGCGAAAATTCCATGATGACCTGTTTAGGTCAAATTCCTGAGCCTGAAAACATCCCTAACTTCCACAAATCATATCTCCGAAAATATTGTGAACCAAGATCTGAAATTTTTCCACGATGTTCCTCAAAATTTCAACTTCGCGTTGTAAGAATTTTAGCTTCTGAACCTTCGTAGAAAAAACGTTATAGAGAAAATTCCATGATGACCTGTTTGGAGCAGCAAAACCCTAGAATCCAAAGCTCTGATACCAAATGTTATGAAACCAACTCCAAAAATAGAGGAAAAGAGAGATCAATACCTTATAAATCAGCCACTTCGAGGGGGAAACCTCCAATACATTACATAAATGAAAAATTCTTGGATGATACAAATGAAAAAACCTACTTTCTATATATAGGAGTCCATGGGGCCACAATATAATCCTAGTCGACCTAACAATAATAATGTAAGGGCACAATAATAACAATATGGGGGTTACAGGAGTATAGCAATAACAATAAGGGGGATACACTAACAACAATAAGGGGATACACAAGTATTATAGGGACTTAGCAAGACATTTCATGGACAGCTAAGTCTGGGTGGATGCTTAATCTTAGTTACAATGCTAGTATGGTGTCATTACCTAGGAGATTATTTCTTTAATAGGCATGATGACAAATTCATTGCATGCACATAATGGGGAGTTTGTTGCTCGATTAGGGGAGATGTTTATAAGTTCAAATCTTTACAAGTGAAGCAATTCATACAACTTCTTAAAAAAAATAGAAAGAATAGAAATGATATACACAGTACGCAAATATTTCCCTATAAAACCATTAACTAGGAAAACCAACATGACTTAGAGTAACACCACTCTATTCATCATATTAACTTCACCATTCACAATATAATCCTCTTTTTTTAACCAATAATAGTTTAAAAACCTAATCCCTTAATATAAATTATATTACAATGTGTTTATATTAACCATTGGCTAAAAAAAATTAAAATGGACCAAAAATTGACCTCCTGTGTGTTGAGAAAAGTGTTTTCATTGATGTCAAGCCTAGGGAGCTTATAGAAGTGATATTTTTCAGCACGTTGGAAGTTATAGTTGGTTGTGTCAAGTTCATGGGGAGCCTGGTAAGTGTGTTATCATTGTTGTGTCAATAAGTGTTACGACCTAGCTTGAGGTCAAGGATAAATTCAATATATTTGAAGGAATTTTTGCTTTAGTTCCTCAACAACAATGAGAAAACTAAGTGCTTAGTTGGATAGTCCTCTTAGAGACCTTTTTGTTGATTTTTACATGGTATTCTTAACTGATATTTATCTTTGATGATTATGATATTTTCACATTCTTATTCATTAATTCCATCATTCAATAATTACACATAAGATACCAACCATATAGAGAATAAGACAATAGGATCATAAAGAGATAGCCACACAAAGAACACAAATTTTTACCCTGGGAAAACCCATAATGGGGAAAAAACCAACCAACCTTTTCTTTAGAGAATAAATGCATCAAGAGATACATCAAAGTCAACTAACCAACAATATGACCAACCATCAAAGACCAAGTCAGCCCTCCACAATTATGTCCATGAATTTCCTTGCAACAAGGTCTCCAAAACCATCCAACAAATTTTCCTCAGAGCTTGCATTGTACCATAGAGATATATCACAAAATTCAAGGTCTTAAGGGGGTGAAGTTTGACCTTTGTCTCAACCTTAGAGTTGGGATCATTTCACAAAATTTTGTGTCTCAGAACCACAGGATATGAGCCTCAGAACTTTTCATTATTCCTCAGAAAAACATTGCCTCAGACCTCACATTTATTCCATAGAAGATGTGTGCCTCAGACACTTTGTATTAGCGTCAAACCTTTGCATAAGCCTTAGATATATAGGTGATCCAATGTGTGTTTTGGAAGAGAGTGAATAGGCTCTATTTTTAGTGATTTGTCGATGCAAAAAGATGTTTCTCTTGGGAAAGCCGACTTGATATTGGCTGTTCGACTTGGTCACTTATGGAGGTAAAATATGAATTCAAAATTTCATTTTTTCCCGCTCTTGATAAGCCTTATAAAAATTTGTCCTTTTGATTACAAAATAAATATTTTTCTTGCAAGCATGAAGAACATGCTTCAAATAATTTTCTTTGTAACTATTACAATGTACAAGTGATACATTATGACGGTTGACCATAACTACAAAAAATTAACACTCCCTCTTAGCTATGGAGGTATTCATAATGACTATCCACATGTTCTTCGTATACTTGATCTCTTTAAGGAAAGGTATAATTTATCAATAGCATCATCATCTAGGTAAAAATTCTTAACCTACATTAGCATCATCATTAACATCATCTACCATTAGCATCCACTAGTATCCATATCTGGGGCGGTACGTAACCCATGGCTTCCCATCAACATACTAGGACTCACTCCTCCACAGTGATCGGTCCTCAATGTTGAAACTCAACCCTCCTGAGGAGTATTATCAGGCACTTAGGCTCAACCCTCTTAACAAATACTCACTCAACCCTCCTGGTGAGTACTCGCTTAACCCTCCTTGGGAGCACTTCCTCAACCCTCCTAGGGAGAACTTCCTCAGCCCTCTTGGGGAGAACTCTCGGCCAAGATATCACTCAACCCTTCCCAGTTGGTGATCAAGTATAGATGTTGAAGGACCTCACTACACCCTTCCTTGGTGTGTGATTGGGTCTAGGAGCTCACTACACCTTTCCCTGGTTTGTGATTAATTGGAGATGTTGAAGGTCCTCACTCAACCCTTACCTGGGCAGTCATCGAGGCTCGATGCTAAAATACCTCACTCAACCCTCTCTTAAGGAGAGATTGGGTGTACACCTTAATCACCCATTCATTGGGAGTAATCGGGTCTACTCACCAAAAGGAACTCACTCAACCCTATTTGAGGAGCACTCTAGGCTAGTCAAACCATTCTCCCTTTTAGGAGAATGTCCATGCAAATTGGTGTCATATCAACGCCCACTCTCAAAGAGAGGGATAATCTCGAAAAGCCCCAACTTTTCTCCGAAGTAAAATAACTTCTTCTTAGGAAATGTCTTCATTAAAACATTAGTTTTCTACTCATCGATGGAGATGTACTTGATACTTATTTTTCTCTCCCTATACCATATATTGGTACTAGATCTCTATTGATCAGTGATTGTCATTGATGTCAACCCAAGCAACACCAGGGGCTACCCTGATCTTACATGGGAATTTTGACTTGAAAAATTACTCTATTCTAAGTCAAGGATATTTTAAATGGCTTCTACTTGTCGAGATGTTTCCGTTGAGAGATGTTCGTGTTTGAAGTCAGTAACCCCAATTAGTGGGCTAAAACACCATGGGATTGTGGCATGACACTAATCATTGGTTGTGGTAATTTAATAGTCAATAATTAATAATTTTTTCAATTCCTAAAATCCCTCCAACTTTCACTTGTTGAAGACCCTCTCAACCTAAACATTTATATAAATTGTGACCCTCATATCCTCCTCATGTAAGGATTTCTCTACTTAAAACAGGTCATTGTGGCATTTTTGCTATAACAATTTTCCTGCGAAGATTCAGATGCTAAAAAAAAAACCCATTTGATTTGAAATCTTGATGAAGCACAAATCTGAATTTAAAATATTGGTTCGCTATATTGTTAGAGATATGATCCGAGGAAGTTAGGTTTTTTGCAGGCTCCCGAATTTTATGTCAAACAGGTGACCTTGGGAAAATTGTCATAAATTTCTCTCTGAGAATTTGATTCAAATTTCGTAAAAAGTGACAGAAAGAGGATGGGTTGTAGTTTTTTGGGTATAGTTTTAGGAGCAAAGGTTGAATCAGTGACATGTGGCACTACGTACAAGTTCACTCTATTGAACCAATCTATAATTAGGTCATCGTAGGAGATTGGGAATAACTATTTCTTGAAGAATCCAATATTGGTCAGATCTATGGGGTTGGAAAGAGGACTCATAGGGCTAGCTCAGGACACAATTTCAGACCTTGGAGATATGAAATTACATAGATACAACAGATTCAATATTGAGCTTCTAGAAGGCAAGAAAAAATATGCATTCAAGGATCACTACAGTAAGGAAAACACATCAATAGTCAAGGGTAATTCTGCTACAAAAAGGTATGTACGATTAGTGTTTGAATTTTAATTTCAATATCATCTATGACATGTGTTTTTGCAAGATAGTGTAATTATTTTGTATGTATGTTTGATTTGGTTTTGTTCATAAATTTTGAACGTATTTACATTTGAATTTTGAATATTTCTCTGACATATAGTTTGCAAGATAGTGTAAGTATTTTGTTTGTATATTTCTTTGGGTCTCGTTCATTAATGCATGTGCAGGAAGGAGGACATAATAGGACAAATTAGACACATACTAGAAGGACAATGAAACACCAAAGTACCATTACTTGAAGCAAGCACAACAATACCTCAACAGTTGCTAATGTTCAAAGAAGCAATGTCAAGTCAAGTATCAGGTCATGTCAAAAGTCTGTATTGTAAAAATCATCATTGTAAAATTGCAAAAGAGTAATTATTGTAAATGAGTTAATTTTCCTAGCGTTGGAGACACATTGTTGGGAGGTATAAGTGTCATTCTTGGATAATGTTATGGTTGGGTTTTAGGTCATATTGTGATTGGGTGATTGGTCTAGTTCAAGAAAATCACTATGAATCATATTGTATCATGGATCATTATCCCTAGTACAAGATTCCACACTATTGTATTATTTATAATCGTTATAGGGTGGCAAGGAGGTGCTAGGTTGGTGCATGAAGTCACCTACAGGTTGGAGCTTGTGAAGACTTCATGGTGGTAGGTTGGTCTAGGATGTCGGGGCATCCATTCAGTTGACTATTGAAGAAACCAGAGCATTGGGGCATCCTTCCAGTGGGAGCTAGAGAAGGATGATTTTCTAGAATTCTAGGAAGGTGTACCTTTCATTTCAGTTGGGGCTGAAGATTAAATAATTTACTAGAAAAGTGTTTGGTGGTTTTTGACCCGGAGGGTGTTTTCCACCTAAAATTCATGTGCCTATTGTGGTCTATTTTTTACTGTTGTTACTGGATAAACATCAATAATAATTGAACATTAAGTAATGCTCTAAAAATATTTAAAAGTGTTAATTGATAAGAAATATTGATTCACCCCCCCCCCCCTTCCCCCTCAATATTTCCAACAATTGGTATCAAAGCTTGGTTCATTCAGTAGCAGTCTAACATCTTGAAGGAGGTCATGGAGTATACTAAGAATAGAGTTCCTATATTCAATGGAAATAACTACGCACTTTGGAGTGGAAGCATGCAGGTTCATTTGTTGGCACAAGAATACGAAGTATGGGAAATCGTTGAAAAAGGATTTACAGGGACCCAGGATGAACAAGGAAAGAAAAATATGGTATACGATGCAAAGGTTAAAGATATAATTATCAGTGGACTTATTGAATTTTTCTATCTTAAGGTACCGGGTTGCAAAACTACTAAAGAAGTATGGGGCAAGCTTGAAAATATATATGCAAGTGACTCAAACATGAAAGAAGCAAAGCCTCATATTTACAGGGAAAATTTTGAGCAACTCAAAATGAATGAAGATGAAAATATTGATGTATACTTACAGAGTGTTGATGAAATAACAAATGCATTGGAAGGTTTGGGAGAACTTGTCGACACAAAAATTGTTGTCTGAAATATCCTTAGAACCTTGTCGGCCAGATTCAACCCAAAGGTATCTATCTTGGAATATAGTTCGAATTTAGCAAATATTAGCAAAGATTAATTTTAGGGAGTTCTTAGAGCATATGAAATGAGGATTGAAGAAGAGGACAACATATCTCACCTATAAACAACATTCGGCGCATCCAAGAAAACTAGTAAGAACAAGCATACTCCAAAAGCAAAAACTTGTAGTTGTAAGGAAGAAGAAAAGGAAGAAGATAAAGAAGAATTTTCAGATAAATAATTTGCCTGCTTCACGTGAAAAATGAGAATAGGTACAAGGAAATTGAAAGGTAAACTTCCATTGTTATGTTTCGATTGTGGTGAGGTTGGGAATTTTGTAGCCAAGTGTCCTCACAAAAATGAGGTTGTTACGAAAGGAAAGAAAGGTCTGAGGAAGTTCAACAAGCAAGGCAAGAATAAATGGTTTAAGAAGAGTTTCTTCTCCAAAGAACATAACTCCTAATCTAATGAAGACAATGATAATGAAGAAGAAATCAACGAAAGAGTATTGTTTATGGCCAAGCATAATAAGAAAGAAGCATCTAACAAAGAAGGAAATGAAGAAGAATAGCTAACTGAGGTTGAATTTCAAAACGAATTTATAAGGGTTATCAAAGAGCTCAAGGTTGAGAAGAAACATGTCAACACTCTTGAAGACGAATTAAAGATAGAAAGGGAACTGGTCCTAAATCTTAAAATCAAGGTTGAATAATACAAATGAGTTGAAGAACTCGGGGAAGAATTAAAGGAAAGAAACAAGGAAAGAGAAGCATTGGAATATGAAATAGTTTCTCTTCGAAAGAAAGTAAAAAATGGAAAACCTCTTCAAAATTACACCAACAGCTCCAAGGCATTGGAAGAAATCATCAATAATAAACCATAAAACAGTGACAAGACTGGTCTTGGTTACAAAGAAAAATCTGAAAAGGAGCCAAGTCCTTCTATGACAACAAAAGATGATGGATATGCACAATCTAAAAAGAAGGTAGACCTTCCATCCAACTTGTTATCACAAAATTGAACCTCATAGGCTGCTAATCAGATAGTCTCATGTAACTATTTCAAACCAATCTTGTGACTGAAGCTTAGCCTCTTCAGTCGGAGAGGGCTCTCTCAAAGGGTTAAT
The DNA here is from genome assembly GCA_034641835.2 of Pinus albicaulis. Taxonomy (NCBI): domain Eukaryota; kingdom Viridiplantae; phylum Streptophyta; class Pinopsida; order Pinales; family Pinaceae; genus Pinus; species Pinus albicaulis. The sequence goes on along the minus strand of CM076584.1, from coordinate 368,872,892 downwards.
GATATTAAATAAATATGTATTCAAATGGCTAACTCTGTTTGGGAAACAACTTGCTTATCATGATTGTATGTTGAAAATAATATCAGTATGCAAACATTGGGCTTATGGAGTCAACACTTTCAGTGATTCAGTAATCAGTTCACTTGACATGGAAGCTAAGGCAGGTAAGAGTTTTTATCAGTAGTACCCACGCACATGAAACAGGGAAATACACAGTCAATTCATCTATAAAGGAAGTCAGAGCATTACATGAATGAATTCTGAGTATCATAAATGAAAACCAATGCAAATGGGACACATAAAATATATAGATAAGATAGATAGGCACTAAAAACTCAATTATAATCTCAGGTTGGTCAAGAAACAAATCTTTGTATTGCTGAAACAGTCAAATTACATAAAGCTGTATTTTTGCCAAAAAATCTCCAACCCCTAACAAATTCGACCCTATGGAATTTAATAGACTTTTTACATCATGAGATGATCTGCCTCCTAGATAGATTCATCAAATTTTTACCTAATGACACCTTGCATAACCAAAAAACATCTACTTAATGACAAAATGACAGCTATCCTACTTGACAGTCCTTATCCTACTAGGACTCAAATTGCTTATTATTACTTTTAACAACTTTATCTTCTAAAGAAATCACATCTTTGACAAGTATGCTTTCACATGTTCGAATTGGTATGATGGGACTCATCATTACATGATGACTTAATTTAACCTCCTATAAAAGTGGAAACAAAATCTTGTTTTTTAGGAAAATGATCTTTTTCTTCCACGAATTCTTTGGCTGCTAATTTATCTTCATTTTGTGGTATTTAAGTGTTGAATAACTGCTTGTCATGGTTCTTTAACTCTTAGATAAGATCCAACTGTCTGAAAATGCTCCAAAACCTGCTAAAACAACTCCAACATTGTACACTACGAAAGTAAGGCAATTTCGGAGCGTACTTTAGTAGTGCTGAAAAAATGCCATTCACCCTCAATATTTTTTATTCTTTCCTTTGGCATGGTCTTCATCATCCTTAGACACATCTCCCACACAAATTTAACCTTTTGACACCTCCCAAAACTAGTTCAAAAAGGAAAAAGAACAACTACAGTAGTTTCGTAGCGTTTTGTTGTCCTTCAAGCCCAGGCACGCTACGAAACTGCTGAAATTCCATATTTTTGTGCAATTTGAAAAATGAACCCTCTAAGTGCAAAAACCTTGTTTTTAACATATAATTAGCCTTAAAAACCATAAACAAACTCACCTTATCATCCTTGAGGCATTTCTTCTTCATTTATGATTGGTTAAGTTATTGGCTCTTCAAGCACTGTCATTTTAAGCCCTTTTTTCTCTAAATCTTCATGAATTAGTTCAAGCTACTCCTAGAGGTCCTTAACCTGATCTTTCAACCTTCTATTGGTGGCTTTCAATTTTTTTTTCATCCTTTTGACATGTTTGGCCTCTTTCCTTGCTGGAATGGTCCATTTGATAAGCTGTTGTGTGTTATCCAAAGTCTTGGAAACAGTGTCAACCTGTTCTTCCCAAATTGCCTTCATCTTTTCAAATTGAATCTTCTCTACACTGTGTTTCCTTGTCTCTCTTTTCATAACAGAAATTTGATGATTGGCCAATTTCAATTGTTCTTCAAGGAACTGTAACTCTGTTTTTTCCATCACCTTCTCTTTTCCTTTCTTTGTTTTGCTAATTGTGTCTTTTTCTGTAGGTGATGAAAGATCAATGATCTCCTGTGGTGGCTGAACTATAGCAGTAGGTGGTGGAACCTCTTTACTGCTCTCTAATAGTTTCCTAGCATGCCTTGTCATAGGCTTTCTTGCTTGGAACATCAAACCTGCATCTTCTCCCTCAAATTCTAATTTCTTTGCAGATTTAGCCTTTTTTAACTTTTGTCCACCTTCCTTAATGTCCTCAGCCTGAACTATAGGAGTTTCTTCTATGTCAATGGCATGTAAGATATCTTCTAGGTTTCATTTGGCCACTCCTCTTTCTTCTATAGCCACTTTTTTCTCTTCTAAGGCCACTGTTTGGCTCCTTGTCATCCTTTTTGTTCCTTGTTTACTCACAGCTTGTTTTACTTTTGCAGGTTTGACCACCTTTGACTTTTGTTTTGCAGGTGGGACATTTGGTGTGTCAAAACTCTCAATTGCTTTGGCTACATCATAATTGGCTCACTTGGTTCTACTCTTGTAGGTTCACTTGGTTCTGTTGCTAATGGTTCACTCTGCTCTACTACTAATGGTGATGGAATTTTTCTAGGTTTAGGAGTTCTTGAAGGAGTAAGAGAATCCAACTCAAAACCACTAACAAACAAAAATGATGACCAATCTCTGCTTAACCTTTGGAATTCATCTAAAACCAAAAGCTTCATTAAACCATGATGAAACAATGAAGTCTCACTATCTTTAGACTTTTCTTGGACCTTATCTGCCATTTTTGACAAACTTCTATGTAAATAGAAAGTCAAATCGAGGTAAATCTTACCCGTAAGGTGCAGAAGTAACTTGAAATGATATGAGTAGACTTTGTGGTATCTCCCTTAACAAGTAAAGCACTTTTGGATGATGAGCATCAATTTTGAATAGTTGTCCTTTATGCAGCTTCTAGAATAGCATTGGTGAGATGCATTTCAGTATGCTCATGCTTCATAAAATCTTTGCACTGCTCCATGTTAAACTTGAAACCTTTGAACCACTTCTCTTATCCTTTTGGAATCTCTATAGCAATTGAAATAACCTCTGGTGTGATGGACAAACTAAGCATTCCCACTTTGGTGGTTGTTCCACTGAAATTCAAAGCAAACTCTTTGGAAACCTCTGTATGACAGCCTTGTAATTTCTCACAAAACTATAAGCAACCTGTCCTTCTGAAGACTTCAACTGTTGTTGGGTCTTCATTGATCAAATTCATGTATGCTGGTTCATATCTCAGGAATTAGACACCCTTGTTTGTCCTTCTTTTTTCTGCCATGGTTACATGAATGTCTTCATAGCCTCGCTTGATAATTTACAGCCTCACTTGATAATGCTCAATGTAAACCTTTAAAAGCACCAACCAAAGCTTTGGCTTAATGCAATAGCTCTCCAGAGCTCGATATCATGCAAAGAAAGAGTGAGAAATGAGAAATGATTAAATTAGGAAAGGTTTTGAAGTTTTGATGTCTTCTCATGACTCAATGATGACTCATACATACCTAAACTGATCATGATGACTGCAGACCTGAGCATGTACCTTGATTTTATCCCTCCATGACTCGAATGGCATCTAACTTACCATTTCCCAATGATTTTCTGACACCTAACAGCTAAAATAACAAGACAGACAGGAAATCGTGCTTTCGTAGTGTATCTAGTGTAAATTTGCCTATTTTCTCTACGAAACTATCAACAGTTTTGTAGTGAAAAGTGACTTTTTCACAGTGTAGTTCGCTACGAAACTATGGTTTCTTGGCTAAAATGTCCTTTTTGATACAAAAACCTTGGAAATTGAAATCAGTTAGAAAATAATGAGTGATGTGACATGAGGGAGTTTGAAAATGAGTGGGTTTAGACCTTAGGGTAAACTTAAACAAGAAAAAATTAATATTTCCCTTGACCAAGCATATAAAAAATGAATCCTACAACCTAATTTTTGACACATGAACCTATTTGACCCTATCAAAATATGCTTCATTTTTTTGGGTGATAACAGTGGCTCCACTTGGGATGGTGTGCCCCAGTGGTACATTAAAGAACCAGTAGTTCTAGTGCTACTATCCATCTTCTTGAAAAAAACAAAAAACTTTAAAACTACCAAATTTTTTCTTCAAACTCTAATGGCCTTCACTTCGGGCTCAATATTGATGATTCAACTTGTCATTATTAGCATAAAAACACATAAATGGAATATATACAATGGTATGAATGATCAACATATTTTAAGAATATTAGTGCTTCAAAAACTTGCCATTGACAGGCCCTCCAGCACATGGTTTTCCATCCATCTCCTGCAAAATGTAAGTGTTGTTCCCATGGAATGCAGCTAATTTGAATGTACCATTCCAAATGTTCTCAAACTTACCATGTTTCCCCTTCTCTTCAATCCTGGCCTCCCATTTCAAAACCACATCTTGGATTTGAAAATTTTCTTCCTTGACCTTCTTGTCGAATGTATTCTTGATTCTGTTTTGAGATTGATGATTACTGTTATAGAATTCCTCCCTCTTCTCTTGCAAAACTATTAGCTTATTGATCCTTCTCTGAATTGCATTTGGCTCCTCCTCCAATCCTTGTAGCAGCTTCATGACAAGCACTCCTAAGGATGTAGGAAAGATGACTTCAGCCCCATATACCAGCTCATAAGGTGAAGTTCCAATTGACCTCTTTGTGCACACTCTATTAGCCCATAGAGCATACTTCAACTTCAAATGCCATGACTTCTTATTTTCCTGATCACCTTCTTTATAATGAAGTAGAATGACCAAGAGTAATACGATATTGATGACAAAAACTAATCAGCTTCTTAGAATTAAATTCCTGAGCATTATCAGTGATGATCTTCATAGGACAGCCAAATCTAGACAATATATTATTTTCCACAAATGAAATGGTAACAGAATCATTTGCTTGCCTAGTTGGGGTTGCTTCAATACATTTGGTGAAATAGTCAGTTGTTGTCATAATCTAGTGATGCTGACATGATGATGATGTATGAATCTCACCAATAAAATCTAGCCCCCACTGTTGAAATGGTGGCTCAACATACATTAGCATCAAAGGTAAAGGTACAAGCTTCTTATTACCATAAAAAATCTGGCATTCATGGCAGGCAACAATCTTTTTTGTAGACATATTTAAACATTATAGGCCAATAGTACCGTGCTCTGAGAATCTTGTTAGTTGTAGCCTTCCAATAATGATGACCTCCACAATCTCCTGTGTGGAACTCCTTAATCACTTTATCAGCCTCCTCTTCCAGCAGATAATTCAACAAAATACCACTGATGTCCTTCCAAGACAGATTTTTGTCAATGATGCAATACCTCAAAGAATTTAACTTCACAAATCTTGCCTTGGACTTTGTCAACTCAGCAGGTGCTCTATGATGATGTAATACAAAAACTATGTCCTTATACCAATCTGAAATGATGTAATTTTCTTCAATATGGATCAACTCTTCTTCTTCATCTGAAATTTCTGAAATTTCTGCAATTAAATTCATGTCAAGACACTCAAAGTTTGACTGTGCCATCATTATTGCTAGACCTTTTCATTTGACCATTTTGTTGGCTTGATCTCTATGTCATATTCCAGCAAGTTAGCAATAAATTTCCCCCTCTTACCATCAGGGTCATATTGAGTTAGGATGTCTTTCACCACAAAATTAGGAACAAAAGCTATAATATGAGATTTCAGAATGTAAATTCTAAAATATTTGATGGCCTTAACCAAGGCATAAGATGTTGTACTTCAGCTATGAGTTAGTAATGTCCTACTAAAAAATGAAATGGGCTGCTCCGTACCTTGTTGTCCTTTCTGCAACAAAACTCCAACAATTGTATTTTCTGATGCAAAGGTAAAAACCAGAAATTCTTTTGAGAAATCCGGGCTGATCAACACTGGTGCTTGGGTGAGTGCCTTTTTGATCTCCTCAAATGAGTGCTTTTCTTCTGTTGTCCACTTGATGTCAACTCCTTTCTTCAGTATCCTTGTTATGTCCTTTACAATCTCAGCAAAATTAGGAATCATTAGGGGAATTTTGAGGTCTAAAATGGGTCTCCTAAGAAAAATGTACAATCAAAATTCACTTTATGAGAACCAACCACATTTTAGGGGATGACATCATCCCTAATGGTTGAGGTGGCATTGATTGAGTTAAAGGTACTTACTTGTCACATTCTCAATGGTGGATAAAAACTCATGGTTAACCATGGTAGTTCTCTAAGAAATTTTAAAGTCAAAGTAAAGTACTCATAATAAATGGCATTTCACACTTTTTGAATAAAAATATATTGTTGTCATTTCATATTTGTTGAAAGAAACATGCATATCCCTATACATTTATTATATTATATTATATTATGTTATGTTATTTTTATATAGTATATTAATTACATGTTATTATACAATTTCAATAATATAAATTTTAATTAATAGCATATAATAATTAAGAATTTATAAATTTATATTTATATTTTATTAAGTACAAAGGAAAAATGCATTATTTTTTCAATGATAATGATTTTTTCTTGAAAAGTTCATTCTTATTTATAGTCACATCAATACAATTTTTTTTATTAATTTTATTTTGGTACAACTTTTGAATTGAATTTAACTATGGTTACATGGATTGTGCTGCAAAAAGTGAATTTAAATTCATAAATATTATTTTATTAGTTTAGCTATTATTTTATTATTTCCTTAGGAGGCCCATTTTAGACCTCAAAATTTCCCTAATGAAATCTCCTTACAAAATTTACCTTTCCAAGAGAAGACTGAATCTCCTTTCTTCTTCTAGGCAAATCCACTTTCTGAATTGGATTGACCCTATTTGGATCAATCTTAATCCTGTCTTTAGAAATAATATGTCCAAGTAATTTACCTGAAGTTAAGGCAAAATTTCTTTTGGTGGGATTTAGAGAAATGCCAAACCTTCTACACTTCAGCATAATTCTTTCTAGGTGCTTCAAGTGATCTTCTTCCCTCCTTGAGAAGACTGTTATGCCATCTAAATAGACAACCACCATTTTTTTCTTCTCCTCAGCAAAAGAAATGTCCATTTCTCTCTGAAAGGTAGCTCCTGCATTCATCAAACCAAAGGGCATCTTGGCATACATGAATGTGCCCCATGGTGTGGTAAAGGCTATTTTTTTCTGATCTTCCGGATGCACAAGTATCTGATTTTAACCTGAAAAACCATCAAGCATAAACATCCTTTAGGAACCAAAAATGTTTTGCAAAATTTGGTCCATCTTTGGGAGAGGGTAGTTGTCCTTCAGAGAAGCTTTGTTCAAGTTTATGAAGTCAATGCATATTCTGATTTCTCCACTCTTTTTTTTTACTGGAACCAAGCTTGCAAGCCACTTTGAGAATCTGATTGGAACAATGATTCTGGCATCAAAGAGCTTCTTGATTTCCTTCTCAATCAGAGGCATGAGAAGTGGATAATACTTCTTCAAATCAGCATAACTCCAAGAAAAAACATCTATGAATATTTTCATCATCTCAATATATTTGTGCTTCATATCAGCTGAAAGAAACTTTGAAAGTTTAATCATTTTTGGCATAGCTACTATACCAAGGTTACAACTCTCTACCTCTTCATCATCATCTTGTATCTTAGGAGATTTAAACACATCATTCTGATCGAAAATATTCTCAAGGGGTATGAGGCCTTTGGGTATAGAGTTATTCTTTAGCTGTAACACTTCAAAACTTCCCTTAGATTTAGCAAGCATGATTTTCTGATCTACTTGTATATTTTCAAACTCTTCTTTCAGCTCAATAAAATTCTTTACTTGTTGTTCATCGTCAAAGACTTGCCAATGGATAATGTTATTAGGGATGGCTGGTCTATGGCAAACCTCAACCTCATATTTTTTAGTGGAATGTATGGGAATGATGAAAATACTTGCAGAGATAGCTAGGGAGTCAGCAATGGAGTTTTGGTCCCTAGTCTTATCAATGAATGAATGTTCTTGGAAACTTTCCAACATATCCATGACTAAATTTCTATATCCTCTCATTCTCACATACTTTGTTTGATACACACCTTCAACCTGTTTAATGACTAATTCAAAATCTCCACAAACAGAAATATTTTGATCACCCATTTTTTTCAAAACTTCTAAACCCAAAATCAAAGATTCATACTCAGCTATGTTATTTGTGCAATCAAAATTCAGTTTGTAAGAAAATAACTTACTTTCATCATTTGGAATTGTGATCCAAATCCCTGCTCCTACCCCATCTCTTCCTGTTGATCCATCAAAGTGTAACAACCACCAACCTTCCGCCTTCTCCTCACTGATTTGTTGATCTTATACTTGCTGATTTTACGTCCGCTGAATTGTAGATTGTTGATTTTCTGCCTTCTTTTCATCTTCTACTTCATTAGTCAACTCATTGAAAAGAATAGTAGATCCAAGTTCAGTATCAAGAGCATAAATTAGAAAGTTTTGAGGTTTATCTTTACTACTAACCATGTAAGCCATTCTTGTTTCTCTATAAAGTCTCCTTTGCTCACCAAAAATAGGAATGGTGGCATAAGTAATGTCCATCTGCATTGTACCTTTGATTTTTGCTGCCCATGATGTTGATAATAACATGCCAAAATTTGGTGGAATGTCTGCTACCACAATGTCCATAACCACTATCTTGGAAGAGACTTGTGTAAGACCAACAACAACATCTTTAATTAAACCAATGCACTGAACTCTTTTTTAATAAAAGGAAAAAAAATCCTCATACGATCTAGTAATTTCTAACCCCATCCTCTCCATGATTATTTTTGGCATAAGATTGTGAGAGGCCCCTGAATCCAACATGTAATTATGCAATGTCATGTCATGAATGCTAAGGCTAACATAAAAGGAGGCACCTCCTTATTCTATTCATCTTCTAATCTTGGACCCAAGTATATGGTTGGATGATCTTCTTGAATATTTAAGATATCAGCAGCTCCTGGTTGTGAATTCAACATTTTCACAATCTTACTTCTGTATTCATTTACCTTAATAATTTCTCCAAAAGGTACTGGTATTTTGACCTTAGAAATTTCACTCTCCAAACTAAAAACAAAAGCAGATTTTTCATTTTCTTTGATAGGAGGAGGAGGTGGTGTATCTTTCTTACCTTCAGCAGCTTTGGGGGCATCTTTCTTAGGCTATGTTTTGTTTTCAATGATTGGCACATTTCTGTTTCTGCATCTCAAATATTGCATGTTGATACCCTTTAAAATAATCAAATGGCTCCTCCTCCTTATTCACTTCATGGTCTGACTCATCATGTTCCCCCTTAGTCAAGAATATTCCAGACATGTCTTCATCTAGACAATGAATGGACTCTTCTAGAATTTCAAGTTCATCATATTCATCAACTAAGTTATGTTGAAAAGGAGGTCTCACTGGAGGGTCAGGCTGCTAATTTCTATTTTCCCTTGGCCTTTGCTGGTTTTGAGGTCTTCTGAATTGAGGATTTCTAAACTGAGGCTCATGTTGTGCAGGAGGAGCAAGGGTATTCCCAAGGGCAAGCCTATCCATCAATATTTCCATTGTCTCCATCATTGAATCAAATTTATGATCAAAGGTGGAAGGCTTATCTTCTTCTTTCAACTTAGTCTTACCCATATTGGACTTTTTTGTCGCTATCATATTAACCTCTACCTTCACTCCATCATTTTTCATTTCAGCAAGTGAAGGAGATTCTCTTTCTCTCGGCAGTATAGAAAAGTCATAATAAAAAGCTTCAACATATCTCATTTGAGCTAAGGCTTGTGGAGGTTTTAATTGGGTAGGGATGGAATACAAAACTTTATTAAATATTTTTTGAAAAAAATTGTATAGTTTCATCAACATCTCTTCTTAAACTATTGTACTCAGTGAGGGCTTGTACAGGATTAGTTCTATTTCCCCATTTCCTCAAAAAATTATCTTCAAGTTCATTCCAATTATGAATGCTTCCAGGAGTAAGGACTTTGAACCACTTCCTAACTTCACCAGTAAAGGTTTCAGCAAACAATCTCATCTTGACATCCTCATGGTCAACCTCCTCCCTGTCTATAAAGACATTAAACTGATCTACATGCTCTTCAGTTTTAATCTCCTCATCACTTCCCCAAGTTTTGATTCTAGCAGAGTATTTGCTAGGAAGAGCATGTAGGATAGTTGGAGGAACAAGAGGGACATATCTAGTAGGTGCATCAGGTGGAGAAGGTACAATTCCTGGGATGATGAATGGGATTGTGGTAGTTTTAGGGAAAACAACAGTGGCAGAAGAGGAACTGTTAGGAGGAGGGCTGTTTGGTCTTTGTTGTTCACTGGAAATTGAACTCCAATCAGGAAGAGGAAAACCAAATTTTCTTCTCAAAAAAATTTCAAAAGGGTCAAGCTCCTTCAACCTATCCAAAGACTCTCTTTCCAACAACAAATCAGAAGTGATTGCTTCCCAAAACTCTTCTTTATATTTTTGTGTCACTAAGGTTGAGGTATCAATACCTCTCCTATGTAGGTCTAAGAAAATTTTAGTTAATTATTTTTAACTTTTATACCTAAACAAGACTTCCTCAATTTTATCATCAAATATTTTATCTTGAGGACTTCTTAAAACTTCAGAGGACAATGATTTTGTATGTCAAGGAGTACTTGATATTTCAGAAATGCCTTGACTGCCTCTGGAGATGGTGTTTGGATTGTCCACAATGGTAGGTGGATCCTCGTGTATCTCCTTCTCGAAGCCACCTTTGATCATATGAATTTTGAATGGAGTCACCAAGGTAGATGCAACCTCGAACAACTTCCTAAGCTCCTGCTACCTTCAGAAGTTTAGCTTCAAAATTTCGGGAAAGTATAATCTTCAGGCTCCCAGAAGACACACCAAAATGTTATCACAAAATTGAACCTGATAGGCTGCTAATCAGACAATATCATGTAACTATTTCAAACCAATATTGTGACTGAAGCTTAGCCTCTTCATTCTAAGAGGCCTCTCTCAAAGGGTTAATGATATTAAATAAAGATGTATTCAGATGGCTAACTTTGTTTGGGAAACAATTTGCTTATGATGAGTGTAGGTTGAAAATAATATAAGTATGCAAACATTGGGCTTATGGAGTCAACACTTTTAGTGAGTTAGTAATCAGTTCACTTGACATGGAAGCTGAGACAGGTAAGAGTTTTTATCAGTAGTACACACACACATGAAATAGGAAAATACATAGTCAATTCATCTATAAAGGAAGTCAGAGCATTACATGAATGAATTCTGAGTATTATAAATTAAAACCACTGCAAATGGGACACATAAAATATATAGACAAGATAGATAGGTACTAAAAACTCAATTAGAATCTCAGGCTGGTCAAGAAACAAATCTCTGTATTGCTGAAACAGTCAAATTACATAAAGATGTATTTTTGCAAAAAAATCTCCAACCCATGACAAATTCGACCCTATGGCCTTTAATAGACTTGTTACATCATCAGATCATCTGCCTCCTAGCTAGATTCATCGAATTTTTGCCTAATGACACCTTGCATAACCATAAAACATCTACTTAGTGACAAAAAAACAGTTATCCTATTTAACAGTCCTTATCCTACTAGGACTCAAATTGCTCATTATTACTTTTAAAAACTTTCTCTTCTAAATAAATTACATCTTTGACAAGTATGCTTTCACATGTTCAAATTGGGATGATGGGACTCATCATTACATGACCACTTAATTTAACCTCCTATAAAACTGGAAACTAAAATCTTGTTTTTTAGGAAAATGAACTTCTTCTCCCACGAATGCTTTGGCTACTAATTTATCTTCATTTTGTGGTCTTTAAGTGTTGAATAACTACTTGTCATGGTTCTTTAACTCTTAGATAATATCCAACTGTCTAAAAATGCTCCAAAACCTGCTAAAACAACTCCAACACAGTGCGCTACGAAAGTAAGGCAGTTTCGTAGCGTACTTTCGTAGCGCTGCAAAAATGCCATTCACCCTCAATATTTTTTATTCTTTCCTTTGGCATGGTCTTCATCATCCTTAGACACATCTCCCACACAAATTTAACCTTCTGACAGCTCCCAAAACTAGTTTAAAAAGGAAAAAGAACAACTACAGTAGTTTCATAGTGTTTTGCTGTCCTTCAAGCCCAGGCACGCTACGAAACTGCTGAAAAGTGTTGAAATTCCATATTTTTGTGTAAATTGAAAAATGAACCCTCTAAGTGCCAAAACCTTGTTTTTAACATATCATTAGCCTTAAAAACCATAAAAAAAACTCATCTTATCATCCTTGAGGCATTTCTTCTTCATTTATGATTGGTTGAGTTATTGGCTCTTCAAGCACTGTCATTTTAAGCCCATTTTTCTCTAACTCTTCATGAATTAGTTCAAGCTGCTCCTGGAGGTCCTTAACCTGATCTTTCAACCTTCTATTGGTGGCTTTCAAATTTTTGTTCATCCTTCTGACATTTTTGGCCTCTTTCCTTGCTGGAATGCTCCATTTGATAAGTTGTCGTGTGTTATCCAAAGTCTTGGAAACAGTGTCAACCTGTTCTTCCCAAATTGCCTTCATCTTTTCAAATGGAATCTTCTCTACACTATGTTTCCTTGTTTCTCTTTTCATAACAACAATTTCATGATTGGCCAATTTCAATTGTTCTTCAAGGAACTGTAACTCTGTTTTTTCCATCACCTTCTCTTTTCCTTTCTTTGTTTTGCTAATTGTGTCTTTCTCTGCAGGTGATGAAGATCAGTGATCTCCTGTGGTGGCTAAATTGTATCAATAGGTGGTGAAACCTCTTTAATTCTCTCTAATAGTTTCCTAGCATGCCTTGTCATAGGCTTTATTTCTTGGAACATGAAACCTGCATCTTCTCCCTCAAATTCTAATTTCTTTGCAGATTTACCCTTTTTTAACTTCTGTCCACCTTCCTCAATGTCCTCAACCTGAACTATAGGAGTTTCTTCTATGCCAATGGCATGTAATTTATCTTCTATATTTCCTTTAGCCACTGATCTGTCTTCTATAGCCACTGTTTTCTCTTCTAAGGCCATTGTTTGGCTCCTTGTCATCCATTTTGTTCCTTGTTTACTCACAGCTTGTTTTAATTTTGCAGGTTTGACCACCTTTGACTTCTGTTTTGCAGGTGGGACATCTGGTGTGTCAAAAATCTACAATTTCTATGGCTCCATCATAATTGGCTCACTTGGTTCTACTCTTGCAGGTTCACATGGTTCTGCTGCCAATGGTTCACTCTGCTTTGTTGCTAATGGTGATGGAATTTTCCTAGGTTTAGGATTTCTTGAAGGAGTAAGAGCATCCAACTCAAAACCACTAACAAAAAAAATGATGACCAATCTCTACCTAACCTTTAGAGCTCATCTAAAACAAAAAGCTTCATTAAACCATGATGAAACGATGAAGTATCACTCCCTTCAGACTTTTCTTGGACTTTATCTACCATTTTTGACAAACTTCTATGTAAACAGAAACGGAGATCAAGGGAAATATTACCAGTAAAGTGCAGAAGTAACTTGAAATGATATGAGTAGACTTTGTGGTATCTCCCTTCACAAGTAAAGTACTTTTGGATGATGAGAATTTTTTTTGAATAGTTGTCATTTATGTAGCTTCTTGGAATAGCATTGGTGAGATCCATTTCAGTATGCTCAGGTTTCATAAACTCTTTGCACCGCTCCATGTTAAACTTGAAACCTTTGAACCACTTCTCCTGTCCTCTTGGAATCTCTGTAGCAGCTGCAATAACCTCTGGTGTGATGGAAAAATTGAGCATTCCCACTTTGGTGGTTGTTCCACTGAAATTCAAAGCAAACTCTTTGGAAACCTGTGTATGACAACCTTATAATTTCTCACAAAACTGTAAGCAACTTGTCCTTCTGAAGACTTCCACTATTGTTGGGTCTTCATTGATCAAATTCATGTCTACTGGTTCATATCTTAGGCATTGGCCACCCTTGTTTTCCCTTCTTTTTGCTGCCATGGTTACTTGAATGTCTTCACAACCTCACTTGATAATTTGCAGACTCGCTTGATAATGCTCAATGTAAACCTTTAAAAACACCAGCTCTCCAGAGCTCGATATCATGCAAAGAAGGAATGAGAAATGAGAAATGACTGAATTAGGAAAGGTTTTGAAGTTTTGATGTCTTCTCATGACTCAATGATGACTCATACATACCTAAACTAATCATGATGACTGCGCTCTTGAGCATGTACTTTTATTTTATCCCTCCATGACTCGAATGGCATCTAACTTACCCTTTCCCAATGATTTTTTGACACCTAATAGCTAAATTGATAAGACAGACAGGAAACTGCGTTTTCGTAGCATATCTAGTGTAAATTTGGTTTTTTTCACTATGAAACTATCAACAATTTCATAGCGAAAAGTGACTTTTCACAATGTATTTCGCTATGAAACTGTGATTTCTTGGCTAAAATGGCATTTTCGGTACAAAAACTTTGGAAATTGAATTCAGTCAAAAAATAATGAGTGATGTGACATGAGGGAGTTTGAAAATGAGTGGGTGTAGACCTTAGGGTAAACTTAAACAAGAAAAATTTAATATTTCTCTTGACCAAGCATATAAAAAATGAATCCTACAACCCAAATTTTAACACATGAACCTATTTGACCCTATCAAAAGATGCTTCATTTTTTTGGGTGATAACACAACTCAAGAGATCAAGACTCACAGGAAGAACCATGGAAGACAATTCCTCGAAGAATATTTCCTCCTGGGTATAAACCTATCTTCTATGGTCATTGTTATTCATGTGGAAGGTTTGGACATAGAGCTATAGAATTTCGCACATATGTTTGGAATAAATACAGTTTCAGGAGATCTTTTAGAAATGGATATTTTGGAACTCAGAAAAATATTAACATATTTTATCATTTGAGAGATGACGTCGAATGTTACAAATACAACAATTTTGGACACCTATCTAAAGATTGCAGACTTAGAAGTTCTTCAAAGTAATTCTCGCAAAATCAGAATGAAAAAATATGGAAAAAGAAGACTCAAAAATGTGGTATCGCTCTCAAGGATCAAAGCAACAAAATTTTTTGGTCTGTTGATAGTGGTTGCTCAACTCATATGATTGGAGATAGGAATAAGTTCATATCCTGGAAGGAAAAGAACAATGGAACAGTGTCTTTTGGAAATGACGGGTCTTCAAACGTCATATTAGTAGGTGCAGTCACACTTGGAAGCAAGAATGCATTAGTGAAAGATGTGTTGTTGGTTAAAAATATGAATCGAAATTTGCTCAGTGATGGACAAATGTGCTATCAAGGACACACAACGTTATTTAACTCTAAGAAATGTGAAATCATGAAAGGAAAGTTTGGTAAAATTGTGGCTACAACAAGCAGAAGTCCAAAGGACATATATTTTGGATGAGACTCCTAAAGTGTGGGTTTTGGAGAAAGAAGACGAAATTTGGTTATGGCATAAATGAATGGGACATATAAATTTCAACAATTTGGTCAGGATCAGCAAGAACGAAGTAGTAAGAGAAATGCCTAAAATTTCAAAACCCACCAATACGATATGTGAATCTTGTCGGCACAGAAAGAAGACAGAAGTTGAGTTCAAGATGTTAGCACTCCGTAATTCCGAGGCTGAAGATAGAATCTCGGAGGCAACATCAAAACCGCTTCGAGCCTAGGATCTATCCCTCCTAGACCCAGAGAGGGATCTCTCTATTAGATGTAGCTTTTTTTGATTTGGCATTTTAGGCTAGTTAAAGTGTTCAAAGTTTCGATTTTGAATTTGGTTTGGTGGGGAAAGTAAGGGAAAAAT
This sequence comes from Pinus albicaulis, assembly GCA_034641835.2. NCBI lineage: Eukaryota > Viridiplantae > Streptophyta > Pinopsida > Pinales > Pinaceae > Pinus > Pinus albicaulis. The sequence goes on along the minus strand of CM076584.1, from coordinate 368,857,356 downwards.
GCCATTGGGTAATGGAGTCAAAGAAACCTAATTTAATCAATCTAGATTCTACTTGATCTTACACGGCAGGATAGTCATCGTTGTTGGTTTATTAAGATTATTGAGTGATGTGACAGAAAAGGTGAGGAAAGAGGATTGTGGCAGAGAAATTAAGAATTCTGAAACTAACCCTCTAGTAGAAAACATAGAAATTATCCAAAGCCAGAAACATAGTGTCCTTTAAAAAAATTCTGCTCTAAATTTTATATTGGATAATTCAGAATTTATGGATATCGAATGAATGACTGTGAGAACACAGATACAGAGTAAGAAGCACTTCATCAACATGAATCACACAAGAATGATGTAATGTTGCAATTATATTATTGAAAATTATCAAAAGAGACTCTATGAGCTACTTTACAACATTTGTCCCATCCTACCTACGGATCCCTCACTGATCAAAAAACCCTCAACACTTCGATCAATGAAGTATTTATACAAAACTAGTCCAAAACAAATTACATTAATTATATCTTAACAGATAGCATATTATTAGCATAAATAAACTCTAACTGTAACGTAAAAAATAAATTTTAATGATGTGTTGGCGCTGCTTTGGTGGAAAACAATTGCTGAGAAGAGTGTGCTGGTGAACTCGATGGTTGTAGTGCTGGCCACTTTCTGTTAAACTGCCTCTATCTTTACTCTATTACAAACATAGATATAAATAAAAAATACAATCCTTAGCCTCAGGAGATCAAACTCAATCATCCTAGCCAAAAATAGCAATTAAATCTCTAAAAAATCGAATTGAAATCTGCGCCAAAAATACTGAGAACAGGGGTACACTTAGACATTTGTCTCTCCCCAACAGTGACACCTATGCAAAATCAGAGAGACGTTATTTTTCTTTGCCCCGTATTGGTAAAAAACCTCTCTCGGATTTTCAAATTTCATCTCCACCTCTCCAAAACAGTTGCCGCAAAATCATGCCTTAAATAGGGAAACTGAAATATTGAAAAATGGCTCTCAGACCTGTCTTCGATTCTCCCTTCTCCTAACACTTGTGTAAAATCAGAGAGAGATTATTGTTCATTGCCCTGTGCTGGTCAAAAAAATTCCTTCAATCTTCAAATTTCACCCCCATTTGCCTGTTGTAAGTTTTTGAATTTAATGTTTTTGACTGCGGACAATGGGAAACAACACCCTGCTAGAATCAAATCAGATTGTAAATTATTTAACTTTGTTTGTCTGTCAACTGTCTTCCTCCCCTTCAATGGTTCCTATGCTTCCAATTTACTATATGGATGATAGTGGGGGAAGTTTTATTGAATTTCTTGTGAGAGGATTGGTAACAACGAATCATGGAAAATTTCCCACCGAGAACAAGCCTGTTGCAGACCCATGACAAACGTATTGTATTTCTCTTTTCCTTAGGAAGGAAAAGAAGAAATCATCTTCCATCTCTGTGTGAAGAAACCGTAAAGAAAATAATTAGGCATTTTGAATTGGGTGTTTTGCAGAGCTGGCCACGACATACAGTTGGAAGGTGCATTTACTTATGAATTTGGTTGATAAAAGGATAGCATCCCATTCCTTGCTTACACTACGATTTCTACAGATACATTCCACTAGAAGCCACACTGATATTTGGTGTTTCAAATCATTCTGCAACTCGGGCAATTCAAATACCTCCTTATACACGCTCATTAAAATTATAATTAACCCTTGAGAGCACGAGAGGAGATGAAGGTGAAGATGAAGTTGAATCCTCCATCGTTCCATCCTTAGCCATGAAGAAATTGAAGTGGAGGTTGATTTTAATCCAATATTGACAATCAAATTCACCAATGTTGCATTTGTCCTGCAAAAAACTTGAGACCTGATTTCAGAGGGGGTCATATCTGGTTTGTGGTATTGGATGGGGGGGTACGAATTATCCTCCGCTTGCCACGTGGTAAATGAAAACAACTCATTTTAGAGCCCCCCTCATTCATTAAAATTCGAAGCATAGAAGGGTCTGAAATCAACTTGAACCATCAATTTTAACCAAAGGTCATCATCCATAAGCCGAATATGTGTGAGGTTTGGTATAATATAAAAAACATAGAATTTTTAAATAAATTTGATCTCATTTGGAATAAAATTTGATGAAGCCATTTCATATTTTTCCCATCTTTGCTAATGAATTTGTAAATTTAAAATTTATCCCATGCTAACATCGGCTCCTTCTAGGGATGTTGTCCTCCCAGCAAGGTAGCAAAGAACCGCAAATCTCTGAATTCGGCGACCAGTGCCTTGGTGATTGAGATGATAACAATATGCTCTGCCATAAAACTCCTGCAACTGAAAACTTTATTCATTTGTTCTAAACCTCAAACAAAAATCTAATATGTGTACTGAAATCCGAACTGAAACTACAACTGAACTATGCACTGCAAACCATCAAACTGAAATCATTGTTGCACCCTAAAAATATGAATGCTGAAACCTGAACTATGTTGAATCTGAATTCTGGAACACATTTGAACTAACAATTGAAAAGTGATATGAAACTAAAACTCGAAATATGCTCAGAGTATTGAGCTTATTTGCACACCTACCTACCCTAACCTACTGAAATCACTATTGTTCTAAATGATACAATAATTCTAGTGCAGGCAATCAAGCAACTGCTCTAATATCTTTGTTCTTTCACTGCTTTTCACCAAACTCAGAAACAAACCTATTAATGGTATTTGATAAATATTCCCAGCGTGATCTTCTTTACAGGGAGCTAGGTGGACCTGAAACAAAAAAGAAATGCTAGAAATATATTGTGACTTTGTGATGAACAATTTCTCTATATAGATAGTCACTAGATCAATATACACTTGTCCCATTTTTGGGTATTTTGACTCATCCAACTCAACTTCATTACTTGGTACTGCAAATGTGTTCTCCATGTCTTCAAACAATTCAGAACATGTTTGCATTTTATTTGATGAGTTTTGTGCTAATACTTTTGTTGAATAAGACAATGGGGCAGATTGTCTAATCATATCCATATCATAGTATCTTTTGAGAGCATTACGAATACATGAAGACTGCCTTTGGAAACACAAACCATCCAACGTATCAGCTATTGGGTCATGTGGCGCTTTAGATGGCTGTAGCATTTGTTCCAATGATATTTCATGTTTTCTCTTATGATTATCAACCAAAATGTGGTTGAGACTCCCTTTCACAATCCGAAATGGATTAAGACATAAGGGTGAAAAATCAATTTGGATCAATTCATTATCTGTTTTAGACTTTGTGATTTCATCTGAGATTTGACATTCAAAAGGACTCAAGGGCTGAACCCCTGGATCTAAAACAGATTCATATCATCCATGATTTCCTCATCTGATTGGTGAGAGAGTTATCCAATCCTACTATTGACAATTTGTTTATAATTTTATATCAAAAGTGAGGAAAAACATAGAGGAAGGCATTTTCACTTACTTGAAAGCTTTCTGCAATTTCCTCTTTACAACCTTGTTTAATATGCAGAGTTTGATTGCCTTTTTTGTATTTTGATGATTGGGCTTCTTCTTTCCATGAAGATATTGTTGGTTTCTCTATACAGTCAGCCTCAACCTCAACTACGTAATCATCATTCTGATGATCATATCCAGGAAAAACATCTACATATGCAAGGTCATCAAACATGCACATCACCTCGAGAGATTTTTCCACCATCATCTGATTTTGAGCTTCATCTTTGGCTATGTTGTGAATCAAGTACATGAAATAATCATTTTCTACTTTAGGATACCAAGGATGAGCTACAAATTGCTTGGGTACATTGATCCTTGTATTTTTTGTAACTAATGGAACATGAGGTATGTGAACAGTAAGTTCCTCTTTCCTGCTAATCTTATGCATCATTTCATTGATTGTATTTGTCAAGATATTTAGTTTTATCTATGAAGATATCAATTTTTCTTTTTCTATTTTGTCCTTCTTCACTGCTTTTAACTTTGCCTCTCTATTCAACAGGTTGGCTTCCACATCAACTACAATATTTTTCATTTCTTCAAGGGTTGCAGTGTCCCTTTCTCTTAATTGGAATGCAATCTCTGGGTCAAATGCATCTGGGTAGTGCAAAAGAGCTAATCCTAGGGGTGGACTTATAACAACACTCATTGAATGATACACCTTATTGAACCTAGCTGAAAAATGTTGTATTGTCTCCCCTGGCTGTCTTTTTAAATGGTTATACTCTTCTATGATAAGAAAGACATTTCCCATAATTATCCATCAACCTAGGAAAACTTGCGTGAATTGATGAAAAATACTAATGCTTGCAGCTGGAATATTCTTAAACCAATTTTTAACTTTACCTTGCAATGATAAGGCAAATACTCTGATACATACATCATCTGCTTCCACCTCAAACAGATCAAGAAAATCCTCAATATTTTGAATGTGTTTTTCAACAGTTATTTTCGCATTTTCTCTATCAAATCTAGGTAGATTGTTGCTATAGTTTGTAGGGAGGTCATGGAGATATGAGGAAAAACCAAAGGCTTGTAATTTCTGGGACTTTTACAGGTATAGGAGGTAAAGAAGGAGGCTTATAACCATTTGGAGATTTAGCAAGAGCAGAAGATGAAGCATCAGGCTGATGTATCACTGGGTTTTCCACAGGTGTATCCGGGATGTGCACATGTGTATGAGTATTTGCATGATCTACAATTTGGGGCTTAGTTTCTTGAGGCTCATCAATTTGCAAATGATCAATGTAAATTTCAGCAACGTACTCTTGATCAAGATTAGAGTAAGATATAACATAATTATAGATAAAAGCAAAAATTTCTTGAATACAACTTGCACTTGAATACCTGCTCTTTCCAGGCTGATTGGTCATGCTTCGCGTCCATCCTCCAGTGGAGTCTTTGAATGGAACTGATCTGGATTCGAGTCGCCAGGTGGATGATTTCAACCTTCTTGTGTCTGGTTGTTTGTCCACCATCAACAACCGGATATGAACTTGATAATTTTTACTGAGGAACATAAAACTCGTTCCATGGTATGGTCGCCACTATGTTAGCGCTCAGTAATTCTAAGGCTAAAGACAGAATCCCAAAGGCAACATCAAAACTACTTCAAGCCTAAGATCTAGCCCTCATAGACCTAGAGAGGGATCTCTCTATTAGATGTAGCTTTGTTTGATTTGGAATTTTAGGCCAGTTAAAGGGTTCAGAGTTTGGATTTTGAATTTGGTTTGGTGGGGAAAGTAAGGGAAAAAGGCCATTGGGAAATGGAGTCAAAGAAACCTAATTTAATCAATCCAGATTCTACTTGGAAGCTTACATGGCAGGATAGTCATCGTTGTTGGTTTATTAATATTATTGAGTGATGTAACAAAAAAGGTGAGGAAAGAGGATTGTGCCAGAGCAATTAAGAATTCTGAAACTAACCCTCTAGTAGAAAACATAGAAATTATCCAAAGCTAGAAATAGAGTGTCCTTTAAACAAATTCTACTCTAAATTTTTTATTGGATAATTCAGATTTTATGGACATCGAATGAATGATTGTGAGAACACAGATACAGAGTAAGAACCACTTCACCAACATGAATCACAGAAGAAACCTGTAATGTTGCAATTGTATTACTGAAAATGATCGATAGAGGTTCTATGATTTTCTTTGCAACATTTGTCCCATCCTACCTATGGATCCCTCACTGATCAAAAAACCCTCAATACTTCGATCAGTGAAGTACTTATACAAAAATATTCCAAAAAAAATTACATTAATTCTATCTTAACAGATAACATATTATTAGTAGAAATAAACTTTAACGATAACATAAAAAATAAATTTTAATGATGTGTTGGTGCTACTTTGGTGGAAAACAGTTGTTGAGAAGAGTGTGATGGTGAATGGCGTTGGCTGTAGTGCTAGCCACTTTTTGTTATGTTTTTATCCTAAGTCCCCGACCACGTTTCATATCCTTTTACCTTGCCCCTTTGCTATTTCTCTTATCCTAACTCTCATTTTACCCCCTTGACTCTCATACCTTGATTCCACCTCACATTACTAGCCCCGACCCATCCACGTTAACCATATATGTTCAACACCTCCACATCTGATGGTATTTGACGCATTTTGCACCCCCTTAGCCTTCAAAATTTAACCATGAAGGGGATTCCAAAATGGGTGGTATCCATTACCACCCACTCCTCCATGTGTCGCACCCTCACAATTTCGCACCCCCCCTCTCTATTACTGCTTACCACCTGAGACCCACTCCGAAATTTTGTTTCTGTTGTCCTTCAAATTGTCGCCGCATTCATTTGACCATTATCATTGATGCTTTTCCACATGGCAGGAAGACTCGGGTAGAACCCAAAAAGGAGCAGATCAGGCAATAATGCAGTAAGAGAAGCAGCAGAGAGGCAAGGAGCAGCATTAGACCTGTTGTAGCCTAATTATACCCAGCTAAAAGTTGTGATAATCCAAAATTGGATTGAATAACAAATAGGAGAACAAGCTTAGGATAGATCAACGATTTTAAAGACTAAATAAAGCTCAGGAAGGATAGTGGAGTTGTAGAGCGATGACGGTACAAAGTAGAGAAATCGACTAAGACATAAACACTTAGAATATTTCCAAAGGAGGCAATCGGATGGTGAGGATAAAATCACAGATCTGATGGGGAAGAGACCCACAACTGAGATGACATCGCAAGTTAAAAAATATATCTTGCGATGCGATGAGGATAAAAACCACGTGTTGGCATAGTGAAATTTTGCATCGGCGATTATTGAGTTTATATGTTAAGGACTTCGCAAGTTAAACAAAATAACTTGTGAAGCGGTAAGAATATAAATTTGAGATGCGATAAAGGGAGGAGCCACGTGTCGGCACACCGATCCAGCGCATATCATACATTGGCGGGTTTAGAGTTTAGCATTAAGACTTCGCAAGGTAAATTATTTTGGTTGCAATGCGACAAGGACGGGAGATGGTAGTGTGAGACGGTATAATGGAACCGTTAGATCTGGCGAAGATCTATGATGGAGATTACGATGCAAATTTGCATCGGCATTTGTATTGTTTACCATTTAAGTTATATGTTAAGTTCGACGGTATGCGATGCACTGTTATTTGTCACCATATTATGGGACCCTACAACCACTATTTCGCGTATATATAATTGGTTTGAGTTATGTGTGATCCGTTTAAAGTAAATCGATGTTAATCGCGCGTGTATGTATGTTGAATAAACTCCATTATTATGGTCAGTTGTGTATGTAAAGGAAGTTTACGAGGGCCATAACCCATAGGTCCACGGTAATGTTTAAAATTCAGTTTCGTAATGCAATGGGACTCGGTCGTAAATCACAAATATTAAAGAATAAGTGCAAAGGAAGAGTTAAAAAAAACGAAGTGCAAAGTGTGATGTTGGCACGGATGCGATGTGGTTCTAGGATGGAATCTACAGGATTTCAAGTCCGGGCGGATGTGGCTTGCACATTGTTTTACGAAGAAATAGGCTAAAACAATGCATAAAGGACTTACGGTGGAATAAGCCCTGACAAGGAGTGAAAACAAAGGAGGTCGAGTCGGGAAAGGCGTTTTTACAAAATTTTTATGTTATAACAGCAGAAATGGAAAAGGCAGCAAACTCATCGGCACAGTCACTAATCCATGAAAAGTGGCTAGCACTGCACCAGATTTGATTAACCAATGCCGATTCTCTGCAAAACAGAGCCAGATGTCAGAGCCACCATTAGTTTCCTCTTCGTGACCACCACAGTCACCTCCAAGCTTATTGTTTGACCTTCCGAAGAGCCATTGAAGCATTTGGATCCATGAAGAGCTACCCAAAATTAATTCTATAGGCGGCGTTTTTGTTAGAGATGTCTGATCATGCCTTGCATGGCCACACTTGTCCATTTTCTACTAAATTGTAATCAATCAAAGGTTTCCAAGGAAGATAGGGCAACCGACTTAGTCTTTAGATAAATATTGCTAGAATTTTCATTATCAAGGATTGGAGCTTGTTAGATTCTGCATCGTAGAAGATCATTGTATTGGAGCATTGTAACTATTTGAGTTGGGCATCAATAATAAGTGACCATTCATAGGATTCTTGAGGTATGTTAATGGTGATCTTCTTTCCTCTGTGTTAATTTTTTTCCTCTGTATTTTCATGTTGTGCATCAATTTCTCTGATTGCAAAACAAAAAATTTAGATTAACATTTTCTAAGAGAGCACCTTAATTTTGTTTGCGTTTTTTATCTTAATGTTTTCCTCTAAAGTTTAGTTAAATAATCCTTAACTTCTCTTTAGCTATTTTTGAACCCACTACTTTATCCCATCTTATATTCACACTGCCAGTAAGATCCAGTTTGCATAGTTAGCTTGCCCTGTGAATGCCCTTGAAAATTTGATGCACAATTCAGTTGTTATGACTCCATAGCCCAGTGGATTAAGTCTCATAGCTCTATCTGTCCAACCACACAATCAATCAAATCAAACAACCCTCATAATTTCTATAACTACCCTAATATCAGCACCTATAATTATCAAGTTAAATCATAAAACAGAGAGAGCCCTCTCTGAGTCTAGGAAGGCTAGGTCCTAGACTCCAAAGTGGTTTGATGTTTTCATCTGTCATTTTTTCTTGCCAATGTTACAAATTACAGGGAGCGAACATAATGGCGACCATACCGGGGAGTTAGGTATTGAAAAAGCTTAATATTTTATCAGAACTCATAAACTCTAGTCAAAATATTGTGTGATTCAAGTATGTTCCAAGATTGGTACCTGGTTGTTGATGGTGGACAACAGCCAGACACAAGAAAGTTGAAATCATCCACCTGGTGACTCCAAAGTTTTCAGTCGACCTAAATACTCCACTGGTAGAAGAATCTAGATTGGTTGTGAATTTACAATGACCCTACTCTCTGACTGATTGACAAGATGGATCCAAGATTACAACGCAGATATGCTCCAATGAACAGAGATCACATTCCTAGATTCCCACACAAAATGCCTCAGGTAAATTGGGTTAGAAATCTTCCTATTATTCAAGATAAGAAGGTTGATGATGCTTTGTTACATCTCGTTAAATTTCATATACAATCATGGAGGTTGAAATTTGAATGGCATGAGGATTTCCTCATGAATATGTTCATGGTAACATTAGAAGGGAAAGAAAGGGAATGGTATGAAGGTCTGAACCTTGGTAGTTTGTTTTCTTTAAAAGATTTTCACAAGGTGTTTTATGAGCATTATAAAGAAAATTCTCCACCTTTATCATTAGTTGAAAATTTTTGTGATCAATCTGAGGATCTCATACAATACCTTGTAAATATTGATGAAGATTTAGGAAATTGGAATTCTGAGGATATCTTAGTGGAAATTCATGAATTTCATTCTCAAGTTAACTGTCATGACAACCAAGAGAAGTTAGTTGAAAATGAAAGAAATCAGGAAATGAAATAAGATCCACAAGACCTCTCTGTGGGGACAAATGATCATTCATCTTCTCTTTTATGTGAGGCTAAAGAAGACATTCAACATCATGATCAGTCTTCACAACAGAAAGAAAACAATTGTTGTTCAATTCAAAGAGAACAAAAGCTCCCTCCTCCTTTAATTGAAGAAGAAATCAATCAGATTCTAAGCATGCAACAAACCTCTAAATTTACATGTAATGAAGAGATTATTTCTATTTATTCTACTGCTGATTTATGTACTAAAGCATTTTCTCATAAATAAACAGAAGAACATATTGATATTGGTGTTGTTATACCTACTCAAGAAGGCCTATTGCCAAAAAATGCTCCTATTCATCAAAATGATGGACTTCGAACATAATTCAACCAACTCATTCAAGACATATCAGGTTTTCCTGAGGACATAATAGTGGTACATAATGAGGATTCCATGTCATATGACCATGAGGAATGTGTAGATATTCTCTCTCAGAAGGATCTTGATCATGACAAAGTAGAACAAGGAACATCCCTAGATGAAGTTTGTTATTTAAATCCTCAGGGCCAGGTATTGTTCTAAGATCCTTTTGTTGGTTTCTTAGAAACATCTAAAGAAGGAGTATGCTATGCCATGAATGGTTGGTTGCAGAGTTTAAGGAAAATTTTGAGCATTGTTGTTCAAAGGCAGGTGAGATGGGAGTGGTCCTTTGGTTTTTCTAGCCTACTCAAAAAAGTGAACAAGAATAAATCATGTAGTCATTTACTTGATTGGTTGCATTGGAGAAAAGAGTTCACTTAGTGTATATATCATCTCCAAGTTAGATTAGGGTAGTTAGGTGTAAAAATAAGTTCAGCACTCTGATCATCTTTCAAATTTTAGTTTGAGATTGCTTTTATTTTTCAAATCAGTATGTTTAAGCTTAGTTCTGGTTTCACCATTCAAGTTTTCAAGGTGCAGAAGTATGTTTAGCTTGATGGATTGCAGTGGATAACTTCAATTGTAGTTCCAATTCAGATTTTAGTATGCTAATAAGCTGGATGGCCAAGCATGTGGTCTATTTTTATCAGTCAAAGTTAGGAGGAACAATCAGCTAGTTTTCAGTCACTAAGTTGCCTAACAGAGCAAGATACAAGTTATGGGATCAACCCAATGGATCAGGCTACTAGTCTACGGTGTTATTGACACCTCTTGAAGGAGTTTCCATCCCTAGTTGGAGCCACTATTAGAGTCTTGTAATTTACAGTATCACAAGGTGACTGTGTACTTTCGCTTTGCAAATTTTTTATATTGTACATAGATGTCAATATTCAAAAGTATTTTCCAAAGAAAGATAAAGAGAAACAAAATAAGGATAAAAGATGGTATTTAAAGAGGAAAAATGAAAATTTCATGCTATAGGTAAGTAGCCTAAAAAATTTCTTGATTGTTTTCCTATAATCAAACTAAAAAGATCAAATTTTGCTCTAAAGGTCTAAAAAGGGATGATTTTTGTCAAGTCTGGGACCTTATGGTATGTTTTTTTCTTAAGTCCCCGACCACGTTGCATATCCTTTTACCCCGCCCATTTTCTATTTCTCTTATCCTAAGTCTCATTTTACCCCCTCGACTCTCATACCCCAACTCCACCTCACATCACCTGCCTTGACCCATCCGCGTTAACCATCTATGTTCCCCACCTCCACATCCGATGGTCTTCAATGCATTTCGCACCCCCCTTAGCCTTCAAACTTTAACCATGAAGGGGGTCCGAAATGGGCGGTATCCATTACCGCCCACTCCTCCATGTGTCGCACCCTCACAGTTTCACACCCCCCCTCTCTATTACTGCTTACCACCTAAGACCCCCTCCGAAAATTTGTTTCCGTTGTCCTCCAAACCACCGCCACATTCATTTGACCATTATCACTGCTTCTTTTCCACATTGCAGGAAGACTCAGGTAGAACCCGAATAGGAGCAGATCAGGAAATAATGTAGTAAGAGAAGCAACAAAGAGGCAAGGAGCAGCATTATAAATTTTTTAGCCTAATTCGACCCAACTAAAAGTCATGATAATCATAAATTGGAGTGAATAAAAATTAGGAGAACAAGCTCAGGAGAGATTGGTGCTTTTAAATACTGAATAAAGCTCAAGAAAGATAGCAGAGTTGCAGAGAAGCGATGGTAGAAAGTAGAGAAACCGACTAAGACAAAAACACTTAGAATGCTTCCAAAGGGGGAAATCGAGCGGCGAGGATCGAATCGCAGATCTGATGGGGAAGAGACCGACAGTTGAGATGACATCGCAAGTTAAACAATATATCTTGTGATGCGATGAGGATAGGAGCCACATGTTGGCATAGCACAATTTCGCATTGGCGATTATTGAGTTTATGTATTAAGGACTTCGCAAGTTAAACAAAATAACTTGCGAAGCGGTAAGAATTGAAACTTGTGATGCCATAAAGGGAGGAGCCACGTGTCGGCACATCGATCCAGCGCATATCGCACATCGGAGGGTTTATAGTTTAGCATTAAGACTTTGCAAGGTAAAGTATTTTGGTTTCGATACAAAAAGGACGGGAGATGGTAGTGTGAGATGGTACAATGGGGCCATTAGATCTGGCGAAGATCTATGATGGATATTACATCGTAACTTCGCATCAACGTTTGTATTTTTTAACATTTAAGTTATATGTTAAGTTCGTCGATATGCGATGCACCATGATTGGTCACCATATTGTGGGACCCTACAACCATTGTTCTGTGTATATATAAGTGGTTTGAGTTATGTGCGATTTGTTTAAAGTAAATCGTTGTTAATCGCGCGTGTATGTATGTTGAATAAACTCTAGTATTGTGGTCTGTTGCATATGTAAAGGGAGTTTGTGAGGGCCATAACCCACAGGTCCACGGTAATGTTTAAAATGCAGTTTCATAATGCAGTGGGACCTGATCGAAAATCACAAATCTTAAAGAATAAGTGCAAAGGAAGAGTTAAAAACATCGATGTGCAAAGTGCGATGTTGGCGCAGATGTGATGTGGTTCCAAGATGGAATCTAAAGGATTTCAGGTCCAGGAAGATGCAGCTTTCACGTTGTTTTACGAAGAAATAGCCTAAAACGCTACATAAAGGACTTAAGGAGGAATAAGCCCCGAAAAGGAGTGGAAACAAAGGAGGTCGAGTCGGGCAAGACGTTTTTACAAAATTGTTATGTTACAATGACAGAAACGGAAAATGCAGCAAACTTATCGGCACAGTCACTAATCCATAAAAAGTGGCCAACACTGCACCAGATTTGATTACCCAATTTCGGTTCTTTGCAAACAGAGCCAGATGTTAGAGCCACCATTGGTTGCCTCTTCGTGACCATCACAATCGCCTCCAAGCTTATTGTTTGATCTTACGAAGAGCAGCCCAAAAATAATTCTACAGGTGATGTCTTTGTCATAGATGTCTGATCAAGATTTGCATGGTCACACTTGTCCATTTTATGCTATTGCATGGCCACACTTGTCCATTTTTTTCTAAATTTCAATCAATGACAGGTCGCCAAGGAAGATAGGGCAACTGACATAGTCTTTAGATAAATACTGCTAGAATTTTCATTATCAAGGGTTGGACCTTGTTATAAGATTCTGCATTGTAGAAGATCATTGTATTGGAGCATTGTAATAGTTTGAGATGGGCATAAATAATAAGAGACCGTTCACATGATTCTTGAGCTATGTTAATGGTGATGTTATTTCCTTTGTTTTAATGTTTTTCCTTTGTCTTTTCATGTTGTGCATCAATTTATCTAATTGCAAAACAGAAAATTTAGATTAGTATTTGCTAAGAGAGCACCTTAATTATGTCTGTGTTTGTTATCTTAATGTTTTCCTCTGAATTTTAGTTAAATAATTCTTAAATTCTCTTTAGCTATTTCTGAACCCACTACTTTCTCCCATCTCATATTCACACTACCAGTAAGATCCACTCTGCATAGTTAGCTTGCCCTATGAATGCCCTTGAAAATTTGATGCACAATTCAACCTTTATGACTCCACAGCCCAATGGATTAAATATCACATCTCTATTTTCCCAACCACACAATCAATCAAAACAAACAACCCTCATAATTTCTATAACTATCCTAATATCAGCACCTATAATTACCAAGTTAAATCATAAAACAAAGAGAGCCCTCTCTAAGTCTAGGAAGGCTAGGTCCTGGACTCCAAAGTGGTTTGATGTTGTTGTCTGTCGGTTGTTCTTCTTAATATTACAAATTACGGGGAGTGAACATGTTAAACTGCCGCTGTCTTTACTCTATTACAAACATAGATATAAATAAAAAATACAATCCTTAGGCTTAGGAGATAAAACTCAATCATCCTGGTCGAATATAGCAAGTAAATCCCTAAAAAAAATGAACTGAAATCTGGGCCGAATCTGCTGAGAATAGGGGTACACTCAGACATTTGTCTCTCCCCAATGGTGGCACCTATGAAAAATCAGAGAAATTTTATTTTTCTTTCCCCCATGCTGGTCAAAAACCTCTCTAGGGTTTTCAAATTTCATCTCCACCTATCCAAAACCACTGCCGCAAAATCATGCCTTAAATAGGGAAACTGAAATCTTGAAAAATGGCCCTCAGACATGTCTTCGGTTCTACCTTCTCTTGACACTTATGTAAAATCAGAGAGAGGTTATTGTTCATTTCCTCGTGCTAGTAAAAAACCTCTCTCGGATTTTCAAATTTTACCCCTGTTTGCTTGTTGTACATTTTTTAAGTTAATGTATCTAATTGCGGATAATGGGAAAAAACACCCTGCTAGAATCAAATCATATTTTCAATTATTTAACTTTGTTTGTCTCTCAACTGTCTTCCAACCCTTCGATGATTCCTATGCTTCCAATTTACTATATGGATGATAGTGTGGGAATTTTTATTGAATTTCTTGTGAGAGGATTGGTAACAACGAATCATGAAAATTTCCCACCGAGAACAAGCCTGCTGCAGACCCATGACAAACGCATTGTATTTTGCTTTTCCTTAGGAAGGAAAAGAAGAACTCATCTTCCATCTCTATGTAAAGAAACTGTAAAGAAAATAATTAGGCATTTTTGAATTGGGCATTTTGCAGAGCTAGCCACAACATACTGTTGGAAGGCACATTTAATTATGAATTTGGTTGATAAAAGGATAACATCCCATTCCTTGCGTATGTTGCGAAAATTACAGATACATTCCACTGGAAGCCACACCAATATTTGGTGTTTCAAATTATTCTACAACTCGGGCAATTCAAAGACATCCTTATACACGTTCATTAAAATTATAATTAACCCTTGAGAGCGCGGGAGGAGATGAAGGTGAAGATGAAGTTGAATCCTCCATCGTTCCATCCTTATCCATGAAGAAATTGAAGTGGAGGTCGATTTTAATCCAATCTTGACAATAAAATTCACTAGTGTCGTGTTTTTCCTGAAAAAAACCTAAGACCTGATTTCGCAGGGGGGCATATCTAGTTTGTGGTATCAGATTGGGGCCCGGGGGGGTGCGAATTATCCTCTGCTTGCCACGTGGTCAATGAAAATAGCCCATGAGCCCCCCCCCCTCATTCATTAAACTTTGAAGCATAGAAGGGGTCCGAAATGAGCTTGAACCATTAATTTTAACCAAAGGTCATCATCCATAAGTTGAATATGCACGGGGTTTAGCATAATATAAAAAACATAGAATTAATTAATTAATTTTATATTTTAAATACATTTGATTTCATTTAGAATAAAATTTGATGAAGCCATTTCATATTTGTCCCACCTTTGCTAATTAATTTGTAAATTTAAAATTTATCCCATGCTAACACAAGACAAAAGAACACTTTGCATCATGTTGATTCGGATTTATGCAGGAACACAACAGAATACAAAAATAACCATGAACATAGAGATGCAGTGGAAATAATGCTTCATTTCATTAATATCAAATAACATAAATATGCTTACAGACATAATGGAAATAAAATAGCTAGGGTGTTGGTAGCGAATCTCTGAGAAGAGATGTTGCGGCTACCGACCTCTGAACTATGTTACAATGAGGCTTGAGGGCCTATTTAATATTGAGAAACAATGGAGAACTCTAAACGTCCAAAAACCTAACCCTAGGAGATGAAGCGCCAAAACTATGGGCCCCGTTTGGGTAAATTGGTGTTTCAACTTATCGGGGACGTAACTTCGGCATACGATCTCCATTTGATGCGTATGATACATCATTAGAAAGATCTATCCGAGGACTACAAATGTTGTTGCAAATATCAATTCTAGAAGAAAAAAAATAGTCACCAGAAAAATGATGCCCAAAAAACATCGTTTAGGGCCTCAAAACGATTCCGGAAGTTCAGGACCCGAAAAACTACTAAAAATAGTAATTTGTGCTGCAACTTAAAAACTGAAAGAAATAATGGTGGGGGTACAAATGGAATAGGTGGGTGGCCACCAATATCCACCTGGAACATTAAGGCCCCAAAACGGCTCTGGGAGTGGAGGACCGAAAACCTTCTAAAAATAGTAAGTTGTGCTGAATGTGAAAAGCTACAAGAATTGATGGTGATGGTCAAAATGGAATAGGTGGGTGGCCACCGATATCCACCTGGATCATTCCTCCCTCCTTAGGAAACAATGGTCCCCATTTCATTGAGATCCTGCATGAGATGAGGCAAATTCTATTGAACTGGGTATTAGATTTGTTGAAGATGTCATGGACCTGCAGGTGGACATGCTGATGCGTTTAGTAAATTTGGCTTCTTTATCAGCCTTGGACAGTACATGTGTGTATTTTTTATGTGTAGTTGCAGGATGTATGGCAACATTAGGCGGTGGTGCGGTGGGAGTCAGATCAATGGAGTGCTTGTCCTGAGAGTGTAGAGGAACCTCTGTGAGTGAGGAGAAAATGTCCTCGTATTCCTCCATGACTTTGTCCATCTACTGCAGCCGTGCAAGGGAGCCTTGTTTCGAGGTTGTGGCCACAATATTCGTCTTTCCCTGTGAGCGATTTGTAAGAAAAATAAATTTCCTGGTTTGGGAAACAATCTTACTGCATTGTTTTGCAGTAGTCAAAGAGATGACAGGAGACGGTACTACCTCTGGTATCCTATACAAGTTATTTCCCAAAGTAATAACAACAGCACGAGGCCTAGACTCATACATAGCATGTCGCCTCCACAAGTATGGTTGGCCCAATAATACATCAACGACATCAAGAGGAGTAACATCACATAATACCTCATCCGTGAATGGCTTGATACTATACGGAAGGTGACACTGATGGCAGATGCAGAGATCTCTCCCTGGGTGGAGCCACCCAATGGTATATGGCTACAGGTGTGCTATGGTTGGCAGGCTGAGCCGCTTCACGACCTATGCTGAAATGAGGTTCTTTTGGCTTCCGCTATCGAAAATAAATTTCAGCGGAGAACCCTTCACCCACATCTACGAATGGAAGAGGCACTCCACCTCCTCTGGATCCTCCCTCTGGATCTTGGTGGTGGCAACAATAGCACTGGGATCCACATCAATGATCTACTTCCCTTTGACATTACCTTTGTCTGGTTCTGACTCAGGATCAGAAAATGCATCTAATTCGGGTGCCTTTAGTTCGGCCACAAATCACTGTTGGCCCGACACTCATTTGTGCTGTGAGTGGGGCTATTATGAAATTAACACCACTTCCCTGTGTCCTTATTTCTATTTGTAGTGTTGTTATGAGTCACACAGCTTTGGCCTTGCCCCTTGTTCTTTGGTTCGAGGGCACCTTTCGGATTCACAAATCCAAAGTCTCGCTTCTTCTGCTTAAATTTCTGCTCGATCTTGGCAGCATAGCGATATGTCATGCCAAGAAATGTAATGTCGAGGAACTCCATTTCCTCCTGAATGTGTTTGTGCAGACAGCCACAATACTTGAGCACCAAATGTCTCTCTGAATCTTTAATACCCAACTTTGTGCGTAGGGTATGGAACAGATTCGTCAGTTCGTGCACATCTTGATCCCTTTGTTGTCGCAACGTGGTCCATTGGATGTATTTGTCCTCATAGCTCCCCACGGGGTAATATTTTTCCTTGATGCCATCTTGGAATGAATTCCAAGTGGGTGTGGTCGAGAATAGAGAGGGTTCCCCTTCGTCCTCTTGCTCACAGTAGGTTTCTCACTAGGCTTTGACATGGGGGTGGCTTTGAGGAGTGCAAAAATAATATTTTCTCAGTTAGAGAAATCATGGACCAAGAAATACCCTTCCAGAAAATTTAACCATCTATGTACGACGTCTGCATCTATTTGGCCTTCAAATATAGGAATGTCAAAGTTTACTTGTACCTTGAAGGGAGTGACGCCTCCAGAGTGGCTGTTGGATGCAGATACGCCATAGGTGGGCAGTCGTTGAAGGATCTGAGCAAAGTTATCCATCATAATGTTCCTTTGTTTCTTGAGGGCCTCCTCGAGCAATATTTTGATAGGATCTCTTGCTCCCTCATCTTTATTTTCTTCTGCCATGGGAGGTCGTTGGGGTTTGCAAGGCTGATCTTGCAAGGGTTCAACCAGATCGAGCCCTAACTCCTTATACCCTGACCGCGTTGGGGACATGCAAATAAAAACAAAGAAAGAGAAAATCGCTCTGATACCACTGATCCAGATTTATGAAGGAACGCAACAAAAATACAGAAATAGTCATGAACATAGAGATGCAGTGGAAATAATGTTTCATTTCATTAATATCAAATAACAGAAATATGCTTACATACATAATGGAAATAAAATAGCTAAGGTGCTTGTAGCAAATCTCTGAGAAGAGATGTGGTAGCTACCTACCTCTGAAATGTGTTACAATAAGGCTCGAGGGCCTATTTATTATTGAGAAACAATGGAGAACTCTAAACGTCCAAAAACCTACACTAGGAGATGAAGCGCCAAAACTATGGGCCCTGTTTGGGTAAATTGGTGTTTCAACTTCCCCGGGACGTAACTTCGGCATACAATCCCCGTTTGACGCGTATGATACATCGTTAGAAATATCTATCTGAGGACTAAAACTATACTCATGAATATCATTTCTAAAATGGAGTCATATTTTCTGGACAAACGATGCCCAACAAACGTCGTTTAGATCCTCAAAATGGCTCTGGAAGTTCAGGACCTGAAAAACTGCTAAAAATAGAAAGTTGTGCTGCAACTTAAAAATTGAAATAACTGATGGTGGGGGTTCAAATGGAATAGGTGGGTGGCCACCATTATCCACCTGGATTATTAAGGCCCCAAAACGGCTCCGGGAGTGGAGGACCCGAAAACATGCTAAAAATAGTAAGTTGTGCTGAATGTGAAAAGTTGCAAGAATTGATGATGCTGGTCCAAATGAAATAGGTGGGTGGCCACCGATATCCACCTGGATCACGTGTCCATTGGAATTAGTACATACTGATCTATGTCCTAGGAGAACAAAAGGTTTATATGGAGAATTATATTTTATTCTAATGATAGATGATTACACTAGAATGACAGTCGTCAGCTTCTTAAAGAAAAATGCTGAGGCATTCGAATGTTTTAGAATCTACAAGGAATTGGTCAAAAGTGAAACTGATTTGAATATCAAATGTCTGATATCAAATAATGGCGGAGAATTCACTTCCAAGGTATTTCAGCAATACTGTGACAAAAATGGAATAAAAGGGAAATTCTCAATAGCCAGAACATTGCACCAAAATGGAGTTACTGAAAGAAAAAACAGAACCGTACAGGAAATGGGCATAACAATGTTAAATGACTCCAAATTAGATGATAAATTTTGGGTTCAAGAAATCGATACAAATGTATTCATTATAAATAGAGGTTTTCTAAGGAACAATTGTAACATGAATCCATACGAATTGTGGAAGGGAAGACCGACTAACGTCAAATAATTCAAAATATTTGGAAGCAAATGATACATCAAAAGAGAAGATAAAAACTTGGGCAAGTTCGATTCTTGTGTCGATGAAGATATTTTTTTTGGTTATTCACGCAAAAGGAAGGCTTATAGATGCTACAATCTGAGGTGAAAAAAACAGTGGAAAGCATAAATGTTACTTTTTATGAAGATTGTGTTACAAAGGATGACGATGAGATTCTCCCTTCAAGAAAATCTAAGGGATCTGAGGGAGAATATGTGAAGGATGAAGAAGAAGCTCCATAAAAAGACCAATCAAATAAGGAAATAATAGTCAAATAAGAGGAAATAATAAATGATCACCATGATGTGCAAGAAACTTCTCCAAAAGCTTTAAAATAATGGTGTCAAAAAAATCATCTGTCAAATCAAATCATCGGAAAAATAAATGAAGTAATTGGAACCAGAATAAGTCGACAACTTCATTCGTTACAACAAGCCCGCATTACTTTTTTAGCAACTTTTGTGCCTAACAATTTTGAGGAAGCTAGTCAAGATGAACATTGGGTAGCAGCTATGAATGAAGAACTAGATCAAATTAAGAAGAATGATACTTGGGAATTGGTTCCATGACCAAAGGATAAAAATGTTTTTGGAACTAAATGGGTCTTCATAAAAAAATTGAATGAGGATGGACAGGTTACCAGGAATAAGGCAAGGTTAGTCTGCAAAGGATATGCCCAAGTTGAAGGAATTGATTTTGAAGAAACATTTTCTCTCGTTGCTAGAATGGAAGCTATTAGAATTTTTCTCTCTTATGCATGCTCAAGAAAAAGAAATGTCTACCAAATGGATGTTAAGTCAGCCTTTCTAAATAGTAAATTGGAAGAAGAAGTTTACATTGAACAACTCAAAGGTTTTTTTCTCTCTGAAAAGGAAGACTATGTCTACAAATTAAAGAAGGCACTCTATTGTCTCAAGAAAGCTCCTAGTTCTTTGTATGCTCGTCTTGATGGATATCTACATCAACAAGGATTCAAGAAAGGAAGCGTCGAAAAAAATATCTATGTGAAAGTGGATCAAGATAACCTAACAATTATCGAGGTATATGTAGAAGATATAATTTTTGGAAGAAATGATGACAGATTAAGTAAAAACTTTGCCACAAAGATGCAAAGTGAGTTTGAAATGTCTCTACTTGGCGAGCTGACACACTTTTTAGGGCTTCAAATATCTCAGCATGAGAAAGGAATATTTATATATCAAACCAAGTGCATCAATTAAATGCTCTAGGAATTCAAGATGGAAGATTTTCAAAGCATGTCCTTACCCCAATGGTAACATGTTGCAATTTAAGTTTAGATTATTCGTCAAAGGATGTGGACCAGAGGTTGTATAGATCTATGATTGGTAGTCTTCTATATGTGACAGCTTCTCGGCCAGACGTAATGCAGCCAGTTATACAAGTAGCAAGATTCCAAGAAACACCAAAATAATCTCATATTATTGTTGTCAAAATAATTCTTCAAAATATTAAGGGCGCAACAGAATATGGTTTATGGCATACAAAAGGAAATAATCTAGTTATCCAAGCTTATACATATGCAGATTGGGAAGGAAGTGTTGATGATCGAAAGAGTACCAGTGGAGCAGCATTCTATCTAGGTGGTTGCCTTGTTTCATGGTTAAGTAAAAAGCAGTCTTCAATCTCGTTATCCACAGCATAAGCAGAATATATCGTGGTAACAACTTGTTGTACTCAAGTTCTCTAGATGAAGAAAAATTTACAAGATCTTCAAGTCAAGTTTGATGAGCCTATTCCCATATTTTACGATAACACCAGTGCCATCAGTATCTCCAAAAATCTTGTGATGCATTCTAAAACAAAGCACATTCCGATCAAATATCATTTTGTTAGAGAGGATGTCACGGAAAAGAATATCAAGCTTGAATATGTTGGCGCAAAGGAAAAAATTGTTGGCATCTTTACCAAACCATTACCTCATGAAGCATTAGAGTATCTTCACCTAAAGCTTGGGATCCTCCCAAGTTCTCATTAGACTCTTTCTCTTATCTAACTAAGTAAAAAAAATGGGGGAGTTGAGGTGTGTACAGGTCTGCAGAATGACGTTTTCCAGGTGAGTTACCCTTTGCCATTGATGACAAAGGGGGAGAGAATGTTGTAGGAAGAGGTGTCATAATCACAGGGGGAATACTTGTGTTGCCATCAATGCCAATGTGGGAGATTGTTGATCAGTGGTTGTAATTGATGTCAACCCAAGCAGCACCAGGGGCTACCCCGATATTGCATGGGAATTTTTACTTGAAATGTTACTCCATTCTGTGTCAAAGACATTTTGGATGGTTTCTACTTTTTGAGATGTTTTCGTTGAGATATGGCACGCCACGTAATTATTCAAAGTTTGAGAGATATTCGTGTTTGAAGTTAGTAACCCCAATTAGTGGGATAAAAACCCATGTGGTTGTGGCATGACACTAATAATTGGTTATGGTCATTGAAAAGTCAATAATTAATAATTTTTAAGCTCCTAAAATCCTTCCAATGTTCACTTTTTGAAGACCCTCTCAACCTAAGAATTTATGTAAATTGTGACCCTCATATCCTCCTCATGTAAGGATTACATTACTTAAAACAGGTCATCGCGGCATTTTTGCTATAAAAAAAATTTCTACGAAGCTTCATATGTTGAAGAAAAAACTCATTTGAGCTGAAATCATGATGAAGCATGTGTCCAAATTTCAGATATTGGTTCTCTATATTTTCGGAGATATGATCTGAGGAAGTTAGGGTTTTTGTAGGCTCCCAAATTTCATATCAAACAGGTGACCTTGGGAAAATCGTCATTACTTTCTCTTTGAGAATTGGATTCAAATTTTGTAAAAAATGACAGAAAGAGGCCTGGTTGAAGTTTTTTGGGTATCGTTTTCAGGACCAAACGTTGAAATGGTGACACGTGGCACTTCGTACACGTTTACTCTATTGAACCAATCTATAATCAGGTCATCATAGGAGATTGGGCATAACTATTTCTTGAAGAATCCAATATTTATTAGACCTATGAGGTTGGAAAGAGGACTCAAAGTGCCACCACAAGACAAAATTTCAGACCTTGGAGATTTGAAATTACATAGATACAACAAATTCAATATTGAGCTTCTAGAAGGCAAGAAAAAATATGCATTCAAGGATCACTGCAGTAAGGACAACACATCAACAGTCAAGGGTAAGTCTGTTACAACAAGGTATGTATGATTAGTGCTTGAATTTTAATTTGAATATCATCTTTGACATGTGTTTTTTCAGGACAATGTAAGTATTTTGTATATATGTTTGATTGGTTTTTGTTCATAAATGTTGATCGTATTTACATTTGAATTTTGAATATTTCTCTGACATATGGTTGCAAGACAGTGTAAGTATTTTTTTTGTATATTGGTTTGGGTCTTATTCATTAATGCATGTGCAGGAAGGAGGACACAATAGGACAACTTAGACACATACTAGAAGGACAATGCAACGCCAAAGTCCCATTACTTGAAGCAAGCACAACAATACCTCAACAACTGCGAGTGTTCAATGAAGCAGTGTCAAGTCAACTATTAGGTCATGTAAAAAGTCAGTATTGTAAAAATCATCATTGTAAAATTTTAAAAGAGTAATTATTGTAAAAGAATCAATTTTCCTAGAGTTGGATACACATTGTTGGGAGGTATAAGTGTCACTTTCGAATAATGTTATGGCTGGGTTTGTTGATAATTTGGAGGGTTTTAGGTTAATACAAATTATCTTCTTGATAATTACTTGTGACCTTACTTGTGATACTTATGTCTTCTTCTTCTTTTAGTTTAGTTAATCTTTCATCGAGTCAATTATCAAAATGCACAAGACATAAAAGTTAGGCTCCTAGAGCCAGGGAAAAACCTCTCCCTCTTGGAGAGGAAAACCCACAAATAATTCTTCTTATAGATCTTCAAATGACAAGTACCATGACCGAGACTTAGACCCTTGACCTAGATATGCTTCCAAGACCATGATTCAACTTCTTCGACCTTGATTCTTCTCTTTACCAAATTGCTTAGTTCTGCTTCAGCACTAGAGATCTTGATCTTCACATTACATATGCTTGTAGTTGAATTTATTGAACAATAGGAAGGTAAATAAAAGATTTAACTTCCTCACTATTGTTGTCTCTTTTCCTTATGAAGACTGTCTCAATTTCCACAAATTTCTTCTTCAGGTCAACAACCCTTAATCATCCTTACTGCACTTATCCGCAATCAAAACTATACCCTTGATGTACACAATATTCATCCTATATCACTGTCTCAGATCATCATGCTATACTGTCTCCTATCTGTACTTATGTTCTGCATTGTGACCCTCACTTATCTGCAGTGCAACACTACACTGTCTACTGGTATATATCTGTACTCTCTCCTAATATATGTCTGTTGTAGGTTCACATATGACAATAGTTCTTAACCTAACTAGATCCACAAATCTTCCTGTCTTTTTGTCCGCAATTATTGCTTGGATATTACTGCATAATATATCAGTCTTGTACCTCGCATTTAATCTTAGATATCTACACCTTGCTCTTGTATAACATCCGCATTTTCTCCTCAGAGATCTTTGAACTTTTTCCTGAAATTTATTCGTAATTTTTCCTGAGATTCAATCTGTTGTTCTCTGATTTTTTGCGCAGTATTTACAGGGGTATATATAGTTATCTCAATATGTTAATAAGCCGACTTGATCACACTTTTAGGCCAATTATGACTTGTAATTTCTTCCACTTTCCAAAAGGTGTTACTTCACCAACGTAGCATATTGTCTTCATTTGATTTCAACATTATATGAGGGTTGTCAAGGTATTTGGAGAAAAAACTAAATCCTTCATGAATATGACACCTAATTATATTTATTCCTAGAAGACATAAACCTAATAAACATCAAGAAGAAGTCTATCTACATAATAAAATCTTTCTCATGAAACCCATGAAGCAAGTACACCAAAAATACATTTTATTATCGTTGACATCTTCTATACATAAATACATAATTACATAGTCAACATGAAGACCGACCTAGTTACACTTTTCAACAATCCCTCTTAACTAGGGAGGTATTCATACAGGTACAAGGTTACTTTCAAACTGAAGAATCTCATAAGAAGAATCGGATTGGTAATCACATCTATATAGCATCATATTAACCATAATTGTCCTAGTGCAAGGCCTTGACTAACAACCCCATCTCTCAATGAGACAATGGGCTACAATGTTGGAGAGACACATTACTAATAGACACCATAGACAGTGTCTCTCCAAGGTACATACCCCACCTAGGTGTTCCCAGAGTATGAACTTCTTAGACTATTCTTCTCTTAGATAGCCAACCCTCAAAGAATATCGGTCCACGACTAATCTTATATTGAATGCCCATATCATTCTCAAAGAGTATCGAATGCCAAATGATTGCCCAATCCTCCATTCTATCTTCTAGGTGAAGACCAAAATGATGTGTCTATCCATTCTCTTCACATGGCCTTCACAAAGACTTATGACTATTAGTCCTGGTCTAGTGTACGACACATGTAATAGAGAATCACATATGTCACTCCCTCTTAACATAGGAAGGACATATTTCAAGTTTCTTCCAAGCAAGAAGCTTACCACTAAGCTCCTCATCAACTAGGGTCCTATAGCAACAATCCAACTACTCATGAAGAGTTCCTCCCCTCGATGTCATGGTTTTCGATATTGAGGAATCTTAAACTTTTGGCTGCATGGGGCACAAATCATCCATCACTTTTAGTCACGAGTCATGTCCACTATCAGAAATTGATTCATCAGTCTTCCTCATCTGTTCCACCATTATTCCATGCTGCTTTTCTTCGAATCATCCCCAAGGATCATACATCCTTTCTTATGATTAGCAACCCTGAACAAATTCATCCAAATTAACATATACATATGAATTTTTAGAACAAAAGTTACCTTAGTGATAATCTTTCACCATGAAATATTCCTATAGACATCGACATCCTTCATACAGATTGACACATCTCCTAATGATATGTTTTTTCCAAGGGTCTTCTTCTTTACTAGTCTTCTGTCAGAGACTACATATCTTCCCAGGAGATCTCCTAGTCACATCTTCTTGGCCTCCGGATGATAACTACCTCTTGACATGGTTGAATTTCATGATCTCTTCCTCTCTGCACATTCTTCATTCCCATTACATTACAACTTTTCCAATTTCTTGTTTATGCAAAACCACCTCATATTCTATGAGGTCATATTATGTTGATTTCATCTATCAATGCACTGAGAGATCCTCCTTCATAGATCATACTTCTAAATATATAAGTCTATTATTTGCAACCATATGACATGACTTCACAACATCCAATATCAGCATATATGTATGCATACCTCATATCTATTTCCCTGAGTCATCCTATAGCAATTTCTCTAGAATGAAGAGCTTCATTCCTTTGGCCTTCTTCATCAATATGTAATTACATCCCAAAATTTTGTTTCCATAATGACCCTCGATCTAATGATTGCTTTACTTTAGTAGAGATATTTTCCAAAATCTGTTTCACTTAGAGCTTCTTTAATGCTTCTATTGAGATGCTTCTTAATGTACATTTATTTCTATTATACAATTTTATAATCAATCAGAGATCACTTAAAGAGAAATATGATCTCAATCATAATATATATCTCTCTCTTCCTCCTTCTTGGATCTTTTAGCATCAGGTTCTTCTCTTTCATTAGTGACATGGGCTTATTCCTTTTTCCTTTTGTCCTTTCCATATTTAGGACAATCTCTTTTATAATCCCCAAGTTCATTACATCCAAAGCACATACATTGTCCATATGCCTTCTTTTATTCTGAGGGCCAAATTTTCTGAATCTTTCTTTCTTCCTGTATGAGGTTACAAAGGCATGATTCTCTTCACTTGGTCTTGTATCAACTTTGGCCTTTAGTCTTGTTTCCTCTATTTTACATAGATACCATAAATCATGGAATGGGGTGGCTTCTTTCTTCCCGTATAGACTAGAATTGAAGTTTCCCCATTCCTCTATTAGAGCATTCAGCACCACTATAGTCATCTCAGTGTCAGACATCACTTCTCCTAGTTCCTACAGTTGATCTCTTATTTCAGAAATCCTCATAAATTATGAAGTGATTCCTTATTCCCTTGATAATTCCATTTTATATAGTTCTTGTCTCAGAGAGATTGCTTCTCCAGCAGCACTCATAGAGAATAGCTCCACCAATTTTTTATATATTTGTTTTGCAGTCTTTAGTTTTGATACATAGGGAATGAGAGAGTCTTTGATGGATTCTATGAGAATTCTATGGGCTCTAATTTCTCCCTTCATGTCCTTGGCATGGACTGGAGCATCTTCTTTTGGGGGTTGAACAATAGATCCTTCGATATAGTCCATTACTTCGTCTTCAATTAAATTCAAGTCTGTCCTCTTCTTCCATGCACTAAAGTTTGATGACCCAACCAGGTTATTGCTTTCTTTATAATAAGGCATCTTGACAGATAGGGTCATGAATACTTCCTTGATGATGATTGAAAGTGAAGTCAAGGTTTTCATTTAAGATGGGAGCTTCTTCAATGTTGGTGTACTTGAACCTTGACGTAGCTAGATAGTCTTCCTTGCAAACTGATTTGACTTTCCAACCCAAACTTTGATCTTCATTTCTTTGAGTGTCTTTGTTGACAAGCATCCCTTGTGTTCAACACCTTAGCTCTGATACCATGTTGAGAATTTGGAGGGTTGTAGGTTAATACAAATTCTCTTCTTTATAATTACTTGTGACCTTACTTGTGATACTTATGTCTTCTTCTTCTTTTAGTTTAGTTAATCTTTCATAAAGTCAATTATCAAAATGCACAAGACACAAAATTTAGGCTCCTAGATCTATGAAAAAGCCTCTCCATCTTGGAGAGGAAAACCCACAAATAATTCTTCTTATAGATATTCAAATGACAAGTACCATGACCCAGAATTATACCCTTGACCTAGATATGCTTCCAAGACCATGATTTAGCTTCTTTGACCTTGAATCTTCTCTTTACCAAATTGCTTAGTTCTGCTTCAGCACTGGAGATCTTGATCTTCACATTACATATGCTTGTAGTTGAATTTATTGAACAGTAGGAAGGTAAATCAAAGATTTAACTTCTTCACTATTGTTGTCTCTTTTCTTTATGAACACTGTCTCAATTTCCACAAATTTATTCTTCAGGACAACAACCCTTAATCATCCTTACTGCACTTATTCACAATCAAAATTGTACCCTTGATGTACACAATCTTCTTCCTGTATTACTGTCTCAGATCAACATGCTATATTGTCTCTTATCTATACTTATGTTCTGCATTATGACCTTCACTTACCGCACTGCAACACTCCAGTGTCTACTGGTATATATCTGTACTCTCTCCTAATATATGTCTATTGTAGGTTCACATATGACAGTAGTTCTTAGCCAAACTAGATCCGCAAATCTTAATGTCTTTTTTTCCACAATTCTTTCTTGGAGATTACCACATAATATATCAGTCATGCACCTCGCATTTAATCTCAGAGATCCGCACCTTGTCCCTGTATAACATTCACATTTTCTCCTTAGAGATCTTCGCACTTTTTCCTGAAATTTCTTCGCACTTTTTCTTGAGATTCAATCCACTTTTATATGATTTTCTGTGTAGTATTTACAAGGGTATACATAGTTATCTCATTATGTTAATAAGCAGACCTGTCAATATAATATAGGGTCAACTTGATCACACTTTTATAAGCCGACTATGACTTGTAATTTCTTCCACTTTCCAAGAGGTGTTACTTCAGCAGCGTAGCAGATTGTCTTCACTTGATTTTAACATTATATGAGGGTTGTCAAGGTCTTTGGAGCACAAACTAAATACTTCATGAATATGACACCTAATTATATTTATTCCTAGAAGACATAAACCTAATAGACATCAAGAAGAAGTATATCTACATAATAAAATCTTTCTCATGAAACCCATGAAGCAAGTACACCAAAAATACATTTTATTATCGTTGACACATTCTATACATAAATACTTAATTACATAGTCAACATGAAGACCAACCTAGTTATACTTTTCAACAGGGTTGCAGGTCATAGTGTGATTGGGTGATTGGTCTAGTTCAAGAAAATAATTGTGAATCATATTCTATTGTGGATCATTTTCCCTGGTACGGGATTCCACACTCTTTTCTTATTTCTGATCATTATAGGGTGGCAGGGAGGTGCTAGGTTGGTGCATGAAGCCACCTATAGGTTGGAGCATGTGAACACTTCAGGGTGGTAGGTTGGTCTAGGATGTCGGGGCATCCATTTAGTTGAGTGCTGAAGAAACCAGGGCATTGGGGTGTCCTTCCAGTGGGAGCTGGAGAAGATTTCTTTTCTATAATTCTAGGAATTTGTACCTTTCATTAAAGAATTTATTAGACAAGCGTTCGGTGGTTTTTGACCCGAAGGGGGTTGTCCACCTAAAATTTGTGTGCCTATTGTGTTGTATTTTTTACTGTTGTTACTAGATAAACATAAATAATAATTGAAGATTAAATAATTCTCTAAAAATATTTAAAAGTTCTAATTGATAAGAAATATTTATTCACCCCCCCCCCCCCCTCTCAATATTTCCAACAATATCAAGGTTCATTGACTTGCTATCCTATTGTCACGCGTACCTGACCAACTAGTCCATGATTTGTAGTTATACTAATTCATAAATTTCCTTTCACACTACAACATACTTGACCTTGAGTGCAGCAAATGTTTTCTTCCTACTCATCCACGAGATCATAGCCTAATAAAAAGCAATATAAAAACTCTCTCTATTTGCAACACTCTTTGCCCTGTATTTTTACTTGTTTGATACCATATCTAACTATTCCATGATTGAATGAACCATGATAGCACTTCTGCAGAAAATTATATGATTCCTTTATTTGATCCATCATCCTAACTGGGTATTCTTCCTGAAACAAATCATGTATATAAATCTTGATTTGCTCCCTTTTCCATTGGTGCTATTAAATATCTAATCAAGATCTTCATACGAGGTCAACTCCCTCTAGAGAAAATCTTACAATAAACGCAAATTCTTTTGACACATGAGCTCTTCTGCTTTTGTCAAAGAAAAAGCCATATGGATCAACCTTGATCCATTAATTCTAGAGGAGTCTATACAAAGCCTTCCTTTATAAGCATAACTTCTTATACCTCACCAAATTGAGTTAATTCACTTATTTCATCAAGAAATATGATCTATGTAGAAGTGTACTTGACAAGATGTCATTTCATAGACTTCTTCCCTCTTGTTGAGGTAATTTTTTTCTTTTGGATTCCATGTCATCCAATCATAAGGAATTTTTCTCCCTCAACTATGACAATATATCTCAATACAATTTCTCTTGTCACAAACTTTTTTCTTCCATCCTCTTGCTAGAGCCTTGGCAGTCTTCATTATGTACCCGCAATCCTCACTAGGAGGAAAAGGAAGAACAATAAAAAACAAGCAAAGAATTCAAGGACAGGAGACTATCTAATAACAACATTAGTAATAATCACAAAGGAGAGATATAAATACTTATCTTTTTTAGAACATTTTAGCTCCCTCTTGATCTTTATACTTCCTTGCAAAGGCTAGGCTTTCTTCTCCTCAGTGAAACATTCAATCTATACATACTATGACTTTCTTGTTCAAATCCTTTTGTATATTAGGGTTCATAAACCCTATTATTTCTTAATTAAATAGAAAAACCATAGAATGATGAAACTCATCATTATCAAATATCTTTTCCTTCTCATTGTAGTAATAAAAATGGGTCTTCATGTGCACGAATTGAATCCAAGAACTCATATCATCAGTAAATGCAAGGGGGTTCATCTCATAGTTCATCAACTTCTTATGGAAATCAATAGGTTATTTCAATGCCCTTGATTTGATGTGATGAGACAACATCAAATCTGTGACTTTGATCTTTAAACTTGAGAAGAAACTTGGCCTTATGTTATTTTCATGTCTAACGGATTCGTTTCAACAAGATATGTTATCTTTAACCATGTGATTTTTCTCCTTATTCTTGGAAAAGGTTTATGGAAACACACATTGGTGCTTAGAAATATACAACATTCTATCTTAGATCAGTAATTTTATGTATTCACGCCTTTCAATAGAGCGAGATACACTAGATTTGTGTCTTCAACACTTTACACATAGATCATTGAATTCATTATATAATCTACTAATGTATCAGAATTATAACAGATCTCCTTTGAGAATACTTCAACCAATAATGCATAGTTATTATTATAGGAGTCATTATAATATTAGTTTGAAACCTTAAGAAATATTTTATGGACACTTCAGTCAATGCCACTTAAGGTCATCAAGATATTCAGTGTCTAGTCTTGATTGTGCAAATAAACTTTAAATAACATAAGCTTATTCTATGTTGACATACTTCAGGAGCAAGCTTGTGCTAATGTTCTAAAACAAAATTTGTTAGCAGATGCATACCTTGTGATGTGATCAAACTTCATTAGTTTATACTTTGACCAATTACCTTATTTCATTCCACGATCTTGGTACCTATCCTCTAAAGGCTAGTGTTGGCTTCTGAAATATCTTTCTTTGCAATAATAATTAGCACCTTTTATTTATGCGTCATATAAACAACAAGAAAAACATTGAAACAAGCATGTATTTAGATGACTTTAGTTGAGGTTCCTTGCTACAAGGTTTTGGATACCTTCTTAACATAGTCAAGAACCTTCGGCTCAAAGAAAACACTTTTTTTGTTTGTGAACAATATACTTACTCGAATATTGATTTAACCAAAACCAGACATAGTGGTTGAGGATTTTTCTAAGAGAATTTAACTAAGGATTTTCAGTTCGATCTAAAGAATTTTGACTTCTGATATTTTTGAGATTCGAACTTGGTAATACGATTTGTAACCTATTTGACAACCTATGTGACTTCTTTGAAATAGACTTGAGGTTTTAGACATCAACCTTCTTTAAGAATATATATCTTTCTATATTTTAACTTCGACCTAGCCTTAAATGTTTTTAGATCTTCAACAAAGATTATTCTAAGGATGATTTCCACCTCTTGGAGATAATTCATATCTCTCAGATAAATTAAAGCTTCAATATTTTAATATATGGACAAGAGATTTTCTACAAGATCTGATACAATTTGATTAACCATACTGGGGCATATCCTGGCTTATTCAAGGCCTGGGTCCATTCGGCCTTCCTTCAATATAAAAACTTGATTACAAAACCATCCTTCTACCTTTTTATCCGAGATTAAGGATTCAATCTTATAGCGACTTCATCCATCTGAGGAATTTATGTTTGAGATTGAAAGGATTAATTCCAAGGCCTAATTTTAATTCAACCCTAAGGTTTCTCTTCAACCATACTCTTTGATACCATGTTGATTTTTACATGGTCTTCTTAATTGATAGTTATCTTTGATGATTATGATATTTTCACATTGTTATTCATTAATTCCATCGTTCAATAATTACACAGAAGACGTCAAACATATAGTGAATAATACAATAGGATCATAAAGAGAAAACCACTCAAAGAACACAAAGTTTTACCTTGGGAAAACCCACTATGAGGGAAAACCCAACCAACCTTTTCCTTAGAGAATCAATGCAACAAGAGATACATCAAGTTTAACTAACCAACAAGATGACCAACCATCAAAGACATAGTCATTCCTCCACAATTATATCCACAATTTTCTTTGCAACAGGGTCTCCAAGAGAGCCAAAACCATCCACCAAATATGCCTCGAAGCTTGCACTGTACCATAGAGATATATCACAGAAGTCAAGGTATTAAGGGGGGTGAAGTTCGACCTTTTTCTCAGCCTTAGAGATGGGATTAGTTCACGGAATTTATTGCCTCAAAACCATGGGATATTAGCCTTAGAACTGCACATCATTCCTAAAAAAAATATTTCCTCAAACCTCACATTTATTCCAAATAAAATGTGTGTGAGTTAGACCCTTCATATTAGCCTCATACCATTGCATAAGCCTTAGAGATATTGGTGATTTGAAGTGTGTCTTGTGTTAATTTTTGGTAGCTCAGTGATAAATTCATATCATGGGACTAGATTCCTTTTTTCGAGAGGACCAATTTTGACTATTGAAGTGCTCAATTTGGAAAAGGGAAAGTGTATTTTTGAACAAAATCCCACATATGCACATTTGATTAGGTTGGCCTTATAGCAAATTGTACACCCTTGAAAGCCTATAAATTCGAGTGACCTCAAGCTCATTTAGACATTATTATCATATATTTTTTCTTCTTCTATTTTGAGTTTCTTTCTATCTGAAAGTGAAGATTGAACAGGAACTGTGAAGATTGAACAGGAACTATGAAGGTTCAACATGAAGTGCACAGGTATCTTTGATTGCATTAACTTTACTATTGGAACATATTTTGGATATTTGTTGGTAGATTTGTTGAAAAATTCAAATATTTGAATTTGATTATTATTTATGGGTTTGGGTTTAGTGTACTCTTTCTTGAACATTTTATGACAATTTAATAGAAGAAGAATTTGAAAGGGTTTTCCCCATAGTGGGTTTTTCCCTGGTTTCCGACCAATCTTGGTGTCTCTAAGTGTGAATGATTTTATTTTATTTTTCGTTTATGTTTTGTTGCATTGATGATGATATTGTTCTTTATATATAGTTTCATATGTTGTTGAATAATTTAATGATGTTTTGGGGTGAATTTTATTTGTAAATGAAGAAATGTAATTATCTAAAGCAAATAACAATATATCCCTAAGAAGAAAAAAAAATTAACATGGGATCAAAGTTGGGCTAAAGAAAAGTCATTAATATCACCCCTTGAGGAGACATTGTTGATGGAAGCAAGATAAGATGAAGGAGACCTAAAATAATTCTAGGGTTTGAAGGAAACCCTAGGTAATTTGGTTATTAAGGTTTGAGGGATGACATGAGGTTAGGGTTTGGAAGAAACCTTGGGATAAAATAATGGCTTTAGTTTTGCAGTTTTGAAACATGATCAGTGTGAAGATGTTCTAACTTTGTGTCAGGGTTGATGGCCTTGGTTGTTGACGATGTTAATGAAAATATGGAAGGTAACATTGTTATGGACAATATTAACTCTTGAAGTTTGGTTCAATAAGGAGATTATCACCTCTCATTAAATATAAGTACCATTTAGATTTATGTTATTTCTTGATTAGATTTATTGTTTTGCTTATACTGCGTGCATGAATATTTGAGTATATGTATACCTCTAACCTATATATGAGATGTTAAAAGAAGATCTTTCTTGAGGATCGTCTAATGTGCAAGAAAATAAAGCTACTGCGGGAAGAGAAGAGCTAGTGGAAAGTTGACAAAGTGCTACAACTACCAATGAAAAATAAGTTACAGGCTGTAAAGGTATATGAATACTACAAGGTATGTAAGTTGCAATATTTGATGGTAAGATAAGCCCTGAGGTATGACAAGAATATGAAAGTAAGTTTGATTTATGCTACATGTGATATATATTGGTGCTCTTGATATTTGGAAAGCACCTTTAATTCTAGACATGATGGATCTCATGTTGGATCTCATAAATAAGTCTATCACATTGTTTTTTATATATGGTAGTTTGATATTGTTGTTAATGCTTGAGATAATCATGATGAAAGTATGATAATAATATTGATTCTCTTGTTGATCTTGGAAAGGTTTAGTAAATCTAACATATGGTAGAATTGGATGCCCTAACTTTATGTTGTGATTATGATCCTTGAAGTATGAAGAGACAATTATATGACACTAATCCTTGATGAATATTTGATGACATGATGATGACTTGTTATGATATATTTATGAGAACCTATTATAGTTTGTGATCTAATTTTTTTTTTGTTGCATGCCTATACTACGATACACTCGTTGATAATGATTATTGAAGAGGCTTCTCATTCAGAGGGAGAATCATTTCATGATATTTTAATACCTAGTACTTGACTATTAAAGGAAGGATTCTTGAAATTAATATCCATTTGAAGTTGCTGAAAAGGTTTTGGAAAAGTTATGATTTTTAGGAAAAAATATTTCTCCTAGTCCTAAGCCCCAACTGTTGGGAGATAGGCTTAAGAGTATGGTATAGGCCTCACAACCACATGAAACAAGGCCTATGGGTGTGTTTGTTCCTGTAGATCACAAAATATAAAGTATTATGCATGAGATCATGAGCACAAAAGGAATATGGCAGGCATATACACATGGAGCAAATGATGGAAGAGTTCTATGAGCAGGGAAGTTCTAATAAAAAAATTTATGGTTTGTAACAAGCTCCCCGAACATGGATAAGAAGTTACTCAAGCCTGGAAGAAGTATCAATCTGAACCTCTAAGTTTTTCCAAGGTATGCCTTTGATTTTGATTTGATATGCTAACGATCTATTCTTGACAAGTATTGAGCCTCTGATGATCAAGTGTAAGAATGAGTTGGCCATTGAGTTCAAGATGAAATATATTTTAGAGATATGAGGTTGCATGAATACAATGATTATTGGGCTGGAAAAATAAATGCCACATCTAAGTGTTGCTTGGTATCTAAAATGATATCATGGATGAACGATAAATAAAATTTTGTAGCTTTAAGCTTGGCCTAGGTTGAGTACATTATTAGTTGAGGGGAAGTTTGGTTAAGGAAGCTCCTTGGATATTTGTTTGAGAAAGTTCTATATATGACAGTGATATATTGTGATAACAAGAGTGGGATTTGATTAGAAAAGAATCCCATATGTAGTTGGGACTAAGATATATTTATAGATTGAGACAGTGTTTCTATATGAGACAAGCTTAGGCTTATGGTTGTTTCCTCCGTGAGAGGGAGGATGAATAAGATAGAAACATGGATTGATGGATGTGACCCTCCTGAAGTAAGTTTCTGGGTTGGTCGATGATACTGAGTCGAATATTCCCCCTTGTTTGAGCTCCCAAGGTGAGGAATTGAGATGTAGGGCTCCTGGGGTTGAGGGATCTCTAGACAATAGGGTATCACCCCTATTTGTTACCCATAGGGTTGAATATGTTTCTCCCCTATCTTGTTCTATGTAGAGTATAACCTAGTTGGCATATATCTTTCCCACCCATCTATCCAATGGGTGTTAGCTGCTTGAGTTAGGTGTGATCCTTACTACTTATGGTAAGTGGCATCCCGCTCAAGCTAGAGATGCAGGTGTTATACAACTTAACTCTTCAGGGTCATGTTTGGAAGGTTGGAAAAGTTTCCTGGGTCATAGCATTGACTCCCCGCTAGCATAGTTTCTCGGTTCGTATAATTAGCTCCCCAATGGCAGAATTTCTTAGGTCATAGCATTGGCTCCCTGCTGGAGAGGTTTCTCGGGTTGTAGCATTGTCTCCCCATTGTTGATGATTCTAGGTGGTAGCAGTGGCTCCCCGATGGCATTAGGGGAATTTTGAGGTCTAAAATGGGCCTCCTAAGGAAGTTGTACAATTAAAATTCACTTTATGAGAACCAATCACATTTTAGGGGATGACATGATCCCTAATGGTTGAGGTGGCATTTCTTGAGTTAAAGGTACTTACTTGTCACATTCTCAATGGTGGATAAGAACTCATCGTTAACCATGGTAGTGCTCTAAGAACTTTTAAAGTCAAAGTAAAGTACTCATAATAAATGTCATTTCACACTTTTTTAATAAAATTCATACATAAAATAATATATTACATTTATTATATTATTTTTATATAGTACATTAATTACATGTTATTATACAATTTAAATAATATAAATTTTAAATAATAACATATTATAATATTAAGAATTTATGAATTTATATTTATATTTTATCTTAAGTTATTTAAGTACAAAGGACAAATGCGTTAGTTATTCAATGATAATGACTTTTTCTTGAAACACTCATTCTCATTTATAGTCACATCAATACAATTTTTTTATTAATTTTATTTTGGTACAGATTTTGAATTGAATTTAACCATGGTTACATGGATTGTGGTGCAAAAAGTGAATTGAAAATTAATAAATATTATTTTATTGATTTAGCTATTATTTTATTATTTCCTTAGGAGGCCCATTTTAGACCTCAAAATTCCCCTAATGGATATAGGGTGGTAGTTGAAGCTCCCCTATGATTCATCTTCTTTAGATTCAAGAATATTTCAGCAGATAGAATTGAGCATATATGGGATATGATATGATGATAGGGTACTTGCGATGATTACATGATGCAATTGGAACTTCTCACTAGTTGAGAGAGAGTGTTAACTTTTGGCAACTCAGTGACAAATTCTAATCATGGGACTATATTCCTCTTTTCGACAAAACCAATCTTGACTAATGAAGCGCTCAATTTGGACAAGGGAGAGTGTATTTTTGAATAAAATCCCACATATGCACTTTTTACTAGGTTGACCCTAAAGCAAATTGGACACCCTTGAAAGCCTATAAATTTAAGTGACCTCAAGCTCATTTTGACATCATCATCACATATTGTTTCTTCTTATTTTTGGAGTTTCATTCTATCTTAAATCAAAGGTTGAACAAGAAGTGCAAAGTTTGAACAGGAACTGTGAAGGGTGAACAGGAATTGCAAAGGTTGAACAGGAAGTGTGAAGGTTGAACCAGAACTGTGAAGGTTGAACCAGAATTGTGAAGGTTGAACAGAAAATGCGCGGCTATTTTTCATTGCATTAACTTGACTATTGGCACATATTTTGGCTATTGGTTGGTAGATTTGTTGAAAAAGTCAAATCTTTGACTTTGATCATTATTTACGGATTTGGGCGCATTGTACTTTTTTCTGAACATTTTTTAACAATCTAATAAAAGAAGAATTTGAAAGGGTTTTCCCCGTAGTGGGTTTTTCCCTAGTCTTCAACCAATCCTGGTGTTTCTAAGTGTGAATATTTTTCTTTTATTGTTCCTTTATGTTTCATTGCATTGATGATGATATTGTTCTTTCTATATAGTTGCATATGTTTTTGAATAATGTAATGATGTTGTGGGGTGAATTTTATGTGTAAATGAATAAATGCAATTATCTAAAGCAAAGAAAAACATATCCCTAAGAAAAAAAATTAACATCTTAGAGGAGAGATAATAGGCTCTATTTACAGTGATTCATCCATACGAAAAACACGTGTCTCTTAGGCAGGGCGAATTGATATTGGAGGGCCAACTTCGTCACTTGTGGAGGTAAAATACAAATTCAAATTTTCATTTTTCCCACTATTGATGAGCCATATAAAAATTTATCCTTTTCATTACAAAATAAATATTTTTCTTGCAAGCATGAATAACATGCTTCATATAATTTTATTTTGTAACTATTACAATGTACAAGTGATACATTATGAAGACCGACCGTAACTACAAAATTTAACACTTTCCAATGGTAGTTGGCACTTGATCTAACTCCAAAACAGTGAATAAAAATGTAAGGTTGAAGTTTGGAAATTTCAGCAGGGTTCCAAGGTTTATTTGGGCCCTTCCTCATGAGATTGGCGCCAAACTATAGAACAAAACTGAGGTTGGAGAGTGATGGGAAGCAATCAATAGAGTGGTAAGTCATCGGTCCCAACCCTTGATCACATGGAGTTACGCTAAAGCACTTAGGTGATTTCCAAATTGTTGGTTCTTGTGAAAGTGCAAAAAACAGTATGGAAACAAGAGGTAGGGCAACAAATACCCTTGTTACAAGATGTTCAACCTAAGCACCAAGGTGCTTATCAACTCGTTGGGAGAAAACTAAATACACTCAACATTGTTATGAGTGGCAAGCGATGGCCAACACACGTGGAAGGAAAAAGGCATCTCGATGTAATTTCTAGGTGGTACGATAGGTGGAAAATATGATGACATAAAATCATGTAAGTGTGACATGTGGCAAGTGAATTTGTTGTTTTTGGATGACCGAATGAACAGTTGTAAAGTGACACATGACAGTACAATGGAAGGTATGAGTTAGAAGAGAACATTTGGCATGCTATGATTGGTTGAATAGATTTGACACATGGTAGATTGTGATGTAGCAGGTGATGTGGCAAAACCTCAAGATCTATGCCAAGGGCCAATTTTGAAAAGGTTCTCAATGTTAATGATTTTAACGATTTTTCGTAGTTTTATGAAGGTTGAGCCATTGACCACCACCCACTACCAAAAAATCATGGGAACAAGCATTGTGAATGGTGATAAGAAATAGAGCAATAAGCATTAAGCATTAAAAAGAAAACCTTGAAGTGCAACATTGTCAAATGAGGGTCTTGGCCATCGACCACCACCCATCAACTAGTGAACGTAACATGTCAACCAACGACAAGTAATGATTGATAGTTAAAGATCAATGTCATAGGGGACTAGTGTTAAGTGCTTAAGGGATAAATTTCATTGGAATAACAGCCCCAGATGTATGTCAAGTGTGATTACTGGAATGGCTCGGGGACTGGGGGACATGGAAATTAGATCACATGGCTATCTACATAGTTGTGACATGGACGCCATGTAGGAGGTACACGTGACATGACATGATTCGTTGACGCACTATTGAATTACCCAATGATTTTTTAATGAAATATTAAGCTAACTGAATTAGGGATTAGCCTTAATCCTTAGCCTCATGGCCCTCGATGGTTTGTGAGGTTGGTTAAATGAGCTTGATCAGGGATCGGAGGACTAAGATGGAAAAATTGGTGACAATTGATGAGAAAATCCACAACAGTGTAGTAAAGGATGCTAGGTCAAAGTTTTTTAAGTCAGGGTTCCATGTAAAAAGGTATCCAAGCATCTAGGGGTTGACCATACAGTAGCGTCAACTAATGCTAAAAGAGATGGATTTTTGAATATAAAGAAAGTGTTGTTAAGGTCGTGGCCCCACCAATTGGTGATATTGGTTAATCTAAGCCCCAAGGAGCAAAGGAGGAATCAATTAAAGTTATATGTGAGTCATCCAGATTAGATTTATAACAAAGAAAAAATAAATTAATATATAGGTTGATTGTCAGCTCGAATATATTTGATCGATCTGATAGAGTATTAATAAACCACATATATTGGCAATTATATGTGTGAGTAATCTTCAATCATCTGTGAATTGTGTGAAAATTATAATTGTTTGTGGTATTCTATGTCACGAAGGAATAAAGTAAAGGAGTGAAATGAAGTCTATTGGAGACGTGTAATTGTCAAATATTGTCAGATAATATTTGTGAAACCGAGCAAAGGACTTGGAACAAAAACTAAATCACATAATGGGGTAGTTGTACAAACCAAATATTTGTTAAGAAAACCTATGGATTTGAGTTTGAAATTTTATGAAATATGGATATGTTGGGTTCAGTGGGTTGGTTCATGAACATCATGGAGTTGGTGTTTCCTTTAGGTTGGTGCTTATAAAACAATTGGGTGTCGGAGCCTCCTACAAGTGGGTGCTTGAAAATCAATGATATAGAGTTTCCTTCAGGTTGGTTCCTATAAAATATTGGGAATTTGGTGCTTCCTTCAAGTTGGAACTTGTAAAGATCAAGGATTTGGCACTTCCTTTAGGTTGGAGCTTGTAAAGATCAATGAGTTGGTGCTTCCTTCAAGTGGGTTCTTGTAAATTCAGGGGATGGGTGTTTCCTTCTAGTTGGAGCTATAAAAGTTGGTGTAATAGTAGGTTGTATCCTACAACAATATTCATACATAAGTTTTAGGGTTTTCTCCCTTTATGGGTTTCCACATAAATATTTTTTTTTCATGTGTTTATGTTGTTTGATTTATGGTGTTACTATGTGATTGATTTTTTTTTTACACGATTAATTATTGAATGATTGGATATTGTTAATAATTGTTAAAATTGGAAATAATATTTATTCACCCCCTTTATTAGTATTATCCTAGTTTCCAACGGTTGGTATCAAAGCAGGCTCCTTCTGGAATAGTTTAACCACCAAAATGTAAATTTTAGGGACCATGGCAAACCAGGATTGGCTTCCCCAGATGGAGTACCATTCTTTAATGGATAAAATTATGCAACATGGAAGATAAGAATGGAGGTTTATCATATGGATATTTACTTGGATGTATGGTTCGTTATAGAATATGGAAAGAAAAATAAACATAATACAAAATCCAAGAAGGTTATTTGGAGTGGATTGTCAAGTTCAGACTCTAATAAAGTGAGACAGTGTAAGACTACAAAATAAATGCTAAAAAAATTGTCATGTATATATGAAGAAGGAAATGGAAAGGAACCAATGAGGATTGAATACCATGGTTGCTCAATTAATGAATCAGATCATGAAAATTACTCCCTTGTCATAAATGCTCAATTTGTTGATCATAAAAAGAACAATCTGTGTTCAAAGGATGAAGTTGGAGGTGAAGAAGATGCTAAAGATATGCAATCTATAGGTATGTTTCTATTCTATTATAATTGTAAGGAAGTGTGTCATATTTCTTTTAAATATTCAAATGCAAGTTTAGAAAATGATAGTGATAAAAGGGAACTTGAAGTCAAGATGAGAAAAATAGGATAATTATTTACTCCTTAGAAGATAATTTTTAATTTGAAGAAAATAATAAATGTACCTCTAGTAGTGACGAAGGAGTGATTCTACTCATTTCTATGGAAGAGACATTGGATTTAGTGAAAAAGGAGATCTTGGTGAAGAGATGTATTTTATAAGAAAACCTATCTCTACTCAAAATAATATTGAGAAGCTTACAACAATAAACCACAGAGAGAAGGAATTTTTGTTGTATTATGAGAAGAAGGATCAATATTTTGAAGAATTAAATAAAACTATTGTTATTCTGAAGACTCGATAAGAAGAATTCAAAATAATTAATGAAGTGATGACAAACCAGTAGAATGAACGAGAATTTCATTGTGAGAAACTATAAGATGATATTGTTTCATTGAGAAATGATCTACAAAAAGCTAATGATCAGCTAAACCAATATCAGAAGTATACCAAATTTCTAAATGGTATTCTAAGCAATCAAAATTTCCTCTCCTCAAGATCAGTCTCGGCTACGAAGGAGAATAAAGCACTAATAAAGTTGAAGACAAAGAATCATTCAACCATGTTTAAGTACTTAAAGAACCTAAAAATGATATGGCCAAAGGAAATTAGTAGTAGCAAAAGAATGTTTATAATAGCCATAAGGAGCAACAACAACAAAAAAAATGAAAAGGATAGAATTTATTTCAACAACATCAAAGGAAACATCATAACAACAATTATAACTATCACGGAGAACGAGTGAAAAATCAACAGAGGGCTTATCCTCCTCAAGGAAAAATTCATCGAAAATTCAGAAGCTTCCCTTCGCAAAGGAAAATTACTCCCGGGTATCAAATATTTTTTAATGGCTATTGTTTTTCTTGCAATAATTTTGGACACAAGGAAATAGATTGTATATATTATGCAAGAAATCAAAATATGTTGAGTAGTAGCAACAACAGGGCATATAGGATATCAAGGAATGGATATGAAAGAAGTAATATAAGCTATGGTAAGAATGTTATTAGGAATCACAAATCATTTCCCCTCTCTTGGATCTTGTTGAATACCACATATGTAACAATTATGGGCACAAACATCCATGTGTAAATATGGAAAGATAAAATCCCCCTCTTAGAATGAGAGAAAAAAAGAAGGAACTTGGACATTGAAAAAAAAATGGGCATAAAGAAGAATAAGAGTATGGATTTTCACTTTGTGCTCAAATTCAAGGAAGCCAACAACATATTGAGAATGGAGATAAGAAAAATGAAAACAAAATAAGTATGGTAATTGCAACAATGAATCAACCGAGATGTGGTTGCTCCGATAAATCCAATTAGAGTGGAGGTAAAAGAATTAATCCCTCAATAAAGTTCTCCTCATATAATTTTGAAAGGAAGATAATGGAAAAATAACTAAGAAATAAAGGAGAATTGCTATCTAGTATTTG
This sequence comes from Pinus albicaulis, assembly GCA_034641835.2. Lineage (NCBI taxonomy): Eukaryota > Viridiplantae > Streptophyta > Pinopsida > Pinales > Pinaceae > Pinus > Pinus albicaulis. The sequence continues at coordinate 368,814,928 of CM076584.1, read as the reverse complement.
TTAAAAATATTCAACTGTGTTCAAATTCCACCTTGGATGACTCAAATGATAGAGATGATGATTGAATTGAATTCCTCTTTTTGAGAGGACCAAAATCAACCTAAATATCACCTCATAGTGGGTTTTTCCCTAGTCTCCGACCGATCCTGGTGTCTCTATGTGTGCATGTTTTTCTAATATTGTTCCTTTATGTTCCGCTACATTGATCATGTTATTTCTCTTTCTACGTAGTTTCATATGTTGATGAATATTGATGTAAATTTTAATAATTTTTTGATGCTATGGGGTGAAATTAATGTATTATTGAAGAAATGCAATTATCAAAGAAAAGAACAATACAGCCCTATGAAAAAATAACAAAGTATCAAATTTGGGCTGAAAAAAAGTCATGGACATCACCCCTATGATGACATCATTGATGGAAGCAAGAGAAGATGATGGAGACCTAAAATAATTCTAGGGTATGAAGGAAATTCTAGGAAAGTGGTGCATTAGGGTTTGATGGTTAGTGTTTGAGAAGAAACCCTAGTCTATGGCAAAGACTTTAAAATTTATATCTGAAACTGTAGCATGGTACATGTGAATATGCTCAAGCACCTGGGATATATTTGATGAAGCCCTAGATGGGATAGTCTCTAGTAGGCCTGATTGTTGATAAAGTTGATTGGAGGAAACATCAGCTCTTGAAAAGAAGGAGAGGATCACCTCTCGTTGAAGATAAGTATTCCTTTATTTATGATGTGTATTTGTTTCTTTACTCTTTTTCAGACTTATGGATTTTATTATTGTTTTGATCATTTCTTATACTTCTTGCATGTATATTTTAGTATTTAGATGTTTCTAACCTCCTTGATGACATGTGATAAGTGGATCCTTATTAAGGATCATTTGAGATGCATGAAATAAAATCTAGATCTGGATAAAGGTAAAGAGGAACCTAATGAAAATATGACAAGCACTACAAGTTGCCTATGAGAAGGTGTTGATCCATGGTTGTCATTGATTTCAACCCAAGCAGCACCAGAGGCTACCCTGATCTTGCATGAAAATTTTGACATGACAACTTTCTATATTCCAAGTCAAGTATATTTTGTATGGTTTATACTTGTCGAGATGTTTCCATTGATATATGGCACGCCACGTAATTATTCATAGTTTGATAGATATTCGTGTTCAAAGTGAGTAACCCCAGTTAGTGGGCTAAAACTCCATCAGGTTTTGGCATGACACTAATCATTGGTTGTGGTCAATGAATAGTCAATAATTAATAATTTTTTAAACTCCTAAAACCCCTCCAACATTCACTTGTTGAAAACCCTCTCAACCTAAGCATTTATATAAATTGTGACCCTCATATCCTCCTGATGCAAGGATTTCACTACTTAAAACATGTCATCATGGTATTATGAGTATAACTTTTTTTGTGTGGATATTTAGATGATAAAAAAAAACCATTTGAGCAGAAATCCTGATGAAGCATGTGACCAAATTTCAGATATTGGTTCACTATATTTTCGGAGATATGATTTGAGGAAATTAAGGTTTTTGCAGGCTCCTAAATTTCATGTCAAATAGGTGACCTTGGGAAAATCGTCATAAATTTCTCTCTGAGCATTGGATTAAATTTTTGTAAAAAGTGACAGAAAGAGGACGGGCTATACTTTTGTTGGGTATCATTTCTAGGACCAAAGGTTGAAATAGTGACATGTGGCACTGCGTACAATTTCACTCTACTGAAACAGTCTATAATCAGGTCATCGTAGGATATTGGGTATAACTATTTCTTGAAGAATCCAATATTCATCAAAACTATGGGGTTGGAAAGAGGACTCAGAGGGCTAGCACAAGACACAATTTCAGACCTCGAAGATCTGAAATTACATATATGAAACAAATTCAATATCGAGCTTCTAGAAGGAAAGAAAAAATATGCATTCAAGGATCATTGCAGTAAGGAAACCACATCAACAGTCAAGGGTAAGTCTTCTACAACAAGGTATGTACGATTAGTGTTTGAATTTTAATTTGAATATCATGTCCGACATGTTTTTTGCAGGACAGTGTAAGTATTTTGTATGTATGTTTGATTGGGTTTTTTTCATAAATTTTGAACGTATTTACATTTGAATTTTGAATATTTCTCTGACATATGGTTTGTAGGAAAGTGTAAGTATTTTGTTTGTATATTGGTTTGGGTCATGTTCATTAATGCATTCGTGGGAAGGAAGAAACAATAGGACAACTCAGACACATACTAGAAGGACAATGCAACATCAAAGTACCATTACTTGAAGCAAGCACAACAATACCTCAATAGTTGCTAGTGTTCAAAGAAGCAGTATCATGTCAAGTACCAAGTTGTGTCAAAAGTCTATATGGTAAAAATCATCATTTTAAAATTGTAAAAGATTCAATCTTCCTAGAGTTGGAGAGGCATTGTTGGGAGGTATAAGTGTCACTATTGGATAATGTTATGGTTGGGTTGCAGGTCATATCATGATTGGGTGATTGTTCTAGTTCAATAAAATCATTGTGAATCATATTGTATTGTGGATCATTGTCCCTGGTATGGGATTCCACACTCTTAACTTATTTATGATCATTATAGGGTGGCAGGGAGGTGCTAGGTTGGTAAATGAAGTCACCTATAGGTTTGAGCCAGTGAACACTTCAGGGTGGTAGGTCAGTCTAGGATGTCGGGGCATCCATTTAGTTGACTTTTGAAGAAACCAGGGCATTGGGGCATCCTTCCAGTGGGAGTTGGAGAATAATGCTTTTCTAGAATTCTAGGAAGTTGTACCTTTCATTTTAGTTGGGGATGAAGATTAAAGAATTTATTGGAAAAGCATTCAGTGGTTTTTTACCTGGAGGGGGTTTTCCACCTAATATTCTTGTGCCTATTGTGTTCTATTTTTTACTTATGTTACTGGATAAAAATCAAGAATAATTGAAGGTTAACTAATGCTTTGAAATTATTTAAAAGTGATAATTGATAATAAATATTGACTCACCCCCCTCTTAGTATTTCCAACAATTGGTATCAGAGCTTGGTTCCTTAAATCAAAGTCTAACCACTGGAAGGAGATCATGGAGTATACTAAGAATAGAGTTCCTCTATTCAATGGAAATAACTACGCATTTTGGAGTGGAAGAATGAAAGTTCATTTGTTGGTGCAAGGATATGAAGTATGGGAAATCCTTGAAAAAGGCTTTACAACGACCCAGGATGAACAAGGTAAGAAAAATGTGGTATATGATGCAAAGGCTAAAGATATCGTTATCATTGGGCTTATCAAATCTGTCTATCTTAAGGTACTAAGTTGCAAAACTGCTAAAGAAGTATGGGGCCAGCTTGAGAATATATATGCAGGTGACTCAAACGTGAAAGAATCAAAGCTTCAAATTTACAGGGAAAAAATTGAGCAACTCAAAATGAAGGAAGATGAAAATATTGATGCATACTTACATCGTGTCGACGAAATAAAAAATGCATTGGAAGGTTTGGGAGAACATGTCGACACGAAATTTTTTGTCCAAAAGATCCTTAGAACCTTGCCGACGAGATTCAACCCAAAGGTATCTGTCTTGGAATATAGTTCGAATCTAACTAATCTCAACAAATATTAATTGCATGGAGTGCTTACAACATATGAAATGAGGATTGAAGAAGAGGACGACACATCTCACCTAGAAACAACATTCACCACATCTAAGAAGACTAGTAAGGACAAGCATACTTTGAAAGTGAAAAATTTTAGTTATAAGGAAGAAGAAAAGGAAGAAGATGAAAAAGAATTTTCAGATAAATAATTTTCCTACTTCACATGAAAAATGAGAACAGGTACAGGGAAATTCAAAGGTAATATTCCATTGATATGTTTCGATTGTGGTGAGGTTGGGAATTTTGCAGCCAAGTGTCCTCACAAAAATGAGGTTGTTACGAAAGGAAATAAAGGTCAGAGGAAGTTTAACAAGCAAGGCAAGAAAAAATGGTTTAATAAGAGTTTCTTCTCCAAAGAATATAGCTCCTCATATGATGAAGACGGTGATAACAAAGAAGAAATCAATGGAAGAGTATTTTTTATGGCCAAGCACAATAAGCAAGAAGCATATGACGAAGAAGGAGACGAAGAAGAAGAGATGACTAAGGTTGAATTTTCAAAAAAACAGAACCGTACAGGAAATGGCCAAAACAATGTTAAATGACTCAAAATTAGATGATAAATTCAGGGTTCAAGCAATTGATACAGCTATATTCATTATAAACAGAGTTTTGCTAAGGAATAATTTTAACATGACTCCATACTAATTATAGAAAGGAAGACCAACTAACGTCAAATACTTCAAAATCTTTGGAAGCAAATGCTACATCAAAAGAGAAGATAAAAAACTTGGCAAGTTCGATTCTCGTGTCGATGAAGGTATTTTCATTGGTTATTCACACAAAAGGAAGGCTTATAGATGCTACAATATGAGGCGAAAACAAATAGTGGAAAGCATAAATGTTACTTTTGATGAAGATTGCGTTACAAAGGATGACGATGAGATTGTCCCTTCAAGAAAATCTGAGGGATAATCTTTGAAGGATGAAGAAGGAGCTCTAGAACAAGACCAATCAAATAAGGAAACAAAAATCAACCAAGAGAAAATAATAAATGATCAGCAGGATGTACAAGAAAATTCTCCAAAAGCTTTAAAAGAATGGTGTCAAAAGAATCATACATCAAATCAAATCATTGGCAACATAAATGAAGGAACTCGAACCAGAAGAAGTCGACAGCTTCGTTCATCACAACGAGCCCACCTTGCTTTTTAATCAAATTTTGAGCCTAGCAATTTTGAGGAAGCTAGTCAAGATGAACACTGGATAGTAGTTATGAATGAAGAACTGGATCAAATTGAGAAGAATGACACTTGGGAATTGGTTCCAAGACCAAAGGATAAAAATGTTATTGGAACTAAATGGGTCTTCAGAAACAAATTGAATAAGGATGGACATGTTATCAGGAATAAGGCAAGATTAGTTTGCAAAGGATATGCACAAGTTGAAGGAAATGATTTTGAAGAAACATTTGCTCCCGTTTCTATAATGGAAGCTATCAGAATGTTTCTCGCTTATGTATGCTCGAGAAAAATCAAGGTCTACCAAATGGATGTTAAGTCTGTTGAAAAGTGTAACTAGGATCGGTCTTCATATTGACTATGTAATTATGTATTTATGTAAAGAAGAAAACAAAGATAATAAAATGTATTTTTTGTACTTGCTTCATGGGTTTCATGAGCAAGATTTTTATTATAGGTCAATAGAATTCTTCTTGATGTATATTAGGGTTTGTCTTCTAGGTATAAGTATAATTAAGTGTCATATATATGAAGCACCTAGTCTAGAGAAAATGCTCCAAGAATTTGCAATAGAAACAATGAAATAATGGTTTAAGTCAGCCCTCAAACAACACTGGAAGATAGGCTCAAAATTTTGTGTTAAAGTCGGCCTAATGCTCAAAGATGAAGTCGGATGTATGGTCGACCTAAAGACATGTTATATTCCCTATATATAACCTACATCTGCGACTTATTTGACACACAAAAAATTGTGGATTGCTCTGTAATAGTGCGAATTTCCTGAAGTTTTACAGAGCATATAAAGTGTGGATTTATTAGGACGTGAATAGGGTTTCAGTGTGGATATATCACAACAATATATAGTGGATGGTTATAAGATATTACAGCATCACAATAAGTTTGTATATGCAGATCTATCTTGGGTAACATCTGTCTTAGGTAATATACCATCACAGTAAATATGGATCAGCAAGGAGACAATGCAGACTTCTAGAAGAACTCAAGTGATGAGAATTGGTGACTAAGTCTAGGTTAAATATGAACTAAAGCAGTTGACATATATTTGGTTTTGTGATGCATCCTGAAGCAACTGAAGTGTGGTCAAGCCTGAGAATAAAAGGAAGGTAAATTAGAGATTTAACTTCCTATCTTCAGTATTCAAAGGACAATAATATATCTCAGAGAATATAAAGGAATAATAAATGTTTTAGACAATGAAGAATCAAAGAAGATAAATTTAGAGATTGAGTACTCTAGTATTGGTGCAGATCAGTGCAAGTCGGTGCAAATGTGAATGATCAACATTGGAGGAAGATAAATAAGCGGTGACAAGGTCTTGGAGGCATTCATAGGTCAAGGGTCTTAGTCTTGGTCATGGTACTTGTCATTTCAATATCTATAAGAATATCTCCTTATGGGTTTTCCTCTCCAAGAGGGAGAGGTTTTTCCCTGAATCGAGGAGCCTAAATTTGTGTCTTTTTTATTTTGGTAATTGAATTGATGAAAATACTAAATAAGCTAACGAAGAGAAGACACAAGTAACTCAAGTAAGCACACAAGTAATTATCAAGAAGAGAATTTGAATTAATCTTCAGCTCTCTAAATTCTCAACATGGAATCAAAGCTAAGGTGTTGAACTCGAGGGCTACTTGAAAAAGAGACACTCCAGGAAGCAAAAAAAATCAAAGTTTCGGTGGAAATTCAAATCAGTTTGCAAGGAATAATCTAAAGCTATTTTTGAGAAATATCATCATCTCATTCAAAGGATCAACTCATCAAGAAAATAATCTTTGCCATCAAGAATTTATATTAAAAAAAAAAAAACATTGTTTGAAGAAACATCATCTTTTGAAAATATCCTTTATCATCAAGGATCTAAGAACACCTACATTGGATATTTCAATCTTAGAAGAAGCTCCTGAATTCATCTTCATCATCATCAAGGAAGCTAAAACTCACTCTACTCCTCACTCTACTCAAGTAAGTATCTATGACCCTACTTAAATAGGTCAAGATGACTTATTGTAAAGAGAGAAACAAATTGGTTGGGTCATCAAACTTTAGTGCTTGGAAGAAGGGGACATATTTGAATTTAATTTAAGATGAAGTTATGGATTACATCGAAGGATATACAATTCAACCCTCAAAATAAGATGCTTTGGATCATGCCAAGTGCATGAAAGGATACATCAAAGTCTAGAGGATTATCATAGAATCCATTAAGGACTCACTCATTCCATATGTATCAAAACTAAAGACTGCTAAAGAAATATATGAGAAACTGGTGGAGCTATTCTCTGTGAGTACTGCAGGAGAAGCAATCTCTCTTAGACAAGAACTATACAAAATGAAATTTTCAAGGGAAGAAGGAGTCACTTCATACTTTGTGAGGATTTCTGAAATAAGAGATCGACTACAGGAACTGGGAAAAGTAATGTCTAACACTGAGATGGCTACAATGGTGTTGAATGCTCTACCGGAAGAACGGGGAAACTTCATTTCAAGTTTATACAGGAAGAAAGAAGCCACACCATTCCATGATTTATGGTCTCTATGTAAAATAGAGGAATCAATATTGAATGTCAAAGTTGATACATGATCAAGTGAAGGGAATCAATCCTTTGCAGCCATATCTAGGAAGAAAGGAAGATTCAAAAAATTTGGTCCTCAAAATAGAAGAAGGAATATGGACAAAGTATGATGCTTTGGATGTAATGAACTTGGGCATTATAAAATATATTGTCCTAAATCTAGAAAGGACAAGAGGAAAAAGGGAGAAGCCCATGTCTCGGATATAAGAGAAGAACCTAATGCAAATAAATCTAAGAAAGAAGAATTGAGGGATCTCCACTATGATTGAGATCATCTTCTCCTTTAAGTGATTTATGTTGGTTGTAAATTAGTATGATAGGAAGAAATTTATGTAGCATCATGATCGAAGCATGGCAGGTGCTCTTGATGAAACAACTCATGGGAAAACCTCACTGATAACAATATTGATGGAAGGTAGTCATCAAGATCAAGGTTCATCATGGAAACAAGTGCTGACATTTTCTAATTGAGTTCTCTATGAATTCACTGATTATAAAGAAAGCATAATGGTTTCATCATGAATTCTATGCTACAAAATTTTGGGATGTGATGACATATTGATGAAGCGGGTCAAGGGAATGAAGCTCTTAATTCTAGTGAAATTGCTACAGGATGAAGCAAAGGAAAAAGGTATGATGTGTATATATATACATATATTTATATGCTGACACTGGATGCTATGAAGTCATGTCATATGGTTGCAGGTAATGGACCTCTATATTTATAAGTATTATCTATGGAGGAGGATCTCTCTCGGTGCACTGACAGATGAAATCAACATAATATATCCTCATATGGAACATGAGGTGGTTGTATATGAACAAGGAATTGTAAATTGGAATTTCTTGGGAATAAAGATGTGTAGAAAAGAATATATCATAAAGTGCAACCATGTCAAGAGGCAGTTATCATCTAGAAGCCAAGAAGATGTGACTAGAATATCTCCTGGGAGGATATGTAGACTCTGATAAAATTCTGGTAGAGAAGAATACCCTTGACAAAACATATCATTAGGAGATGTGTTAATCTGAATAAAGTATGTTGATGCCTACAGGAAGATTTCATGGTGAAATATCATCACTGAGGTAACTTTTCTTTTAAAATTTAATAAGTATATGTTTATCTGGATGAATTTGTGCAAGGCTACTAATCATGAAAAAGGATGTAAGATCCTCAGAGATAATTCAAAATAAAGAAGTATTGCATAAAAGGTGGAACAGATAAGAAAGACAAATGAATCACTTTATGGTAGATGACATGACTCATGAATGAAATTGATGGATGATTTGTGCCCTATGAAGCTAAAGTTGAAGATTCCTCAATATCGAAATCCATGACATCGAGGGGAGGACTTCTTCATGAGAAACTGGGTGTCTCACCATTGCTGCTACAGGTCCCTGATTGAGAGGGAGCCTAGTGATAAGTTTATTACATGGAAGAAACTGGGTAATTCCTAAGAATGAGCTTAGGTACATTCCTTATATAGGAATGAGTACATTACCTTGTGGAATAGGTCCTCCTTGGCTGAGAGGGAGAGATAGACACATCATTCTGGTCTTCCCTTGGGAAGACAAAATGGAGGATTGGGTAATCATCGAGCATTCGATACTCTTTGAGAATGTGGTAGGGAATTCAAGATAAGAGTATTCAGGGACCGATATTCTTTGAGGGCTAGCTACCCAAGAGAAGAATATTCCAAGGAGGTCATACTTTGGGAACACCTGAGTGGAGTATGTACCTTGGAGAGACAATGAATACGGTGTCTACAAGTCATGTGTCTAACCAACATTGTAGCCCATTGTGTCGTTGATAGATGGGGTTGTCATTCAAGGCCTTGCACTAGGACAATGTTGGTTGATATTATGCTATACAAATGCGATTACCAATCTGATTCTTCTTATGATATTCTTTAGTTTGAAGTGACCATGTACCTACATGAATACCTCCCTAGTTAAGAGGGAGTGTTGAAAAGTGTAACTAGAATTGGTATTCATATTTACTATGTAATTATGTATTTATGTAAAGAAGAAGACAAAGATAATAAAATGTATTTTGTTGTACTTTCTTCATGGGTTTCATGAGCAAGATTTTTATTATAGGTCAATAGACTTCTTCTTGATGTCTATTAGGTTTTTTATTCTAGGTATAAGTATCATTAAGTGTCATATATATGAAGCATCTAGTCTAGAGAAAATGCTCCAAGACCTTGCCATAGAAACTGTGAAAGAATGGCTTAAGTCAGCCCTCAAACAACGTTGGAAGATAGGCTCAAAATGTTGTGTTAAAGTCAGCCTAATGCTCAGAGATGAAGTCAGTTGTATGATCGGCCTAAAGATAGGTTCGGTGCCCTATATATACCTTGCACCTGCGACTTATTTGACACAGAATTTTTTTGAATTGATCTATAATATTGTGGATTTCCTAAAGTTTTATAGATCATATAAAGTGTGGATTTCTTAGGACGTGAACAAGGTTTTAGTGTGGATATATCACAAAAATATATGGTGGATGGTAATAAGATATTACAACATCACAATAAGTCTATATATGCATATATGTATTGGGTAGCATCTGTCTTAGGTAAAATGCCATCATAGTAAATACAGATCAGCAAGGAGATAATGCGGACTTCTAGAAGAACTGAAGTGCTGAGAATTGGTGACTAAGTCTGGGTTAAATATGAACTGAAGCAGTTGACATAGATTTGGTTTTGTGATGCATCCTGAAGCAATTGAAGTGTGGTCAAGCCTAAGAATACAAGGAAGGTAAATCATAGATTTACCTTCCTATCTTCAGTATTCAAAAGGAAAGTAATATATCTCATAGAATATCAAGGAAGAACAAAATTTTGATCAATGAAGAATCAAAGAAGATAAATTTAGAGATCGATTTCTCTAATATTGGTGCAAATCAGTGCAAGTCGATGCAGAAGTGAATGATCAGCATTGGAGGCAGATAAAGAAGCAGTGACAAGGTCTTGGAGGCATTCATAGCTCAAGGGTCTGAGTCTTGGTCATGGTACCTGTCATTTGAATATCTATAAGAAGAATTCCTTATGGGTTTTCCTCTCCAATAAGGAGAGGTTTTTCCCTAGCTTGAGGAGTCTAACTTTGTGTCTTTTGTATTTTGGTAATTGACTTGATGAAAAGAATAAATAAGCTAATGAAGAGAAGACATAAGTAAATCAAGTAAGCACACAAGTAATTATCAAGAAGAGAATTTGAATTAATCTTCAGCCCTCTAAATTCTCAACAAAGTCAGCCTTTCTAAATGGTGAATTGGAAGAAGAAGTTTACGTTGAACAACCCGAAGGTTTTCTTCTCTCTGAAAAGGAAGACTATGTCTGCAGATTAAAGAAGGCACTATATGGTCTCAAGAAAGCTCCTAGAGCTTGGTATGCTCGTCTTGATGGATATCTTCATCGACAAGGATTCAAGAAATGAAGCATCGACAACAATCTCTATGTGAAAGTGGATCAAGATAACCTAACAATTATCGAGGTATATGTGGACGATATATTTTTGGAAGCAATGATGACATATTAAGTAAAAAAAATTCCACAAATATGCAAAGTGAGTTTGAAATTTTTCTACTTGGCAAGTTGACATACTTTTTAGGGCTTCAGATATTTCAATAGGATAAAGGAATATTTATATATCAAACCAAGTACATCAAGTAAATGCTCAAGAGATTCAAGATGGAAGATTGCAAGTCTATCCTTACCCCAATGGTAAAAAGTTGCAAGTTAAGTTTCGAAGATTTGTCTGAGGATGTGGACGAGAGGTTGTATAGATCTATGATTGGCAGTATTCTATATGTGACAACTTCTTGGCCAGAAATAATGCAGGAAGTTGAACAAGTAGCAATATTCCAAGCAGCACCAAAATAATCTCATATTATTTCCGTCAAAATAATTATTCGGTATCTTAAGGGCACAACAAAATATGGTTTATGTTATCCCAAAAGAAATAATCTAGTTATCCAAGCTTATACATATGCAGATTGGGCAGGAAGTGTTGATGATCGAAAGAGTACCAGTGGAGCAACATTTTATCTAGGTGGTTGCCTTGTTTCATAGTTAAGTAAAAAGAAGTCTTCAATCTCGTTATCCATAGTAGAAGCAAAATATATCTCGGCAACAGTTTGTTGTACTAAATTTCTCTAGATGAATCAAACTTTGCAATATCTTCAAGTCAAGTTTGATGAGCCTATTCCCATATTTTGTGATAACATCAGTGCTATCGGTATCTCCAAGAATCTTGTGATGCATTCCAAAACAAACAACATTCTGAACAAATATCATTTCGTTAGAGAGCATGTCACCAAAAAGAATATAAATCTTGAATATTTGGCACAAAGGAACAAATTGTTGACATATTTACCAAACCATTACCTCGTGAAGAATTTGAGTATCTTTGCCTAAAGCTTGGGATTCTCCCAAGTTCTCATTAGACCATTCTCTTATCCAACTAAGTAAAAAAAAAGGGGGGTGGGGGGGAGTTGAGGTGTGTACAGGTCCGCAAGATGCATTTTTTCGGTGTGAGTTACCCTTTTCCATTGATGACAAAGGGGGAGAGAATATTGTAGGAAGAGGTTTCATGATAAAATTGGATAGTTTCTACTTTTTGATATGTTTACGTTGAGATATGGCACGCCACTTAATTCTTCATAGTTTGAGAGATATTCGTGTTTGAAGTTAGTAACCCCAGTTAGTGGGCTAAAACCCCATGGGGTTTTGGCATGACACTAATAATTGGTTGCGGTCATTGAATAGTCAATAATTAATAATTTTTTAAACTCCTAAAATCTCTCCAACATTAACCTTTTTAATACCCTCTCAACCTAAGAATTTATATAAATTGTGACCCTCATATCCTCCTGATGCAAGGATTTCACTACTTAAAACGAGTCATCGTGGAATTATTGCTATAACTTTTTTTCTGCGAAGATTCAGATGCTAAAAAAATATCATTTGAGCCAAAATCCCGATGAAGTGCGTGACCAAATCTCCGATATCAGTTCACTATATTTTCGAAGATATGATCTGAAGGATTTAGGGTTTTTGCAGGATCCCAAATTTCATGTCAAAGAGGTAACCTTGGGAAAATTGTCATAAATTTCGCTCTGAGAATTGGATTCAAATTTCATAAAAAGTGACAAAAAGAGGACAGACTGTAGTTTGTTGGGTATCATTTTTCAGGATCAAAGGTTGAAACATAGACACGTGGCACTTCGTACAAGTTCTCTCTATTGAACCAATCTATAATTAGGTCATCGTATGAGATTGGGCATAACTATTTCTTGAAGAATCCAATATTGATCAGACCTGTGGGGTTGGAAAGAGGACTCAGAGGGCTAACATAGGGTGCAATTTCAGACCTTAGAGATCTAGAATTACATAGATACAATAGATTCAATTTCAAGCTTCTAGAAGGCAATAAAAAATATGCATTCAAGGATCACTACAGTAAGGACAACACATAAACAATCAAGGGTAAGTCTGCTACAACATGGTATGTATCATTGGTGTTTGAATTTTAATTTTAATATCATTTCTGATATGTGTTTTTGCATGACAGTGTAAGTATTTTGTATGTATTTTTGATTGGTTTTTGTTCATAAATGTTGAACGTATTTACATTTGAATTTTGAATATTTCTCTGACATATGGTTTGCAGGACAATGTAAGTATTTTTTTGTATATTGGTTTGGGTCTTGTTCATTAATTCATGTGTAGGAAGGAGGAAACAATAGGACAACTCAGACACATACTAGAAGGACAATGGAACGCCAAATTACCATTACTTGAAGCAAGCACAACAATACCTTGGCAACTGCTAGTGTTCAAAGAAGCAGTGTCAAGTCAAGTATTGGCTCGTGTCAAAAGTCAATATTGTAAAAATCATCATTGTAAAATTGTAAAAGAGTCTTTATTGTAAAAGAGTCAATATGCATAGAGTTAGAGAGGCCTTGTTGGGAGGTATAAGTGTCATTGTTGGATACTGTTATGGTTGGGTTGCAGTTCATAGTGTGATTGGTCTAGTTCAAGAAAATAATTGTGAATCATATTGTATCATAGATGATTGTTCCTGGTATGGGATTCCACACTCTTGTCTTATTTCTGATCATTATAGGGTGGCAGGGAGGTGCTAGGTTGGTGCATGAAGTCACCTATAGGTTGGAGCCTGTGAACACTTCAGGGTGGCATGTCGGTCTAAGATGTTGGGGCATCCATTCAGTTGACTAATGAAGAAACCAGGGCATTGGAGCATCCTTCTAGTGGGAGTTGGAGAAGAATGTTTTTCTTGAATTATAGGAAGTTGTACCTTTCATTTCAGTTGGGGTTGAAGATTAAATAATTTATTAGAATAATGTTCGGTGGTTTTTTACCCGTAGGGGGTTTTCCACCTAAAATTTGTGTGCTTATTGTGTTCTATTATTTACTGTTGTTACTGGATAAACATCAAGAATAATTGAAGATTAACTAATGCTATGAAAATATTTAAAAATGCTAATTGATAACAAATATTGATTCACCCCCCTCTTAGTATTTCCAAGAGAAGGTGCACAATTATTTGAATGCATGGTATAGTTTTTCAACGTTATGTTTCAGCTATAATATTGAATGGCAAGGTTATCACTAAGGTATGTTGAGAATTCCCCCTTCTCAAATTGTCCATGCATGCATATGAAAGTAATTTGGATCCATGGTTCTTATGATGAAATGGTGCACTTGATGTTGATCAATTATCTTACATAATGAACTTCTTAATTCTATGAGACTACTTAATGTTGATCTTTGATATACTAGTATAACTTGATGTTTGGATAACATCTATTGTTTTTGGAGATCCTGATTTTGTGAAGAAGGCTAGCACCTTGGCTCTAGTAAATGATACTCTTGAAATTTGACATGCATAATACATGATGGATATCATATATAAGGTTACCTTATTTATTTCTATGTACAACAGTATTGATAATGCTTGTGATTAGCATGATGAAAGCATGGAAAAAGGGTTGACACTCTTTTTGTTTTGGTAAATTTTTATTGAATGACCTATTGATCATGATAAGAATGGAAAACATGATAAAAGTATAACCATGAGATTGATACTCTAGATCCTTCATTAACTTTGGTTATGTTTTGATATGATTAGTAACTATGGAATATGGTAAAACTGAATGCTCTAACTTGATGGATTGACTTGATAGACTTGATATTGTGTTCATGATATTTTAAATGTTATGACACACATGTTAGTTTCCCTTATCATATGATCCTAACTCTTGATGGATTGAGTTATGTGACATAAAATTAATGCATGCAATCATGACCCTTGAATTCTACTTCCATTAGCTCTTTTAATCTAACCCTCGATGGAAAACAAATGTCATGTTGTGATGATGTAGTAGTTGATGTTAGCCTGTTATGACCATGATGGGTATATGCTTGATTTTATGATCTGACATATTTGTTTATGTATGAAAGTATTATAGAAAAGCTGGTGGCATGAATGACTATGATTGAAATAAATTCCCATTCATAGGGAGAACCTCTCCATAAGATCCCTTCTCCTATTGTTATTTTCATTATATGTATATTCTGCTATGTTGAAATATGATTTATGGGAATGGATAGATAGGTATCTGAAATTGATGATCTCTAGCAAAGGTTTGACCTAAAGAAAGAGAAGTTTTTCCCTTGCTCCAAGCCTCAGTCGCATGGAAGAAAGCCTACAGGTGCAATTGTAGCCTTTCAGTTGCTCAGATGCAAGCTCATGGGTGTGACCAAGGCACTGAATCAATTCTAAGCTAGGGTTTGGAAGTTGGAAGCCACATTCACTCACATAAAAACCTGGAGATTGCGACTGTAGTCTCCCAACCACACTGAGGAAGGCCCAAAGGTGTGACTATACCTTCAGGACACAAAACTGAATGTTTTTGCATAAATCAAATGTTCTCCTGAAAGTTGTGAGTCCTACTAATGTGGAGAAGACAACAGAAAGATATTTGAGAAGGAAAATTCGAATGTTTTCTATAATATGAACATGAAGACTAAACTTGTGTTTGCAGGTGACCAAGACATACACATAAATATGTCATTTTGATTAAATTGTTGTGCTACAAGAGTTTGACATAATTTAGTTGATTGATACAGATAAGGAGTGTTTGGAGTTTTGACACGATGCTTGACAATAACTTAGAACTTTGAATTGATGACTGAGACATGTTTTGGATTATAAATCTCTCTATGATAAGCAAATTTGGATTTGACCTTATGACTAATGATTTGATTTGATGATTGATGACTTGCCTTCAAGATAATGATATATAAGCATAGTGAATTTCAATGACTACCATTGCTATTCGAAAATGGTTTGTATTGGCCTCCTTGCTCCTAGTGTTAGAATTATTTAACTGCGGTAAAATTCCACTTTGGACAGCTCATATGGTCGATATTATAGTTGAATTAGATTCCTCTTTTCGAGAGGATCAAAATTGACCTATATATCACCCCAATCAGCTGAGTGGAAGTTAATTTTTGAATCATTTTATTTAGTAATGTATAATGGAATGGGTTGAACTAATCACATGTTAAATTAGTCAAGTCAGCCTCAACCCCAAGCATACCCTCATGCAATCTATAAATAGAAGTGACCTCAAACTCATTCTTACATACTTGCTCAAACAATATTCTATTTGCGTTCTTTGTTTTGGTTTGTCCATTATGCTTTGGCTCGCACAGGTTCGACGGAAAGAGTTCATGCAGGATCCGAAATCACAGGTTTGAAGGTCGCACAAAAATCAAGATTTTTTGTTCTGGTCACAGGCACAAAATTGGCAAAATCAGGCTCTAGTCGCAAGCACATAACTGGTGAAACCAGGCTCTAGCCGCAGGCACAATGTGTTATTCCTTCGACCAAGATGTCATAGTGGCAGGCATAGCATGGCAAGGTAGTGACTAGGGCTTTAGGGCCACATCGGGCTGATCTGGACCATAGACATAGGCTCAGGGTGTCTTGCCTGCGGCCAGGGACCCATACTCGTAAGCGCAAAGCGATATGGGTGCGTCTAAGGGATTTTTGACCATATATGGGCTTGATAAACCCCAGTTACTTGCGCAGTGCTTCAAGGCATTACTGCTCAATCATAGATTCTCGCAATCAGTCTTTGATAGCGTTATGGAATCGGATGTAGGATTTGACAGTTAATTTCAGTTGGATTTGGTGATCTATTAGATTTGTGTCTCTTACTGGTGTAGATCAACAAATTTTTAGATATGTTATTTATATTTCCACTGCAGATCGAGCCTTCAAAGATGAATCTTCAGTTCTCTGAAGTTTCCACTTAGTGACAGTAGTGTTCAACAGTATGCTACAGGCAGTGACAGTACATTACAGTTCTCAGAATCAGGATCCTTCAGCAGAAGTATGTTTATGGTTATATTATGCATGTGCTATTTGTTTTACTACACTATGAAGATATGGATCAATGGATCATTGTACTCTTGTTTGTTTAATCATTTGATGATTATATAAGACAAAGAATTTGCAATGGTTTTCCCTGTAGTGGATTTTCCCCCTAGTCTTAGACCAATCTCGGTTTCTATATGTGTGCATGCTTTTCTTCCTTTGTTCCTTTGTTCCTTTATGTTCGGTTGCATAGATTATGATTATGCTATTGTTATTTCTACATTGTTGCATATGCTAATGGTTAATAATGTAAATCTGAATAATTATATAATGATATGGGGCGAACTTAATGTGTTTATAAAGAAATGAAATTATCAAAGAAAAGATCAATGTGTCCCTATGGAAAATTAACATGGGTTTAAAGTTGGGATGAAGAAAATCCATGGAGATCACCCCCATGGAGACACTTTTGATGAAAGAAAGAAGAAGGGTGGTAGAGACCTAAAATAATTCTATGGTATGAAGAAAACCCTAGGTAGATGGTGGACAAGGATTTGATGGTGAGGGTTTGAGAGAAACCTTTGTTTATGGTAAATACTTGAGATTTGGTGTATGAAACCCCAACATGGTCTATGTGAATATGCTTAAGCACTTGGGATTGATTTGATGAAGACCTCAATAGGATAGTGTCTAGTAGACCTGGTTGTTGATAAATTTTATTGAAGGAAAGATTGTTATGTGGTATATGTATGGCTCTCGAAGGTTGGTTCAAGAGGGAGAGGATCATCTCTCATTAAAGATAAGTATTCCTTGAATTATGACTTTACTCTTATTTAGTCTTATGGATCTGATTATGATGACTATTACTTATACTTCCTGCATGTATATTTTGAGGACCTAGATGTTTCTAACCTTCTTGATGAGATGTGATAAGTGGATCCCTATTGAGGATAATTTGAGATGCAGGAAAGAAAATCTAGATCTAGAAAAGGGTAAAGAGGCACTTGACGAAAAGGTGACAAGCACTACAAGTTGTTGTTGATCAGCAGTTGTCATTGATGTCAACCCAAGCAGCACTAGGGGCTACCCCAATATTGCATGGGAATTTTGACCTACAAAATTACTATATTCTAGGTCAACAATGCTTTATATAGTTTCTACTTGCCGAGATGTTTTCGTTGATATATGGCACGCCACGTAATTCTTCACGGTTTGAGAGATATTCATGTTTGAAGTTTGTAACCCCAGTTAGAGGGCTAAAACTTCATGGGGTTGTGGCATCGGTCATTAAAAATTCATAATTAATATTTTTTAAGCTCCTAAAATCCCTCCCACGTTCACTTATTGAAGCCCCTCTCAACCTAAGCATTTATATAAATTGTGATCCTCATATCCTCCTTATGTAGGAATTTCGCCATTTGAAACAGGTCATCGTGGAATTTTCACTCTAAATTTTTTTCTACAAATGTTCAGAAGCTGAAATTTTTATGAGGTGAAGCAGAAGTCTTGAGTAAGCTCTTGTAGAAATTTTAGATCAAAGTGCATGATATTTTCGGATATATTATCTGTGGAAGTCAATGTTTTTGCAAGCTCCTGAAATTCATCTCAAAGAAGTGACCTTGGGAAAATCATCATAACTCTCTCTCTGAGTATTGGATTGGAATTCTGTAAAAAGTGGCAGATAGGGCATGGACTGTAGCTTTCATTGTATCAATTTCAGAGCCGAATGAAGAAAAAGTGACACGTGGAATGTCATACAAGTTCGCTCTACTGAAATAGTCCATAATTAGGACATTGTGAGAGATTGGGAATAAATCTCTTTTAAAGAATCCAAATTGGGTCAGAACTATGGCATTGGAAAGAAGACTCAAAGGAATACTATAGGGCTGAAAATCACATATTGTGGATTTGAAATAACAGAGATACACTAGATTCAATATCAAGCTCCTAGAAGGAAAGAAAAAGCTAGATCATGTGTTGTCAAGGGTTGCAAAGGATCAGACTTTCTAGGGAAGCAAAGCAAAGCAAGGTGCAAAAGAGGGTAGCATGGCAAGAGCAGCAATCAAGGTGCAGAACAACCGCAAGGATTTCATCACATGAAGTCTTCAAGTGGGCAGCACTGCATACAATCACTGTAAAGGTATCATTGTAAATACATTATTGTAAAAATTGTACTAGTGTCTATCTGCCAAGAGTTGAAGAGGCAGTGTCGGGAGGTCTAGGATCATCATTAGGTGTTTGTGTCATAGTTGGGGTTATGGTCTAGTCTGCATTATTCTTCTACATCATTTTATATCATTGTAAAGTGGACCATTTTCCCTGGTACGGGAGTCCATTCTTGTTTAATTCTTCTATAGGGTGGTAGGGTGGTGCTAGGGTGAGTTGTAGCTCATTGGGTGTTGGGGAATCTGTTCAGTTGACTATTGAAGAATCTCGGGCGTTGGAGCATCCATCTAGTGGGAGATGGAGAAGAATTCTTTTCTAGATTCTAGGAAGTTGGAGATTTATTTTCAATTGGAGTTTAATATTAAAAAATTACTAGAAAAGCGATAGGTGGTTTTTGTCCTGGAGTGGGTTTCCACCTTAAAAAATGTGTGCATTTGTGTTCCTTTTGTTTACTACTATCATTGTACAAATATTGATAATAATTGAAGATTAACTAATGCTCTAATTGAAAGGAACAATGATTCACCCCTCTTCTCAGTATTTCCAACAATTGGTATGAGAGCTTGGTTCCTTCAATAGCAGTTTAACAGCTGGAAGGAGGTCATGGAGCATACCAAGAATGGTGTACCTCTGTTCAATGAAAACAATTATGCACTCTGGAAAGGAAGAATGGAGGTATATCTCTTGGTGCAAGGTTACGAAGTATGGGACACTGTTCAAAATGGATTTACATCAACCGCGGATGAACAAGGTAAGAAGAATTTGGTAAATGATGTAAAAGAAAAGAACATTATTATCAGTGGACTTATTGAATCTGCTTATCATAAGGTGTTGGGTTGTAAAACCACCAAAAATGTATGGGACAAGCTTGAGAATATATATGCAGGCGACTCATATGTCAAAGAAGAAAATCTTAAAATCTATAGAGCAAAATTTGAGCAACTCAAAATGAAAGAAGATGGAAAAATTGCTGCATACTTCCAATACGTTGATGAAATAACTAATACTCTAGAAGGATTGGGAGAGCCAGTTGATGAGAAGACTATTATACGAAAGATTCTTAGAAAATTACCAGGGAGATTCAACTCAAAGGTATCCGTCTTAGAATACAGTGCAAATCTGGACAAACTCAGCAAAGAGGAATTACATGGAGTTCTCAAAGCATATGAAATGAGACTTGATGAAGAAGAGGGTACTTCTCATCTAGAAACTGCGTTCATTGCATCTAAGAAAACCAATAAGGAAAAACAACCT
Organism: Pinus albicaulis; assembly: GCA_034641835.2. Lineage (NCBI taxonomy): Eukaryota > Viridiplantae > Streptophyta > Pinopsida > Pinales > Pinaceae > Pinus > Pinus albicaulis. The sequence goes on along the minus strand of CM076584.1, from coordinate 368,794,658 downwards.
TCAATTGAAAAGACATGCACCTGCAAGTGTGAAGAAAAGGGAGATGATGAAGAAGGTATTTTAGATGAAGAATATGCTTACTTACGAGAAAACTAAAAATTGGTAAGGGAAAATTCAAAGGTAAACTTCCATTGATATGTTTCAGTTGTGGTGAGGTTGGGAATTTCGCAACAAAATGTCTGAACAGAAGTGATGGCAACTCAAAAGGAAAGAATGGCAACTCAAAAGGAAAGAAAGGCTTTAAGAAATTCAACAAGCAAGGATCCAAAAGGAACTTTATCTCTAAAGAAGATAGCTCATCATCCGATGAAGACAATGATAGCGAAGATGAAGCCAATGAGAGAGTATTTTTTATGGCCAAGTGCAACAAACAAGACGTATCAAACAATGAAGAAGAAGGGTTGACCATAGAATAATTTTCTAAGGAAGCAATAAAGCTTAAAAAAGAGCTCAAAGATGAGAAGATCTGTTCCAATACTCTTGAAGAACAAGTTCAAGGTCTCAAAATTGAAGTTGAAGAACACAAATGCATTGAAGAGTCACTTCAAAAGAAATTGGAGGAAAGAAACAAAGAAAGGGAAGAATTAGAAGCCGAAGTAGTCTCACTGCGTAAGGAAATGAAGAAAAAAAAAACTATCCAAAACTATGCCAACAACTCAAGGGAATTGGAAGAACTCATCAACAATAAACGATCTTACAACGACATAATTGGCATTGGTTACAAACAAGAAGAAGCAGGACTTTATACAACAAAATACAATGAGCCTATGAGATCTAACATGCATGTAGAATTCATTGGACAAGATTCGCAAGAACAACCTTCGAAGACAATTCCTTGACGAAGATTTCCATCCAGGTACCAACATATTTTTTATGGTTATTTTTATTCATGTGGAAAATTTGGTCATAAATTTGTAGAATGTCACAGGTACCCTACCAATACAATTCTAGGAGATCTATCAAATATGAACCTCCCAGGGCTCAGCGAAACATCAATAGATTTGAACATTTAAGAAATAATATTGAATGTTACAAATGTCAAAACTTTGGACACATAGCCAGAGACTGTAGACTTGAAAATCCTCCATAAGAATCTTCGAAGACAAAAAACGAACGAACATGGAAGAAGAAGAAGAATGGTAATTGTGATCTCGCTCTCAAGGCTCAAAACAACAAAGATGTGTAGTATGTTGATAGCAGTTTCTCAACGCATATGACTGTAGATAGAAAGAAATTTGTATCTCTGAAAGAGAAGAAGGATGGAACCGTGTCCTTTGGAAATGATGGATCTTCAAATGTTATAGGATCAGGTACCGTCACTCTCGGAAGAAAATATGCTCTAGCCAAGAATGTTTTATTGGTTGAAAACATGAATCACAATCAGCTCAGTGTTGGACAAATGTGTGATCAAGGACACACAATACTATTCAACTCCAGAAAATGTGAAATTAGGAAAGGCAGGTATGGTGAAATTGTGGCTATAGTAAGTCGAGCTCCAAACAACATATATGTTTTGGATGAAGCAACTAAAGCACGTCTACTAGCTAAAGAGGATGATATAATATTGGGTAGCAATGATGATCAACTAAGTAAGACATTTGCTACAAAGATCCAAAGTGATTTCGAGATGTATTTACTAGGTGAGATGACATACTTCTTAGGGCTTCAAATATCCCAGCAAGAGAAAGGAATATTTATATGTCAAGCCAAGTACATCAAGGAAATGCTCAAGAAATTCAAAATGGAAGATTGCATACCCATCCTTACTCCAATGGTAACATGTTGCAAATTGAGCATAGACGACTCATCTAAGGATGTGGATCAAAGGTTGTATATATCTATGATTGGTAGCCTTCCATATATAATAGCGTCTGGGCCAGATGTTATGCAAGCAGTTGGACAAGTAGCAAGATTCCAAGCAGCACCAAAATAATCACATATTATTGGTGTCAAAAGAATTCTTCGATATCTAAAGGGAACAACAGAATATGGCTTGTGGTATCCCAAGGGTAACAATATCATTATTCAAGCCTTTACAGATTTAGATTGGGCAATAAGCGTTGATGTTCGTAAGAGTACTCGTGAATCATTTGAATATCTTTTCCAGAAGCTTGGGATTCTCCCAAGTTCTCATTAGATTTTCCTTATTCAGAATATAAAGGGGGAGTGGAAGTGTGTACAGGTCCGTAGGATGGTTGTGTGTCAAGGGGAGTGGAAGTGTGTACAGGTTCGCAAGATGGTTGTGTGTCAAGGGGAGTTACCCTTTGCCATTAATGTCAAATGGGGATAGAATGTTGTAGGAAGAGGTATCATGATCACAGGGGGAGTACTTGTGTTGCCATCAATGCCAAAGGGGGATATTTTTGATCAACATTTGTCATTGATGTCAACCCAAGCAGCACCAGGGGCTACCCCAATATTGCATGGGAATTTTGACCTACAAAATTACTATATTCTGGGTCAAGAATGCTTTTTATGGTTTCTATTTTTCAATATGTTTCCATTGATATATGGCATGCCACGTAATTCTTCACGATTTGAGATATATTCATGTTTGAATTTTGCAACCCCAATTAGTGGGCTAAAACCCCATGGGGTTATGGCATGGGTCATTGAAAATTCATAATTAATATTTTTTAAGCTCCTAAATCCCTCCCACGTTCACTTGTTGAAGCCCCTCTCAACCTAAGCATTTATATAAATAGTGATCCTCATATCCTCCTTATGTAGGGATTTCACCATATGAAACATGTCATCGTGGAATTTGCGCCCTAAATTTTCTTCTACAAAGGTTCAAAAGCTGAAATTTTTATGAGGTGAATCCAAAATTTTGAGGAATCTCCTGTAAAAATTTTAGATCAAGGTGCACAATATTTTCGGAGATATGATCTGTGGAAGTCAGTGTTTTTGCAGGATCCTGAAATTCATCTCAATGAAGTGACCTTGGGAAAGTCATCATAGCTCTCTCTCTGAGTATCAGATTGGAATTCTGTAAAAATTGAAAGATATTGCACGAACTGTGTTTTTCGTTGTATCAATTTTAGAGACGAATGAAGAAATAGTGACATGTGGAACATCATACAAGTTTTCTCTACTGAAACAATCCATAATTAGGGAATTGTGAGAGATTGGGCATAACTCTCTCTTGAAGAATCCAAATTGGGTCAGACCTGTGGCATTGGAAAGAAGACTTGGAGGAATACTACAGGGCTGAAAATCACATATTGGGGATCTGAATTAGCAGAGATACACCAGATTCAATATCAAGCTCCTAGAAGGAAAGAAAAAGCTAGATCATATGTTGTTAAGGGCTGCAAAGGACCAGACTTTCTAGGGCGGCAAAGCAAAGAAATGTGCATCAGAGTGTAGCATGACAAGAGTAGCAATCAAAGTGGAGAACAACAGCAAGGATTTCATCACATGAAGTCTTCAAGTGGGCAGCACTGCATATAGTCACTGTAAAGGTATCATTGTACTAAGTCATTGTAAATACATTATTGTAAAAATTGTACTAGTGTCTATCTGCCAAGAGTTGAAGAGGCAGTGTCGGGAGGTCTAGGATCATCATTAGGTGGTTGTGTCATATTTGGGGTTATGGTCTAGTCTGTCTTCTTCTTCTACATCATTCTATATCATTGTAAAGTGGACCATTTTCCCTGGTACAGGAGTCCATTCTTGTTTTATTCTTCTATAGGGTGGTAGGGTGGTGCTAGGGTGGGTTGTAGCTCATTGGGTGTTGGGGCATCTATTCAGTTGACTACTGAAGAATCTCGGGCATTGGAGCATCCATCTAGTGGGAACTAGAGAAGAATTCTTTTCTAGACTCTATGAAGTTGGAGATTTATTTTCAATTGGAGTTGAATATTAAAGAATTATTAGAAAAACATTAGGTGGTTTTTGTCCCGGAGTGGGTTTCCACCTTAAAAAATGTGTGCATTTGTGTTCCTTTTTTTTACTACTATCATTGTACAAACACTGATAATAACTGAAGATTAACTAATGCTCTAATTGAAAGGAATACTGATTCACCCCCCCTCTCAGTATTTCCAACAGTTACCTATATAAAGGTGCATCGGTATTTGAATACTATAAGGTATGCATGGTATATTTTCTTAATGTTATGTTTCAGCTAGAACATTGGATGGCTAGGTGAGCCCTATGGTATATTGAGAATGTCTACTTCACAAATGGTTCATGCATGCATATGAAAGCAATTTGGATTTATGTTTCCTATGATGAAATGATGCACCTGGTATTGAACATTTTGATCATGAGGATCTTCTTGAAAGCTACTTATTTTTTATCTTGGGCACAGTGGCATGACTTGATGATTGGCTAAAATCTATTATTTTTGAGATCTTGATTATGGCTCTTGTAAATGATACTCTTGACACCTGATATGCATAAGTCATGTTAGATCTCTTATAGAAGATTACCTCATTGATATGGTATTGATAATTATTGTGATAAGCATGATGAAAGCGCATGGAAAGAGATATTAACACTATTTTCTATTTATAACCTAACTTTATCATGATAAGCATGGTATTGATAACCTTGATGATAGAGGTATATCTATGAGATTGATGTTCTAGATATCTTACTACATGTGGTCATTTCTTGATGGCATATGGTGAAACTAAATGCCCTAACTTGAGGTATTGTTATTGTGTTCATAAGATTTTGTTTTTCACATCTGCTTGTTTCCTTGATCTTTCAACTCCAGCCTATTGGAAATACTGAGAGGGGGGGTGAATAAGTATTTCTTATCAATTAGCACTTTTTAAATATTTTCAGATCATTAGTTAATCTTCAATTATTCTTTATTTTTATCCAGTAACAATAGTAAACAATAGAACACAATAGGCACACGAATTATAGGTGGAAAAGCCCCTCTGGGTCAAAACCACCGAACGTGTTTCTAATAAATTCTTTAATATACAGCCCCAACTGAAATGAAAGGTACAACTTGCTAGAATTCTAGAAAAGCATTCTTTAGTAGCTCCCACTGGAAGGACGCCCAATGCCCTTGTTTCTTCAATAGTCAACTGAATGGATGCCCCGAAATCCTAGAACAATCTACCACTCTGAAGTGTTCACAGGCTCCAACTTGTAGGAGAATTCATGCACCAACCTAGCACCTCCTTTCCACCCTATAATGATAAAAAATAAGACAAGAGTGTGGGCTCCTGTACCAGGGGAAATTATCCACGATACAATATGATTCACAATGATTTTCTTGAACTAGAACAATCACCCAATCACACTATGACCTGCAACCCAACCATAACATTATCCAACAATGACACTTATACCTCCCAAAAATGCCTCTCCAACTTTGGGTAGATTGACTCTTTTACAATTTTACAATGATGATTTTTACAATACTGACTTTTGACACGACCTGATACTTGACTTGACACTTCTTCTTTGAACACTAGCAGTTGATGAGGTATTGTTGTGCTTTCTTCAAGTAATGGAACTTTGGCATTGCATTTTACTTCTAGTATGTGTCTAAGTTGTACTATTGTGTCCTCATTCCTACACATGCAAGACCCAAACCAATATACAAACAAAATACTTGCATTGTCCTGTAAACCATATGTCAGAGAAATATTCAAAATTCAAATGTAAATACGTTCAAAATTTATGAACAAAACCCAATCAAACATACATACAAAATACTTACAATGTCCTAAAAAAACACATGTCAAAGATAATATTCAAATTTAAATTTAAACACTAATCATACATACCTTTTTGTAGTAGACTTACCCTTGATTGTTGATGTGTTTTCCTTACTGCAATGATCCTTGAATGCATATTTTTTCTTGCCTTCTAGAAGCTTGATATTGAATCTTTTGTATCTGTGTAATTCCAAATCTCCAAGGTCTGAAATTTTGTCCTGTGGTAGCCCTCTAAGTCATATTTCCAACCTCGTAGCTCTGATCAACATTGGATTCTTCAAGAAATAGTTATGCCCAAACTCCTACGATGACCGGATTATAGACCAGTTCAGTAGAGAGAACTTGTATGAAGTGCCACGTGCCACTGTTTCAACCTTTGGTCCTGAAATTGATGCACAATAAAATAAAACTCATCCTCTTTCTGTAAATTTTTACGAAATTTGAATCCAATGCTCAGAGAGAAATTTATGAAAATTTTCCCAAGGTCACTCATTTGACATGAAATTCGGGATCTTGTAAAAACCCTAACTTCCTTAGATTCTATCTCTGAAAATATAGTGAACTGAATTTGAAATTCTCACACGAGCTTCATCAAGATTTTTCCCAAATGGGCTTTTAGTTTGAGCATCTAAAACTTTGCAGAAAAAAAAATTTATAGCGAAAATGCCATGATGACCTGTTTTAAGTAACGAAATCCTTACATGAGGAGGATATGAGGGTCACAATTTATCTAAGTGCTTTGGTTGAGAGGGTATTCAATAAGTGAATGTTGGAGGGATTTTAGGAGCTTAAAAAATTATTAATTATTGACAATTCAATGACCACAACCAATGATTAGTGTCATGCCACAACCCCATGGGATTTTAGCCCACTGACTGGGGTTACTAACTTCAAACACGAATATGTCTCAAACCATGAAAATTACGTGGCGTGCCATATATAAACAGAAACGTATCGATAAGTAGAAACCATTCTAAATATCCTTGACTTCGAATAGAGTAAGTTGTCGATTAAAAATCCTTATGCAATTTTGGGGTAGCCCCCGGTGCTGCTTGGGTTGACATCAATGACAACCACTGATAAAAAATCTCCCCCTTTGGCATTGATGGCAACATAAGTACTCCCCCTACGATCATGACACATATTCCTACAACATTCTCTCCCCCTTTGTCATCAATGGAAAAGGGTAACACAGCCTGACAAACATCATCCTCCAGACCTGTACACACCTCAACTCCCCCCCTTTTTTTTACTTACTTAGTTAAGAGAAAGAGTCTAATGACAACTTGGGAGAATCCCAAGATTTAGGCAAAGATACTCAAATTCTTCATGAGGTAATGGTCTGGTAAAGTTGTCATCAATTTGTTCCTTTGCGCCAAAATATTCAAGCTTGATATTCTTTTTGGTGACCTACTCTCTAACAAAATGATATTTGGTCGAAATGTGCTTTGTTTTGGAATGCATCACAGGATTCTTGGAGATATTGATGGCACTGGTGTTATCACAAAACATGGTAATAGGCTCATCAAACTTGACTTGAATATCTTGCAAAGTTTGCTTCATCCAGAGAACTTGAGTACAACAGCTTGTTGCCATGATATATCTGCTTCTTCTGTGGATAACGAGATTGAAGACTTATTTTTACTTTACCATAAAACAAGGCAACCACCTAGATAAAATGCTACTCCACTGGTACTCTTTCGATCATCAACACTTCCTACCTAATCTGCATCTGTATAAGCTTGGATAACTATATTATTTCCTTTGGGATACCATAAACCATATTCTGTTGTGCCCTTAAGATATCAGAGAATTATTTTGACGACGATAATATGAGATTCTTTTGGTGCTTCTTGGAATCTTATTGCTTGTCCAATTGTTTGTATTACATCTGGCCGAGAATTTGTCACATATAGAAGACTACCAATCATATATATATATACAACCTTTGGTTCACATCCTTTGACAAATCATTACCATTGGGGTAAGGACAGGCTTGCAATCTTCCATCTTGAATTTCTTGAGAATTTACTTGATGTACTTGGTTTGATATATAAATATTCTTTTATCCTACTGAGATATCTGAAGCCCTAAAAAGTATGTCAGCTCGCCTAGTAGAGACATTTCAAACTCACTTTACATCTTTGTGGCAAAGTTTTTACTTAATTTGTCATCATTGCTTCCAAAAATTATATCTTCTACATATACCTTGATAATTGTTAGGTTATCTTGATCCACTTTCACATAGAGATTGTTGTCGACGTTTCCTTTCTTGAATCCTTGTTGATGTAGATATCCATCAAGACGAGCATACCAAGCTCTAGGAGCTTGCTTGAGACCATATAGTGCCTTCTTTAATTTGCAAACATAGTCTTCCTTTTTAGAGAGCAGAAAACCTTCAAGTTGTTCAACGTAAACTTCTTCTTCCAATTCACCATTTAGAAAGGCTGACTTAACATCCATTTGGTAGACCTTGATTTTTCTTGAGCATGCATAAGAAAGAAACATTCTGATAGCTTCCATTCTGGAAATTGTTGATATTTTATGTAGTTGGGGTAGCATCGGGTGTGCTCTAGCCCTAAAATTTTGTGGAGGGGCTAAGACACACTTGAACTCCAAAACCCAGAAAGCGTTTGGAGAAATTTTAGTTGGTGTTCAAGTTATTCAAATAATTAATTATTTTAATGTATTTTCTAAGTCTAAACTTAGGAAAATTAAATAATTAAAGTGAATTAAATAACACATGTGTTGAAATGTTCTAAATGACACAGATCAAGCAATATTTTAATCTCTGTCGTTGATAAGTGTTTTAATCTCGATCATTGATGAGATCAATGAAAAAGTATAAGAGAAAGGTTTGAGGGTTAGTTGGAGACACACACACAGATGCAAAGCTAAGACACTGATATGGAATTCTAGGGTTGGGTTTGCTAAGAATTTTCGAAGGATTTTTTGGTATTGAGGGGTAGTATTGGCTGAGGGGATGATATGATCCTGAAGCCAAGAGACAGTAAGAGGCAGAGAAGCAGCTTTCAGGGACAGTTCAAAGGAGAAAGGGCAGCAACTGCGCAACGCAAAGGCTTCAGCCACTACGTAGGTGCTACCCAGGCCCAGGAAGGGGCAATGCTTCAAATTCAGAGGGATTCAAAGTTACACAGAGGCCTCCAGAGGTAGCATAAGGACTGCACCACCCACTCTAGGGTTACGCAGTCCCTCAATGAGTAGCGCAGAGGCACGCAGAGCCTAGCAGGGCTGATGCTAGGGCTTGAGGGGTAGCGCTGGGGTTTCTAGGGCCAAATACAGGTTGAGTCTTGTAAATCTCGTTTGAGGGTGTGGATCAGTCATAATTTTGGTATCATAACAGAAATTTAGTTGCAGATCTATATTTTTCTCTGTCGGGTGAACTAGATTTGGTGCCCATATTTGTTGTACTCAGAATCTACTTAATAATAATAAACCCTCATATTTGTTGCACCAGTTTTCCCACTTTGGGATTTTCCAGGGACTTATGTCCGAAAATCAGTGTGTCACTTTCTTTGAATGGTAATAATATTCAGTAAATTATTTGCATGTGTAGGTTGTTAGTTGTGTTTACTTCGGTATTTTCTGAACCTTATTTATGAAGATAACTTGTATAGTTTAATCACGTAGGAGAAGTAAATCATGATACTACAGTAGAATTTTCACATGGTATCAAAGCGATAAAAGATCAAGTTGAATCTCCAACAAATTAGCTGAAGAATATTTTTTTGTAGGACAGCAGCAGAAGCAACATATTCAAAAGGGGCAACTTGGCAGCAGGAGGATGCAGACCTAGGAAGGGGCACCATTGTAGCTACAAAAGGCCATTAGGCTTATGCAGAGCCTTCCTAGGCTAGCATAAGGATTGCGTCACCCAGGCTGGGGTTACGTGGTACACTTCTGAGTAGTGGTGAGGCTACGCTAGGCAAGTCAGTGAGACATAGTCTAGTCATTCTTAGTGTTGCAGAGAAGTCTTGCCAAGATCCAGAAGAAATGCTTCATATATTCAGTAGCGTTGGTGTGGTGGAGATTCTGTCAGTGCATAATTGTGCCTAGCTAAGTCAACAAAGAGTGGGAGGAAGAAAATTACTCAGCAGATCTAAGCCATACAGATCTGATATTCGATCAGGAGGATGATCAGAGAGTACTGTATAATTTTGTTTGGGTGAAGATTTCCAGGATGGAAATTAATTGTCAGAGGGAGTAGATAATATCGATGGTTTCTAATCACCAAGAAACCCGGATCCAACATTTTATGTTGAGTATTGCAACAGAAAGAGGGAGAGTAATATATGTTCTAAAAAATATAAGAAGATGGCGCGATATGGACTGAGAGATCAGGATTGGTTGGACGACATGTCCAAATTTTTTATCTGGAGGGCTAGAATCCTATTAGTTCTTGATGAGTATGGTCTCAAAGATCATGAAGAGAAAGTTCTAGTTGTGCCAATCGATGCAGATCCTCTAAAGAAGTATGAAGAAATCAAGCGCGAACTAAGTGTTTGATTATGGACGAAGTCAAAGACCATGTTGTGCCTCATATTTCTAAAAATAATACGACAAATGAGATGTGGGTAGCATTGGACACAATGTATCAGGGAGGCTTTGTCCAACAAAGGACGCTTCTGGAAAATCAGATGCGATTGTTCTTGATGATGAAGTGTGAAGAGATAGATCCATTCCTCTTCAGACTTCAGACTATCCAGGATCAGATGATTGTCATGGGTGAAAATCAAGATGAGGGGCTCCTAATGAGAACGTACCTAAATGCAGTCTCGAAAGAATGGGAAAATTTTTTCGAGAGAATTCTGGGTAGGGTAGTGTTACCATCATGGGAAGACATGTGGGAAATCCTCCGTCAGGAGGAAATCAGGAGAGTCAAAAAGAGGAAAAGCAGTGAAATAGGATCAACCAGAGTGAAGAAACAAGAGGAGGATGATTCAACCATTGCATCAAAGGAAAGGAAACAGCAAGGGAAGAAGAAGAGGGACCTATCCAAGATCTGGTGCTTTAACTGTGGTGAAATTGGATACCTCGCTGACACTTGTCCTAAGAAGAAGGACAAAGGATCTTCTGATTCCAAGGCTGCAACAGCAAAGGATGATGTATCTGATGATGATGCATCCATGAGTGCTAATGTGCCTTGAGAGAAGAGGTGGGGGTACATGGATCTGCAGAGCAACTACAGACAAAAGTAGCGGGATCCTTGAGTCAGCCCTACTCTTGGATCGCATATGAGCTACAACAACCTTAAGACAGTAGAGGGATGAGTAGGGAGATGGTTGCAGAAGGTCACATTGAAGTAGAGGGGAGAGCTGAAGAGGGAGCAACGTAATGTGGAGGTAGCAACAATGTGGAGGTAGTAGCACAGAGATTGATGAGACTTCATCAACACAGAGAGGTAGTGCTCACACAGTGCAAAGTTGAAGCAGTGCAGTGGCTTCAGGAGTGTTATCACTCCTCCGGATTTGTAAGGCTGAGAAATAATCCAAACAGAGGTAAACACAGACCAATATTTTAGATTGGTAGCTAGCCCTACCAAAATGGAGAGGGCTCTCCCCACAATTTCACAGCCAAGAGGGCTGGATGAATTAGGGTTTTAGGCTAGGTATGAGTACAGGGGTTTGTTTGTTTGAATTGGTTTTGCTGGATGGGTGAATTAGGTCAAAGAGGCTAGGTTAGGAAAAATAAGATTAGGGTTGCAGTCCATTCAATGTGGAAAGTTAGGTAGGAAGGCTAACACTTTAGGGTTTCAAGGTGATATGGATCAGACTGATGAGGATCTAGAAATATCAAGACAATGCATGTATTCTTTCTAAACTGAAGAAATGAGACAAAATATGAAGATTTTCCCAAAACATAGCATGAGAGATGTATTCTGCTTATCAACTTGAAAATAAAGATATAATAGAATTGAAATGTGTTATCACAAAATTAGACCTGATAGGCTTCTTGATCAATCAACTTCATGTAACTATTTCAAACCTAATCTTTTTACTGAGGCTTAGCCTCCTCAGCCTAAGAGGGCTCTCTCAAGGGTTAATGATTTGGATAAAAATATAGATGGCTAACTCTATTTAGGTAATAAATAGATAAATGATAAATGTAGGTTAAGAATCACATTAGCATGTAAACATTGGGCTTATGGAGTCAAATCTATTCAGTAATCCAACAAATCTACCTAACATGGAAGTTGAGGCATATCAGAGTTTTAGTCATAAGTTACACACATATGAAACTGTAAAAAACACAGTCAATTCACTTATATAGGAAGTTAGAGCATCTAAAGATGAATTCTGAGTAATATAGATGAACACCACTATAATGATACAAATAGAATAGGAAAACACTAAAACTCCTTTTGAATCTCAAGTTGGTCAAGTAGAAGATCTTTGTATTAGCTCAAAACCAGTAAATTCACAACAAGCCTAGTTTTGCCAAAAATGTCCAACCCTTTGCTAATTCGACCCAATGGAATTTAATAGACATGTCACATCCTCATCTGATCTTCCTCTAGGCTATATACATCGAATTTTTTCCTACTGACACCTTGCATAACCATAAAACATCAAATTTATGACAAATAGACACTTATCCTACTTGACAGTCCTATTTCAACTAGGACTCAAACTCCTTATTACTATCTTTAACAACCTTATCCTAAAAAAATTATCTACTTGAAATTACATCATTGACAAGTATTTCATCACATGGTCAAAATTTGGATAATGGAATTCATTTCTTCATGACCATTTTGCTGACCTCCACCAACATAGGAAACAGAACCTTGTTTTTAGGCATAAGATCTTTTGGCATTCTTTGAACATTCTGACCATCATGTACCCTTCATTTCATGGTTCTTGGCTGTTGGAAGTTGGCATAACACGTCCCATAACTCCTCCCTAGCCTCCATTTGTCTAAAACCACTTTAAACACTGCTCAAAATGCTGTAATGTTTTGCGCTACGAAAACAAAGCAGTTTCGTAGTGCTTTTTGTAGCACTACCATTTCAAGTCTTTATCCTCCAAAAAATTAGTTCTTTCTACTGCATAATTTTAATTACCCTTTAATAAATCTTCAATAGCAAATTCAGTTCTTAATTCAGTCTTCAACCCTTTCAAATCTAAGCAAAATAAGCAAGAAAAGGAGCTACAACAATTTCATAGTGCTTTTCTACTTTTTTACACTGAATGTGCTATGAAACTGCTGAGTATGAAGATTCTTTATAAATTTTTCAAATGAAAAGTGTGGTTGCACAAAAATTCAAAATATAACCTTTCCTCATTATCTACAAACCATAAACCAACTTCATTTTAGCTTCCTTGAGGCATTTCTTGCAGATTTCTCCTGTTTTTTTCCTGAAAATAGGTCTTGGGACAGAGCCTATATTTCCTCATCCATGATGTAGTTTGAGAAACTTAAGGAGGTTTTTGTAGGCCATTATGTCTTGAATAAAAACCTCTCTTGGGTTTTTGAAACACATCTCCTGCTGTCCAGAGACTTCCTTTGAAAAACATGTGTAAAACATGAAAACTCTATTTTCTGAAAATAGGGCTTCAAAGAAAGCCTTGTATCTCCCAACTGATAACACCTGTGAGAAACGTGACAGAGTTTATTGTTATTTGATATGTTTTTGAAAATAACCTCTCTCAGTTTCTTAAAATACCTTTTTTTTTCTCAGAAACCTCCTTTTAAGTTGACTGCTCAAAACCAGAAAACATGGTTTTTGCTTCATAACTTTCAGCAATTTCTTAGCGCTTTCGGCCTTTTTTACACTGGATGCGCTACGAAAATAGGGATTCTTGGATAATTGGGCACTTTCAGCACAAAAAAATTTGGAAAATGAAAATAATTGGAAAATGATGAATTATTTGACTTGAAGGAGTTTAAAAATGAGTGTATTTGGACCTAAGGGTAAACTCAAACTATAAAAAATTTATAATTTCCCTCAGTCAAACTCAAAAATGACTCTTTAAACCTTATTTTGACCCATGAAACTATGTAACCTTGTCAAAATGATGCTTGATTTTTTTGAGTGATAACAAAATGAATCATGAAGACAAAACATTCATACATATATAATAGAGAAAAAAAGTATGATAAATTTCCATACCACACGTATCCCAAAGAAATAGCTGCAACTTTTTCATTAATTTCCTGCTAAATACTGATTACACTAGAGTCTATGATCAGTGCAACAACATCCAACCTCTGAAATGAGTCAAAAAGTGAACGATATAGGCATCAAACAAACTCTCCCAACCTCAGGGGTCGAATCCCTAAGTTGAGGATTTGTTCCACCAAAGACTGAACTGCATACCTAGAGTGTAGGGTGGTCAAACTGACTCATCCCTCACTTTTTGGAAATTGATTCATTACATTTCATCAAGAGTTTTCACCTAATGTATTTACCCTAGGTAACTGTAAAAACATGATTATTACATTTACATCATTGAATTACATCGGTAAAACATCATTTGCCAAGGTGAAACTGCAAAAACTGAGAAAATTTACAAATATCAAGAAACTCATAAAATTGGTAAAAAGTGCAGTGCCAGTGTAAAAATCATACCACCAACTTCAGATCCACTGTTGAAGGGATTCCCATTTTCCAAATTGAGCCCATGATATCTCAATGGAAAGCATGTCCTGCCTAGTTTCTAGATCTGTGCTTAGTTTCCAAAATGGTGTTGATTTGACCCTCTTGTTGAAAAGTGTGACGAGGCTGGTGTTCATGTTGACTATGTAATTATGTAAAAGAAGAATTCAAATTAATATATATATTTTTGTTGTATGTGCTTCATGGGTTTCATGAGCATGATTTATTAAGTAGAAGGACTTCTTATTGATGTCCATTAGGTTTAATTTTAGTATTAGATCTAGTCTTTGTCATGTGCTCCAAGACCTTGTATATCATTAAAGACAAGCTCCATGATATAGTAAAGTCAACCTTCAACGCTGCTGAAGAAATACCCCACGAAATGTTGAAGAAATTACAAAGTCAATTTGGCCTACATGTTGTGTCATAGTTGGCCTATTACATTGGATGGTCGGCCTAAAAGTGAAAATAGATCACTATATATATGTCAAGATTGCGGATCATTTGGAGAGTAAGAATTGTGGATATCACTGCAGGAATACAGAACCATCTCAGAAAGTATTGCAAGCAAGGTTTGCAGATAGCACTCAACTTAATGCAGGTAAATCTAATTATATAGGTGCATATATATATCCGCATACATACATTGCATACATACACTAGATAGCAGTGCGGACATATACCAGAGTACAACGTGGATATAGGAAGCACAAGTGCAGAAAAGGAACAGTTCATTTGCTGATCAAATCTCAGGGATAATTGTGGATAAAAGAGATAGTATAGAATGCGGATCTGAGATAGTGATACATGAAGAATATTGTGTATATTAAGGATACAATTTTTATTGCAGATAAGTGCAGTAAGGATGGTTAAGGGTTGTTGACCTGAAGAAGAAATTTGTGGTAATTGATATAGTCTTCATAAGGAGAAGAGATAGCAATATTGAGGAAGGTAAATCTTTGTTTTACCTTCCTACTGTTCAAGAAATTCAACTACAAGCATATGTAATGTGAAGATCAAGATCTCCAGTGTTGAAGCATAACTAAGAAAATTGGTGAAGAGAATATTCAAGGTTGAAGAAGTTGAATCAAGGTCTTGGAAGCATATCTAGGTAAAGGGTCTAAGTCTGGGTCATGGTACTTGTCATTTGAAGATCTATAAGAAGAATTATTTGCAGGTTTTCCTCTCAAAGAGGGAGAGGTTTTTCCCTAGCTCTAGGAGCCTAACTTTTGTGTCTCGTGCTTTTTGATATTTGAATTGATGAAGATTAACTAAACTAAAAGAAGAAGAAGACATAAGTATCACAAGTAAGGTCACAAGTAATTATCAAGAAGAGAATTTGTATTAATCTCCAGCCCTCCAAATTCTCAACATGGAATCAGAGCTAAGGTGTTGAACATAAGGGTTGCTTGTCAACAAAGACACCCAAAGAAACGAAGATCAAAGTTTAGGTTGGAAAGTCAAATCAGTTTTCAAGGAAGACTATCTAGCTACTTCAAGTCAGATCTCCTATCTCATTCAAAATATTAACTATTCTAATAAAATAATATTTTCCACTAAAGATAAACACTCAAGACTTTGTTTGAAGAGAACCTCATCTTCTGAAGATATCCTTTAGAATCAAGGGTTGAATTACATCAACATTGAAGAAAGGAAACCCTTGAATTCACTCTCAATCATCATCAAGAAAGCCTCAAGCCAATCCGCTCAAGTAAGTATTCATGACCCTATCTGTCAAAATGCCTTATTCTAAAGAAAGAAACAAGTTGGTTGGGTCATCAAATTTTAGTGCATGGAAGAAAAGGACAGACATGAATTTAATTGAAGCTAAAGTAATGGATTATATCGAAGGATCTATTGTTCAACCCCCAAAATAAGATTCTCCAGCCCATGCCAAGTACATCAAGGGAGAAATTAGAGCCTAGAGGGTTCTCATAGAATCCATCAAAGACTCTCTGATTACCTATGTATCAAAACTAAATATTGCAAAACAAATATATGAGAAATTGGTGAAGCTATTCTCTGTGAGTACTGCAAGAGAAGCAATCTCTCTGAGACAAAAACTATACAAAATGAAATTTTCAAGGGAAGAAGGAATCACTCCATACTTTATGAGGATTTCTGAAATAAGAGATCAACTGCAGGAATGAGGAGAAGTAATTTCTAACACTGAGATGACTACAGTGGTGTTGAATGCTCTACCAGAGGAATGGAGAAACTTCACTTCTAGTCTATACGGGAATAAAGAAGCCGCCCATTCCATGATTTATAGTATCTATGTAAAATAGAGGAAACAAGACTAAAGGCCAAAGCTGATACATGACCAAGTGAAGAGAATCATGCCTTTATAGCCTCATACAGGAAGAAAGGAAGATTCGGAAAATTTGGCCCTTAGAATAAAAGAAGGAATATGGACAACATATGATGCTTTGGATTTAATGAACTTGGGAATTATAAAATAGATTTTCCTAAATTTAGAAAGGACAAGAAGAAAAAGGAAGAAGCCCACGGCACTAATGAAAGAGAAGAACCTGATGCTAACAGATCTAAGAAAGAGGAAACGAGAGATATCTATTATAAATAAGATCATCTTTCTCTTTAAGTGATCTCTGATTGGTTTTGAAATAGTGTGATATAAAGAAATGTACATTAAGAAGCATCTCGATAGAAGTATGGGAGGAGCTCTCGATGAAAAATCTTCTGGAAAAACCTCTCTAATAACACAACTAAAGTAAAGCAGACATCAAGATCAAGGGTCATCATGGAAACATAATTATAGATGTAATGAAATATTGATGGAGTGGGCCAAAGGAATGAAGCTCTTCATTCTAGAGAAATTTCTATAGGATGACTCAAGGAAATAGGTATGAGGTATGCAGACATATATGATGATGTTGGGTGTTGTGAAGTCATGTCATATGGTTGCAGGTAATAGACTTCCATATTTATAAGTATGATCTATGAAGGAGGATCTCTCAATGCATTGACAGATGAAATCAACATAATATGTCCTCATAGAATATAAGGTGGTTGTACATAAACAAGAAATTGAAAATTTTGTAAGTTCTTTGGAATGAAGAATGTGCAGATAGGAAGATATCATGAAATGAAACCATGTTTAGAGGAAGTTATCATCCAGAGGCCAAGAATATGTGACTAGAAGATCTCTTGGGAAGATATGTAGACTCCGACGGAAGTCTGGTAAAGAAGAATACCCTTGGAAAAAACATATCATTAGGAGACATGTCAATTTGTATGAAGGATGTCGATGCCTATAGGAATATGTCATGGTGAAAGATCATAACTAAGGTAACTTTTATTCTAAAATTTCATATGTACATGGTTATTTGAATGAATTTGTGCAGGGCTGCTAATCACAAGAAAGGATGTATGATCCTTGGAGATGATTCGAAGGAAAGCAACATGGCATAATGGTGGACCAGATGAGAAATACTGATGAATCACTTTCTGATATTGGACATGACTTGTGACTGAAAATGATGGATGATCTGTGCCCTATGAAGCCAAAAGTTGAATATTCCTCAAATAATTCATGACATCGAGGGAAGGAATTCTTCATGAGCAACTGGGTTGTTGCTACAGGACCCTGGTTGAGAGGGAGCCTGGTGGTAAGTTTCTTACTTGGAAGGAATTTGAAGTATTTATGTAATTCTCTATTACATGTGTCATGCACTAGACCAGGACTAACAATTGTAAGTCTTAGTGAAGGCCATGTGAAGAGAATGGATAGACACATCATTCTGGTCTTCACCTGGAAGACAGAATGGAGGATTGGGTAATCATCTAGCATTCTATACTCTTTGAGAATGATATAGGGCATTCAAGATAAGAGTATTTGTGGACCGATATTCTTTGAGGGTTGGCTACCCAAGAGAATAATATTCTAAGAAGGTCATACTCTGGGAACACCTAGGTGGGATATTTACCCTAGAGAGACAATGACTATGGTGTCTATTATTCATGTGTCTCACCATCATTGTAGCCCATTGTGTCGTTGAGAGATGGGGCTGTTAGTCAAGGCCTTGCACTAGGACAATGTTGGTTGATATGATGCTATACATATGCGATTACCAATACGATTCTTCTTATGATATTATTCAATTTGAAAGTGACCATGTACCTGTATGAATACCTCCCTAGTTAAGAGGGAGTGTTGAAAAGTGTAACTAGGTCGGTCTTCATGTTGACTATGTAATAATGTAATTATGTAAAAGAAGAAGTCAAATTAATATATATATTTTTGTTGTATGTGCTTCATGGGTTTCATGAGCATAATTTATTAAGTAGAAGGACTTCTTCTTGATGTCCATTAGGTTTAATTTTAGTATCAGATCTAGACTTTGTCATATGCTCCAAGACCTTGTATACCATTAAAGACAAGCTCCATGATATAGTAAAGTCAACCTTCAACGTTGCTGAAGAAATACCCCACAAAATGTTGAATAAATTACAAATTCAAGTCGACTTACATGCTGTGTCATAGTCGACCTGCTACATTGGATGGTCGGCCTAAAAGTGAAAACAATTCACTATATATAAGGCAAGATTGTGGATCATTTGGAGAGTAATAATTGCAGATATCACTGCAGGAATACGAAACCATCTCAGAAATTATTGCGAGAATGGCTTGCGGATAACAATCAGCTTAATGCAAGTCAGTATAATATAAGTGTGTATATATATATATATATATATGAAGCTACAATTGACATATACGAGGAGACATTGCATATATACACTAGATTGCAGTGCAAACATATACCAGACTATAGCATGGATATAGGAAGTACAAGTGTGGATAAGGAATAGTTCATTTGCTGATCAAATCTCAGGGATAATTGCGAATAAAAGAGACAATATAGAATGTGGATCTGAGACAATGATACAGGAAGAAGATTTTGTATATCAAGGATACAATTTTGATTGCAGATAAGTGCAGTAAGGATGGTTAAGGGTTGTTGACCTGAAGAAGACATTTGTGGTAATTGAGATAGTCTTCATAAGGAGAAGAGACAAAAATAGTGAGGAAGGTAAATCTTTGATTTACCTTCCTACTATTCAATCAATTCAACTACAAGCATATGTAATGTGAAGATCAATATCTCCAATGTTGAAGCATTACTAAGCAAATTGGTGAAGAGAATATTCAACGTTGAAGAAGCTGAATCAAGGTCTTGGAAGCATATCTAGGTCAAGGGTCTAAGTCTCGGTCATGGTACTTGTCATTTGAAGATCTATAAGAATAATTCTTTGTGGGTTTTCCTCTCCAAGAGGGAAAGTTTTTGCCCTAGCTCTAGGAGCCTAACTTTTGTGTCTTGTGCTTTTCGATAATTGACTTGATGAAAGATTACCTAAACTAAAAGAAGAAGAAGACATAAGTATCACAAGTAAGGTCACAAGTAATTATCAAGAAGAGAATGTGTATTAATCTCTAGCCCTCAAAATTCTCAACACCTCCAAAACTTCATTCTCCCAAGATAGGTCAAAATCGTAGCGCCAACCTCAAAAACAAGGTAGAAACATGTTTTTTGAGGTGTTTTTTGACTTTTTGACTGACCAGTTGACCCAAAAAACTTGGAAAAGTTGCTAGGGTGACTTTATTTGGCCTTCTGAATCGAATGGTGCCTTCAGTTTTTCCATTGTAGGTCCCTAAAAAATCATGGCGCCTAGGGTGTTGTGCTTTTGACAGAGCCACTATGCAAAACTGTCAAAAAGTGCAAAATTTTCATCTCAAAATTTTCCAAAATTTGTTATGTGGGAGGATGATGAGGTGTGCTAGGCAATGAGTGATGCCTTAGCAAGGATATCAAGATTGTACCCTTCTTTTTTCTTGATTAGGGTTTCAATTATTGATTTGACCTTTTAGAGCTTGGACCTTGCAATTTGATTTCTCCTGCAATAGTGCTTTGCCATCTTCCTATGTATGTCATTGTCATTCTTTGCCTTTTCTAGGAGCTTCTCAATATGCGCATTCACCCTCTCAAACCAATGATCCTGGTTCTCATTTACCATGATGGAAAATTTCTCATTCAAGGTTAGTTCATTGGCAAGTTCAACCTCTCTTTTCATTTCTAGTTCTAGAGCTCTTTTTAGCCCTCTAGTCATAGGTCTCTTTCTTGGCACTTGATCTTCTTCCTAATTAGTTTCACCATACCTCTCATAAGAATCATTAAGCAAAGTTGTTTCCCTTTTTTCTTCTCTTTTTTCCTTGAGAAGTTGCATCTCCATGATTGCCTGCTTGGTTTGGAGTTATTGATTTTCCTGCTCATAGTATGAAATCACAAACTTAGATTTATCTAAGTTGTTCTGCAGATCCCTGATTTGGGAATCCTTCTCCTTGATAATCAAGGAAGTTTCATCATCATCAATTTTATCCAAGTTAACAAGATCAAATTATGCCTCCGTCTCATGGAGGTCTTCCTCCTCATTAGTTTCTTCATGAACATCTTCCTTTGCCATCTTTTGTTTCCCCTTTTATACCTACTTTGCTGATGAAGAAGGAAAGGTCCCTTACACTTTCCATGGAGAAAACACTTGCATGTACCCTCTCTAATATGTTCTATCCAATGTGACAATTCATCCCTTTTAGGCTTTCTGATCATAACTCTACTAGGTGACTCAACCTGACCCCGAAATGGTGATGATGGTGGTGAAATGTGTGTAGTAGGTTGAGCTGATGAAGGAGTAGGTCTTGTGGGCTAATATGGAGGAATAGATACAGTAGGATGATATGGAGGGGGGAAATATTCAACATGTTGATCAGTGGGATGAGATGAAGAAGGCATATCTTCAACATGTTGAGCTTGTGGAGCTATGAAGATATCATTGGCTATGAAGGTTTCCCATGAGATATGCAACCGGTTAAGTTGATGGAGGACAATGATCTTGATGAGATAATGGTGAAAAAGGTTATTCATCTGTTGGTCATAATCTCTCCTTTGTACAATATATGCCATTTTTTTCTATGCTCCTGAATAGATAGTATGGGATGTTAATAATTTTGACTCTTGTGGAGTGCATAAGCAATCTAATATGATATGTATAGAGCTTGGAGAACCTTCCTTCACAAGAGAAGTACTTCATGATGATCTTCATCATGGGGCTATACCTATTAAGAAGATATCTAAAAGGAAAAAATCTCTTTCTCTCATTTATGTACCTTGGTTTGATGAATGGTTCATAATGCTGATCATCCAAGTCTTTAGATTTAACCCACCTTTCACCCATCTTTGGAATCCCTGTGGTAGCAACAATGATATATGTAGATAAGGTAAAATTTACACTTGCAAGGGTCACCTAATTGTCTTTGAGGTTTGAAATGAAAAGCCTTATCAAAATAGGGTGGTGTTGAACTTCTTCAATCATATTGTAGAAATCAAGGCAACCAACATACTGAAAGCAAGAGACTACCATTGGTGAAGCCATTACTTCTCTGGTGTTTGTGGGCTCAAGCCTTAGGATTTGTCCTCCCTTATGTGGCCTTCTCTCTTGTATGTTCTCCTCTCCCTATCTATCCTCCTCCTGCCTATCCTCCTTCTCTTCCATGTAATATTTGTCTTCTTCCATGATGTCTTGGTCTAGAAACCCTAGGGGAGGGAAATGGGAGTGGGGATAGTTCTATGGAGTAGGGATTAGGGTAGGAAAATTTAGGGAGATGATGGAATGGGTTAGGAAAATTTGGGGACTGATATGGGTTCAAAATAATTAGGGAATTAAGAATAGTAATTTAATTACAGGTTTTGGGTATGGGTGCCTAGGAAATTTGAAATACCTAGGACTTAGGGTTTAGGGGAAAAGGTATTTAGGGAAAGGCATATGGTGTTGTAGGGATAGGGATAGGGTTTATAGTGATGTATGAAGGGAATTCAGGGTTTATGGGCACCAAGTTGGGAATGAGGAGTAAATTTAGGGTTTGTAGCTATAAAAACTTCCAAATTTGCATAGAAACCAAAAACATCATGAAAATTCCTCTTGAAGAATGCAAGGAGGTGGAAATTAGTTGTTATTTACTTGCTAATAGGTGTTGAGAGTATTTGCAGGAGGTTTGAAATAGTTTGAATGTGTTTTGATGCTTAGAGAGCTTATTGGGAAAAAGCACAACATATCACCCAAAAGCGTAGCACCCATTGAAAAGTGTAACTAGGTCGGTCTTCATGTTGACTATGTAATTATATATTTATTCAAAGAAGATGTCAAAGATAATAAAATTCATTTTTGGTGTACTTGCTTCATGGGTTTCATGAGCAAGCTTTTATTATGTAGATAAACTTATTCTTGATGCCTATTAGGTTTATGACATCTAGGAATAAATATATTTAAGGGTCATATAGACATGAAGGATTTAGTATGCTCCAAAGACCTTGTAACGAAGCTCAAAAACAGTTCCCAAAGAAGATGGGAGACAGGCTCTAAAATACATTGAAATTTAAGCATATACAACCTCCAAGATGCTGGAATAAACTCCTCATAAAGTATTAGTTATGTTGACATACAAACTGTGGACAAGTCAGCCTTAAGACAATTTGGTGAGTCGGCTTGAAGAGCAAGAAACATACACTTATATATAGCTTCTCTAAGGATCATTTGAAGACAAGGATTGCAGATCAGTACGAGGTTGCACATCGTTAAAAGGATCAGATCTAAGGAGAATAATAGAATGCAGATTGAAGGAGTAGATTGCGGAAATAATTGAAGGCTACAGTTTGCAGAATCAATTGAAGGTATAGATTATGGAAGTAATTAAAGGCTACAGACTATAGAAGTGATTACGGATACATATTGTTTAAGGTATTGTTTGCGGATAGGTGCAATAAGACATAGAATTTGTGCAACAAATTAAATTGCTTGAGGAAATAATTCAAAGTACAGTGATCTAAGGGTGATAGAAAGTTAGGAAGGTAAACCAAAGATTTACCTTCCTAACCACATTGTAAGATATTCAGTTACAAATAAATTCTGTCTGTACATTTGAATAAGTACTTTGATAATTGACTTGATGAAGGATTAACTAAGAGAATACATAAGCAAGCTCACAAGTAATTATCAAGAAGAGAATTTTTGTATTAATCACAAACCCTACAAATTATCAACATGGTATTAGAGCTATGGTGCTAAAACCAAAGAAAGGGAATTTAAGAGACACTCAAGGTACAAGTCCACAGAGCTCGAACATCCTTGGAAACTTTGGGTGAGTTAACAGTAAGACAATGTAGACACTGAAATAGGTTCAATACCTCAAGCTGGAGGGAACACAGTCTTGGAAAAATTACAGTTCGAGCTGCTCATTTAAGATTGCATTCATGATCACAATATAAATTTGTGTTATAATTTTATGGCTCGGTGGTATTATAGTATGTTGTTTTCGTATGTTACAAGTGTTGCATGACGCAAACATTGTAATCTCAGGCAAACTCACAGTGACAACTCCTCAGTGTTTCGGCACTATATCACAACAAATATTTTCCAGTGTAGTTTTGTTGTCTTACAACATAAATTACAGTAACATAATAACTCAATGAAGTGATATTCAGTAATATGATAATCTCTGCATTACAGCGGTGACTCAGTACCATAAGGTCTAGGTGGATATACATTGAAGAAGAAAGGCTACCTCCAGAGGAAATTCAAAGTAACTTGAAGACTTGAAAACTAAGAGGCTAAAGGCACTGTCATCATCTTCAAATGTTATAAGACAAGTTTCCTATCATTGAAACAAGAACCACTTCTTTATCCCTGAAGAAGTTCATTCAAAGAAACAATAATCTCCATGAAAAGAAAGTTGGATCTAAAGATGTTGTCACCATAATTGAAGTAATCGCCTTTAGTGAAGAAAATAATATTTCATCTGGAAGAAGATCATCCAAAAGGAGAGCACTAATAAATCTTTTCTCAACCACCATTGAAGCAATCAAGCAAAAGACTCTTCACTTGTCAAGTAAGTATATTTTATTATATAATCAATTTTTGATAATATGACTTTTTTTTTGCAGGGAGATCTATAAGCTGGTTGGGTTACCAAGAATCCCTGCATGAGAAGAATAGTCACATTCCTCGAAGAAATTAAGGTCATGAAAAGCTTATGAAGGATTGGAGACATCAAGATAATATAATATAAGCTGAAAGAAATATTCTATGCAATAAATAAGGTTATGTCACATAGACCAGATTTACACAAAATTGAGGTATCAAAGAATGAAGGGATATCTTCATAAAATCTCAACTGTGAGATCTAGAAAAGATGATAAGATTTTCAACATAACAAATATAAAAGAAAATTACCTCACTCAACTTTTGGTCTCCATGCTAGATGGAAAAAGAAAATCAAAGGGAAAAAATGTTGAAGGATAAAAAGAATCAACACTTGCAGAAGGAAAAAGAAAGTTTAGGAAAAGTGGAAGACTTATGGAAATTACAAGAAAGTTGGTCCTAAAGGTACAATCTCAATAGGAGAAATAAAAGAAGATTCAAGGAAAATCACACAAACTTATGAATAAGGAATTGAATTTTGTTGGTTATATGATAGGAAGAAATGTAGCATCTCGATATAAGCATGGCAAGAACTCCTGGTGAATCATCTCTGGGAAAAACCTCTTTGACAAACTTTAAGAAAGTAGTCATCAAGAGTAAGGGTCATCATAGAAACATGCTTCTGGGATGTGATGAAATATTGATGAAACAAGCCAAGGGAATGAAGCTATTCATTCCTAAAAATTTCTACAGGATGACTCTAGGGAAAAAAAGGTATGCGGTATGTATATATTTATATGCTGACATTGGATGCTATGATGTCATGCTATATGGTTGCAGGTAATGAACTTCTTTATTTAAAAGTATGATCTATGGAGGAGTATCTCTCAGTGCACGGACAGATGAAATCAACATAATATGTCCTCATGGAATATGAGGTGGTTGTATATGAACTAGAAACCAGAAAGGTTATAAGGTCCTGGGAATAAAGAATGTGCAGAGAGGAAGAGATCATGACATGCAACCATATCAAAAGGATATTATCATCCAAAAGACAAGAAGATGTGACTAGGAGATATTCTGGGAGGATATGTAGACTCTGACAGAAGTCTGGTAAATAAGAAGACTCTTGAAAAAACATATCCTTAGGATATGTGTCAATCTGTATGAAGAGTGTCGATACCTATAGGAAGATTTTATGGTGAAATAAAATCACTAAGGTAACTTTCATTCTAAAAGTTCATATGTATATGTTTATCTTGATAAGTTTGTGCAGGGCTGTCAATAATGAGAAATGATGTATTATCCTTGGAAATGATTTGAAGGAAAGCAGCATGGCATAACAATGGACCAAATAAAGGAAGTCTGATGAATCACTCTCTGATAGCTGACATGACTCAGGATGAAAGTGATGGATGATCTGTGCCCTGTGAAGCTAAAAGTTGGAGATTCCTCAATATCGAAATCCAAGACATCGAGAAAAAGAATTCTTCATGAACAACTGGGTGTCTCACCATTGCTGCTGGAGGTCCCTGGTTAAGAGGGAGCCTGATGGTAAGTTTATTACTTGGAATAAACTTGGTAATTCCTAAGGATGAGCTTAAGTACATTATTTGTATAAGGATGAGTACATTCCCTTGTGGAATAAGGTCCTCCCTGGTTGAGAGGGAGAGATAGACACAACATTATGCTCTTGGGAAGAAAGAATGGAGGATTGGGTAATCATCTGGCATTTGATACTCTTTGAGAATGTGATAGGAAATTCAAGGTAAGAGTATTCGGGGACCGATATTATTTGAGGGCTATCTACCCAAGATAAGAATAGTCTAGGAAGGTCATACTTTGGGAACACTCGGGTGGAGTATGTACCTTGGAGAGACAATGATGAAGGTGTATATAAGTCATGTGTCTCGCCAGCATTGAAGCCCATTGTCTTGTTGAAGAGATGGGGATGTTAGTCAAGGCCTTGCACTAGTACAATGCTGGTTGATATGATGCTATACAGATGTGATTACCAATTCGATTTTACTTATGAGATTCTTTAGTTTGAATGTAACTATGTACTTGTATGAATACCTCCCTAGATAACAGGGAGCATTGAAAAGTGTAACTAGGTTGGTCTTCATGTTGACTATGTAATTATATATTTATTCAAATAAGATGTTAAAGATAATAAAATCCATTTTTGGTGTACTTGCTTCATGGGTTTCATGAGCAAGCTTTTATTATGTAGATAGACTTCTTCTTGATGCCTATTAGTTTTATGACATCCAGGAATAAATATATTTAAGGGTCATATAGACATGAAGGATTTAGTATGCTCCAAAGACTTTCTAACGAAGCTCACAAATAGTTCTCAAAGAGGATGGGAGACAAGCTCTAAAAGAAATTGAAATTCAAGCATAAACATCCTCTAACATGCTGGAATAAACTCATCATAAAGTATTAGTTATGTCGACATACAAACTGTGGACAAGTCGGCCTAAAGTCAATTTGGTGAGTTAGCTTGAAGAGCTGGAAACATACACTTATATGTAGATACTCTACGGATCATTTGAAGACAAGGATTGCGGATCAATCTAAGGATGCACATCGTTAAAAGGAGTAGATCTAAGGAGAAGAATAGAATGCAGATTGAAGGAGTAGACTATGAAAATAATTGAAGGCTAAAGTTTGCAGAATCAATTGAAGGTATAGATTGTGGAAGTAATTAAAGGCTACATACTACGGAAGTGATTACGGATACATATTTCTGAAGGTATTGTTTGCGGATAGATGCAATAAGACATAGAATTGGTGCAACAGATTAAATTACTTGAGGAAAGAATTCAAAGTACAGTGACCTAAGGGTGATACAAAGTTAGGAAGGTAAATCAAAGATTTACCTTCCTAACCACATTGTAAGATATTCAGTTACAAATCAATTCTATCTCTACATTTGAATAAGTAATTTGATAATTGACTTGCTGAAGGATTAATTAAGAGAATACATAAGCAAGCTCACAAGTAATTATCAAGAAGAGAATTTTTATATTTGTTGTCACTCCTAGAGACAGCCTAGAGTTGTGATAGACTAGTGCCTAGGACATCTTAGCATAGCAAGGAGCGTATTATATAATGTATGAAGTTGTCAACTTCAACTCACATGCTATCTCCTGTAAACAGGGAAATAACTAGAATGGGACCAATACCCTCAGAAACTGATACCGGAAAAGAAATATTGCAGAGGCAAGGTGTAAAAATCTAATATAAAGCTTCAGACAATTCAGAGACAGTTTACTGCAAAGCGGGCCGATTCAGAAATACCTCACAGAAATAAGTTATCAGAAGGTGAATGTAGTGAATGAATTGTCGAGATAATATTAGTTAACATTGGGTTGATATCCAGATACACAATACCACCATGCATGTGCTTACCAATCTAAGAATCCATACATAACAGCAGTTTTTTAAAAACACCCTCCCAAAGAAGCTAATATAGCAGAAATATGGTTTAGATGAATAATGGAACATAATATCATGCATGAGCCATATTTAAAGCGCTTGACTAATTCGAGCATGGGCATCAACTAGGATGAATCCATACCAAAAATCAGTGAGCCACTCGCATTCCAAAACATGATACAAGAAAGATGGATGAAATGAAATGATCTATTAATATAACACATAAGAGAAAAGGTTACACACTGTGAAATACCAAAGACCAGAATCCTCTTTAACAGATAGAAATCCTCCTCACTGAGACCCTATGGGCTCTGAGCCTTCATACAAGAGCTTTACAAAATGTATACAAAAAGCCTTTCACTGCATAGTTTTTTGATAAAATCTGGAACCCTAAATCATTTGTTCTTCGAGAGCTTTATAGGAGGGAAAGAAAGCTCCATAAGGGAGTAGGTGATGAAAATTTAATTGTCTCATTAAAAAAAAATGGTGAAAAAGTGCCCGCCCATACTGCTTGACAGCTCTGTAGTGTTGTTGGTACTCTGTGATCTGTTTTCTGAAGTAAATGCATAGGGAAAAGTTTCTTCAGGGGCATGCCATAAAATTGAAATCATATTGACATCCTGTCCTTCCTATAGAGAAAGCTCTGCTGAAATAAAGCCTTGAGGGTATTGTTTTCTGTGTCCAAATCCTTGGAGTGATCTATAGGATCTTCAACTTGGTACTCGGCCTTCAAAAGGTTAGATCAGGCCCCGAAATCTTCACTCCATGCCTTTAATTCTCTACTTTCCACAGATACTCTTTGCTTGCAAAATTTATGTTTGGATCTGCGCAATCTGCATTTTGAATAGCTCTTGGAGGGTTTGATAGATTTTTACCCCTGCTTATTTAATGGAAGTCTTGTCACAACAACCTCCCAAGACTTTATTTATAGTTTCGGCTCCTGAACAATGATCCTTTCCTGTATCTTTTCCATTTGTAATTAAGAGCTGTGAATCATGGCAATTTATCGCCGCTCGTACCCTGCAAAACACGCAAAATTGTCAAGAAAACATATGCATGGGGATGGCAATGCAGTGGGGGTGACCGTGTAGCAACGCGACATGATGAAATGGTAGAAGTGCGTGGGGTGGTGATGAAGAAAATGCAAAGAAATGGCGAAGGAATGTTTCGGTGAGGGTTCGAGGAATGCATGAGATTTGACGTAGATAATGAACACTTGACCTTTGAATAGGAATATGTATGAGGAGATGAACAAATGCACGATGGGAGCACGTGGAATGATGACGTGGAGAAATGGGATCAACCATGTGGCCTAGAAATGATCTGGACCATTCGTTATCGAGCCGAGATCAACGACTAAAACTATGTCGGAGAGTGATGAACTGTGGGCCAGGGACACTGTAAACTTTAGATTAAAACTCGTGCATCTTCGTGGAGCGAAAACCGTTGGATGAAGACCTCTAGATCGGACGGCTGTCGGGAATATCGTGCCATGACTTTGATCGAACATTAATGCGCGATGGAGGGTGGTTTCATGGCCGTACGCGGAGACATGCGGCAAGTAGTGTATGGCATCACTCGATTTTGAGAAATACTGCCTGCCTCCGAAAGGCGGTGCGATGAATACCACCGGTTTTGGACAGTGTTTTTGGGCGCGGGGACCACAAAGGTAAATAGACTGTGGACCATTGATTTGACAGGATGATCAAACGGTAGCCAGGCGAGTTATGGGCGTGGCGGAGGTGAACAAACATCATCCGATCTATACAAATCGACAGTTCAAAATGTGCCCGATGCATATGTTTGATAAGCACCTGCTGGACTAGCTCCTGGTCTCGGGGTCGGTTCATGTGGAAGGAAAAGGGCGTAGGGGCATGGCAGAAAGGGGCTAAGGCCTAATATACTTTCAATAGTGGGTTTTTAGGCCCTTTTATGCAATTTCGAGGCCGGGAGATGGCAACGATAAACAAATAATGGATTTTTCAGGCCCAACAAAAAGAGATTGCTTGTCAAGGATTCAACGGGGGCTAAAAAGATCAACAATATTAATCACAAACCCTAAAAATTCTCAACATCTCCAACTACTAAAAGTGCAGTGCCGCTTCCAAAGACACAGCGCCTCCTTGAAAAACGTAGCGGCACCCACAAATTCCAGTTTTGACCCTGCAAATTGGTTTTTCGATCTGAGGGAGTGCCAGCTTGATGGTTGCAAGAGAAAATGAGCTTCTTTTTTATGTCTTGGTGGTCTTTATACTTCATTAATTTTATGTTTTGGGACTTGGGACCCACTTTCTTCTCATCACATTCACTTCACATTTTGAAACTATACCCTTTTCACTTGAATTTTTTCTTTGACAAATTGATCATTTAATGACTTTGAGAAATCTTTGAATTTGACATTTTTGATGATTTGGCATGTTGGAACTTTGAGTTGGAAACTTTTGGAAGCATGAAATTATTACATTTTGAATGACATAAAATTACATAGTGAAAATATAAAGATTACATTTGAAATCAAAATTACATGCTGAAATAAGAATTTATCTTTACAAATCATCTTCACATGGTGAAGAGAAGTTATTGGATCACCCTTTACTTGTTAGTCTTATGAAATTGAAATGAAGTTTTATTAGAACTTGAAAAACCCTAAAAACCTAATGATAACCTTTATTGAATGGAATTCATGATGACATGACTGATGCGATGGCATCATGAAATTAACTTTATGGATGATGTACAGTTAGCATGGTATGAAAATATGCCAGCAAGTAATCAAATTTAAGGAAGAGTGATGTTTTTGGGCTACGGCTACCATCAGTGACTAAATTTTTTAATGCAAACCTAGTGGAATGATAAAAAATTTTGAATGATACCCT
This sequence comes from Pinus albicaulis, assembly GCA_034641835.2. Lineage (NCBI taxonomy): Eukaryota > Viridiplantae > Streptophyta > Pinopsida > Pinales > Pinaceae > Pinus > Pinus albicaulis. The sequence goes on along the minus strand of CM076584.1, from coordinate 368,764,044 downwards.
AATATCATATGAAAAGAGGATTTTTGATCAGTTATGGCAGGATGAAAATACTGAAACTAACATTAGCCTTATTGGGGATGATAGCTCTGAAAGAGGTGTCAAGAACACCGTAGACCAGAAATCCTTATCCATTGGGTCAATATGGCCAAAAACACAAACTAATAAACATGAATGAAAATTAATAACTCAGATATAATAGGATGACTCAAGACAAAATCAAAATTGACTGAAAATTGACTCAATACTGACTTACATGACTGAAAACTTAACTTCGAAAATAACAGAAAATTAGTGAAACTCCATGGTCTCCACTTCGAGCTTCGAACTCCAGTGATTCTCTACTTCACACTTGCAGAAAAGGTAAACTAATATTTACAATGAAATGGGAAAATGTTTGAGAAATGTACTTCAGAAAATATAGTGCTTAAGGAGCCTACCATTGAATGTTCCTCCTAAGCACTCTTTTCCATTCATCTCTTCTAGCAGATAAGCATTTTGTCCTCGAGAAGCTTAAATATGATATGGCCCTTTCCTTAAATTATCAAATTTTCCATGCTTACCCTTATCCTCATTTCTGGCATCCCAGAAGAGTACTACATCTCCAACCTTGAAGTTATCTTCCTTTGTTTTCTGGTCATAGATTTTCTTAATCTTGTCATGGAGCTTTGAGGTGCTCTAAAATACCTTATCTCTCGTCTGATGAAGGTGGGTCATTTGATTAATCCGACGTTGTACATCATTTTCCTTAGTCCCTGCTTCTTGCAACAATTTCATAACCAAGACTGCTAATGATGAAGGAAACACAATATCGACACCATACACAACTCGAAAAGGAGACATTCCAATAGACTTCTTACAACCCACCTGATCCGTCCACAATGCATTAATCAACTTCTTATGCCAATTATTTTTATTTTTCTCTACCATTTTCTTAATGATACAGATCAATGATTTATTAGAGGACTCTTCCAATCCATTACCTTGTGGGTAGTAGGTTGTAGAGTGTCCCAACTTGATGTTATATCTGTCACAAAACTCAATCATCTTCTTAGACTTGAATCCTGTCACGTTATCTGTGATAATATTATTAGGACAACCAAAACGGGACAAGATATTATTTTCTAAAAATTGAATGATGACAGAATATGTTGCTTGCCTGGTCGAGATCGCTTCAATCCACTTTGTAAATTAATATGTGGTTGTCAATATCCACTTATGTTGTGTGGATGATGCTGGGTGAATCTCGCCTATGAATTCTAAGCCCCACTGCTGAAATGGTGCATGCACTGAAATAGGTTGTAGAGGTAATGGGAGAAGCTTTCTTTTACCATGAAAAACTTGACATTCGTGGCAATTCATTATTATTTTGTACACATCTGCAAAAAGTGTCGACCAATAACATCCCGCTATCAATAATTTATTGGCCATGGTCGTCCAATATTGGTGGCCCCCACAATCTCCTTTGTGGAAGTCATTCATCACTTCTTTAGATTCTTCTTTAACCAAACAGTTCAGCAAAACACCTTCGGGATCCTTCTAGTAAAGTGCATTGTCCAATATGAAATACTTGGAAGCTTTGAGCTTCAAATACTTGCCTTGACTCTTAGACATGCCTAGAGGAGGTTTGGGTGTTGAAAAACATGGATGATATCAGAATATTGTGGAGATGACAAAAATATATTAGATACTTGAATGAGATTTACTTCTTCTTCATTATTGGATAAGGCTGAAATTAGGCCCTGACCTTTTATCAGCTTGGTGGGCTTGATCTCGAGGTCATATTCTAGTAATACTACTATCCATCTCCCTCTCCTACCTTCTTGGTCTGTCTCCATCAGAACTTCTTTTACAGCTGCATTAGGCACAAAGCCAAGAGTATGTGAATGTAAAATATAAACTCTAAAAAATTTCAATGCTTTTACCAAATCCAAAGCCTTTTTCTCTATGATGTTGTACCGAAGGGCTGCATCTCTAATATTGCGACTGAAAGATGCAATTGGTAGCTCAATTTTATCCTTTTTATACATCAAGACTGTTGTTATGATATGCTCAGAAGAAAATGAGAATATTATGAAATCAATAGAATAAACAAGACTTATTAAAACATGGGTAGTGGTCAAGGAAAACTTTACTAAGTTGAAGGACTTCCTGGCATCTTCAGACCACTTCACATCATTATCTTTCTTCAACATATTTGTCAACTCTCTAAGATTCTTAGCCAAGTTAGGAATAAATCTGCATAAGAAATTCATCTTACCATCGAATGCTTGCATTTCCTTTTTGCTATGAGGGAAATCAATCTATTGAATTGCTTGAACAGAAGAAGGGTCAATCTAGATCCCATCCTTGGAGATGATGTGATCAAGAAGTTTGCCCTCCTCCATTGCAAAAAGGATTTTCTTTGCATTGAGAGAGATTTTGAACTTCCTGCATCTCTTGAAAACAATTCTTAAATGATCCAAATGTTCATCATTAGAATGTGAAAATACTGTCAAGTCATCGAAATAAACAACCAAGAAAACTTTTTTTTCATTGGAAAATTCTATGTCCATGGGCCGCTGAAACGTGGCTCATGCATTTTTCAGACTGAATGACATCTTTGCATATTTTAACGTACCCCAAGGTGTAGTAAATGTTGTCTTGTCTTGATCATCCTCGTACACTAGAATCTGTTTGTATCCCAAATATCCATCCAACAGGGACATCCGGAAAGAACCAACAACTATTTGAAGGATATGATCCATTTTGGGAAGTGGATAATTGTCCTTCAGAGATACCTTGTTCAAGTTCCTGAAAACTATGTAGAGTCGTATCTCTCCAGTCTTCTTTCTTACTGGGACCAATTTGAAATCCAATCAGAAAATATGATAGGAACAATAATATTGGACTTGAAAATTATGTCATTAGGGGAATTTTGAGGTCTAAAATGTGCCTCCTAAGGAAATTATAAAATAATAGTGGAAATAATAAAATAATATTTGATTACATCATCAAATTTTAGAGAGAAAAAATAAAAAACTATTTTTTCAACTCGTATTTTCAACTTATCTCCCAAATTTTTTACTCAAATTTCGAACAGGAGTACTCATTGGATGCAAAATTTAATTCTTCATCCAATGAGTACCCATGTTGCATACTTTTGATGGATCTTGCTACATGAAAAATGATAAGTACATGAAAACGTGATTGCAATCATGTTTTTTCATGTATTTCTCATTTTTTCGTGTAGCAGGGTCCATCAAAAGTATGCAACATGGGTACTCCTTGGATGAGAAATTAAATTTTTCATCCAACGAGTACTCCCGCTCGAAATTTGAGTAAAAAATTTGGGAGATAAGTTGAAAATACATGTTAAAAGGGTAGTTTTATTATTTTTTAATATTTTTACCCTTTTACTTAAAAAATGGTGAATCATCCCCCATGGTTGACATCATCATATTGAATCCTATTGGTTCTTATAAAGTTTATTTTTGTTGTACATTTTTCTAAGGGGGCCTATTTTAGACCTCAAAATTCCCCACCTCTTTTTCAATTGATGGCAGCAATCTTGGGTTGATCCTTCTCAACTTTTGTCGAAATGTATTTTTATCAGACTTAATTAGAATGGTGTGTTGAATGATATTCTTGTCATACACCTTTAAATCTGCATATTCCCTGTGAAAACATTAAAAAATTCAGAAATTAAATCAACATATTTAGTCTTTACCTTAGGAGATAAAGACTTGGAAAGTTGAACCATCTTTGGCTTGTTCGTTGTCCCAATGTTCACGTCTTCCACACCCTTTTCTATAGGAACCAGTGTAGGCTTCCTTGCTATGTCATCCTTGTCGAAAAATTCTTCCAAAGGTATGAGAAATTTTGGAATATTGTTGTCTTTCAGCTGTATTACGTCCACCTGAGTTGCTTCAATGACCCGATCATATTTGTCGCAAACTTCATCTATGGAATAATTCTCGAATTCACCCTCACCTTGGAGAAAGTTATTTACCTGCTTATCATCCCATTATACTTGCAATATCGCAAGTTATCAGGAATGGTGAGCTGGTGTTTCACATGAATCTCAAATTTGTTGTTTGAAAAGATGGGGATATTGAAATTTCTTGCATTTGTAGCCAATGAATCCGCCATGAGATTTTGACTCCTTGGCACAACTGAAAGTGTATACTCTGGAAACATTTTCAAAATATCTAGTACAACATTCATGTATGATCTCATTCAAGGATGGTTAGCTTGATATTCACCTTTAGCTTTCTTAATCACAAGTTCTGAATCACCACGTACTAAAATTCTTTTTGCACCTAGTTTCTTCAAAATCTTGAGGCTAGTAATCAATGCTTCATACTCTGCCTCATTTTTAGTGCAATCAAAAGTTAACTTATATGATCATAATCTAACATTTGTAGGCACTTTACAAGGCTGATGGAAAGGGCTGCAGACCCAAATTCCAATGCCTACCCCATCTTTCCCCAAGGCACCATCAAATTCTATTGACCATTGACCATTTTCATCCTCCAAGTGTTAGAACTCTAATTTTTGTTTTGGATCAACTTTCTGAACTATTTCTTCATGTTGTTCTGGAATTTCTTCTACTTTATCTAATGGTTGTTTTGAGTTTTTCTATACCCCATCTGATGTCAGTTCTGATGAACTCGATAGATTCTATTTTTTCTTTTCTATAAATTTTTTGATGCAATTATGAATCTCTAGAACATCTTCTACTTCTACAAGCTTTCTATCTACATCATTTAAGGCACTATCATTAAAAAAAATAAATGACACTAAATATGTATGTGCAACATTTATCATATGATTGTTGGGCTTTTCTTTGCTTGTGATCATATATTTCATCTTTGTTTCATGGTACAACTTTCTCAATTGTCTAAAAACTCGGATGGTTTCATAAAAAGTCTAATTGAAAAGTGCCTCTCAATTCCCCCCCCCCTCCCCAAGATCTTGACAGAAACATGCTAAACCGTGGTGGTATGTCAAATACCACCACATCCATTAGAACATTCTTTGTTGGAATCTGCTCTAGGGAGACTACCAAATCCTTAATGAGGCCAATACAACAGACTCTACTTGAATCGAAGGAGTATAAATCATGGTAAGGATGAGTGATATTTAGGCCCAACTTCTCCATAATGGCTCTTGGAATTAGATTATAGGAAGCTCCAGAGTCTAACATGGAATTCTGTAAAATGCATTGGTGGATTCTTAGACTCAAATAGAATGGGGGAACCTCGCTATCTTCTAACTGACCATCAATAACAGGACCAAAACTAAGTTCGGGTTGATCATCTTCAACATTTACCATGTCGGACAAAGGATCTACTTTAATCATTTTGTCTACATGGGACTTATAGTGGTTGTTCTTAATAAGCTTAGTCAAAGGTATAGACACTTTCAACTTTGAAATTTCAGTTTCTAGGCTGAAAGGAGTGGATTTATCTACCTCTGTAATGATGATTTTTCATTTGTTAGCATGGTCCTTTGATGGATCATCTTTCTTCTGACTGTCATTTTCCTTACTTTTTGAAATTGTAGATGGATTATTTACCTTGCTTTGATTCGTGGATGCAGGCTATTTTCCTTTTCTTTGATTACCTTGAGGATTCAGTTTTGTTTGAGTATCTTTCTACAGAGATGCCCTTTTCTTAATGGGATTAACCAACACATATCTGCTCATCAATGAGTACTGCCTCTGCTGTGAACTGATTGCATTCAAGTAACCCCATTGATAATCATCTGATCCGGTCTCCAACTCATGATCATTGGCAAGGATAAAATCTTCATCCTTAGGCTCATCTTTATTTTCAAAATAATTTTCATCTTCCGTCAAAAACATGGGTAGACCATCAGCTTTGAAAAGGATATTTTCCTCAACAATTGTGTCTTCATCTTCTTCCTTTATTCCTTGAGCATAATTCTACTGCAAGGGTGTCCTAATTTTCTGTTATTGTGCTGGTTGCTTAGGAGCATGTTGTTCTCTTTTCTTGGTCCTTAATTGAGGCTGTTATTTGCCTCTAAAGTTATTATTTCTGACCTCAAGCTGTCTTTCAGTGATGGACATCTTGTCAACCATCCTTTCAATTGTCCTTATCAATGTGTCCATCTTGGTATCTGAAGATGAGGTGGGTGGTTCATATTTAATAGTGACTTTTCTCTCACCTCTAGCTCTAGCTCTTTTCATCAGCATATTTGCTTCAACGTTGATTGCGTTCCTTTTCATATCGCCATGTCTGGATCAAATGCATATGGATAACGTATGAGAGCTAAGCCTGGAGGAGGCTTGATCTCAATGGGAATTTCATTATAAGTTATATTGAAGTGAGTATTGAAATATTGGAATTATTCATTGGGATTTATCTTTATGTTCTCATACTCAGAAAACAACTGTAAATGGTTTTTCTTCACCTCCCATCGGGCTACAAATGCATCAACCAGCTAGTCTAGAGTGGCTATAAAGTTTTTTTTCAAGGATCTAAACCAAATTTTGACATCTCCATAGAAGCTCTGGGCTATAATTCTCATTTTTGCATTGTCAGCATCTACTTCTTCCAAATTTGTGAAGTTAGTGACTTTGACAATGTGTTGTTTTGCAGTTACGGGAGAATTTTCATCAAACAGGGGGAGTCTTTGGCCATAATCTTGAGGTAAATAATTTAATTGAGCCAGTAAGATAAGTGGGAAAAATATGGCCATGGTTCCTGTTGGTTGAAGTGTTGGATTTACAACGAGATGAGTTGGTTGAATGGGTAGTGGAACAACAGTTGTAGGTATTGAAGTAGTAGATATAAATGATGAGGTCAAGGGTGTAGATGAAAAATCAACAATTTATTGAGGTTGAGTTGAGACAGGTATTGACTCTTGTTGGTAGAATTGGATCCAAAATTTGATGTCAAGGTCTAATTCAGGTTTAATCTCTTCGAAAAGAAAATTTTCTTGAAGTTTCATAGAACTAAGATATAACTCAGATAATGACTTTACCTCAAAGAGTATTAAAGGATCAAACATTATGCCAGCTAAAGAAGTTTCAAACTTAGATCTAAACAATGACAATTCAAATTTTAGATCAAATGGTCTATCTTCAAGAGATAATACTTTAGTAGGAAGTGAAGTAGATATTACCAATGGGATTGGACCTAAATGAATCTTTGTAGCTTGATATCTATGCTTCCGAACAAGTTTCTCTTGATCTTCAATGGGATCATATGGATCAGGATCGGGATTTTCTCTGGTGTATCTTCTCGAAGCCAAATTTACAATATTGGCACTGCAATTATCAAGTTAGCCTTTCTGAAACTTAATCCTATCATCCAAAGGATCAAATTCCAATTTTTCTTGTCATACACCCAGGGAAAATAAATCTTTCATTCCCCAGCAACGGCGCCAGTATGTTATCACTCCGCTGAATCTATAAGGCTGAGAAAGAATCAAAACAGAGGTAACCACAGACCAATATTTTAGCTTGGTAGATAACCCTACCAAATCGAAGAGAGCTCTCTCCACAAAGTCATAGCCAAGAGGGTTGGATGAATTAGAGTTGTAGGCTAGGTATGAGTACATGGGTTTGTTTGTTTGAATTGGTTTTTTTGGCTGGGTGAATTAGGTCAAAGAGGCCAGGTCAGGGAAAATAAGATTAGGATTGTAGTCCATTCAATGGGGCAAGGTAAGTAGGAATGCTAACAATTACAGGTTTCAAGGTGAGATGGATCAGACTGATGAGGAGATAGAAAGAGCAAGACAATGCATGTATTCTTTCTAAATTGAAGAAATGAGACAAAATATGAAGATTTTCCCAAAACAGAGCATGAGAGATGTATTCTGGTTATCAAATTGAAAACCAACATATAATAGAAATGAAATGAATCATGAAGACAAAACATTCATACATATGTAACAGAGGAAAAAACTATCTTAAATTTCCATACCACAGGTATCCCAAAGAAATCGTTGCAACTCTTTCATTAATTTCCTGTAAAATACTAATTACACTAGAGTCTATGATCAATGAAACAACATCCAACCTATTAAATGAGTAAAAAATTGAGATATATAGATATCAAACAACCTCTCCCAACATTAGGGGTCGAATCCCTAAGTTGAGGAGTTGTTCCACCAAAAACTGAACTGCATACCTAAAGTTTAGGGTGGTCAAACTGACTCATCCCTGACTTTTTGGAAATTGATTCATTACATCTCATCAAGAGTTTTCACCTAATGTATTTACCCTAGGTAACTATAAAAACATGATTATTACATTTCCATCATTGAGTTACATTGGTAAACATCATTTTCCAAGGTGAAACTAAAAAAAATGAGAAAATTTACAAATATCAAGAAACTCATAATATTGGTAAAAAGCGCAGCGCCAGTGTAAAAAGCGCAGTGCCAACTTCAGCTCCACTTTTGAAGGCGTTCCCATTGTCCAAATTGAACCCAGGATAGCTCATTGGAAAGCCTGTCCTGTCGAGTTTCTATATATGTGCTTAGTTTCCAAAGTTGTGTTTATTTGACCCTCCAAAACTTCATTATCCCAATAATGGTCAAAAGCACAGCACCAGCCTAAAAAATAGGGCAAAAACACGTTTTTTGAGGTGTTTTTTTTTTACTTTTTGACTGACCAGTTGACCCCAAAAAAATTGGAAAAGTTTCTAGGGTGAATATATTTGGCAATTTGAATCCAATGGCGCCTTCATTGTTTCCATTAGAGGTCCCTATAAAAGGCATAACGCCTAGGTCACTACGCTTTTGATAGTGCCACTGTGCAAAACTATCAAAAAGTGCAAAAAAATCCAAAATTTTCAAAATTTTCTCAAAATTCTCCAAAATTTGTTCTATTGGAGGCTAATGAGGTGTGATAGGCAATAAGTGATGCCTCAGCAATGATATCAAGTTTTTCCCCTTCTTTTTTCTTGATTGGGGTTTCAAGTCTTTATCTGACCTTTTGGAGCTTGGACCGTGCAATTTGATTTCTCCTGCAATAGTGATTTGCCATATTCCTCTGTATTCCATTCTCCTTCTTTTCCTTTTCCATGGGATTCTCAAGATGCTCATTGACCCTCTCAAATAAATGCTCCCGGTTTTCATTTATCATGATGGAAAATTTCTCATTCAAGGTTAGTTCATTGGCAAGTTCAGCCTCTTTTTTCCTCTCTAGTTCTAGAGCTCTTTTCAGCCCTCTAGTCCTAGGAATCTTTCTTGGCACTTGAACTTCTTCCTCATTAGCTTCACCATACCTCTCGTAAGCCTCATCAAGCAAAGCCTTGCCGTGTTTTCTTCTCTTTTTTCCTTGAGAATTTGCATCTCCATGATTTCCTGCTTGGTTTTGAGTTGTTGATTTTCCTGCTCATAGTATTAAATCACAAACTTAGATTTCTCTAAGTTGGTCTGAAGCTCCCTGATTTGGGCATCCTTCTCCGTGATAATCAAGGAAGTTTCATCATCATCAATTTGATCCAAGTTAAAAAGATCAAATTATGCGTTTGTCTCATGGAGGTCTTCCTCCTCATTAGTTTCTTCATGAACATCTTCCTCTTCCATCTTTTGTTTCCCCTTATGTACCTTCTTTTCTGATGAAGAAGGCAAGGTCCCTTCCAATTTCTGTGGAGAAAAAACTTTCTTGTACCCTCTCTGATATGTTCTAGCCAATGTGCCTAATTCAGCCCTTTTAGGCTTGTTGATCATAACTTTACTAGGTGACTCAACCTAACCCTGAAATGGTGATGATGGTGGTGAAATATGTGTAGTAGTCTGAGCTGGTGAAGGAGTAGGCGTTGTGGGCTGAGATGGAGGAATAGATACAGTAGGATGAGATGGAGGGGGGGAATCTTCAACATGTTGATCAATGGGATGAGATCAAGAAGGCATATCTTCAACATGCTAAGCTTGTGGAGCTATGAAGATATAATTGGATATGAATGTGTCCCATGAGATATGCAACTACTTAAGTTGATGGAGGAAAATGATCTTGATGATAGAATGGTGAAAAGGGCTATTCATCTATTGGTCATAATCCCTCCTTTGTACAATAAATGCCATTTTTTCCATGCTCCTGAATAGATAGTATGGGATGTTAAGCATTTTGACTCTTGTGAAGTGCATAAGCATTCTAATATGATATGTATAGAGCTTGAAGAACCTTCCTTCACAAGAGAAGTACTTCATGATGATCTTCATCATGGGGGTATACCTATCAAGAAGGTAGCTAAAAGGAAAAAATCTCTTTCTCTCATTTCTGTACCTTGGTTTGATGAATGGTTCATAATATTGATCATCCAAGTCTTTGGATTTAAACCACCTTTCACCCATGTTTGGAATCCCTTTGGTAGCAACAATGATAGATGTATATAAGGTGAAATTTACACCTGCAAGGGTCACCTGATTTTCTTTGAGGTTTGAAATGAAAAGCCTACTCAAATAGGGTGGTGTTGAACTTCTTCAATCATATTGTAGAAATCAAGGCAACCAACATACTGAAAGCAAGATACTGCCATTGGTGAAGCCATCAGTTCTCTGGTGTTGGTGGGCTCAAGCCTTAGGATTTTTCTTCCCTTATGTGGCCTTCTCTCTTGTCTTTCCTCCTCTCCCTGTCTATCCTCCTCCTCTTCCATGTAATCTATGTCTTCTTCCATGGTTTCTTGGTCTAGAGACCCTAGGGGAGGGAAATGGGAGTGGGGATAGGTCTATGGAGTAGAGATTACAGTAGGAAAAATTTGGGAGAAGAGGGAAGGGGTTAGGAAAATTTGGGGACTGATAGGGTTTCAAAATACTTATGGAATTAAGAATAGTAATGTAATTACAGGTTTTGGGTATGGGTGCCTAGGAAATTTGAAATACCTAGGACTTAGGGTTTAGAGGAAAATGGATTTAGGGAAAGGGATATGGTGTTTTAGAGATAGGGATAGGGTTTATAGTGATGTAGGAAGGGAATGCAGGGTTTATGGGCACCAAGTTGGGAATGAGGAGTAAATTTAGGGTTTGTAGCTAGAAAAACTTCCAAATTTGCATAGAAAATAAAAAACACCATGAAAATTACTCTTGAAGACTGCAAGGAGGTGGAAATTAGTTGTTACTTACTTGGCAAGAGGATTTGAGAGTATTTGCAAGAGTTTTCAAGCATTTTGAATGATTTTTGAAGGTTGGAGAGCTTATTGGGCAAAAGAGCAGTGCATCACCCAAAAGCGCAGTGCCTCACCCAGAAGCGCAGCACCTCACCCAGAAGTGCAACACCCTTCAGTAAAAAGTGCAACACCACTTCCAAAAATGCAACACCTCCCTGAAAAACGCAGCGCCACCCACAAATTCTAGTTTTGACCCTGCAAATTGGTTTTTTTAGCTAAGGGAGTGCAAGCTTGATCTTTGCAAGAGAAAATGGGCTTCTTTTCTATGTCACTGTGGTCTTTATACTTCATGAATTTGATGTTTTGGGCCTTGGGACCGACTTTCTTCTCTTCACATTCACTTCACATTTTGAAACTATACCCTTTCACTTGAATTTTTTCTTTGACAAATTGATCATTTAATGACTTTGAGAACTCTTTGAATTTGACATTTTTGAAGCTTTGGCATGTTGGAACTCTAAGTTAGCAGCTTTGGGAAGCATGAAATTATTGCATTTTTAATGACATAAAATTACATAGTGAAAATATAAAGATTACATTTGAAATCAAAATTACATGTTGAAATAAGAATTTCTCTTTAACAATCATCTTCACATGGTGATGAGAAGTTATTGGATCACCCTTTACTTGCTGGTCTTATGCAATGGAAATGAAGTTTTATTGGACCTTGAAAAACCCTAAAAACCTAATGATAACCTTGATTGATTGGACTTCATGATGAAATGACTGATGTGATGGCATGATGACATTAACTTTATGGATGATGTAAAGTTAGCAAGGTATGAAAATATGCCAGCAAGTAATCAAATTTAAGGAAGAGTGATGTTTTTGGGCTAAGGCTACCATCAGTGACTAAATTTTTGAATGCAAACCTAGTGGAATGATAAAATTTCTGAATGTTACCCTAATATCATATGAAAAGAGGATTTTTGATCACTGATGGTGTTAGGGTCCTATAATAATAGGATTCATAATTTTGATTTGAATTTGATTAGTCTTGTAATATGTACATACTTTGCTTTCTGAAAATTGTTTTCCCATATCAGAAAAATAAAAAATGTAAAGAGGGTAAAATTCCTAAAAGAAAAATCAAAGGACTTGAAAGAAAAAATATCAAAAAGAATAGAAAAATGGACCCCAAACAAAAAGAGATAAAAATAAAACATGAAAGTGATGCAAATCCAAATGCCACTACTATTTACTTTTACCACAAACTAAACATTGTGTGCAGCTTGTTACAATGCCACAATCCATGAAGGTTAAACATCTTAATCTTAACCTCTCATGCTTTAAATTTCATGTTGTTAGATAGAGAATAAAGATATAGCCAAACAATTTAATCTTGGTAGATCAATAGTTAGGTAGAGAATAATAAGGAGTTCAACAACTTAATCTGAGCCCTTGGAAGAAATAAGGATAGAATTAGTTAGTTTTTTGTTTTAAAAATAAAAATGAACAAGGTTTTGCAAGCTCAAATGCACCCAAGTAAATGAAGAAAAAATGTTAGGGTAGCATATGGGTAGGTACAAGCAGTTTTTACAATCATGGATAAGCATAAATTTGGTCATTTCATTTACTAACTTCCTTCAAAAATCATCCCCTTGTAGAAATACTTCATCCCCTCCATTTTCATACTTTCCCCATCATATTTTCTTTTTTTCCCATTATCATCCAATTTCCTTCGCAAAAATCCCCTTTTCCTAAGTTTAAAACACATTTTTACTTAAGAAAAGTGAAAACCCTTTAACTAATTCCCCCTAAAACCCAAAAAATACTTTATCCTAAGTGTAAATGCTAAAATATTATGTGAGGACCCACAACAAAGAAATTTATCCCTATATCATGTTTTACACTAGGCTTAGTGTATTTCATCTCCCTCGTCGCATTTCATTACTAACACATTAATTTAGATATTAAATCTTGTATTTACCCTTTGCCCCGTATTAAATTAAATCCCTATATATTATTCCCCACCCATATATTTATTTTAACCTATGATTAAATTTCCCCACATGTTATATAACCCGCATCCCATAGGTTAAATAATAAACCATGTTTTTTAATCCTGGTCCCACTATATTTAATCCCCGCCAAATCTAAAGTTACACTTACCTGCATCTCATTTGTTAAACACATTAACCTCTGCCTATCATAATGTATTACTAACTATAGATTAAACATTAATTTTAATACATATTTAACCTCCCGCATAGCCTTAAACCCCGAGTCCCACACCATCTTACCCTGCATCTCTATCGCACAATCCAAGCCGTTCGCCTTTCGCCCTCCAAATTCGACGGCAATTATCCCTTGTTGCACATTTCATTACTCGATGGTTAACCAACCCCAAAGCTTGCGATACGCATGGTTTGTGGGCTTTCTCTCCCCTCTATTTGTCTTAATTTTATTGGATTGCACCGATCAAATTAATTCTGCTTACTACCTTTGAACTTTGCGAAAATTGCTTGGTGGTTTTCTTTCCCCCACACCCAAACCACTCATCCATTTGAATTGAACCCACAATCAATGCATTCACTATTGAATGAAAAACGTTTATAAACCACCCAAATGCATTCTTTTCACTTTCTATTGTCGTTTTCATGAAGAAGAAGAATTGTAGATCGAGACAAACGCTGCCAACTCTGTTTTAAAGCCTAAATGAAACAGAATTCACCAATTTGATTGCTACAACTGCTGCAGAAGTCATCCAAGTGCTATAAAGACCAACAAAAGTTTCTCAAACCCCAGAAACTCTCCTGCACAACAAAATTTCAATTTTCCCAGGTATTTTTCAGAAGAAGAGACTTATTAATCTATATAAAAGAGTATTATAGTTAATCGAATCATTTAGGAGCCTTTGAACCTAAAGAAAACCCCATTTGCTTCCTAAATCATTTATTATGTAAACCCTGAGTAATCCTTTCACAAATTATGAAACCCTGAACTAATAAAAATCAAATATTGAGTAAACTGAAGAATTTTAAGGCATCTACAGACCTCAGAAATCCTTCTGTGACCTTTAAACCCTTTCCTACAGTACTTAGGCATCCTTTTTACATAAAATTGATGTCTTGAGATTGTTTTTATCATAGAGAATGCACTACATGCCCTAGATATTATTTGCAGAAGCTATAAGGTCTTGAAGTTTCTCTTTTGATACAGTAAATACAATTTATGTTAAATTGATCAGAATTATCCATTTGCAGACAAAATATAGAACCCCTGTTATATCCAAATCCTTTTGCAAAACTTTCATAACTTTTAGAGGTATTTTTGCAAGCCTAAATAATTGTTTTTTAAGGCCAAAAGAATATAAATTTGATAGATCAACCAAAGAAATGGCTTCTAAAAACATTATAGCATTAAATCCTCTACAACCCCCTATTGTAGATGTAGAGATTATTCCACTAGCTAATGTAGACTTTAAGATTACTAATATAGTGACAGAGTTCAACCTTCCTGAGCTCCACTACTAGAGCCAAGAAAAATCCCTAGATCAGGTTGATGAAGTATTCATCTGGGAATCAAATTTTCCAAAATATGTTGTTCCTCATACTTACCAATGCCCAGAAGTTAGCAGACTCTGTCAGTCATGCTATTTTCTAGATCAAAGAGTCATCATAAATCCTGAAAAAGAGATCCTATTTACTATTACAGCAGATTCAATCAATCAAATGCTTCAGATACAGCCTGAACCAGATGAATTTCCTTTGTCTATTGAAGCCCTCACTAAGTTGTACTTGGATCTAGACTTCCACAAGAGGTTCTAGATTTTCCAAACCTTCATGTCTTCTTATGTAGAAATTTCCAAGCTAAATCCTCCATACTCTTCTAATAAATTCTATGAAAGGATAAGACATATTATTTCCATGTTGTCTTTCATTCTTGGCTATTTTACAGATGAACATGTTGATGTTGAAATGTTTGGTTTCTTGTCTACTTTTATACCTATTCAGCCTCCTGCTACCAATTTTAACTTTTTCCAATATATAGCGGACAATATCCATGAGAAATTAGTCAAAATGCCTTTTGAAGGTGTTTTCAAGTATTCTTCATTCCTATTCCACATGTTCCTATATTTTCAGTATGAAAAGTTTCCTACAAGCCTTCAGAAGCTTGATATGGAAGGAAATCCACAATCAGTCATATTTTGGACTTCCTTGATAAGGAAAGATTTCAATGAGTTCACCTATTTAGAGTTTACAGATTCCTTCATCCATCCTTTGGTCAATTTTCTAAACAACAGTGTGTAGCCCATAATTAGTAATGAAATCAAGAAGTTTTTGCTATTGTGTGAGCATAATAGGTCAGGTGATTGGTACTTGTATCAAAATCACACTGAAGTAAGAGTTTATGGATCAAGTCTCATCCCTTATAAACTGCCAAAATACCTCCCTATGAGGTGATTTTCCCTGGAGTACATAAGGCAGATTCTAAATTTAGATGTTGTCAATTTCTTAATAGCAAAGAAGAAAACAAAATTCAAGTTGAAGAACCAGGTTGGCCCATTTATCTGTAATAATAGAGAAGTAGGTCCAGAGGCAGAAAAACAATTGCAGGAGTTCAAATTCAGTCCTAGTTTCCTTTGGTATTATGATCCCCTTGGTGTTATTGGTAAAATGAGAGTTAAATGAAAATTGAATCCATATATACATGAAAAGAAGCTAGAGATTGAGAAATTCTCAAACCAATATGAATGGTTAGAGAATACATTGGTAGAGGAATAGAAGCAAAGTGATACTAGTCAAACTTTGCAAACTCCAGCCCAAGAAGATAGAAACGTGAAGAGAAACAGAGAGGAAGGATCATATACAACAGAAACTACAACAGAGACTAAATTCAAACTAAGGTACAGTAAAAATCCAAAGCTAAATCCTGCCAATAAAGAAAAGGAGACAATATAGGTGATTGACACAGAAATTGCAGAAAAAGATAATGCACCTCCTACAATAATTGAAGAGGAACAACATCCCACTACTTCAAAGGCACAACTAATTCAGATAAAACACAGTATATAAGTTTATTCCTCGAAGAAAACAGCTAAAAAGGAGATGGATATCAAAGAAAGATACAGGGAAATCAAGGTCAAAAATGAAGAAATTAAAAATGAAATATATTCTAAGTATCTAAAGCAAAATCCTAGCATTCAAAATAGGTTACTTTCAGCCTTTGACTACAAGAATAAAAAGATGTTGATGACAGTTCTTCAACCCACATTTCAAACTCCTAAATCATCCTCTAATTACAAAAAGATAGATTTTGAAGTTCCAATCCATAATATTCATCCTCTGGATCAAATTTAATTTCATAAGAAGGTAGGAGAGATGATTTATTCCACAATGACCACCAAGGCAATGAGTGCACAGAAACTTCAAAACACTCTGGTAAATGTAAGAGATCAGCTGAAATTGGAGAAATAACCTTCATATGCAAAGGACACTAGAATCAAATCCTTGGAAGAGATAGTGATTGAAGTAGGATATGATCCTCAAAATATAAAAGCTGTAGAGGAATTGATCAAGAAGAAAAATGCAAACATTGTTGCATTAAGGAAACAACTAAAGTTTCCTCCGACAAAACATCCTCAAGCCAAGGAGGTCTTACAGGATACCAATCAGAAAGATGATATGATGAGTCTCATTTTACAGTTAACAGCCTAGATAAAGGAAATGTAGATTGAAATGGACAAGTTGGTCCAGGAGAAAGAAGCCAGCAAAGAACTAGTTCTAGTCATAATAATCCCTATAGTTACAATAGTTGTACCTTCTACTTTGGCAGAATCACTAGCTCCTAATATCCCAATGGCCACATCACTTCCAGTTACTTCATCTATAACTTCAACCACAGAATATTCAACAACAACAGCACAACACACAGATGAAGCAAGAAAACTAGTAAAGGCTATGCAAGATATGTCTATTTAGACCAAGGAGATAAACATATTAAAAGAAAAAATCAAAAATATTGAATATGCTAAGAAAATTTTTCAAATAAATGTTAAGAATGAAGAACAAAAATCCAACAGATTGAATGAGCAATTGAAAAAATTGGAAAAAGAACTCACACTAAAGGAACCAATGGCACATGTCAAACAACAATTATGGTCCAATATCATTGAAGTAGTCAATGATATTTGGCCATCCATACAGTTCATATATGAGCAGACATACTTAGTGAAATCAACAAGGGAAGCAATCCAGAAGACAAAAGAAGAGCTTGGTAAGAAACATGAAGAAGCTCTAGAAATAATCAAGTTCCTAAATTCTAAAAATAGACAAGAGCTAGAAGAGATTGGAATCAATGATAGAACAGTGACCACCCTAGAAGTTAGGAAGGTAATCTCTAAGAAGAATTTGATGATGCAATTAGAGGAAAAATGCCAGAACATGGAGATTGCAATCACAAGGTTCGTGATCAAGTTTGATGTTCTAAGGAAAAAAGGTCTTCCCAATTGTTACACAGTAATTTGTCACCGTCCCTACCATTCCCCGTCCCGCACAATGGAGGACCCATTATGTGACCTGTGAGCAATGTCAAGCCTTGAAAATACCTTCATTGCATCCCTTTCCATGAGGACAACATTTCTCCTGTTTATCATTTCCTAAACAGACCCCTAAAAACACATGTTTTTGCATTGGCGCTGGTAGCCCGTTATGTACTCGCGCCAATGGGGGAAAATTAACACCGAGCCCGCGCCAATTGGCGCTTTGTCCCAGTGTTGTACCCGCGCCACTCTGTTTATGGAAAGTTTTTTAAAAAAGAGGCGAAGTTTCGATTACAACAACTTCGTGGATGAGTCATCAGGAGTGGTTTCGCCTGAATAACCACGGCCTTCCTCCTTTGGTCTCTTGTTTCCACCATATGGGGAACCTCCCAAAGGATAAGGCCTCCCTTCCACTATTGTAGGGATCCCAACCTCATCCTCTCCTCTATAAATATAGCCTTCATCCATTGATGAAGGGGCTGAAGGGCTGATAGTCTTGAAGTGCTAAAGCTTTGCATCTCCCTATTCCCAAGTGCCTTTGTGTTGTAAAGAATCCCTTCTTTCCCTTAAGGCCCATTCAAGCGAGGAGACCATTGTTACGAGACTCTGGAGAGGTTTCCCTTTCCTTGGCGAGCTTTGCGAGACGTGGACAACCGGAGACCCGTTCGAAGGAAGCTGCGACGTCAGAACTTGGCTGTAACTTCTATTCGTTTATCACTTTAATAGATGACTATGATTATGGTTCCACTCCTTTTTCTATCATGTTAATGCGAGTAATATCTTTTCTGACCGATGTTTAGTTACGTATGCTGGTTCCTATGCATGTATCTGTTCGTTTCTTCTGCGTGCAGGTGTTCATCCACGGAGATCGTGGAAGGATCGTGATCTGCCAGGGCTGAAGGACGGGGACATCTTCTTCTTCGGATCTAGCGTTGGAATCCAGGTAGGCTCTTATCCCAAGTCTTTCATTCGTAACTAGGAGCTTGCGTTATAGCATTGTTTGTTTGTTGCTAGACCCCTGCTGGGCTAGTAGGGATCGCCTCTGTCCGCAGAGGGGATTTACCTCCTCAACAAATTGGCGACTCCACTGGGGAGATCGTCCGGTCTTCATTGTCTCGTTTATGTTGTTTCGCTTTGATCGTTTTTCCTTGCTTGATGAACCTTCTGGGTTGGATTCTTTCTGTGTTTTGGCTTTCGGTTCAGCCCCCAGAGGATCAGATCTGACCTTTGTTTTTCCGAATTTTCACCTTTTCATAGTTGGCTTGATTGGCGCGGTTTCTAGCCTGACAGTCGCGCCACTTGGCGCAGGTTGCCAGTTCATTACTCGCGCCATCCCCTGTCTGGCGCGGATTACAGCCAGACATTCGCGCCATTCCCTGTAGGTGGTAGGGTTATCCTTGTTCGGAAGTTTCTTTTGGTCAGTACTTTGCTTCTGGGTTTGTTTTAGATTCGGCTTGAAGTGGGAAGTCTGGTCTTGGTTGGGAGAAATTCTTTGTTTTTTCATTTTCAGGCAGTGGCGCTTGTTGTCAGTTAGCAACCCGTGCCACTTGGCCATTGGCGCTAGTTTTCAAGTAAAAGTCGCGCCAAGTGGCGCTAGTTGTCAATGTACAAGTCGGGCCACTTTCAGGGTGTATGAAAATTGAGTTTTTTTCCCTTAATCCTTCACTAGTGTGTCTTTCCCTTTGGGTCTTTCCTCTGTATGAGCATAGATTACATTGCTCATTATTTGGAATGTCTTATTTCTATGATTGTTTGATGTAAAAGGGAATGAATGCCTTGTTTTGATCTCTTTCTTTGGAAGTCCTTTTTGTGTTTGACCGCATATGTCTTGTCAACTTTTGAGGGATTTTGTCACAAAGTATTTTGAAACAACGATTGCATTCTTAGTGTTTGTTTGCATCCCTTTCGCTTTCATCTTTCATTAAGAAGATTTGCGTTCTTTTGGTTTTCGTCTCATAGTTTGCTTTTCGTTTAATGCATTAGATTACATTGCATCGAAAAGTGTTTTTGAGATTCATCATTGGACTTAGATCACATTGTTTAGTGATTGAAAACTAAAAATCGCTCTGAGTGCATTCTCTTTTGATTAAAAGCTTGCATTAAGTAGACTTTCATTTTGTCAAAAAATGCATTGAGTGCATTCTTATCATTTGAAAAGAAAAGGAAATTGTGCATAGATTACAATTGCATAGTTTTCGGAAAAAGAATTTTGCATAGATTACATTGCATTATTCGCTTAGTTGAATGTTTTAGAGTACTTTTGGATAGTGAAAGTCATCTAGTTTGGAAAAGTTTCGTTTTCAGTTTTGCTGTTTGTTGCATCATTGTTTGAAGCTCTTCCTTTATCTGGATAGCATTCATCGAATTGAAAGATTTCTTTTCTCATATAGCTTTGCATTCAGGAGACACTACATACGATAGGACTTGAAAATTGAAACTTAATTGAAGATCAACTGTAAAATTTATTCAATTAACCTAAGGCAGCATTGGAACTTAACGAAACATATTTAGAAGGTCTAGGCTAGAGACGTGTTCCGGCGTCGTTAAACCTAGCAGCTGTCGTTCGCCTGTTGGCTTTAGACAGCGCTAGTACGGACTTGCGCTCCTCGTACCGTCGCGTATATAAAGGGAGACCCCTATAGGTTTTCAATCCTTTATCCACAGGAAGCCGAGTCTGCCGCCCTATACCCGTGATACACCGAACACAGCATTCGGGGAGACTACCTGCACGTACCGAAAGTCCTTGGTCGATTTCTGTTTCATTTTTGAAACCAAGGTGTATATTGCAGTTCACGGATATTTGGTACACCCTTTGTGCCTAGTTTTTCCCGAGCAGTCATTTGGTCTTTTCTGACTCCCTAAACTTGAAAAGACCGTCAAGCGCTTGTCCTTTCACGCTTGTGTCAACTCTGAAAGAGATAGAGTCACCTTTTTATCGTTTCTCGACTCTTAAAATATGAAACGGTAGAATTTCTTACTTTCCAATGTGGTAAAATTAATCGCCCACGATTACACGCCCGTTTAGATATTGCTTGTTGTCCGTTTGATCGTGTGTCTTAAACTCTTTTTTCAGCCCGTGTGTGGTTTTGAGTTTTGATGGCAACTTTTCCGGAGTTCACCAACCAAGGAATCCCCTCTGATGGGAATCCTGGTCACTTTCCTCCTTTTGGAAATGTTGGCGCTCCTTATATGGCAACGTTGTCCCTTCCTGGGTTAACTGTTGGGTTGCCTGTTTGGTTGTTCTCAACCTCTGTCGTTCCGAATGTCTCAGTTACTGGTCAATCAGTTCCTCCACCCGAACCACATCATGTTGATTCTAAGGTGGACCTCTCCCCTTCTTCGCCTGTTTCTGAGTCCTCCTCCTCCTCTTCGCCCGGTGAAAGTCTGGATTCGAGTAACCAGGTGGCTAAGAAGAAGAAGAAGAAGACTAAGAAGAAGAAGTCCGATAAGCGAGAGGCTAAATGTACAGCTACTGTCCCTAAGGAATCTCCTCTCGATATTCCTTCCAACCCTCCTCGGAAAGTCAAGTTCCCGTGCATGTTGTGCACGGGAGACCATCTTCTTCGAGACTGCCCTGGCATTCCCAAGGTGCTCGAAGTATGGTCCAATGGCTGCCCACCGTTGCCTTTGGCTTCCGGGAGTCAAGTTGGGGGCACGTCTTCAGCTGCTGTTGATAAGAACTCTAAGAAGCAGGGTAAGATCACCAATCCCTGTAAGTTGTGTGAAGGGCACCATGCTATTCACCTTTGTCCTTATATGGATGAAGCCAAGCGAGTCCTGGACAACCTGAATGTTTCTACACCACGCCTCCCGGCTGGTTATAAACAGCTTTCTTTGAGTCTTCCACCGGCTGATGCCGTGATTGGTCAAGGGTCATCCTTGGTCGATCCCACTCCTCCAGAAATTCAGATTCAGGAATCCGTTCCCGACCAACCATTGGTCGTGGGATCGGTTGAACTGGCCCCGTCCACGGTGCACCAGGTCTTTTCTGTCGAGAGTGGACCTCACACCCCCCATGTCCTTCTGATCTCTTCAGATTCTTCAGACTTGGAGAAAGATTCTCTTGTCCCTGTGCTTCAAGAAGCTCCTCCTCCGCCTCCCATGATGGAGGCTACGGAGGATATTCCTCCGGCCTTCGAGATGGAGGTCATGGAGGAGGCTTCTGCTTCCGTAACATCAGGGGAAGACCTTCGCTTATCGATGGTAGCCCCTCCGAGTAGTTTGGTCGCTTCCTTTGACTGGAATCGATTTGCAGGATTTCGCCTTCCGTCTTATGTGCCTTTCGAGATCACAGTACAGGCTCTTGGTCTGGTTGTACCCAACACCATTATAGACGAAGGTGCGTCTGTTAGTATTCTATCTTCAACTACCTGGCAAGCTTTTGGTTCGCCGCCGCTTGCGCCTGTTACACAGAATCTGTTGGCATTCAATAGAAGGACGAGTCAACTGTTGGGGATCCTTCCAAGGTTACCTGTTACTTTGGGAGGTAAAACCGTTCATATGGACGTGATGGTCGTTCCAGGCCCCTTGGATTTCAATTTGCTTTTGGGGTGTGATTACACCTATGCCATGGGAGCGCTCGTCTCCTCCCTCTTTCGTGTGGCCTGTTGTCCGCATGAAGGAAGGATCGTGACCATTGATCAGCTGTCATTCTTTGGTCCTAATGTGGCAACTGGTCCGCCATCACCCCCTCCTGGTTTTTATCCACCTGTTGTCTCTACCCCACCGCAGGTCAACTATGTGGCTACTTACCCCGTGCCTGTGCTCAGTGATGATGCCGTTGTGCATAATGTGCTGGGGGCATTGGGTCCTGACTTCCAAGATGTTTCCCTTCCATCAGGAGTGGAACTCTTGGAAGCACCGCCTTCTTGTTCATTTTGATGTAAGTCGGTTGGAGCATGGTTTCCTCCCTGGGTCAAGCTCTTTAAAAAATGAAACCAGGTTCTCGGAGCATAGTTCGTTCTGCTTGTGCCAAGCTCCTTAAAAAATGAAACAAGCTGGTCGGAGCAGAGTTCCTTGTCTTGTGTCAAGCTCCTTAAAAAATGAAACAAGGTTGTTGGAGCACAGTTCCTTGTCTTGTGTCAAGCTCCTTAAAAAATGAAACAAGGGTGTCTGAGGATAGTTCTTTTAATGTGTCAACCTCGTTAAAACAATGAAACACGTTCCTGTTCAATTCGAGTTTTTGATAAGATCTCGTAAAATCCCAGTCGAGTCTTTTCTTTTGATCTTGTAATTTGAACCTTCACTCCATCTGCTTTTCATATGGACTGAAGCTTGGGGGGCATGTACCTTGAATTGAGTCACCATGCTGGGGGCATGCTTACTTTTTCAAGCATAGTTTGTTTCCGTTTCAAGCTTGTGTAAAATGAAACCGGTTTCAAGCATAGTTTATCTTTGTTTCAAGCTTGTGTAAAAATGAAACCAACTTCAAGCAGAGTTTCCTGATTTCAAGCTTGTGTAAAAATGAAACCTTTCCCATTTTACCCCTTGTGATTGTCATCTTATCAGCCTATTTTGCCAGATGAGCCTTGGTTTTCTCGCTCCATCGTCATTATCTGCTTGGCCGATCATATGCCTTCACTCGGTTGTTTTACCCGTTCCTGAGGAACCGCTGCTATGAGTGGTCTTGTTAGCCAGCCTCTCGACCTTTATTTGTTCAGAGTAGTTCCACCATTACCGGAACCAGTTGCTACCCTTTATACCACTCGTTCCTCCAGGAGGAGTCATCTTTCAGCTCTTTTCTGACTCTCTAAACATGAAAAGATTGTCGAGGCCCTTGTCGTTTCGATCTCGTTAAAATGGACATGAATCGACATTCACCCAGTATAAGTTTAACCCTTTTTCGGGCTGGGATGGATCGATTACGAAAAAGGAATACCCTAGCCTATCGCGACTAGGAGGTTTTCCCGGATATTGTTTTCTACCTTTTCGGATCTGGGGAACTATTTACGAAAAGGGACCAGTGGAGTTTTCTTTTCCGCCGTCTTTTCAAACTCTCTAAACATGAAAAGACGCCGAGTTCTTCCTTTGTCAGACTCGTTAAACCCTGATGACATTGGATTCCGTCGCAATGACGTTCTCCGAGTTTCTCCTTCCTAGGACTCGTTAAATGCACTAGGATGGATTCGCCCGAAGGGCGGACTTATATGACAAGCATATGGTATCCTCTTCAAGCTTGTGTAAAAATAAAGAGGTACTCACCGAAATGGTGGGGGAAAATGGAACCATCATCGTTGTCGTGTCGGCAGTATGTCGCTCTTGAACATGGCACTTGTCTGCATTCGTGTCGGGTTGGGGAAATCTCATCTCATTTTTTTTCACTTTGCCTCCATGGGTTTGGGTAATCTCTTTTGACCTCTCATCTGTTCACTGCCTCGTCGCCATGACCTTTGATCTGTTGATGTCAAATACTGCCAAGTCCATTGTCGTGCCGTTTATATGTTCAAGAGAAGTTGACCTCTGCGAATATCAACCTTCCTCTGTTTCTCATATGATCCCGATTCACAACAAAACATTATGTTCCTCTGTCTCGTGTCGATGATGTGGGAATCATTATGGCCCACCTTCGATCAAGGTCACTTCCTGTCGACTTCAACTCATTATCCAGGAAGTTGGTCTAGAGACTCCCGATGGTACCTTGGAGCCTGCATGCCTCAATGGCAGGTTCGTCGCATTCGACGTGAGGTTTACATCATTGACCTCCGATCGAGTGATTCTGCGGGTGTTCGACGTCAGCTCATTTATTCGCACGCCGTAGATTGTACCTCTAGTACCTTGAGGACCATTGTCATCATTGGTGGTTTCTCTCGCGTCTGTTAATAGCTTTCATCATTGGCTGGTAATCAGACGATGTTCTTGCATGTTCGACTTCAGCTCACATATTCACATGCTTGAACTTGTACTTCGTTGGATCGAGATGGAGCGCAAGACCCTGGATTGTGTCTGTTGTAATCCAGGCTGTGATTGTGGATTATTATCATTATGTACACGACTCACTGATTGGATGGCTGCGACCATACCTGAGTCTATTGGTTTGATCCTAGTTGGATGGCTGCGTCCATACCCTGGATCCGGATTATAGTATTCTCTATTTCGGATGACTGCGTCCATACCATATATACATCATGTACTTGAGATATCAGTTGTATCTTTCTGCGCAGGTTTTCCGACGGCGGGCCTTTAGTTGAACATGTTCTCGTAAAGCATTTCACCCCTCTCTCTCTCTCGGGCCTCATGCTTTAGGGGGCATCTGTTACACAGTAATTTGTCACCGTCCCTACCATTCCCCGTCCTGCACAATGGAGGACCCATTATGTGACCTGTGAGTAATGTCAAGCCTTGAAAATACCTTCATTGCATCCCTTTCCATGAGGACAACATTTCTCCTGTTTATCATTTCCTGAACAGACCCCTAAAAACACATGTTTTTGCATTGGCGCTGGTAGCCCGTTATGTACTTGCGCCAATGGGGGAAAATTAACACTGAGCCCGCGCCAATTGGCGCTCTGTCCCAGTGTTGTACCCGCGCCACTCTGTTTATGGAAAGTTTTTTAAAATAAGAGGCGAAGTTTCGATTACAACAACTTCGTGGATGAGTCATCAGGAGTGGTTTCCCCTGAATAACCACGGCCTTCCTCCTTTGGTCTCTTGTTTCCACCATATGGGGAACCTCCCAAAGGATAAGGCCTCCCTTCCACTATTGTAGGGATCCCAACCTCCTCCTCTCCTCTATAAATATAGCCTTCATCCATTGATGAAAGGGCTGAAGGGCTGATAGTCTTGAAGTGCTGAAGCTTTGCATCTCCCTATTCCCAAGCGCCTTTGTGCTATAAAGAATCCCTTCTTTCCCTTAAGGCCCATTCAAGCGAGGAGACCATTGTTACGAGACTCTGGAGAGGTTTCCCTTTCCTTGGCGAGCTTTGCGAGACGTGGACGATCGGGGACCCGTTCGAAGGAAGCTGCGACGTCAGAACTTGGTTGTAACTTCTATTTGTTTATCATTTTAATAGATGACTATGATTATGGTTCCACTCCTTTTTCCATCATGTTAATGCGAGTAACATCTTTTCTGACCGATGTTTAGTTACGTATGCTGGTTCCTATGCATGTATCTGTTCGTTTCTTCTGTGTGCAGGTGTTCATCCACGGAGATCGTGGAAGGATTGTGATCTTCCAGGGCTGAAGGACGGGGACATCTTCTTCTTCAGATCTAGCGTTGGAATTCAGGTAGGCTCTTATCCCAAGTCTTTCATTCGTAACTAGGAGCTTGCGTCATAGCATTGTTTGTTTGTTGCTAGACCCCTGCTGGGCTAGTAGGGATCGCCTCTGTCCGCAGAGGGGATTTACCTCCTCAACACCAATCCTCTAATGATTAATGATATATTAATGAAGCAGGATGATTATGATAAAAAGATAAGAGAATTTTCCAGAGAACAAGTGAATAATTCAGCCTTGCAGGGAATCCCAATAGGGAAGGTGCTTTATAAGAATTTTGAGAATTTATTTTACTTACAACATGAAGTAAAACACTTATTTGTGAACAAACCAACATTCTCAAAATATACTAAAGCTGATGAAAACTTTAGAAGGATGATGAAGATAAAACTACTAGAGGAAAAATTCTGGGAAAAGTTGACCGATCTACTGTAAAGTCAAATTGCAGTAAGCATAGAGCAGTGAAAGTAAAAAACAGAGCTTTTTGTTTTTATATCAACATTTACAGTTTTTCAGTAAAAGAGTATCAGGATAAAGTGTATCAGATGAAAGGTTAAAGACAAAATCAGAGCAAAAATGAATCTTCTGGTGTGTAAAAAAACCTCAATGTCCAGTTGCAACCTTCATTGAATAGCAAAGATATAAAGCATTGACAAAATCAAGACAACAAACCATTTATTTCAATAAAAAAAGGGACAGCTAGCATTAGTTAGAAAGTTATCACTATCTTCTTGCATGAAGATATTTCTTTTCCATGAATAATTCCTAAGTTTATTCTAGGATATTTTGTATGAGTTTTTGTATAAATACTTCTCATTAGGATGTATTGAGGGTGGATGAATTGCTAAACATTTCTGTAGTTGTACTATTCTAAACCTAAGGGTTTTTTGTACCAATTTCAAGTTAGCAGACTGGATCACAACAATAAAGCATCATATTACAAGATTCATGTGTTGGGCCACTACAGTGAAATATTTTCACTTGTTACTTTGTCAATTTATTATGTTTTCCATCAATACTTGAATGTGTTCTAAATCTAAATGATAAATCAGGAATTTTTATTTCAGAATATGTTAAAAGCACTATGTTTTGATTAATTATCATTTATATGTTTTCCACTGATATCTAGATTAGGGAACCCTTAATTTCTCCCTAGTTTCGACTGACCTTTTCCTTTTCACTCATAATCTGGATTTAAGAACCCTTAATTTCTCTTTATCCCGATCAAAACCATTTCACCATCAACCTTGAAGATCTGAAGTGACTCAACTATATTTCCCTGTAAACATTTCCCTTTAGAACTTGATCCTGATCTGACTGCTTGACACATTGACTCCATTAGCCCAATGTAATTACATACCTACATCTATCCATCTAAGTAAATGATTTCACCACCAAATTAAATCAAAAGCCAAAACCAAATTACCCTACATAACTAGCCTAAAATAAAATACAATCAACAAAGATAAATCATATAGAGAGAGCCCTCTCTAAGCATTAGGAAGGCTAGATCCTAAGGCTTAAAGTAGGTTTTTGGTTACCTCTAATATTATTTAAAACTAAAATAAAAAATATCACAACTATTAAGAATTATTGGAGTGATAACATACTGGTGACCATATTGGGAACTAACCAATCCTCAGTTTTTAAATAGATCTTAAAGGAAATATTTTCATTTATCTTTTCACCTTAAGATTGTTTTAAACAGTTATGAGTATATTTTCATAAAAAATTGTAATTCTGGCTTCCAAAAGAATCTACTATACTAGGTCCAATCCAGATCCACAACATGTTGTCATAGTAAATAATCCTGACAGAATTGGAAAGAAAAAAAAAAAAGAGTACAAGATTTAGGTAATAAGATTTCATTGGTCAAAGAAAATTCTCTTCCAAATAAACTATCAAGTTTACCAGACATTGAATTTGATTTAAATTTTGAACAACCTTTGTTTAGAACTAAATCAAAAAGTGAATTACATAATATTGTAATAGATCCCGATTTAATTTCATTCATTGAAACTAAGAAGGAAACTGTTTCAGTTGATTCTGATTAAAATATTTTTGAATTTTATGATAAACTTGATGCCATAACTGAAACTTTGATTAAAAAAATTGATGAAGCTTATTTACAACATTCAGTTGAATTTACTGCTTTATCAGCCTATACCCCTAAGCCTTCTACCAGTCATTTAGATACTATTCTTTTAGAATTTGTAGTTTCATCCTTATTCACTACTACATCATCCATTGTTTCCACCACACTTCATTCCACAGATTCATTATTTCCTAAGCAACCATTTCAACCTAGAATTTTATTTCCATCTTCCACCACCTCAAGTTCATCCCCTAGTATTTCTGCTGCATTTTCCAATACATCATTCTCATTTCCAAGCACCTCATCTAGTATCCCAACTTCATCTTCTAGTATCTCAACCACATTTGCAAGTGCTGATCCAGGTGGATATCGGTGGCCTCCCACATATTCCATTTGGACCCGCAGCATCAATTCTTTCAGTTTTTCAGCTTCAGCACAACTTACTATTTATAGCAGGTTTTCGGGTCCTGCACACCCAGAGCCGTTTTGGGGCATTAATAATCCAGGTGGATATTGGTGGCCACCCATCGAGTCCATTTGAACCCCCATCATTAGTTATTTCAGTTTGTAATTTTCGGCACAACTTACTATTTTTAGCAGTTTTTCGGGTCTTAAACTTTCGGAGCCGTTTTAAGGCCCTAAACGACGTTTTTTGGGAAAACGGAGAGCAACATGGGTCCATGGACCGATGTTGCTCGTTCAAAAGTTGTACTCCTCGGACAGATCTTTCTAATGAGCTATTGAGTGCGTCAAACAGAGATCGGATGCCAAAGTTACGTCCCCGGGAAGTTGAACCACCAATTTACCCAAACGGGGCCCACAGTTTTCGCTCTTCATCTCCTACGGTTAGGGTTTTGGACGTTTCAGATTCTACATTGTTTCTCAACAAGAAATAGGCCCTCGAGCCTCATTGTAAGACAGTTTAGGGGGCTGGGAGCCGACACATCTCTTCTCAGAGATAAGCGTGACTAGTGCCCTAGCTCGCCACATCTCCATTATGTCTGCATTGTAACACGGTTCAGGGGGCTAGTAGCCGACACATCTCTTCTCAGTGATACACTGCTAGTACCCTAGCTATTTTATTTCCATTATGTCTATAATAGGCCTGCGAGCCTCAATGTAACACAATTCAGAGGCCTGCGTATGCCACATCTCTTCTCAGAGATACGCTACCAACGCCCTAGCTTGTTTCCATTATGTTTGTAAGCTTATTTCAGTCATTCTTTTATTAATAAAATGAAGCATTATTTCCGATGCATCTCTGTATCTATGGTTATATCTGTATTCTGTTGCGTTCCTGCATAAATCCAGATCAAGTACATCTTCTTATATCCCAATCTCATCTGCAAGTGATTTAACTACATCAGTAAGTACCTCTAGTCCTTCACCAAGTACTTCAAACTTACCTCCTAGCCAAGCTAGAATCCTAGCCATGGCTACCAGATATGGTCCCTTGGTCCTACCAGCACAGTTACATAACATGCCCCAGGATTATCAAAGAAAAATCCCTCAATTTGATGGAACCACTCACTATACTACACAACAACATGTTAATAAAATGACAGACTATTTTGAATTGCATGAAATTGATGATGATGATGTCCAAATGAGACTTTTTGCTCAAACTTTAACTGGTGAGGTGAAAAAGTGGTTTAAAGGTTTGAATTTTGGTAGTATTGTTGATTTAGCAGTTTTTCATAGAATTTTTTTTAATAGATGGAGAAGAAGAAAAATCCACTAAAAATTTTATTTGAATTTGAAAGCATAAAAAGAGCACCAAATGAAACAGTCCAAGATTATTGTACTAGATATAACGGTATTTATAATGCAATACTTGCTAATATTAAACCTCCTCCAGACTATGTCCTTATCAAATTCCCTGATGGATTTGATACAGATATAGTTTACTAACAGAGAGAGAAAAATACATAAACCTTAAAGCATATGCAAACTAATGTTGTTAGTGTAGAGGCAAACTTGTTAGCAAAGAAAGCTAGATTAAGAAATGAAAGGAGAGTGACAATAAAAGAGGAAACATCAACTTCAGATTTGAAAATAGATAACTTAGCAAAAAAATTAGAGGTAATGATGGATAGGTTAGATAATATGGAAAGGAAGCCACAGTGGGTTAACCAACAACAAGGACCTCAAAGTAGAAATCCCAATTTCAGGAAAAACACCAACACTAGAAAATCTAGAGAACTAGCACCTGACCAAACAATAATACCACCTTTCCAAGAGAACTATGCTGAAATTTCTCATCAAAACGAATATGATGAAGACACCCAGATCTATCTAATGGGCATTAATGATGATAACACCATTTTTCTTACACAAGAAGAACAAGAGTTATATGAATTACAACTACTACAATTAAATTATGGTGAGTATTTTTATTACAAGAAAGGTTATGAGTTTTCAATTAATGAAGTTCATAAGAAGTATAACCTTAGGAGAAAGAAAAATGTAGAGCCTTCTACTAAGAAAATTGCTCAAACTCAAACTAAGAAAATAATAGAGGCTCCTACCACTAAAGTTTTTCAAATTCTCCCTAGGGAAACCCAACAAAACTCTAGTTCAACTCAGAAAATTTCAAGTCCCAAAATTTCACCTAGTCCTAAAATTGTTGACATAGCAGATACTGTTGTACAAACCTTAACAGATCCTCAAAAATTTGGTGTTTCCAAGACAACAAATTCTGTTAAAACATCAATTTCAGATCCAAAAACATCTACTACCGATCCAAAATCAACTGATCCTAAAGCAGCCACTACTAAAACAACTGTTGAAACCACAAAATCCGCCAAAACTTCTACTGCATCTCAAACTATCCCTGAAAAGAAAAATAAAAGCAGTAAAGTAGTGGAAATACAAACTGAAAAAGAAAAACCAATTGTAGAAAAAGAAGATAAACCCACCCAAACTACAGTTACAAAAGAAGAAATAATTCAGCTAGGAAAATCACAAGCACCATTTAACATCCAAGTTGAAATTGCTAACTTGAAGATACCAATTCCTTTGACAGAGTTGGTAAAACATGACCTATACAAAACACATATCACTAAGACTTTAAATATGAATGATGGAGAAGATTCTGTAAATTTGATTGATAATCAACCATAACTAATCTTTGGTCCCGATGTTAATGGGAAACACCAGGATGGAGTAGTTCCTCCTTTCTACATTAGCTTAACTGTTCATGATCAAATCTTACATAATGCAATGCTAGATTCAGGGGCTTCACACAATTTGATGCCAAAAGCAATAATGGAAAACTTGAATTTAGACATCACTAGACCTTATAAATATCTCTTCTCATTTGACTCCAGTAAAGTGAAATGTTTAGGCTTGATAAAAGATATATCTGTTACTTTAGCTCAATACCCTGGAAAAAGCATAGTCATGGATACTGCAGTAACCGACATCCCTCCTAAGTATGGAATGTTGTTATCTCGCTCATGGGGAGATAAATTGCAGGGATCTCTACAACTTGATATGTCTTATGCAACAATTTCGGTTTTTGGCCAACCCAAGAAACTTTACAGAGAGACATTAATGAAGTACATGGTTAGTAGTGTAGAAAGACCTGGAAAATATCCTATTTACTCTACACCTACTGATATGGACTCATTCATTTTATGTAATTCTGAAACTGGCATTAATAACAACATTGAACTAAAATAGAAAAAGAAAGCACCAGACAGTGACAACATTTTTCGTGAATCAATGTGGCACCTAGATTTTGATGGATCAGTTAACAAATTAGGAGCAGGAACATGATTTTGGATACATAACATGGAAAACAATCATGCAGAAGGTCATGCTTTTAGATTAAATTTCAAATGTACAAACAACGTGGCTGAATATGAAGCTCTTATTTTAGGATTGCAGATTGTTAGAAATTTAGGAGCCAAAAGAGTGTCAATTATGGGAGACTCTAAGTTAATTGTGAAATAGAGAAAAGGAGAATATTCTGTATATAATCCAAGATTAAGCCAATATAGAGAAACTATTTTAGATCTGATTAAGGAACTGCTTCAATGTGACTTTGCTGCAATTCCTAGAAAATAGAATATACATGCACACAACTTAGCAACTTTTACTAGTACCTGTAATCTTCCCTTTTAACCAAATCACAAAATATACAACAGAAGTTAAACACAGGTCTACAATACCAGATAATCTAAAATATTGGCAGATATTTTCACAAAATGAACAGATTTATCATTTCATGAATGTTGAAGGAGAATTTCAAAATTATAACATAGACACATATTGTATAGTAGATCAAACCATAGATAGTGAGATTGATATAGACAATGTAGATGTAAATAACTTATATTTTACTAAACCCACTAAATTTACTCAAGTAGAAATAGATAATTTAGAGAAAGTAGAGATTGAAGAATTAACAGATGATGATTCTGACATTTTAAATCTTAAGAATAACTTTTTACCTAAGGGATTAGCCCCTTTAGAAGATCTTTTTTCTTCTAATGATGTTGCAAGGAAACCAAATATGGAACCATTAAGATCTGACATTGAAGAGTGGAATATAGGAATAGAATTAAAGCCTAAGATGATAAAACTTTCAAAATCCTTACCTCAAGAAGAAAAAGTGAAATACATAGCTCTATTTAAAGAATTTCAGGATGTGTTTGCATGGAGTTATGAGGACTTAAAATCTTATGACACTAGCATAATACAACACAAAATACCCTTAAAAGAAGATCAAAAACCTTTCAAACGGAAGCTTAGAAGAATCAATCCAGTTTTAATGCCTTTAATTGAGAAAGAGGTTAAGAGAATGTATGAAGCCCAGATAATTGCACCAATCAGATATTCTGATTGGGTTTCAAACCTAGCTCCCACTAGGAAGAAGATAGGGGAAATCAGACTGTGTGTTGAATTTTGAAATTTAAATAAAGTGTCCTTAAAAGACAACTACCCTCTCCCCAAAACGGATCACATTTTACAGAGGTTGGTTGGTTCTTCCATAATTTCATTACTTGATGGATTCTTTGGATATAACCAGATTTTAGTTAAACTAGAAGACGAACCTAAGACTGCTTGTACTACTCCTTGGGGCACTTTCGTGTATGCGAAAATGCCTTTTGGATTAATGAATGCAGGAGCCACTTTTCAAAGAGCTATGGATATATCTTTTGCTAAATAAATTCATGATTTTCTTGTAATCTATCTAGATGATATTACTGTATTTTCAAAGACTGACAATGAACATCTAGATCACCTTAGACAAGTGTTAATAAAATGTAGAAAATTTGGCATTTATTTAAATCCTAAAAAGACTCTATTTGGATTGGAAGAAGGTAAATTGTTAGGACATATCATATCTAAAGAGGGAAGTAGAATCGACCGAGCTAGAATAGAGGAAATTCTGAACATTAGTCATCCTAGGAATATTAAAGAGTTGCAAGCTTTCTTAGGTAAAATCAATTTTCACAGAATATTCATCTCAAACCTGGCAGAAATCATTAGAGAACTCAATAACATGTTGAAAAAATACTCAGTACTTAAATGGACTGTGGAGGCCAAAAAATCATTTGAATCAATCAAACAAGCCTTGAAAAAAACACCAGTCCTTATAAGTCCTTATTTAAAAAAAGATTTCATTATTTTTTCCTTTCCTTCAGAAAATACTATTGTTGTAGTTTTACTGCAGAAAAATGATCAGGGCTATGAGCAGTCCATTGCCTTTTTCAGAAAATCACTTGGAGATGTCACTTTAAAGTATAATATAATGGAAAGGCATGCACTAGCTTTAGTGAAGGCTATCAAAGACTTTAGAGTGTACATCCTTTATTCACATATCATTGCTTATGTTCCAAATTCAGTTGTGAAGGACATTCTGACTTAGAATGGGCCTGATGGTAAAAGAGGCAAATGGATTGCCATCATTTTGGAATATGACATAGAAATTAAGCCCACCAAAATTATAAAAGGTCAAGGTTTAGCCAAACTCATGGCTGAATCAATTTTTCATGCTTTAGATATTAATTTTATTGCCCAAATAGCTAATCAGGAAGATATGGTGACTCCAAAGATCAATGAAGCCTTTTCAGACTCATCATGGTATGCAGATATTATATTTGTATTACTAAATTTACAAGATCCTCCTGGATGATCAAGAACTAAAGCTATATTTTTACAATTAAAGGCAATGAAGTTTTGTATCATAGACAATGCCCTATTTTGGAAAGATCGTAGTGGCATTTTATTGAATTGTTTTCTTAAATAAGAATCCGATAAAGTTTTGGAAGAGTTTCATGCAGGTGACTATGGAGGACATCTTTACTGGAAGACTACTACAGATAAAATCTTGAGAGTTGGTTTTTACTGGCCTACATTGTTTGTAGATGTGAAAAAGTATGTGACCTCCTGTCACAAGTGCCAAATTTTCGAAGGAAAGAAAAAGCTGCTACCTTTACCCCTGAAACCCATCTCCATAGAAATTCCTTTTCAACAATGAGGTCTTGACTTTATTGGTGAAATTCAACCTCCATATTCAGCTCAACACAAGTGGATTTTGACAACCACATACTATTTCACTAAGTGGATAGAAGCCATACCTTCCAGGCAAGCCACTGATACTTTCATAATCTCATTTTTAGAAAACAACATACTCTTAAGATTTGGATGCCCCCAAAACATCATCACTGATGATGCAGATGCATTCAAGTCCAAAAATATTATTGACTTCTATAATAAATACCACATTACCCTTGGCCATTCCACTTATTATTACCCCCAAGGTAATGGCCTTGCTTAATCCTCTAATAAAAGCATTGTGACTATCATCAAGAAACTACTAGAAGACAATAAGAAAACCTAAAACAAAAGGTTAGTGAATGACTTATGGGAAAATAGACATACCACAAAGAAATATATTGGTACATCCCCTTACCAACTTTTTTATGGGATGGATGTTGTTTTTCCATCCTCTTTAGGAGTACTAGTAATGACGATAATCCAAGAACTGCAAGTTGAAACCAATGATATCCAGAGAAGGATTAACCAAACCATACACTTGTAGCAAACCAGGGAAGATGTCTATCTCAAGTCTCAAGTTGTTGAAGAAAATATTAAAAATATATTTGACAAGAAGACTAAAGAAGATGATTTTTATATAGGTGAAAAAGTTCTTAAGTGGGATTTTAGGAGAGAGGAGAAAGGTAAACATGGGAAATTTGATTTATTATGGAAAGGCCCTTATGTCATTTATGGTTATGGAGGTAACAATGCATTCTTCTTGAAGGAGTTGGATGGATAAGATCTTCTAGGTGGACCAATAAATGGTAGAATGTTGAAGCATTACTATTCCCTAGAATAACAGTAGCTCACTTTGTTTACTTTACTCATTGTACATAACATTGCAGATTTTAGATTGGATTGGATGTTTTTCTAGAAAAGTTGAAGCTCGGAGAGAAGGCCCTAAGATTCGAAGGATAAAATATCATAAGTATGAATAATGGAGAGCTCATAAAAATAGTTCCAAGGTCAGCACAGTCAAATTTCAAAGGCTACTAGTCTCAAAGTTCTTGACATTTCACCAGGAAACGCCATCCCCATGTGGAGCCACTGTTAGGGTCCTATAATAATAGGATTCATAATTTTGATTTGACTTTGATTAGTATTGTAATATGTACATAATTTTCTTTCTGCAAATTGTTTTCCCATATCAGAAAAATAAAAAATGTAAAGAGGGTAAAAGTCCTAAAAGAAAAATCAAAGGACTTGAAAGAAAAAAGATAAAAAAGAATAGAAAAATGGACCCCAAACAAAAATAGATAAAAATAAAACATGAAAGTGATGCAAATCCAAATGCCACTAGTATTTACTTTTACCGCAAAATAAACATTATGTGCAGCTTGTTACAATGCCACAATCCATGAAGGTTAAACAAATTAATCTTAACCTCTCATGCTTTAAATTTCATGTTGTTATATAGAGAATAAAGATCTAGCCAAACAATTTAATCTTGGCAGATCAGTAGTTAGGTAGAGAATAATAAGGAGCTCAACAGTTTAATTTGAGCCCTTGGAAGAAATAAGGATATAATTAGTTAGTTTTTTGTTTTAAAAAGAAAAATGAACAAGGGTTTTCAAGCTCAAATGCACTTAGGTAAATGAAGAAAAAATGTTAGGGTAGCATATGGGTAGGTACAAGCAATTTTTGCAATCATGGATAAGCATAAAATTGGTCATTTCATTTACTAACTTCCTTCAAAAATCATCCCCTTGTAGAAATACTTCACCCCCTCCATTTTCGTCCTTTCCCTTTCATTTTTCCTTTTTTCCCATTATAATCTAGTTTCCTTTGCAAAAATCCCCTTTTCCTAAGTTTAAAACGCATTTTTACTTAAGAAATGTGAAAACCCTTTAACTAATTCCCCCTTAAACCCAAAAAATACTTTATCCTAATTGTAAATGCTAAAATATTATGTGAGGACCCACAACAAAGAAATTTATCCCTATATCGTGTTTTACACTAGGCTTAGTGTATTTCATCTCCCTCATCACATTTCATTAATAGCACATTAATTTAGATATTAACTCCTGTATTTACCCTTTGCCCCGTATTAAATTAAATCCCTATATATTATTCCCCACCCATATCTTTATTTTAAGCTATGATTAAATTTCCCCACATGTTATATAACTCGAATCCCATAGGTTAAATAATAAACCATGTTTATTAATCCCGGTCCCACTATATTTAATTCCCGCCAGTTCTAAAGTTACACTTACCTGCATCTCATTTGTTAAATACATTAACCTCCGCCTATCATAATGTATTCTCGACTATGTATTAAACATTAATTTTAATACATATTTAACCTCCCGCATAGTCTTAAACCTCAGGTCCCACACCATCTTACCTTTCATCTCTATCGCACAATCCAAGTCATTCGACTTTCGCCTTCCAGATCCGATGGTAGTTATCCATTTTTGCACATTTCATTACACGATGGTTAACCAACCCCAAAGCTTGCGATAAGAATGGTTTATGGGCTTTCTCTCCCCTCTACATGTCTTAATTTCATAGGATCGCATCGATCAAATTAATTCTGCTTACCACCTTTGAACTCTGCGAAAAATTCTTGGTGGTTTTCTTTCCCCCGCGCCCAAACCACTTATCCATTTGAATTGACCCTGCAATCAATGCATTCACTGTTGAATGAAAAACGTTTATAAACTGCCCAAATGCATTCTTTTCACTTTCTGTTTCCATTTTCACGAAGAAGAAGCATTACAAACCGAGACAAATACCGCCGAATCTATTTTAAATCTTAAATGAAACAAAATTCACCAATTTGATTGCTTCAACTGCTACAGAAGTCATCCAAGTGCTATAAAGACCAACAAGAGCTTATGAAAGCTTTCTGCAACCCCAGAAACCCTCCTGCACAACAAAATTTCATTTTTCCTAGGTATTCTTCAGAAGCACAAAATTATTCATAGATATAAAAGAGTACTACAGTTAATCGAATAATTTAGGAGCCTTAAAACCTAAAGAAAACCCCATTTTCTTCCTAAATCATTTATTTTTTAAACCCTGAGCAATCCTTTCACAAATTCTGAAACCCTGGACTATTAAAAATCAAAGATTGAGTAAAATGAAGAAGTTTAAGCCATCTACAGACCTGAGAAAGCCTTCTGTGACCTTTAAACACTTTCCTACAGTCCTTAGGCATCTTTTTAACATGAAATTGATGTCTTGAGATTGTTTTTATCACAGCGAATGCACTACAGGCCCTAGATATTATTTGCAGAAGCTCTAAGGTCTTGAAGTTGCTCTTTTGATATAGAAATACAGTTTAATTTAAATTGATCAGAATTATCCCTTTGCAAACAAAATATAGAACCCCTATTATATCCAAATCCTTTTACAAAACTGTCATAACTTCTGGAGGTGTTTTTGCAGGCCTAAATCATTGTTTTTTAAGGCCAAAAGAATATAAAATTGATAGATCAAGCAAAGAAATGGCTTCTAAAAACATTCTAGTAGTCAATCCTCTACAACCCCATGTTGTAGTTGTAGAGCACATTCCACTAGCTAATGTAGACTTCAAGATCACTGATACAATGACAAAGTTCAACGTTCTTGAGCTCCATTGCTAGAGCCAAGAAAAATCCCTAGATTAGGCTAATGAAGTATTCATATGGGAATAAAACTTGCCAAAATATGTTGTTCCTAATACTTACCAATGCCCAGAAGTTATCAGACTTTACTAGTCATGTTATTTTCCAGATCAAAGAGCTATCATAAATCCTGAAAAAAAATCATGTTTACTATTACAACAGATTCAAACAATCAAATGCTTTAGATATAGCCTGAACCAGATGAATTTCCTTTGTCTATTGAAGCCCTCACTAAGTTATAATTCGATCTGGACTTCCCCAAGAGGTTCCATATTTTTCAGACCTTCATGCCTTCTTATGTAGAAATTCCCAAGATAAATCCTCCATACTCTTCTGATAAATTATCTGAAAGGACAAGACACATTATTTCCATGTTGTCTTTCATTCTTGGCTATTTTACGGATGAACATGTTGATGTTGTAGTGTTTGGTTTCTTGTCTACTTTTATACATGGTCAGCCTCCTGCTACCATTTTTAACTTTGTCCAATATAGCCGACACTATCCATGAGCAATTAGTCAAAATGCCTTCTGAAGGTGTTTTCAAGTATTCTTCATTCCTATTCCACATGTTCCTATATTTTTAGTCTGAAAAGTTTCCTATAATCCTTCAGAAGGTTGATATGGAAGGAAATCCACAATCAATCATATTTTGGACTTCCTTGATAAGGAAAGATTTCAATGAGTTCACCTATTCAGAGTTTACAAATTCCTTCATCCATCCTTTGGTCAATTTGCTAAACAACAGTGTGCAGCCCATAATTAGTAATGAAATTAAGAAGGTTTTGCAATTGTGTGAGCATAATAGGATAGGTGATTGGTATTTGTACCAAAATCACATTGAAGTAAGAGTTTATGGATCAAGTATTATCCCTTACAAACTGCCAAAATACCTCCCTACGAGGTTATTTGCCCTGGAGTACATAAGGCAGATTCTAAATTCAGATGCTGTCAATTTCTTAATATCAAAGAAGAAAACACAATTCAAGTTGAAGAACCAGGTTGGCCCATTTATCTGTAATAATAGAGAAGCAGGTCCAGAGGCAAAAAAACAATTGCAGGAATTTAAATTCAGTCCTAGTTTCCTTTGGTATTATGATCCCCTTGGTGTTATTAGTAAAATGAGAGTTAAATGAAAATTAACTCCATATATACATGAAAATAAACCAGAGATTGAGAAATTCTGAAACCAATCTAAATGGTTAGAGAATACATTGGTAGAGGCAGAGAAGAAAAGTTATATTAGTCAAACTTTGCAAACTCCAACCCAAGAAGACATAAATTTGAAGAGAAACAGAGAGGAAGGATCATATACAGTAGAAACTACAACAGAGACTAAATTCAAATTAAGATATAGTAAAATCCAAAGCTAAATCCTACCAATAACGAAAAGGAGACAATAGAGGTGATTGACACAAAAATTGCAGAAAAAGATAGTGCACCTCCTACAATAATTGAAGAGGAACAACAACGCACTACTTCAAACACACATCTAATTCATAAACAACACAGTATATAAGTTCCTCTAAGAAAATAGTTGAAAAGGACATGGATATCAAAGAAAGATACAAGGAAATCAAGACAAAAAATGAAGAAATTAAAAATGAAATATATTCTCAGTATCTAAAGCAAACTCCTAACATTCAAAATAGGCTACTTTCAACCTTTGACTACAAGAATAAAAATATGATGATGACAGTTCTTCAACCCACATTTCAAACTCCTAAATCATCCTCTGATTACAAAAAGATAGATTTTGAAGTTCCAGTCCAGGATATTCATCCTCTAGATCAAATTTAATTTCATAAGTAGGCAGGAGAGATGATTTATTCTACAATGACCACCAAGGCTATGAGTGCACAGAAACTTCAAAACACCTTGGTAAATGTAAGAGATCAGCTCAAATTGGAGAAAGCATCTTCATATGCAAAGGACACTAGAATCAAATCCTTGGAAGAGCTAGTGATTGAAGTAGGATATGATCCTCAAAATATAAAAGTTGCAGAGGAATTGATCAAGAAGTAAAATGCAAACATTGCTGCATTAAGGAAACAAATAAAGTTGCCTCCTACAGAACATCCTCAAGCCAAGGAGGTCTTACAGGATACTAATCAGAAATATGAGAGGATGAGTCTCACTTTACAGTTAATAGCCCAGATAAAGGAAATGGAGATTGAAATGGACAAGTTGGTCCAAGAGAAAGAAGCCAACAAAGAACCAGTTCCAGTCACAGTAATTCCTGTAGTTACAACAGTTGTACCTTCTACTTTGGCAGAATTACTAGCTCCTAATGTGCCAATGGACACATCACATCCAGTTACTTCATCTACAACTTCAGCCACGAAATCTTCAACAACAGTAGCAAAGCACACAGATGAAGCAAGCAAACTAGTAAAGGCTATGCAAGATATGTCTATTTAGACCAATGAGACAAACAGATTAAAGGAACAACTCAAAAATCTTGAAGATGCGAAGAAACTTGCTCAAATAAAATATAAGAATGAAGAACAAAAAACCACATTAGGGAATTTTGAGGTCTAAAATGGGCCTCCTAAGGAAATAATAAAATAATAGCTAAACCAATAAAATAATATTTTTAAATTTGCAATTCACTTTTTGCACCACAATCCATGTAACCATAGTTAAATTCAATTCAAAAGTTGTACCAAAATAAAATTAATAAAAAAATTGTATTGATGTGACGCTAAATAAGAATGAGATTTTCAAGAAAAGTTCATTATCATTGAACAACTAATGCATTTGTCCTTTGTACTTAAATAACTTAAAATAAAATATAAATATAAATTTATAAATTCTTAATTATATTATATGCTATTAATTAAGATTTATATTATTTAAATTGTGTAATAACATGTAATTAATATACTATATAAAACTAATATAATATAATAAATGTATAGGGATATGCATTGTTTCTTTCAAGAAATATGAAATGACAATAATATATTTTTATTCAAAAAGTGTGAAATGACATTTATTATGAGTATTTTACATTGGCTTTAAAAGTAATTAGAGCACTACCATGGTTAACCATGAGTTTTTATCTACCATTGAGAATGTGACGAGTAAGTACCTTTAACTCAAACAATGCCACCCCAACTCGCACTGAAGGAACCAATGGCACATGTCAAGAAACAGTTATGGTCCAATATCATTGAAGCAGTCAATGATATTTGGCCATCCATACAGGTCATATATGAGTAGAAAGACTTAGTGAAATCAGCAAGGGAAGCAATCCAAAAGACAAAATAAGAGCTTGGTAAGAAACCTAAAGAAGCTCTAGAAATCATCAAGTTCCTAAATTCTAAAAATAGACAAGAGCTAGAAGAGATTGGAATCAATGATAGAACAGAGACCATCCTAAAAGTTAGGAAGGTAATCTCTAAGAAGAATATGATGATATAGTTAGAGGAAAAATGCTAGAACATGGAGATTGCAATCACAAGGTTCATGATCAAGTTTGATGTTCTAAGGAAAAAAGGTCTTCCTAATCATCTAGTGCTTAGTGATAGATTGATGAAGCAGGATGATTATTATAAAAAGGTAATAGAGTTTTCCAAAGAACAAGTGAATAATTCAGCCTTGCAGGGAATCCCAACAGGGAAGGTGATTTATAAGAATTTTGAGATTTTTTTTTACTTATAGCATGAAGTAAAACACTTATTTGTGAACAAACCAACATTCTCAAAATATACTAAAGCTGATGAAAATTTTAGAAGGATGATGAAGATAAAACTGCCAGAGGTAGAATTCTAGGAAAAGTTGACTGATCTACTGTAAATTCAAATTGCAGTAAGCACAAAGCAGTGAAAGTAAAAAACAGAGCTTGTTGTTTTTACATCAGCATTTACATTTTTGCGGTAAAAAATTATCAGGATAAAGTGTATCAGATGAAAATTTAAAGACAAAATCAGAGCAAAAATGAATATGCCAGCGTGAAAGACACCTCATTGTCTAGCTGCAGCCTTCACTGAACCACAAAGAGATAAAACATTGACAAAATCAAGACAGCAAACCATTTATTTCAATAAAAAAAGGAACAACTAGCATTAGTTAGAAAGCTGTCACTATCTTCTTGCATGAAGATATTTCTTTTCCATGAATAATTCCTAAGTTTATTCTAGGATATTTTGTATGAGATTTTGTATAAATACTTTTCATTAGGAAGTATTGAGGGTGGATGAATTGCTAAACATTTCTGTAGTTGTACTATTCTGAACCTAAGGGTTTTTTGTACCAATTTCAAGTCAGCGGACTGGATCAAAGCAATAAAGCATCATATTACAGGATTCATGTGTTGGGCCACTACAGTGAAGTATTTTCACTTGTTACTTTGTCAATTTCTTATGTTTTCCATCAATACTTGAATGTGTTCTAAATCTAAATGATAAATCAGGAATTGTTATTTCAAAATATGCTAAAAGCATTATGTTTTGACTAATTATAATTTATATGTTTTCCACTGATATCTATATTAGGGAACCCTTAATTGCTCCCTAGTTTCGATTTACCTTTCCCTTTTCACTCATAATCCGGATTTAAGAACCCTTAATTGCTCTTTATCCCGATCAAAACCATTTCACCATCAGCCTTGAAGATCTGAAGTGCCTCAG
The DNA here is from genome assembly GCA_034641835.2 of Pinus albicaulis. Lineage (NCBI taxonomy): Eukaryota > Viridiplantae > Streptophyta > Pinopsida > Pinales > Pinaceae > Pinus > Pinus albicaulis. Next base: position 368,721,333 of record CM076584.1, on the reverse strand, counting down.
CTCTCTTGCCCTGTAAACATTTTCCTTTAGAACTTGATCCTGATCTAACTTCTTGACACATTGACTCCATTAGCCCATTGGAATTACATACCTACATCTATCCATCTAAGTAAGTGATTTCACCACCAAATTAAATCAAAACCCAAAACCAATTTACCCTATATAACTAGCCTAAAATTAAATACAATCAACAAAGATAAATCATATAGAGAGATCCCTCTTTGAGCACTAGGAAGGCTAGATCCTAAGGCTTAAAACTAGGTTTTTGGTTACCTCTAATATTCTTTAAAACTAAAATAAAAAATCTCACAACTATTAAGAATTATTGGAGTGATAACAGATGGAACGATGAAAATACTGACACTAACAAGGAGGAAAGCATAAATCAGCATCCAGGGAGCTTCATTGATGGGAGGCATCCTGACTTTTCTATCAATGATTGGGCAGGAGTCTTTCAGTTGCTTACTTCTCGGCAACTGAGTTGAAATGTAGCAGTTAGCAGTGGCAGTGCTATGGGCAGCATGATGCGGCAATTTGAGAGGAAGTTGCAATACAGATGTGGCAGTGTCAATGGGATTGACATGGGTAGTAGTACAAAAAGAAACAGTGCAGTTGATGGAGGGCAACAGACCAAGCATCTGCAGCACAGAAACCAAAATCAAGATCTTGGAGTACATGGTGTGGATGTATTGCTAGAGCACACTCTTTGCTAAGAGGGAGTGTTGAGATTTTGTGTAGTTGGGGTAGCATCGGGTGTGCTCTAGCCCTGAAATTTTGTGGTGGATCTAAGATGCACTTGAAATAAAAAACACAAAAAGTGTTTGGAGAAATTTCAAATGGTGTTCAAGTTATTCAAATAATTAATTATTTTAATGTATTTCCTAAGTCTAAACTTAGGAAAATTAAATAATTAAAGTGAATTAATTAACACATGTGCTGAAATGTTCTAAAAGACGTGGATCAAGGAGTCTTTTAATCTTAGCCATTGATAGGTGTTTTAATCTCGGTCATTGATGATATCAATGAAAAAGTATAAGAGAAAGGCTTGAGGGTCAGTTGGAGACATTCACACAGATGCAAAGCTGAGAGACTAATATGGAATTCTAGGGTAGGGTTTGCTAAGAATTTCCAGAGGATTTTTCTACAACGAGGGGTAGTATTGGCTGAGGGGATGATCTGATCCCATAGCCAAGAGACAGCAAGAGTCAAAGAAGCAGCTTTCAGGGACAGCGCAAAGGAGCAAGGGCAACAGTAGTAGCTACGCAGCACAGAGGCTTCAACCGCTACATAGGTGCTACGTAGGCCCAGGAAGGGGCAGCACTGCAACTTCATAGGGCTTCATAGTTACTTAGAGGCCTCCAGGGGAAGAATAAGGACTATGACACCCACTCTGGGGTTACGCAATCCCTCTCTGAGCAGCGCAGAGGCACATAGATCCTAGCAGGGCTGACGCTGGGGCTTTGGGGGTAGCATTGGGGTTTCTAGGGCCAAATCCGGGCTGAGTCTTATAAATCTCATTTGAGGGTGTGGATGAGTTAGAATTTTGGTATCAGAAAAACAGGTTAGCTGCAGATCTATATTTTTCTACTTAATAATAATAAACCCTCATATCTATAGCATCGGTTTTCTCGCTTTTGGTTTTCCTGGGGACTTATGTCTAAAAATTAGTTTGTCACTTTGTTTGAATGAGTGTAATATTCAGTAAATGATCAGCATGTGTAGGTTGTTAGTTGTGTTTACTTCAATATTTTCAGAATCTTATTTCTGAAGATAAATTCTGTAATTTAATCAAGAGAAGTAAACCATGATACTATAGTATAATTTTCACGGCAACAAGAGCAAATGTTTTTTCAAAATCAATTCCTTGAACTTGTGCATATCCTTTGCAGACTAATCTTTCCTTATTCCTAGTAACCTATCCATCCTCATTCATTTTGTTTCTAAAGACCCATTTAGTTCCAATAACATTTTTATCCTTTGGTCGTGGAACCAGTTCCCAAGTATCGTTCTTCTCAATTTGGTCTAGTTTTTCATTCATAGCTGCTACCCAATGTTCATTTTGACTAACTTCCTCAAAATTGCTAGGCTCAAAAGTTGCTAAAAAATAAAGGTGGGCTTGTTGTGATGAGCAAAGTTGTTAACTTCTTCTGGTTCCAATTCCTTCATTTATGTTTCTGATGATTTTATTTGACAAATGATTCTTTTGACACCATTATTTTAAATCTTTTGGATAATTTTCTTGTACATCCCAATGATCATTTCTTATTTCCTCTTGGTTGACTGTTGTTTCCTTATTTGATTCGTAATTTTCTGGAGCTTCTTCTTCATCCTTCACATATTCTCCCTCATATCCCTTAGATTTTCTTGAAGGGACAATCTCATCTTCATCCTTTGTAACACAATATTCATCAAAAGTAACATTTATGCTTTCCTCTATTTGTTTTCGACTTAGATTGTAGCATATATAAGCCTTCCATTTGCGTGAATAACCAACGAAAATACCTTCAACGACACAAGAATCAAACTTGCCCAATTTTTTATCTTCTTTCACAAAAAATCACCCTTTAGGTGTCTCATCCAAAATATATATGTCATTTGGAGCTCTGCTTGATGTAGCCACAATTTTACCGAACTTTCCTTTCTTGATTTCACATTTCTTAGAGTTAAATAACATTGTGTGTCCTTGACCACACATTTTTCCAACACTAAGCATATTGTGAATCATATTTTCAACCAACAACACATCTTTCGCTAATGCATTCTTGCTTCCAAGTGTGACTGTACCTATGCCTAGGAAGTTTGAAGACCCGTCATTTCCAAAAGCCATTGTTCCATCCTTCTTTTCCTTGAAGGATATGTATTTATTCCTATCTCCAATCATATGAGTTGAGAAACCACTATCAACATACCAAATGTTTATGTTGCTTTGAACCTTGAGAGTGATAGCACATTTTTCAGTCTTCTTTTTCCATATTTTTTTCATTCTGATTTTGTGACAATTCCTTTGAGGAACTTCCAAGTCTGCAATCTTTAGCCAGGTGTCCAAAATTGTTACATTTGTAACATTCGACATCATCTCTCAAATGATCAAATTTGTTAATATTCTGTTGAGTTCTGGAATATCCATTTCTGAAATATCTCCCAAAACTGTATTTATTCCAAACGTATGTGCAACATTCTATAGCTTTATGTCCAAACCTTCCGCATGAATAACAATGACCATAGAATATAGTTTGATACCTGGGAGGAAATGTTCTTCAAGGAATTTTCTTCCATGGTTCTTCCTACAAGTCCTAATCTCTTGAGTTGGCTAGAAGTTTTACCTACTTGTTAGATTTTGCATATCCATCTTCTTTTGTTTTCATAGAAGGACTTGGCTCCTTTTCAGATTTTTCTTTACAACCAAGACCAATTTTGTCACTATTTGATCATTGATTGTTAATGATTTCTTCCAATGCCTTGGAGCTTTTGGTGTAGTTTTGAAGAGTTTTTCCATTTTTTACTTGCTTTCGAAGAGAAACTGTTTCAGCTTCCAATGCTTCTCTTTCCTTGTTTCTTTCCTTTAATTATTCACTGAGCGATTCTTCAACTTGTTTGTATTCTTCATCCCCGATTTTAAGATTTAGGACACGTTCCCTTTCTATCTTTAATTCGTCTTCAAGAGTGTTGACATGATTCTTCTCGACCTTGAGCTCTTTGATAACCCTGATCACTTCATTTTGAAATTCAACCTCAGTCGTCTCTTCTTCTTCATCTCCTTCTTCATTAGATGTTTCTTGCTTATTATGCTTGGCCATAAACAAAACTCTTTCGTTGATTTCTTCTTCGTTATCATTGTCTTCATTAGATGAGGAGTTAAATTCTTTGGAGAAGAAACTCTTCTTAAACCATTTATTTTTGCCTTGCTTGTTGAACCTTCTCAAACCTTTCTTTCCTTTCGTAACAACCTCATTTTTGTGAGGACACTTGGCTGTAAAATTCCCAACCTCACCACAAACGAAACATATCAATGGAATTTTACCTTTGAATTTCCTCGTACCTGTTCTCATTTTTCGCATCATGTAGGAAAATTATTTATCTAAAAACTCTTCTTCGTCTTCTTCCTTTTCTTCTTCCTTTTCTTCTTCCTCACAACTACAAGTTTTCGCTTTCGGAGTATGCTTGTCCTTACTAGTTTTCTTGGATGTGGCGAATGTTGTTTTGTTAGGTCCCTATATCACTAGTATAGTCCCTTATCATTGTTAGTGTAACCCCCTTATTGTTATTATTGTACCCTTGTAACCCCCATTTTATTATTATTGTGCCCTTAAATTATTATTTTTAGGTCGGCTAGGATTACATTGTGGCCCACTAGGATTACATTATGGCCCCATGGACTCCTATATATAGAAAGGAGGTTTTGTAAGTTGTATAATCCAAGAATTGTTCATTCATGTAATGTATTGGAGGTTTCCCCCTAGAAGTGGCTTATTTATAAGGCGTTGATATCTCTTTTCTTCTATTTGTGGAGCTGGTTTCACAACATTTGGTATCAAAGCTTTTGATTCTAGGGTTTCGTTGTTCCAGACAGGTCATCGTGGAATTTTCGCTTCTCTTTTTTTCTTAAAAGGTTTTGGCTGAAATTTATGGTCTTGAAGCCGAAATCCAGGAAACTTGTATAAAAATTTCAAATTTGGTTTATGGCATGTTTCGGAGATATGATATGTGGAAGTCAGGTGCTTTGGGATCTAGAAGCAGGTCATCGTGGAATTTTCACTATAATTTTTTTTGTCTGAAGGTTCAGGTCTACTGAAATTAATATGGTGTGAAAGTGAAACCACGCACTGAGGAGGAAATTCGTCCACTGATTGAAGGGTGTGGTTCACAATAATTTTGGAGATATGATCTGTGGAAGGTAGTGATTTTTCAGGCTCCTGAATTTCATCTCAAAGAGGTGATCGTGGAAAAATTTCAATAACTCTCTCTCTGGGCATCGGATTTGAGTGCCGTAAAAATTGGTTGCAAGTACACAGAATTTAGTTTCTTGGATATCAATTTCAGAGACAAAGGATGAAACAGTGACACGTGGCAAGTCGTACAAGATTGTCACCCAAGTAAGATCGAGAATTGGAGTCATCGTGGGAAGGGGACTAACTTTGTGGAGGAATCAAATCAGTGGGACACAATGATTTGAAAGAAGCTTGGAAACAGTATAAGCAATTTCAGATATCAGAAAATTTTCAATTCTGAGAGATAATTCAGATTTCAATGCTCGAGCTCAGCAAAAGAAGCAAGTAAAAGGTGTGTAATTTTTTTCCGAATTGCATAAGTCTTGTTTGAAGAATCAAGTTGAATTGATTGCAAGGGCATATTGTAGAATAGATATCAGTATTGGATTATAAAATGGCCCCTAAAAAGAATTCAACACCCATTAAGCCTTTGGAAAGCTCTACTATGACTCATGAAGAAGAAGAATGGCAACATGACATATCAAAATTACAAGAGCAAGTGCAACAAATTTCGCTCTCGCAAAGAGCAACAAAAAATGACATGGAAGTTTTGAAGAAAGGCGTGGAAACTAAGATGGATGGTTTGAAGAAAGGTGTGGAATCTAAGATATATGGCATGGAAGCTGGCATGGAAGCTAAGATGGATGACATGAAAGACAACATGGAAAACAACATGAAAAACATGAAGAATGATCTAAAAGCAGACATCGAAGATTTGACCAAGTTGATACAAGAAATGTTTCCTAATGGTGAAAAGATAGTAGAAGAACCTCATGATGAGAACAAAATAAATGTTAATCGTGATTTCATAAACTCTAATGTTGGCGGGAAGAACCACCATTTCCAAAATTTAATATAAGGGTAACTGATATTCCAGAGGAACACGGGATTGATCTCTTCATAGGTACTTTAAAGGATAACATCCAACATGAAGTTCGCGTTTTGGAACTTGATTCATTGGAGAAGGCATTCAGGTTGGCAAGAAAAATTGAATGTAAAATTATGGCGACAAGGAAGCCTACCACTCAATTCTATAAAGAAGGAAGTGTTGCTACGCCTAGATTTCCACAACCTACAAGGTTGACACCATAACAATTGGAAGAAAAAAGAGCAAAAGGGCTTTGCTACAGTTGTGATAGCAAATACACTAAAGGTCATAAGTGTGCTGAGAAGAAATTATTTTACATAGAATGTGAAGAGGAAGAAGAAAATGAACAAGAAGAGGATATACACCAGGAACCAGCCCTAGAAGAGGAAGAAATGAATCCGACCATATCGTGTAATGCACTGGCAGGAATTACCACTCCTCAAACTCTCAAGATAGAAGGAAATATCAAGAAGAAAAGGGTAATAGTGTTGATTGATTCAGGTAGCACCCATAATTTTATTCATTATAAGGTAGCCAAGGAATTAAATTGTTTCCTATACCAGCACCAGAATGTCAAGTGATGGTTGCAAATGGAGGAACTATAAATTGCTCTGGAAAATGCCATAATATCAAGCTAACCATGGGGGAATATGTATTGACTAGTCCAATGCTTTCCATTCCTATGGGAGGTGCTGATGTTGTACTAGGAGTACAATGGTTACAATCTTTGGGGACGGTAGCTTTTAATGTTCAAGAACTTTTCTTGAAATTTTTTTCAGAAGGAAAGGAAGTCGAATTACGGGGTATTGAAGGGAAGCCAGGAAGGATAATAAGCTCTAATGTCATGACAAAGCTTCTAAAGAAAGAACAACAAGGCGTAATTGCACAATTATGCTCTCTAGAAGTTCCGACATCAAAATCATCTATTTCTGAAGATCTCCAACAAGTCTTGGACAATCATTCCAAGGTGTTTGAAACTCCCAAAGGACTCCCACCTATTCGTGATCATGATCATGCTATTCATTTGATTCAGGAAGTGTTCCTCCAAACATCAGGCCTTATAGATATCCTTACTTCCAAAAGAGCGAAATTGAACGTATGATTGCAGAAATGTTAGAGGCGGGTATAATTCAGCCTAGTCAAAGTTCTTTCTCTGCTCCTGTAGTATTGGTACACAAGAAGGATGGATCATGGCGAATGTGTCCGGATTATAGGGAGCTCAATAAACTCACCATTAAAGAAAAATTTCCCATTCCTGTGATTGATGAATTATTGGATGAATTACATGGAGCAATTTATTTTACCAAGTTGGATCTTCGTTCGGGATATCATCAAATTAGAATGAAGACTGAAGATATTCCAAAAACAGCATTTCGAACTCATGAGGGTCATTATGAATTTTTGGTCATGCCTTTGGCCTTACCAATGCACCTTCTACATTTCAAGGGTTGATGAATTCCATTTTCAAACCCTTCCTTAGAAAATTTGTGCTAATATTTTTTGATGATATACTAATCTACAACAGGTCTTGGAAGGATCATGTTGAACATGTTGACAGGGTGCTCAAACTATTGCGGGAGAAACAATTATATGCAAAAAAGTCCAAATGTTTCTTTGGAGTACAAGAGGTGGAATATCTGGGTCATATTGTATCTCACGAGGGGGTTAAAGTGGACCCTAACTAAATTAAAGCCATTAAGGAATGGAAAGTTCCCACAACCATAAAGCAGTTGCGAGGATTTCTCGGGTTAACAGGGTATTATCGCAAGTTTGTTAAGAATTATGGGAGAATAGCAGCACCTCTAACAACATTATTGAAGAAAGATGCATTTTCATGGACTCCTGAAGCAGCTAAGGCCTTTGAACGTCTTAAAGAGGCAATGTGCCTAGCACCGGTCTTAGCTACGCCAGACTTCACGAAAACCTTTATTGTGGAATGTGATGCCTCAGGAAATGGGATTGGTGCGGTTTTAATGCAGGAAGGAAGACCCATTGCTTTTGAAAGTCGTCCAATCAAAGGAAAGTATTTACAGAAACCTATTTATGAGAAGGAAATGTTAGCAATACTGCATGCACTAAAGAAATGGAGAACTTACCTAATGGGAAGACACTTCAAGGTAGAAACTGATCATGATAGTCTTAAACACTTTTTGGAACAAAGACTATCTTCAGAAGAGCAGCAAAAATGGGTCACAAAGATGTTGGGTTATGACTTTGAAATAATCTACAAGAAAGGAAAGCTTAATGTTGTTGCAGATGCACTCTCAAGAAAGAATGAAGAGGTGGAAGCATTGCTTTGTGCCATTTCTATTATCCAACCAGATTGGATAACCGAAACAAGAGATGAATGGAAGAAGGACAAAGATGTATGGACACTCATTCAAAAGTTGCAGCAAGATCCTAGTACATATGATACATTTAGTTGGAAAAATGATTCCTTATGGTACAAGATCGCTTATATCTTTGTAAGAATTCCCAACTAAAACAAAATATTCTTCTGGAATTGCACACTTCTCCTTTAGGAGGACACTCAGGATTTTTAAAAACTTACCACAGGGTGAAGAAAGAATTTTTTTGGGATGGCCTTAAATCTAATATTCAAAAGTTTGTGGCGTAATGTTTGGTTTGCCAGCAAAATAAAGTTGAGACAATTAAGACCCCGGGTCTTCTACAACCTTTATCCATTCCAAGTCGACGTTGGGAGGAGATTTCAATGGATTTTATCACAGGTTTACCTAAGTCCGAAGGAAAGAGTGTCATCATGGTGGTAGTTGATAGACTTACCAAGTATGCACACTTTTGTGCATTATCTCATCCATTTAAAGCAAGTACGGTTGCTACTACATTTATGGACAGAATTCAAAAGCTACATAGAAGCCCAAGGGTTATTGTGAGCGACAGAGATCCCATTTTTACTGGAAATTTTTGGACGGAGTTATTTTCTTGTTTGGGTACTCAATTAGCTCATAGCTCATCTTATCATCCTCAATCTGATGGTCAAACTGAGATCGTAAATAAATGTTTAGAAGGATATCTTCGTTGTTTTGTATCTGATAAACAAACACAATGGGTCAAGTGGTTACCTCTTGCTGAATGGTGGTATAACACTTCTTTCCATACTGCAGCAAAAATGACCCCATTTATGGCACTTTATGGATATCATCCACCATCCATCACATCATCTTTAAGGGAAAATTCGAAGGTTCAAGCAGTGGAAGATCACATCGAGCATCAGCAAGAAGTTCTCCAACTCTTAAAGGATAACCTGAATTTGGCACAAAATCGAATGAAACAACGGGCAGATCAACATCGCAGTGAGAGAAGTTTTGATGTAGGAGATTGGGTATTTTTACGGCTACAACCATACAAACAAATGTCCCTCAAGCAAGCTAAGAAGGATAATAAATTATCAACAAAGTACTATGGTCCTTACAAGGTGTTGCAAAATATTGGTACTATGGCATACAAATTGGAGCTTCCTGCTTCTTCGCGAGTACATCCAGTTTTCCATGTTTCATACTTAAAGAAGGTTATAGGTGAAGATCTTCCAGTTCAAACAGTATTTCCAGAACTTGATGGGGAAGGGAAAATCATATTGGAACCTGAAGCAGTCATGGAAAAAAGAACTCGACGACTACGGAATCGATCAATTTCAGAGTATCTCATCAAGTGGAAGAACTTACCCACTGAAGATTCTACATGGGAGGATGAGAATTTTATACAGAAGCACCCGGAGCTACTCAAGTGTTGAGGACAACACTTTTTTGAAGGAGAGGGGCATGTTGGGTCCCTATATCACTAGTATAGTCCCTTATTATTGTTAGTGTAACCCCCTTATTGTTATTATTGTACCCTTGTAACCCCCATTTTGTTATTATTGTGCCCTTAAATTATTATTGTTAGGTCGGCTAGGATTACATTGTGGCCCACTAAGATTACATTATGGCCCCATGGACTCCTATATATAGAAAGGAGGTTTTGTAAATTGTATCATCCAAGAATTGTGCATTTATGTAATGTATTGGAGGTTTCCCCCTCGAAGTGGCTTATTTATAAGGCGTTGATATCTCTTTTCTTCTATTTTTGAAGCTGGTTACACAACATGTTTCTAGGTGATATGTGTCATCCTCTTCTTCAATCCTCATTTCATATGCCGTAAGCACTCCATGAAATTAATCTTTGCTGAGATTATCTAGATTCGAACTATATTCCAAGATAGATACCTTTGGGTTGAATCTTGTCGAAAAGGTTCTAAGGATCTTTCGGACAACAATTTTCATGTCGATAGGTTCTCCCAAACCTTCCAATGCATTTTTTATTTCATCAACACATTATATGTTTGCATCAATATTTTCATCTTCCTTCATTTTGAGTTGCTCAAATTTTTCCCTGTAAATTTGTAGCTTTGCTTCTTTCATGTTTGAGTCACCTACATATATATTCTCAAGCTTTCCCCATACTTCTTTAGCAGTTTTACAACTCAGTACCTTAAGACAGAAAGATTCAATAAGCCCACTGATAATGAGATCTTTAGCCCTTGCATCATATACCATATTTTTCTTTCCTTGTTCATCCTGGGTTGTTGTAAAGCCTTTTTCAATGATTTCCCATATTTTGTATCCTTGCGCCAAGAAATGAACCTGCATTCTTCCATTCCAAAGTGTGTAGTTATTTCCATTGAACAGAGGAAATATATTCTTAGTATACCCCATGCCCTCCTTCTAGTTGTTAGACTGCTATTGAAGGAACCAAGCTCTGATACCAATTGTTAGAAATACTGAGAGGAGGGGTGAATCAGTATTTCTTATCAATTATCACTTTTTAAATCCTTTCAAAGCATTAGTTAATCTTCAATTATTCTTGATGTTTATCCACTAACAAAAGTAAATAATAGAACACAATAGGAACATGAATTTTAGGTGGAAAACCACCTCTAGGTAAAAAAAAATCGAACATTTTTTTAATGAATTCTTTAATCTTTAGCCCCAAATAAAATGAAAGGTACAACTTGCTAGAATTATAGAAAATAATTCTTCTCCGGCTCCCACTAGAAGGATGCCCCAACGCCCTGGTTTCTTTAGTAGTCAACTGAATGGATGCCCCAACATCCTAGACCAACCTACCACCTTGAAGTGTTCACAAGCTCCAAACTATAGGTGACTTCATGCACCAACCTAGCACCTCCATGCCACTCTATAATGATCAGAAATAAGACAAGAGTGTGGACTCTCATACTACGTACAATTATCCACGATACAATATGATTCACAATGATTTTATTGAACTAGACCAATCACCCAATCACATTATGACCTGCAACCCAACCATAACATTATCCAACAATGACACTTGTACCTCCCAACAATGCCTCTCCAACTCTAGGCATATTGACTCTTTTACAATTTTACAATGATGATTTTTACAATACTGACTTTTGACACGACCTGATACTTGACTTGACACTGCTTCTTTGAACACTAGTAGCTGCTGAGGTATTGTTGTGCTTGCTTCAAGTAATGGTACTTTGGCGTGGAATTTTCCTTCTAATATGTGTTTGAGTTGTCCTATTGTGTACTCCTTCCTGCACATGCAAGACCCAAAACAATATACAAACAAAATACTTACATTGCCCTGCAAACCATATGTCAGAGAAATATTCAAAATTCAAATGTAAATGCGTTCAACATTTATGAACAAAACCCAATAAAAAATACATACAAAATACTTACATTATCCTGAAAAAACACATGTCAGAGTTTATATTCAAATTAAAATTCAAACACTAATCATACATACCTTGTTGTAGAAGACTTACCCTTTATTGTTGATGTGTTGTCCTTACTGCAATGATCCTCAAATGCATATTTTTTCTTGCCTTCTAGAATCTCGATATTGAATCTGTTGTATCTGTGTAATTCCTGATCTCCAAGGTCTAAAATTTTGTCCCGTGGTATCCCTCTAAGTCCTCTTTCCAAACCTGTAGGTCTTATCAACATTGGAGTCTTCAAGAGATAGTTATGCCAAGTCTCCTACGATGACCTAATTATAGACTGGTTCAGTAGAGCAAACTTTTACGAAGTGCCACATGTCACTGTTTCAACCTTTGGTCCTGAAAACGATATACGAAAAACTAAAGCCCATCCTATTTCTATCGCTTTTTACGAAATTTGAATCCAATGCTCAGAGAGAAAGTTATGACAATTTTCCCAAGGTCACATGTTTGACATGAAATTTGGGAGCCTACAAAAAGCCAAATCTCCTCAGATCATATCTCCGAAAATATAGTGAAACAATATCTGAAATTTGGACATGAGCTTGATCAGGATTCCACCCAAATGGGTTTGTAGTTTCAGCATTTGAAACTTCGCAAAAAAAAGGTTATAGCGAAAATTTAACAATGACCTATTATAAGTAGGGAAATCCTTACATGAGGAGGATATGAGGGTCACAATTTATATAAATGCTTAGGTTGAGAGGGTATTCAACAAGTGAATGTTGGAGGGATTTTAGGAGCTTAAAAAATTATTAATTATTAAAAATTCAATGACCACAACCAATTATTAGTGTCATGCCACAACCCCATGGGGTTTTAGCCCACTAACTGGGGTTACTAACTTCAAACACGCATATCTCTCAAACCGTCAAGAATTACGTGGCATGCCATATATCAACGGAAACATATTGACAAGTAGAAACCATTCTAAATGTCCTTGAGTTGGAATAGTGTAATTTTTCAAGTCAAAATTCTTATGCAATGTCAGGGTAGCCCCTGGTGCTACTTGGGTTGACATCAATGACCACCACTAATCAACACAATCCTTGATGAAAGATGATAACATGACATTGATGATCATGATAGATATGTTTTTATGATCTAACAAATCTATTGTTACATGACTCCAGTAATACAAGTTGATGACATGAATGAAAATGAAATTACATGTTCTACTATGATTTATGGGTATCTAAACTTGTTGATCTACAACATAGGTATGAGCCTCACTCGCGAAAAGGAAGACCCATAAATGCGACTATTCCTAATGGACACAAAATTGAAATTTTGTACATGAAAACAGTTTGTACTCTGAATCAAGGGATCTCTGACATGTCCTACCTTTGTAAATTTATTTCTAAGGTTGTCGGGTTAAATTGTTGATCAAAGTAAATAAAGAATTGAGCATGAAATAAAATGGTCACCTGGAAGATGTCAGTTTTGCAGATGTGTTGCAGATATCAGTAAGATCTGTCACCAGGAAAAGTTCATATATTTGAACCGAACTTGTGTTTGTAGGTGACCGAGAGATTCATATGAATATGTCATTATGTTTGAAGTTGGTGCTACATGTTTTGGTTGATTGATACAAATGAGTTGTATTTAGAACTTTGAAATGATGTTTTAGAACTTTGAATTAATGATTGAGGCATGCATTTGGATTATAGATCTATGTATTTGGACTTGATCTACTGATTTTTTAATTTCCCTTATGACAATACTATGTGGGCATAGTGACCGTTAATGTCTTATGCGAGTATTCAGGATTATGGTTTTGTATTTCCCTCCTTATTCTTATCACAATGGTTGTTGTGATTCAGGATGAAGATGTAACCTACATGACTTAACCTTGATGTATGCACTTGCATCTATTAACAAAAATATCTTGTAAATTCATGTTAAATCACAGACTTGATGGCTTGACAGTAAATGAATTCAAGGCTTGATATGATATTTACTTGTCACCTGGTTGAAATACTTGATGCTATGATATCAATGTCTTTGATAATAATTTTGGTATGGATCCTAAACTCTGATGAGAAGACTATTTTGAAACAACATCGATTTATGTAAGCCTAATTATGTTGTCTTGGTAAAGGCATTATGCTTGTAGAGATCATTGTCTGATGCAAGCTCCACGATTCATACTTTTCCATATTTGACAGTTATCTGACAAAGTTGGGATGATGAGTTCCAACGTATGGCCTTGATTTTGATTATGGTTTTCGTTTTACATACTGATGGTATACCCTTGAAAAGTGGTGAGCTTGTGATGAACTAAGTAAGAGGGAGATGGCTTCTGAATCTCAAAATGATGTATCATGGCATTTTGAATCGATTTTTGAAATTTGGGAAAGAAATCCCATGTTGCAAATATTTGGAAAAATGTCTTTATGTCATGGAAATGTAAATCCTTGGACACTCTGATTTAAAGTTCAAATGTTGTTGAACTTGTCATGGAATTTGACAGAGGATTGAAGCATTTATGTTTCATTTTGAACATCCATTTGTATATGATGTGTATATAACATGATTAAATTCATGATTGAGCTGCTTCATTCATAATTTCCACAAAACATCCTTTGAAATATCTGCATGGTATGTTCTACTTTTAAAGGCTAAGATATTTATCCTATGATATGTAGCTGCATGAATGTACTGTTGATGTTTGGGATTATTATTGATGAGCACATTTTTATTTTTCCTTAATATGATATTTTCCATGGTATCTTGGATGAAAGGTCCATAGCACAACCAAGGTTGGAGACGATATTGCTAGCATGGATAGGTGTGAGGCAGGATGTAGAAGCTCCTTAGAGATTTTTTTGAGCATGATCTCGATAATACATGGATACACTGTGATGACAAATAATCCCATATAAACATAGTTGGGACTGAAATTTCTCCATTCATTGAGACAGTGCAACTATTGGAGACAAGATTAGGATTGTGATTGACACCTCTTTGAGAGGGAGGATGAAAATGTTATCCACTTGTGATTTTATATGATTATTTATGTTCTAACATAATATTTGATGTGATTTCCTGTATGAACAAGAATCAAATACTATTGAGACAAGCATATACTAGATTTGAGTATGATGAGAGTAGCACTGATCGGGGACACTGAGCCAACTCTTCCTCCCTGACTAAGCTCCCAGGGTGAGGAATTGAGATAGAGGTCTCCTAGGGTTGGGGGAACTCTGGAAAACAGGGTATGGCCCCTAGCTGTTACCCATATGGTTAGATAAGTTTCTCCCATATCTTCATAGGGTTGGAGAATGTTTCTCCCATGACTAGTCTTTGTAGAGTATACCCTAGTTGGCAGCATACTCACAAGCAGGGCTTGTTTGGAATATCTCTCCTCTTTTGGCCAATGGGTTGAGAGTGTACTTGGGGTGTATAACCCAATTCGATTACGATGTAGGTTTTCTACCACATGACTATTCAGGATCATTGATGGGAATATTAGTAGGAAATAGGATGGGTTGAGATAACCCTATGCAATTCTAGGTTGAGATTGAGCTCCCCGATGAAATTCAAGGGTCGAGATGGGCTCCTCTGTGTGTTTGGATATCCTATTGCTATATATGGAGTTGTGTATGTATAGATACCCCATAATATTCTAGGTTGATATATACTCCCCAATGTGGTTATAGGTCGAGACGTGCTCCTTGATTATATGCTCTTTGATGATGATTGATGATGATATTCCAAGTAATAGCCTGCTAGCAGAGATTTTTCATATCCTCATATATGAAGGGTGGTAGCCTAAGCTCCCCTGCGGTGACAAAATTCTTCTTCTTCTAGAACCGAGAATGTTCAGAATACAAGAAGTAACAATCAAGAGATAACCTAGAATAAGCATTAGCTGTTAATTAAGGATTTGTAATGATGAAGGATCACAACATGAAAACTACATGACATATATGATTAGTGAAGAGACGTGATGATGCATGAAGATACCAGAATCGAATATTGATCAATGAATAGATATTGGCAGGTGGAATTATCCCTGGTTGAGAGGGAGTGTTAAAATTATTCCACTACAGTAAAATTCCACTTTGAACAGCTTAGATGGTCGAGATTATAATTGGAATAGATTCCTCTTTTCTAGAGGATCAAAATCGACCTATAGATCGCCCCAATCGGTTAATCATAGGTTAAATTTTGAATTATTTTATTTATTAATGTATAATGGAATGGGTCGGCCTAAGCACATGTCGAATTAGTCAATTCGGCCTCAACCCCAAGCGGACCCTCACAAAATATATAAATAGAACGGACCTCAATATCATTCTTACATACCTACTCAAGCGATCTTTTATTTTCATTCTTTGTTTTGGTTCGTCCATTCTATTTTGGCTCGCATAGGTTTGATGGAAATATTTTGTGCAGGCTCTGAAATCATAGTCTAAAGCTCGTGCAAAAATTAGGGTTTTTTGTTCTGACCATAAGCATAGAACTGGCGAAACTAGGCTCTAGCCAAGGCACAATGTGTTATTCCTACGGTTAGGATTTCATATCTGCGGGCACAACATGGAAAGGTAGCGACTAGGGATTTAGGGCCAGATTGGGCTGATCTAAGCCATATCTACAGGCTCAGGGTGTCATGCCTACAGTTAGGGACCCATAACCGCAGGCATGAAGTGCTATGGGTACGACTAAGGGATTTATAATCATATATGGGTTTGATCAACCTTATTTTCTTGCGCAGTGATTCCAGACATCATCCGCTCAGCCACAAATGCTCACGATCAGTATTTGATAACGTCCTAGATTCAAATCTAGGATTTAACAGTTGATTTCTATTTTCTTTAGCGATCTATTGGATCTAAGTTTCTTACTAGTGTAGATCAGTAGATTTATAGATCTCTTCTGTATATTTTCGTTGCAGATCAAGACCTCAAAGATGAATCTTCAGTTCTATGAAGTTTCCACTTAGTGACAATAGTGTTCAACAGTATGCTATAGGAAGTGAGAGTACATTACAGATCTCATAATTAGGATCCTTCAGTAGAATTATGTTTATGGTTATATTTAATACATTATCAATATATGGATCAATGGATCATTGTACTCTTGTTTGCTGAATCATTTGATGAGGATATAAGAAGAATAATTTGCAAGGTTTTGCCTTGGTCTCAAACCAATCCCGGTTTCTATATGTGTGCATGTTTTTCTTCCTTTGTTGCTTTATGTTTTGTTGCATAGATGATGGTGATGTTATTGTTCTTTCTACATAGTTACATATGTTGATGGTTAATAGTGCAAATCTGAATAATGATATAATGATATGGGGTGAACTTAATGTGTTTATGAATAAATGAAACTATCAAAGCAAAGATCAATGTATCCCTTTGAAAAATTAACACCTAACACTATGGTTGAAGTATTTACAATTGTGATTCAGTATGAATATAAAACTTGCATGACTTACCCTTGGTGCATGCATTTACATCTAGTGATATAAATGACTTGGGAATGGCCTGTTGAAGTTTTGTATTGATATTGCATGGTTGATGACAACCTATTAGGATGATAATAGATGAAATCGTGACTTGATGAGAGCTCTGCATATCACCTGGTTTAAAGAATTGACATTGAGATATTGATGACTTTGATATGAGTATTGATCTAGCTTCTAAACTTTGATGAGTTGATTTAGTTGATTTAATTGCACAATATTGATTCATGAAAGGTTGGGCATGTTGGTTTGGTAAAGATTTATGGTTGCAGTGAGCATTGCATGAAGAAAACTCCCTGATCTAGATATGTCTGCACTGTTAATTATCTAGTGAAGCTAGGATGATGTGTTGATCCAATCCCCTACTTTAGAAGTGTTCCAAGATATGATTTTATTTTGGTTTTGGATCTATATACTGATGATATACTCTTGACAGGAAATTATCCTATGATTATCTAAGTAAGAGGGAGATGGCCTTTGAAGCTTGAAATGATGAATCATGGCATGATGAATTGAATTCTAAAAGTTGGGAAAATATAAGCTATATTGCGAAGTTATTAAAGAAGTATTGGAAAGAGGAAATGAAAAATCCTTGGACACTTTGATTTTAAGTTCAAGATTTTGTTGAACTTGTCATGCCATCAGACAGTTGATTGAATCATTGATGTTCCTCTTCGATATATATCATGAACTCATTATGGTTCTATGCTCATCAAGTATATATATATATATACTTGATGAGCATAGAACCATAATGAGTTCATGATTGAGTTGCTTCATTCATGTTGAGTTTCCATCGAGCATCCTTTGAGATATTTTCATAAGATGGTCAATTCTTGATCTAAAAAATTATTTATATGATATGTGCCTACATGAATGTATTGTTTATATTTTAGATTATTATTGCTAAGCACAATTGGATGTTTATTTATTATGAGATCTACGATGATATCTTGGATGAGAGTTCCATTGCACGACCAAGGTTGAGTATGATGTTGCTAGCATGGCTAGTTATGAGGCAAGATGAAGAAGCTCCCTAGAGACCTGTCTGAGCATGATCTGGATATGAAAAGGAAACATTGAGATGACAAAGAGTGGGATCTAATTTGAAAAGAATCCCATATATATGTGTGTGTGTGTGTGTATAGTTGGAACCGAGAAACTCTCATATATTAAGACAATGCAACTATACGAGACAAGCTTAGGCTTTTGGTTAGCACATTCTTGAGAGGGAGGATTAATATGGTATCCTTTTGTGATTTATATGATTATGTATGTTCTAACATTTTACGTGATTTGATGTCTTTTATGAACGAGAGACAACTGCTTTGATACAATGATATGTTGATGATGTATAAAGAGCATCATTGATTAAGGACACTAAGCCAAATCTTCCTCCCTATCTGAGCTCCCAGGGTGTGGAATTGAGATGAATGACTCCTAGAGTTGAGGTAACTCTAGATAATAGGTTCATAGATGTTGCTACAGTATCTATCACCTGTGGTATGTATGTGATCCTTGTTCGTTTTGAAAATTCAGGTATCTCCCCCACCTTTGGTCTTTACAGAGTATACCCTAGTTGGAATCATACCCACAAGTAGGGCTTGTTGGGATTGTCCCTCCCCGTCTGGAAAATGGGTTAAGGATCCTTGGAGGCATGTGATCCTTACCTCTTGGTAAGTCGGGTATTTTTTCCAAGTTGGATTATGATGTAGGTGTTCTTCCACATGATTGCTTAGATTCATCGATGGGAATATCATTAGGAAATAGGATTGGATTGAGATAACCCTATGTGATTCTGGTTGAGAATGAGCTCCCCTATGTGATACTAGGGTTGAGATATTCTTCGATGTGTATTTTGATATCCTATTTGTCAATATGGGGTCATTGTAGTAGCTCCCCCATGACATTTCAGGTTGAGTAGTAGCTCCCATATGTGGTTCTAGGTTGAGATGTGCTCCTTGATGATATTTTCTTTGATGATGATACGGGTCGCAGGTTTGACTCCCCACCTATATTCTAGGTATTATCCTGTTGGAAAATATTCTGGATCGTAGTCCAATGAATAGAGGGTGGTAGCTTAGACTTCCTTCCGATGAAAAATTATTCTTCTAGATTCGAGAATATTTAGCATATGAGCATGGAAAATCAAGAGATAAGCAGGAATAAGAAAGGGATGGATTGAAATGAACATTGATGATTTTAAATGATGAGATACTTGAGATGGTCATGGCATGAAGACAACATGACTGGATAATGTGATGATCAACAAACATATATTAGCAGGTGGAATTCTCCCTAGTTGAGAGGGAGTGTTAAAATATGAAATTTCGGTCAAATTCCACCTTGGACAACTTCTATGATAGATATGATGATTGCATTGAATTCCTCTTTTTGAGAGGACCAAAATCGACCTAAATATCACCTCATTTGGATAAGAAGAAGTTGGTTTTTGAATTTATGAAACCACTCATGTACATTGGATAAGGCCGGCCCTATACATATGTGATATTTGATAAGGTCAGCCCTAAATCAAATTGGAACCATTGAAAGGATATAAATATAATTTCCCTATACCTCATTTGGACACAATGATGAGACACTCTTCTCTCTTCGTTTTTGGTTCACACAGGTCTAAGGCTCATCCGCAGAAAAATAGATTTGCTCTAAGGTGCAATTGCAGGGTCTGACACTCGCATCTCTGATTTAGGATTTTGTCTGACACTCGCATCTCTGATTTAGGAAAAAAACTTGAATATTTTGACCCCAGTCTCTCCCTCCTCAGCTCATGAATGTGACTGGAACCTTCTAGTTGCATGGATCCCCCTCTATGCATGTGACCAAAAGGTTAGGGTTTTCGTAGTCATATTGGACCCCAGTCGCATGCTTCCAGGCTTATCAGTGCGACCAGAACATCCCAATCACATGCATATCTCCTCAGTGCGACTGGAGCATCCCAGTCGCACGCACAACTCGTCCTTAGTGAGACTGACATCTATGTTTTTTTAGTTCAGTTTTGACCCCCAATCACACGCTTTCCTAGCTTAAGGGAGCGACTAGGACCCTATATTCGCATGGATAATTCCTCCTCCATGCGATCGAGAACTAAAATATGAATTTTTAGTATTATGAAGATTTCGGTCAGTGACCGCAAGGTTTATCAGTTGACTTCAGTCAATGATAGTTCAAAACAGGCTTCAGAATCAGCATTTTGAGTATATACATTGTTGAACTATTTGTATATATGTTGTAGTATGTTTTTTAGTTAGTTTCATAAATGAATATATGGGTCATTGTAATCTATTTTGTTGAATAATTTGATGACAATCTAAGAAGAAAAATTTGCAAGGGTTTTCCCCATAGTGAGTTTTTCTCTTGTCTCTGACAAATCCATGTGTCTCTATGTGTGCATGATTTACTTCTATTGTTTCTTTATGTTTCGTTGCATTGATGATGATGATATTTTTCTTTCTACATAGTTTCATATTCTGATGAATAATGATATTAATCTGAGTTTTGATGTCATGGGGTGAACTTAATGCATTATTAGTGAAATGAAATTATTAAAGCAAAGAAAAATATAGCCCTATGAAAAATTAACAATATTGTGTGTTAAAGAATTAAATGAGCAGTGGTATATAGATAGTGGAGGTTCTCATTATATGACAAGAGATAAAAGCATATTCCTCTCCCTAAAAATATTCAAGGGTGACAATGTTATTCTTGGAAATTATGCACCAACTAAGGTAATGAGAAAATCATTAGTTATCCCTAAAAATTAAAAAGGTATGGCTAAATATGTCCTATATGTTGAATCTTTAAAGTACAACATATTGAGTGTAATTCAAATGGTTGATAGAGGACACAAAGTGACATTCAATTCTAGAGAATGTAGAATTAGAAAAGAATATTGTGAAAAATTAATAGAAAAAGGAATTAGAAATCCAAATAATGCATATGTATTGAAAGGAAGAAAAGACTAAAATAAAATAATGAAGGAAATATCTTCTTCAAACCAATAGTAAAATGAGAAATGCCCAACTGTAGTCCATTAATACATGTTATATACACAAGGTGCACCGCAAAAGAAGAGAAAATGAAGCAATAGACGCAAGGACATGAAGAATGCATATGATAGCAAGAGTTGGAAGAATCAACAAGACAGAAGTATCAAGAAGAAACACAACAACACATAGTGCAGATTTTAGAGGATGACATACAAATGAAGAATGAAGAATGAACCAAACTACATGTGCATACAAATAAAGGACTGGCCAATGTTAAAACATGTAGACATAGAAGAAAGTGAATCCTCATAAAATAATCTATCATAGTATCAGGGGGAGTACACAACAACAATTCAAGTCACATAAAAATGATAGAAATCATTGATGATGAGCTACAATGATAAGAGTGGTGAGTTGAAAATCCAAAAAGAAAAGATGTTTTTGAATTGAAGTAAACAGAAATCCATAGGAATAGCTGATAGGGAAAATCAAAGAAGGAAGATGTTACATATTTTCAAGGATAATTGTTGGCATAATTTTAATTGATGGAAAAGGGTGTCAGTTAATGTATGCATCCCAAAATTGCAGTTGATGATATGCTTGTTTTGTGTTCTTGTTATGCATGAGTAAGTATGAATTTGTTGATTTCTTGTCGACGATGTTGTGATGTTATAGTTGTTGATGTGTTGAGAATCAACGCATGTTTCCATGTGAATGCAAAAGTTTGATATTCTCCAATGAAGAAGTGATAATTAATTGATGTGTGATATTCTCCAATGAAGAAGTGATAATGAATTGATGTATGATATTCTCCAATGAAGAAGTTGTGATTCAAGGAAATTGAAAATATTGTTTACCTAGTGATGTTGATATAGATGTGTTGTTGAGCTTATGTTGCATAAAATAGAATAGAGGTTATTTATGTATGTGTTTTATTTTATAGAATTTGTTCTTGGAATATGTGGTCAAGTGCATAGGTGCATGAAGATGATGTAAGTGCATGAAAGTTTTGTGATGCAAGAGGATGCAAGAGGGATTTGGTTGTTGTCATCATTAAATTTGGCTTATACCAATGCATGTTAATTGAATATTTCGAATTCATATTATGTATTTTAATATTCAAATGTTGAAATAAATTGGAAATGAAAGATTGGAATTCAAAGAGACAACATTGTTCACTTCATATTCCTGTGTGGAATACTAACAACCAGCAAAGTTTGTTTATAAAATATGTGATTTTGGAAAGCTGGAATGTGAGAAAATATGGGAAAATATATTGAGTTTTTTTGAGACCTTTTTTGAGAGTTACCTAGCACAAAGACAAAGAATAAGAGGAGTTTAGGTGAAGCTGACTTGAGGAAGTGAAGGCAAAGAAAGAGATGGAGGCATGCAGAACTAAATACCAAGTAAACTAGCACATTATATTTTTTATGCATTAGGGGGTTGTAGCCTGAAAAATAATAGTTTGGAGCCTGTTGAAGTGGAAGTGGGAGCTTCCAAGATGTATATTGCAAAAAAAATAGAGGTAGGACCCTCTTGTAGTTTGTAGCTTGCAGAAAATTAATGTAAAAGAGGGAGCAGGCTGTATATTCCTAGCAAGTTGTAGCTTGAAAAATAGGAAAGAGGTTGGAGCCTCCAAAGTCTGATGTAATACGGGAAGTAGGAGCTATCCTTTGCATCACGACAACAACAAATTCATTGTTTTCTCCAGTTATGGGTTTCAATTATATATGGCATCCATGTGTGGTGATTTTTATGTTGTTTATTTGTTAAAATTATATTTTCATATGGAGGTTTTTTGCTCATTTAATAGTTCAGATAAATGTTGAAAATAAAAATAAACAGAAATTTGATGTCCATGAATGCACTAAAATGATTGAACCCCTCTCAGTTTAGTCAACTTTCCAACAATAATTGTAGGTTACAAGGTCAGAAAGAAGAATAGTGCATAAGCTCGAGGGGAGTTGTACGATCAATAGTAGCATGCATTCGGAAAGAGTTGATTGTTCAATCAAAACATGAAATGAAATAAGACTTGGATCAGAATGAGAAGTACAATATTGGGGGGGGGGGGGGGAGTGAATATTCAAGCACAGTGACATAGTAATCCTGCATGCATTTCAGTTGGTTTTATTCCATGGGAGAATCATCAATAACGTGTTATATCCCTTTAGGGGGATAATGGTTAGAGAAAGAATATCCAAGACTTTTTCCATTAATGTCAAAGGGGGAGAATGAACAAAAAATTGAATAAGAAAAATTATATATATTAAATATGGAAACTAATTATTCATCAATACCAAAGGGGGAGAGTAAGACAACAATAACAACCTACTAAAAGGAGTGTTTCTAAGTAGTAGTATTTCCATCAATGACCAACAATGTTTGGTAGTGTTGTCATTAATGCAAAAGGGGGAGATTTTTGAGCAAATTTTTGTCATTGATGTCAAAGGATAGTCATTGATGTCAAGCCTAGGGATCTTTTTGATGTGATATTTTTTAGCGTATTAACAGTTGCAGTTAATTTTGTAAGTTCAAGGGGATCTTAGTAAGTGTGTTATCATTGTTGTGTCAATGTGTGTCACCACCTAGCTTGAGGTCAAGGATGAAGGAAATATATGTGAACACATTTCTTCCTTAGTTCCTTAGCTTCAATGAGAAAACTGAGATTTTATTTGGATAGGCCTCTCAAAGACCTTCCAACGATATATGGGACTTAATCTAACTCCAAAGGAGTGAAGAAAAAATCAAGGCTGAAGTTTGGATATGGTTCCAAGTTTCATGGCTCCAGCATGGGCACTTCCTCACTAGATCAACACCAAACTATAGAAAAAATATCAAGAGGAAGAGCGATGAGCGGTAAGTGGTAGAGCAGTAAGTCATTGATCCCAGCCCCTTATCACGGGGAACTAGGCTACAGTCCTTAAGTCCTTTTTGAACCATCAGGCATTGTCAAAGCACAAAAAACCATGAGGCGAAAAGTGAAAAGTGGCAGGCAACAAGGAAGTAAAGCCCCTAGTCATAGCCCATAGTTACAGGGTGCTTGACCTAAGAAAAAATTTGGTTATCGACTTGTTGGGTGAAAGCTAAACTACACTCAACATTGTAATGAGTGGAAATTGGTGGCTAACACATGTGGAAGGACAAGTGGCATCTCCACATAAGTGTCAGGTGGTGTGACAGTTGGAAGACATGATGACGTCGCAGCATGCGAGTGCAACACATGGTAGGTGAATTTGGTTTTTTTGGATGATTGAATGAATAGTTAGAAAGTTAAATGTGGCAGTACATTCGAAGGTGCGGTTTAGAATGGAACTCATGGCATGCTCTTATTGGTTGATGCGGATTGACACATGGTAGATTATGACATAGTAGGTGATGTGGTATAACCTCAGGATTTGTACTAAGGAATGGTTATCGGTGTTAATGATTTTAATGGTTATTTTATAGCTTTACAAAGGTGGATCCATTGATTAATTACCACCACCCAATGATCATGGGAACTAGCATTGTGACTAACGATATTTAGCAGAGTGCTAAGTGAGACGAATTAGATGGAAAACCTTAAAGTGTGGCACTTTCAAATGATGGTCTTGGCCATCGACCACCAAACATCAGCCAACAAATAGAGCATGTTGACCAGCGATGAGCGGTGATTGGTAGTTAATGCTCAATGCTCGAGGTCATAGGGGACTGGTTTTAACCTCTTAAGGGCTAAATCCCATCGTCGTAGTAGCCCCAAATGTATGTGAAAATTGAATATCGGAATGGCCTGAGGACTCGAGGACTAGGGGGACATGTAAATTGGATTAAATGGATATCTACATAGCCATGACATAGGTGTATGAATGAAGTATGTTGAATTTCCATGATCTTGGGTCTAGGTTAGAATCTTAGAATCTCTTACACTACCAAACCAAGAATCTCAACAAGAACTACTTTGCACAACATTAAATATAAAGAAGTAAATCACATATGCACAAGTATATATAATTTTTATAAAACATTGTACAATAATGTACAACCCAATCTTCATTAAATTTAACCAATCTGAGTAATACAACAGACTCTAGAATACAACATAAAATGACAATCATGATGCAACCTCTATGTCGTATATTTTCCTACCGGTCCTTCGCTCCTGTTATGCTCTCTAGCTTCCCCTTAGTCCTTCAAACGATAACACATAGAGACTCCAGGAGGGTTGCCTCCTATCACTGCTAAAAGTCACGTCTCCTACAATGAACATAGGCTGATCCAATTTTCTCTATTGGCCAATACCTGAGCTCCAATCTTCCAATCTAGTAGTCACTTTTTTTCATCAAAGTGTTGCACATTAGGCTCCAAACTTCACCCAATCATGCAACAAATATTTTCCTTCTTGTATGCTTCTCTATGGATACTTTGGGTAGCCAACACGCTGCCCTCCACCAATCGAATGGCACCCAACACTTCATTATTAGTTCTACTCCTATTTGAGGTCTCTAACTACTCAATTTCACCTCAACACATGGCACGTATAGGCTTCTCATAAAATTCATCCATAACTAACCCAAAAACATGGATCCGACGCAAGACAAAACTAATCTAGATATTTTATATCACTATTGTCCTTAATTTTTCCTATTTAGGGAATTTTTCATGTTTCAACCACCCTAAAACAACCACATAGAGTCCCTAAAATAGTTGTGGCTTTCCTTCACAAGCATATTTTTCCTCTACGTTTAATTTTTGGGCACTAATTAGCCCTCAAAAAAACCTTCGGATGCCTATCTTGAGGTGTTAAGGCTTGTGGGCTATCACACCAGTCCTCAAGGCTTTTTGGCCTACCCAAAATAGAGGGGATTGTCCCTTAAAAAGTGCCCAATAGATCTGCATCCCACCTTTGCTTGCTCGTCCTTCCTTTGGGAGAAAACTAGCCCTCCAACAGTCACGAAAAGGCTTCAAACCATCCCTTATCCCTTGTTGAAATGGTCTTCTACCAGCGACCCAAATAGAGATAGGTATGCTGAGTTACTCCATCCTCCAATGAGCTCTTCTTATTCTCGTGTTGCGCTTTTGAATGTGTCACAATGAGACACACACACCCCTTATATTTATACACCTATAAAAGGCCTTCTCAAAACGTCCAATTAGGGCTTGTAAAACTTTCACATGGCTTATTATCATCAAGCCGACCTATACCATACATGTGCAAAACCCAACCATATACTTCAAAAAATCACAACTCCATTTCTACAACTCGGAATCGAATAAATTTCATTGTGTTGGATTTGTCTCGACAACATCTCTCATCCTCATCCATCACATGTTGAAATGTGTCCATGGTTTTGGCCAAATCATGATGGGTGAAAAACCCCAAACTTGGGTTCCAAGGCCACAAGTGACTCTTGTGGCACTTCACTACAAGGAAAAGACCCTCTAGCGGATGTTTTTGAGGAACCCCTTATAAAAATACCCCGGACATCTGTTTCTAGTTGAGGTTACTAGAAAAGGTTGGTAGGTGGAGGTTTTTGCGAATGTTTTTCGTCCAGTGCGCTTATCATAGTAAACCGCACCGGTGCGTTCTACAAGAGAAAGCACTGGTGCGCACAAAACATTGGCACACCAGACACCGTGCACTCCATCCACACCCACCCGATGCGTCATATTACTTTAGCGCACTGGTGCTTTACAACTCTTCTGCACCGGTGCCTCATAAAAAAGTGCACCAAAACAGAAACCACCTGGTGCGGTATTAAGCAACCACACTGGTGCACCCATAAAACCCCGCGTGTCGGAACAGGGTTGGATAAAAAAAAATTACGGCCAAAAAACCGCATTTTTCACTTTTCTCGGTGCTCCAGAGCTCTCAAGCACCGGTGAAATTTATCCTTGTCTAAGCCACCCTGACATTGGTGCTCCCATTGCACCCATTGCATGCACTACTGTTGTGCATTTTCCACCAATATCCAGCTTGAATTTTTCAAAACGGTGGGAAATTTTTCTTTTGCAAATTCTACAGCCAATATGCCTCCTCGACAGCCAAATGTACATGTATTTTTCTTGTTTTTCCATAATTAAGCCTTTTAGCAGATTAGAATTTCAAATAACCTTAAAATTAACCATTTAAAAGAAAAAAAAATATTTGTCGCGCAGTGCACTCGAGCCATTTGGCTCGCACCAATTTGTGGTGCTACCT
Organism: Pinus albicaulis; assembly: GCA_034641835.2. NCBI lineage: Eukaryota > Viridiplantae > Streptophyta > Pinopsida > Pinales > Pinaceae > Pinus > Pinus albicaulis. The sequence continues at coordinate 368,694,049 of CM076584.1, read as the reverse complement.
GCAAATTTATAGGCCGCACCGCAACTGGTGCTAACGGTATCCACACAGGTTCTAGCCTCTAGGGCGATACTGATTGGCGCACTGTGTTATGTTAAAATTTTTTAAAAAGTGTGGTGTAGTTGTTTACCCAACTGCACCGTTGACCATGTGGAATAGCAGCAATGCGGTGTGTTGACTAAAATATACACCCCGGGGCAGGTAATGTTGTCAGCTCACCACATTCCGCATTTCGACAGGGTCAATGGTGCGGCTTGGTAAACCAGTGCTAATGGTATCCGCACTAGTTTTGGGGTGGTACAAAATGCACACCATGTTATTTTAAAATTTTTAAAAAAGGGCAGTGCAGTCGGTTACCCGGCCGCACCATTCACCGAGTGGAATAGCGGAAACATGGTGCATTGACTAAAATATCCGCTTCGGGATGGGGATTTTTGTCAGTGCATCGCATTCCGTATTTCAACAGGGTCAACGGTGCGGCCTGGTAAAATACCGCACCATTGACTATGTAATTATGGCAGGAGGTCGGTCCGCTGACTTAACTATACACCTCGGGGTGTAGAGTTTAGTTAGCGCACTGCACTCCTGACACTGTACATAGTCAACGGTGCGTTGCAAAGTTTTAGGAACACCGCCGTGGGTGCATTGAATATTTCTGGTGCACCACCGCCTGTGTGCTCCATAAAAAGATGCACCGGGACCAATGCATGCCTGTTTTTTTTGGCGCACTGACTGTTTTTTTTTTTCTTTTCCAAAAAACGTTATATATGTATATTTCTAAAGACATGTCTCATTTAATAAAAAAATTGTATTTAATATGTCAATCATTCAGAGACGTGAAAGGAGAGAACAGGGGGAACAACATCAATAACAGGTGAACTAGTATAACATGGTTCACCTGTGGGAGGCATGAGAGAGGGAGAGAGGTGTGTACCCTCGCCCTATTATAGCAGCTATCCAGGGGCTCCTAAGGCAAGTAGGCCTCCTCAAGTTCTATGAGGAGGTTCCCTAAAGGGCCATGGTTTGTTTTTGAGACATCTTATCCGTAGGTGGAATGCCTACCAACAAGATTTCCGGGTTGGTCGTAACCAGTGGTACACACCCACTGAGGAGGATATATATTTCATTACAAGTTTATCGAGGAGAGGGATGGATTTTCCCTAATTCCTAGAGGTTCTAGCTGGCTATGTAGTAGGGAGTTAGTTGGTGTACTCCCAGTGACACATTGGAGCAGATGTACTCTCTCCTTCATATTTTCAGGTCTCTGGAGGTCACTTACGTATTGGTGCATTTGGTAGTCAGGAGGTTAGGTGCCTCTCACTTCTCATTTTGACCATTTCACACAAAACTAGTGGCAAGAAACACATTAGTTGCTCGCTTCTATATTATGTTGATTCTTTAGTACATGAGCCATGACTTGTTAGGTGGTCTACCATTTTTTTGCAGTAGTTATGTACAGCCTTAGATAGATGTTGTGCTCATTCACAAGGGAGGGTCAACTTCCATTTTTCTTCAGAGCTTTTTTTTTTTTTTTCCGAGGTTTCTAGAGACAAGGCCTACTTTTTTTTGGCAACCTCGTAGGCCGATGTTCGATGCACAGATGCACATGTGGGGGCAGATGATGCCCAAGAGGGGTGAGACTGTGTTTCCAGTGAGAATATCAAATGATGCACTGGATTTGCTAGCCAGTGTTGACGAGCATCCCTTCATTATGGTCCCCTATCCTTATGCGGGCTTGGATTGGCGAGGGTGTGCCAACATCCTCTTCACAGCTGATGAGCTACCGAATGATAGAGGTAATATTATTGTTTTATTTAAATTTATTCTAACATGTTCTTTAACTTTTTTTTATTAAATTGTGTAATGAAATTGTCTAATTATTGTTGTGTACTTGTACATATTTTGCAGACATTGGGTCTTTTGATGGTGAGGACATGCCGGTTGTTGGCAAGAAAAGAGGTCTCAGGGGGAGACCCAGGTTCAGAAAGGTGGCCAACAAGGGTTACCACAGTAGTCTAGCACAACGCTGGCATTTTCACCCTGCTCTGAGGAACAGAGAGTCTCACCCGAGGCATGCCGCGACCTTCTTAAGGCTGGGATTGGATTAGGTATCGATCAAGCGTGGTAAATGTGCAAACCGTCCATAACTTAAGTACTTCGAATAAGTGTAAATACCAGATAGATAATAATACTCATGAACTTGATCAGAATGATAACCAAGAATTCAAAATAGCCATATATTTCCCTAAACCATAACACACGACAGAACTTAGAATAGCAGCCTTATATTAGAAAGTGATGCATTAACAACAAAAGACTATTACATCACTCCTTAGAGTGTGCCTGGCAGAACTGATTACAACCGCATTACAAGATACAGAATAGAACAATGATAGAGAGAGAGAACAGAACAACATGAACAGAGCTCTCCTACGGCTCTTGCTCCCTGATCCCTACTGAGCCAACCCCCTCTTTCTGCTGATCGGCTGCCTATTTGTTCCATCTCCAGTGTGACTGACAGTCCCTCCTTATTTTTTGCTCGGCTGTTTGCTGCTTTCCCTCATTGTTGGGAATCCCACTGATTGTCTTATGCCGCTTCTCTTTGCCATCTGTACCTACTTCTGCAACAGCCACACCACCTACCGTTCACCTCTTCGTAACCATGACAACTCTCTGTCTACCGTGGTTGCGCTCCACCACCTATTCTCCACAACACAAAACTATTTAATTTCAAAACAAGGGCCCCAACAAGCCCCAACCACATCCTATTGACTCGTCCTGAGTCAATTGTTTCCTGTCTCCTTGGTCTCCATTGGTCTGCTTGACTCCTTGGCCCATTCTATCTGCTCCTTTTCCTCTGTGTGCCCAAAAAAGGGCCCCAAATCTGGGACCTTTGTTAGTGTGGAAGATTTTAGCTCTCGGAAGTTGTCAATGGCCTATTGCCATCCTTCCATAAGCAGGTACATTTCTATTGTGATCTGGGCGACCTCTTTTTCTCCTATGACGGTCGGTAGACTGCCAAAGACGCTAGAGATCTGAACATTGGCCTCGACAGCTATTTGTTGTATTGCTTGTGCCGTGGTCTTCAACAGCTGCCTGAGCTCTCGTAGGGCTTGTTTGGCTGTGGTTGAATGCTCCTCAATCTGTTGTATCTGGACTTCGAGCTCCTCCACTTGAGCATAAAATTGGTCGAGTCCATCTGGGTCTGTGGCCTCCTGAATCTGTTTGGATAATTGTTGTATCTTTGTTGAAACTGGCTGTGACTTCAAGGTGAGAGAGGTGGAGCACTCATGTAGACCCTTCAGTAGGTCATACGCTTCCTTTGCTGCAGTACTCATAATTTCCTGCATCCCGGCGATCTGTGTCTGTTGCTTTGCGGTCTTCTCTGTGTAAATGACGATGGGGTCCGGCAGCGCGGGCCTAGCCTCCAATGCTGCCCTCAACTCCTTGTTTTCTCTATAGAGATTCGAACAGGCCACGTGAACATGAATGGAACATCTGACTAAGTCATCCTATGCCATGTCACTTGGTATCTTATTATTGTGGGTTATCACCATGGGTCAAAGTCCCTGGAAGACCTTGGTCACCATGTCTAGTTGGCCCTAGAGTTGGCTCTTTTCTATTCTCAATTGTTCGCGCTCTTCAGTAAGCATGATAATTTGTACTTGTTGCTGATTGAACCTCTGCTGAAGTTCTGTGTGGAGCCCCTTGGCCTGCTGCACTGCCTTCTAAATGAAATTTTACAATTGGGTCGTTCCCCAGGTCTGCACACTTTCAGCTTTGGAGATATCTTGATTCGGTTGTCGTTCTTGGAGCAGCTGACTGCTTGCAATGGATCTTGCTGAGTGCTCTTGTGGTGACTGCGGTTTTGTTGGTTGCAGCACTGGATCACTGGGGTTACCCATGCTTATATTGGGTTGGACTCGCTGAAGTATCAGCCTTGCCTGCTGGAATTGATTCAACTCTTCGGCTTGAGTTGTTATGTCTTCAGCAAAAGACGCGTCTTGACTTAAAAGTTCCTAAAAAGAACCTAGTCCAGCTAGGGTTTGGCTAACCTCGAGTATCGTTGTTGTACCCGAGTTAACCTCCATCTTGGAAACTATGTTTGTTTTAGCTTGCACCCTGACTAAGTCACATATGGTGGCTGAGGTGGAGGGTGTGCAAGATGGGTGATCTTTGGAAGTGAATGAGGTGGTGACTAAGGGTTGGTGAGTGCAAGGAGGTGATATACGAACATTGAGAAAAGAATAGGGGTTTATGGGGGGTAGCTCCTGAGTTGTCTGGGGCTCTGTTACGGGCTTTTCTCTGATTGGGACCCCTGTGTTCATAAGTTGCGTTTGATCTTCCCCTGTCAGATCAACAACTTGGCTGAACATTGCGACTCTCGCTTTCTTAGCCTTGGGGGTGGCTACAGGTGGCTTCGAGGCTTTACTTTTCCTGACAAGAGCTGTGGTTGCTACTGGTGGTGAATTAAACAAGTTCAATGGTAGAGTGGTGACTAGGGGGACTGGGATGGAAGAGGATGCAGAATTTGCTGCCTGAAATTCTGTAAATGTAGGAAACATAGAAGAATCATTAGTTAAAGTTTGGACCACCTAGTTAAAGCTTTGTACCTTGGTATTTAGCTACTCAATTATTGGATTCAGTGGTAGCCACGAAATCCTAACCATCGCTTCCTCAGCTGTCTCCCCCGACAACGGGTTTGGCAGCATGCCATCGAATGACTAGATGTAGACTCCGCTTCTGATCTCCATTGCTACTTCGGGCCAGGAGCATACCTCTGCGTGAAAATCCCGCTCATCAATTTGGAATTTCAACGGCCTTATCTTGAAGGTTGAATCCAGCATGCAGGCTGGCCAGATGTAAGTTTGCTTATGGTTAATCCCAAACCATATTTGTGCCGCATATCTATCTAGCAGAATCTGTGGAATTTTTTGTTGGCTCATCGCGACATCCACCATCTTGTTGTACCAGAATTTGAACGCCTCCTCATTCACCTCATTCGAGCTGGGGTCCCCTAATGTTTTCCAGGGTGTGAACTTCATTGCGAGTGGTTGGCCTGGTGCCACTTTCAGTGGTTGCCTTATTCCTAGAAATGTCCATTTCCACATGGCCAGTGCCATTACAAGGTACCCGTAGATGAATCTCGTGGCCCTCCTGTAGTTGTCCTCGCATGCTTCAAACAACTCATTAAGCAAAAACGAGCACCAGTTCAGCTGTGCCCCGTGGAGACAATGCTTACCAACTGAGACAGTGTCTAGCGTGCATTCCCCTTTTCTCTAATGTCTCATTTTTTTTCTTGCAATCAAGTAACATGGAAATTTGGTCACTGGGTTATTGATTAAGTCTATCTTAGCTCCTTTTCCCCCTCTCTTGGTGTCATACTTCTTGTAGTAGTCCATGTCCCCTGCTTTCTTTGCTCTCTTGGACACTGTATGGAAAGCTGGTGAGACGTCTCTCCCTTCCTATGACAACCCGGTCAATATATGAATGTCTTCCACATGAATTGGGATTTATCTTCCTAGCCAGAGCGACCCATTGTGAATTCTGCTTAGTAGAAACTTGGTGCATTGCATTGTAGCTCCCGTAATGCCAAACACTAGAAGGTTCCATAGGTTCAGTATGGTGGATTGTTGCACACCTCTGAACTCTGGAAGTACTCTTTGTGCTTGTTGTCCCGCCTCTGTTGCATAATTCTCCATGTAGACCTATTTCTTCATTGCTGGAAATTGGAAAGAGTCTGTGAGGTCATTATTAATCAACGAAGCACTGTCATATTTGCCTACTAAGGATTCCATCTTGTGAATCCTCTCATCGAGATCATGCTTAATGACTGCTGGCACTACCCTGGTCATCTTAGATCTCCTTTAATACACTTGCAGTGCTATTCCTCCTCTTTCCTTATGAATCCCTGCTTTTGGACTCCTTCCTTGTTCTTTCTCTGGTGAAGTTTCCCTTGCTGCATTTGCTATTTCTAATTTCTAACTCGAACTTCTTCGACATTCTCGTGCTTTCTGTCATGCAGGTTATGTAAGTAACCAACATGCATGAGGTTGATAAGACCCCATAACTAATTAATTTTCCCTGCCTTTCCCCGCAACATAATCGTATGATTAGTTACCAGGCTGAGGTGGGTTCTGACAAAGCTGAATGTGGTTTCGAGATTTGGGTAGATGTGATGGGTGATGGTTATGGCTTATTATGGAAATTTTATTGTAGTATGGGTGATGCTAATTATGGCAATTATTTTTCAAATCTTGGTAATCCTACAGACTGACATGGGTACTATGAGTAATGATGATGGAATGATGTTAGACACGCTTTTCCTTCTGACGTGGCTAACACGTTGGACCTGATCCTCCCCCCTGACCATAATCGGTTGCACTACGGTCTCCATAATGCAACACTGAATTTTTCTTCTGCCATAAAATGGCTTTATTTAGAATCCTATCTAAGCTCTTCTTGGGTGCGAGAGAGTTATTGACTCCATCTATTCTAGCATAATCTACCCTACTGGATTCTCTCGGTTGCGAGATTTTATTCGAAATGAAATGCGGAACTTACTCATGGTAGGGTTTCAGGTGTGCGTCGTTCACCCATCCTGGCAGTATCTAGCCATCTAGTTGTGCTAAGCGCACTGCTCCAGACTCTTTGATTTCGATTACGTGGTACGGTCCTAGCTAAAGCATTTGCAGTTTCCCTAGAAACTTTTGGTACTTGCTCTCATATAGTAAAACTTTTCCACCAACCTTGAAAGTTTTGTGTTTGATATGGCGGTCATGCCACATTTTTTGTCTTTCTTTTTGGATAGTTTGGTGGAATTCTGCTAAAAACCTATCTTCTTCTAGCACTTGAAGTTCCTATAATATATCCTTCAGGGAGTCTTCTTCTGATATATGGAGTGAGGTTGCGATTAGAAGGCTGGGTATGGAAAAATCTACTGGTACTATAGCCTCTTTTCCATACACGAGCTGGAACGACATTTGGTTATTGAGCCTCTTGACAGTCATTCAGTATGCCCACAGAGTTGCTGGTATATGTTCGTCCCAGTCATCTCGTTGAGCATTGCAGACTTTTGTTAATCCCTTTTTGAGGATTTTTTTGAATGCCTCTACCGTGCCATTAGCTTGTGGGTGGTAGGGGCTGCTCCTGTGATGTTGTACCATGAAGCTTTCGAGCAGGGACTTAATGGTGGCATTGATGAAATGCGTACCCTGATCACTTGTCAGAATTTTCGGGCAGCCAAATCAGCTGATTCTGTTTTCAAATATGAATCATGACGTTGTGTCGGCTGTGCATTCCTTCACCGGCATTGCCTCTGCCCATATTTTCAAATAGTCAGTTGCGGTGATGATATACCAGGCTTGCGAGTTTCTTGCCACAGGTGCAATCGGGCCTATAAAATCAACTGCCCATTTCTCGAATGGTTGTAGTGCTTTTATTGGGTGTAGTGGAAGCTTGTCCCTATGCGATAAACATCTTGTCCTCTAGCAAACATCACATTTCTTTACGAACTCCTTGCTGTCCATGTGTACCGTCGACCACCATAGGCTCGCCTGTAGTACTTTTCTAGCTGTTGGTTTAGCTCCTAGTGTCCTCCCGCAACTCCAGAGTGGCACTCCCATAGTACGACCTCCCTCTCATGGTCCAGGACACATCTTCATAAGATTTGGTCTAGCCCCATTTTGTACAAGTGTCCTACGATGAGATGGTACTCTGCGGCTCAGACTACTAGGTGTCTCTTCTGTACTGCGGTATATTCCTTTGGGCATTGTCCTGTTGTTAGGTAGGTTGCGATCTGATCTAGGTATTCTGGGATGGCTTCTACTCTGAAAAGATCGGCGTCTGGCAGCTGATCATCTAGAGATCCTTTATTTTCTCCGGTTTTGAGCCTTGACAGGTGGTCTAGTCCCATGTTCAATTGCCTAGGTGAATTCTTGAAAGAGTAGGAGCCATCTGAATATTCTTCCTTCCAAGACTGTTTTGTTCACTAGATACTTCAGAGCTAAATGGTCTGTAAAAAACTTGAACATTCCTCCAAACAGGTAGTGGCGGAACTTTTGGAGGGAGTACACCATTGCTAATGTTTCCCTTTCTGTCATGGTGTAGTTCTGTTCCGCTGTTGATAGTTTCCGACTTGCAAAGTACACTGGGTGATCAACTGTAGTGCCCCTTGGTTGCGCTAGAACCGCTCTGAGTGCGATTCTTGAAGCATCAATGTAGACATGAAATTGTTTTTCCCAATCTGGATGAACCAATATTGGCGCACTTGCCAATTTTTCCTTCGAGGTGTCTAGGGTCGTTGCACAACTCTCTGTCCAGTTGAATTGTTCTGATTTCCGCAACAACTTCTCCAATGGGGTCGTTATCTTCACGTAGTTACGGATGAATCACCTATAATAACCTGTATGGCCTAACAGTGAACTCAATTGTTTCACAGTTTCTCGAGCTTCCATGTTGATTATCACTGCTACCTTTTTTGGATCCACGCAAACTCCTTGTTTGCATAAAATGTGTCTGAGAAATGTTCCAAACGGCACTGCAAAGATGCACTACTTTAGGTTCAATGAGATCTGTAGCTGTCTACACCTATCAAACATAATTCTCGGTAGCGTGGCATGGTATTTCAACAGGATATAGATGGTCTAGTCGTCCATATAAACCTCTAGGAATTTGTGGATGTAGTCGCGGAATGGCATTATGTGGTATGTGAAGGAGCCCCATTCGGTGGTGAAGGTTGTCTTTTTCTTATCTTCCTTAGCTATCCTTACCTGATGGTACCTTGAGAATCCATCTGTAAAATAATATTCTTCGTTCCCCGTAACATTGTCTAGGACTTCGTCACTGAATGGGGTGGGGAATGGGTCATGTATACAGGCATTGTTCAAACTCCTATAGTCAACACAAACTCGGATTTCCGCCTTATCCTTTTTTCTTTATGTAACTATGGGACTTACCCATTCTTCTTCCTCCACTGGGAATATCAAACATGCCTTTAGCATCTTGTCGATTTTCGCTTTAACCTTTTCCTTTACCCTTGGATTCAACTGATAGGGCATGTGTTTGATTGTTCTTGCATCAGGCTTCAGTGTTATATGCATTTCTCCCAAGTCCCCTTTGATTCCTTTCAAGACGGCTACGGACAACGGGAACAAGTCCTCATATTCCTGTAATAGACTGAATATCTCCTTGGTCATCTCAACATCCCAGTAGTCCCCGATCGATGCTATTTTGGGCTTCTCTTTGGTCCCAATATTCATTTTATTGGTTGTGAGGGGGAGCAAATGAATTCCCTTGGTTGTCGTGTCCTCCTGAATATCCCGCTCTCCCCCTGTTTCTTCAAAGTAGAGATGTCTAAGTCCCTCTAGATTATCATCGTCCATTTCACTGTCTATCTTCTTGCATGCTACTGACTGCCGGATGCTTTGGTTTGGGAGTGGTTTCTCGTCCTCCTACTGAATCTCTGGGAAGAAAAATACCCTTTTAATGGCCTGTACCACTTGGGTAACTGTATCTGTCTTTCCTTCAAATAATAAGCACTATGTAAACTTCTTTGTAACTTCTTTCCAAGTGCCAGTTCCCCTTTTTATCTCCTCTATTAGGTACCGGGCTTGTGGAATCATATCCAGAGAGTGTATAAATTTGTGGACCCACAACTCGTGCGAGTATATTGCAGTGTTCCATTGATATTCACACTCCTTCAAATGCTTTCCGAGATCTGAATCCCCCTGGAATCTCCGAGTGCATTGGGTTCCTTCTTCTCCCTTGAACCTGGCTTTCGGTGCTGCTACAACTCTATCCCATCGCGGCAATGATTTGCAGTGATTTTTCCACCATCTTGCAGCCGTGGATTACAAGGCCACGTCCATGAGTGGGACCCTCTGATCCTCTGGTACATTTTCTTCTGCTTTGATAATGAAATTATTTACAGCGTTCATGTCGGATAAATTTGGGTAATCTCTTACCTCAATCCCGATCCAATTGATTCTTCTAATGGTGGCACATCTCCTTGTGTTGGTCTCGTATCCCCCTTACTACCAGTCATCCCAAGCTATCTCTAAGCCCAGGTCTGAGCTTTGAATGCTCCTCCAACTCACTGATCCTCTCACCATCGGGTTGATGTAATCTTCCCTTCTTCCTGCAGTCATTTGATAAATATGGTCGAGAAGCTGAGCATCTTCTTTGTTATCAACAAACTCTGTGTATCGGGGACCTTGATACAGGTCAAGCGGCTGGGTGACTCTGACCTCTTCATCCTCAAAGATCATCAGTTCCTTCTTTAAATATATTACTGCATAGTTTTCAAAAGCCCAGTCGATCCCTAGTAATGCTGGATAGGGATCCTTGTCTCCTATAATGTTGATGGCCTCAAATTCCGTGTACGTCTTTACTCCCGCAACGTCGACTTCAACCTCCTCCAGCCTACCTATGGGAACAATACAGTATTGGTTCGCCATATGGAGTTGAATTGGTGAGTATTTTAACCTTGGTTTCCCCAATGCTTCCCACGTTTTTCTGGGCAAGATATTTACGTCAGACCCCAAATCAAGCATTGTGTCCTTAATTTGGAATCCTGCGAGCTGAGTATTCACCTGGAACTCTTTTCCTGTCCTTCTCTTATTTATCTTCACTCTTTGTATATATTTCTGTGTCATGCCAAATGATTCCCCTAGATCCGTCGTCTTCTGCACTACTCTTTCTAGGTTTTGTTTTAATTGTTCCAACATGGGTGTGTTGTTAACAATTTTTAGAAATAGATGGAACCATTCTTCAATTGTAGTACCTGTATTGGCTTGGTTTTCATCCCCTTCCTTCGATTGTGGCATTTCGATTCCTTTGCTTCCCCCAAGCTGGGAAATTTTTTTTGCTGCCTGTTGAAATAATTGCTTCTATTTTTCTGGCTTGAATGTTGGCTTTGGAGATGCTGGTCTTGCCAGATTTATCGGGTCCATATTTTGTGCATTTGCCCCAGTTCGCTTGCCTCCCCACGTCACTATAGCTACGTTATGCATGACTTGAGCCTCGATTATTCTTGGCTCGGCATTTACAAGATTTTTTCCTCTTTGTCTGGCCCTTTCTTCCCATATTTTGATGAGCTCTGGGCAGTCTTCTATTTTGTGCTTGTTAACCCTGCACTGAGAGCACCAGGGTCTTCTAGGAAGTGGACATTTCATAGCCACATGGCCCTCTTGGTCATAGTTGTAGAATCATACCGGTCCTCTTCCTCCCACTCGGCCTCCTCTCATGCCTCCTCCTCATCCTCTAGGAGCCTCATTCACTCTATATGAAGGCCTATCTAACCGTTCCGCCAAAGCATCCAGAGCTCTGCACTGCTCTGTGATGTGCGTGGTAGATGCATAGAACTCATAGTATACGTTGTTCGGGACATTGGAGTACTTTTTCAATATGGGGCATAGGCGGGGTGAGTGGCCCATTCTTTTGCAGATCTCGCAATACTCAGTCATCGCTAAATTTTGTTGCGTGGGGAACCCTGTGTATGGGTGTTGTGGCAGATATAATCCTTGGGTGTTTATTTGCGCTACCCCTCCTATTGGTGGAGCTCCTGGTGCCCCTGTTGCTGGCGTTACCATGTTCTGGCCTTGCAATCGAGGACATTCGGTTACCACTTGTCCTTCCATTAGACAGTGTGTACACCATACATTTGGCCTCGCTAGACGCATGGGTTGAATTTCCTTCAATTTTTCTATCAAACTAGTTATTTGATGTTGTAGTCCTAGTATGGAAGGGTCCTGAGCTGATGCCCCTCCTTTAAATTCTTGTGGGTATCCCGCCATGGCCTCTATCTTCATGGCCTGTTCTAATGCATCTTGCAACGTCTTGATCTTTTGTTGTTTCAACAGGGTTCTTGTCAGCGAGAGAAGGGCCTTGATAAACCAATCCCTTTAGTGATTGGGATCAATCGGATAGCTGAGTTTTCCAACCGTATCCTTGAATCTCCTCATTAGATCCCATGCAGTTTTCCCTTCTCGCTGCTTGATCTCCCACATCTCTGATAAACCCTGCTGATTTGTTTGGGGTAATTTGAATTACTTCACGAAATCCCTTTTTACATCGTCTAATGCTAGGTTCTAATGAGTCTTAGACCACTTTATAAACCAGTGTAGAACTCTCTCCCAGAGAGTATTTTGAAATTCTACCAACTTACCTATGTCTGGTGTCTGTTGAGCCTTCCATATGGCCTCATAGAGGTACCAGTTTTGTTCCACATCATACTTCCCCCTCCCAGAAAACTCTAGGTACCGAGTAAACGAACCTACCATGCTTCCTTGTATGGGGTTTACTAGAAAAAATCCCCGTACTCCTGGCTGTGAGATGGTAGTATCAGTATTGTTGCTAATGTGTATTACTGTTGTGGACTGAACGCTATTTGACTTACTTAATTCCCGTAACTTAACAAAAATTTTACCTAGTGGCTGATAGAGTACCATGGGAAGGTTGAGACTAGAGCTACTTGAACTTTGGGGAATAGAGTTACTTGGGATTATGGGTGTCGGCTTTTCTCGGAATAGTTGCTCCATCGCAACATGCAACTCCACATCGGACGTCTCCTCGGGGCGTGCATCATTTATTTCATACTCCTTTCCCTTTTCTGCTTGGGTTGGGCTCCTATACACCTACCACACTTCCTTGGTGGTCCCCCGTATATCCTGGGAACTCGTCTGACCTTCCATATGCTTCGTCATCTGAGGCGCCTCTCCTTTGTCTCTCCTTTTCCTTTCTTGTCTTTCCAATTCTTTCATAACCCTTTCTCGCCACTTCTCGGCGAGTTGCGCCCTCAGATGTGTTCGTCATTCCCTTAACCTACTGGAGGTCTCGGCATCCATATCCCTATTCCCCCTTTTCAACTTACTTGTAGCATCTCTCCTTCAGTCCCTTCCCCCAGTACTGGAGGTTTAGGTCTCCATCTCAGCTTTTTGGAACTCCATCAATCCTTCATCCATCATCAAAGCCTTGATCCACAGGGGGATCTCCCTCAACATTCCTCTGCATAGCCCTGATCTAAATATGTCCTCCGCTTTCGAGAAATACTGGTTGAATTCAGCTGCGAACTCTACTATGTATCCTTCCAAGGTAGATTTCACCCAAAAATATACATCTCGGGTTAAATCAGTATCTAACCGGTGGAGTGCTACCAGATCTGAGTGCACCCACTTGCGACAGACCTTCTGAAAACCTCTCAGGATTGCCTTGGTCTGTAATCTCTGCAACCAGTTGTAGAGCTCCTCAGGAAACTTTCCCCAAAATATCTCGTAGATATCACTAGCGGACTCAGAGAATAGAATCTGGTTCTTAACAGTCTTATGTTTTTGCTATCTCACTTCCGCTTGCTAAGTTATGAACTGGTCTAGATGGTCATCCCACCATTTCCGTATTTCTTTCTCGAAGATCCGTGATACCATGATCGAACTCCAGAATGAGATTTCAGGTCTCGGCAACAGAACCATTTGTTGGCAAGAAAAGAGGTCTCAAGGGGAGACCCACGTTCAGAAAGGTGGCCAACAAGGGTTACCGCAGTAGTCTAGCATAACGCTGACATTTTCACCCTGCTCCGAGGAACAAAGAGTCTCACTCGAGGCGTGCCTCAACCTTACTAAGGCTGGGATTGGATCAGGTATCGATCAAGCGTGGTAAATGTGCAAACCATCCATAACTTAAGTATTTCGAATAAGTGTAAATACCAGATAGATAATAATACTCATGAACTTGATCAGAATGATAACCAAAAATTCAAAATAGCCATATATCCCACTAAACCATAACAAAAGACTATTACATCACTCCTCATAGCGTGCCTGGAAGAACTGATTACAACTGCATTACAAGATATAGAACAAAACAATGAGAGAGGGAGAGAATAGAGCAACATGAACAGAGCTCTCCTACGGCTCCTGCTCCCTGATCCCTACTGAGCCAACCCCCTCTTTCCATTGATTGGCTACCTATTTGTTCCATCGCTAGTGCGACCGACAGTTCTTCCTTATTTTCTGCTCGGCTGTTTGCTACTTTCCTTGATTGTTGGGAATCCCACTGATTGTCTTATGCCGCTTCCCTTTGCCATCTGTACCTACTTCCACAACAGTCGCACCATCTTCCATTCACCTCTTTGCAACCATGACAGCTCTCTATCTACCGTGGTTGCGCTCCGCCACCTGTTCTCCGCAACACAAAACTGTTTAATTTCAAAACAAGGGCCCCAACACCGGCACCACCACATGATCCAGGTGTGGATCCTGATGACGATCAGGGCATGCCAGATGTCAAGGATAATCAGGAGGCCGATGCAGAGTGACCTGCTCCTATTGGTGCACCAGTACCACCTTTTTCTAGGTGCGATCGGTTTGATAACAGATACAAGATGGAGTTGAGTGACCAACTCACTGCATTGATTGTTGAGGCGGGCATCAGGCCCAGTAATATGAGAGACATACAGGCCGATGGTAGGCTATTACATATGTGGAGAGGCATGCCATGTGACATTTATAGCCTAATGTGGCATGTTGTAGGAGCTATGACCTTAGTTACGCGGTTGAGGAGGACCATTGCACGTTATAGTCGTGGTCAAGATGCAACACGTGATTGACAGTCTGCGAGTAGTGACTCACATCTAATGATCATTCACCTTACCTCACGCCAGATGAGCAGTCTCCACTAACATCGAGCAGCAGTCATCATGGAGAGCAGGCTGGACCATCGACCACGTCTAGTCAGCAGCCTGTAGCATCCAGCAATACTCATGATCATGAGAAGGCTAGACCATCGACCGTCGAGGCTGTACCATTGACTGAGAAGGCCTCTACTAGTACTACTATTGATGATGTACCACCAGTTGATCCATGACATTTATGTTACAGTTGTATATTTTTGACATTATTGATTATATATATATATATATATATATATATATATATGTATATATGTATATGTGTATATGTGTATATGTTATATATATATATATATATATATATATATGGTCCATGTATTTTATGTTCATGTTGTAGTTGTACTTATTTACACGTTGGTGATCATCATGATGTGTATATTTTTAGGTTGTGTATGATATGTACTTCATTTAATGTGCAGCTTGCAGATAGATGTGTATGTGATAGCAGTTATTTCACATTCGATGTATATTTGATGTTTGTGCTGTGATGATGTTAATATATAATGTTAATTGTGTTTTGTTAGATGATCATGATCACGATGATGTTAGCGATTTTGAATGTGTTTTTTAGTCAAATATGATGTTTGTACGATGGTTATCATGAATGTGATGTTTATTAATTAATTTAATATTAAATGATCATGATATTGTAAAATTGTAATATTTGTAATTCTAATTGTATGTAAAATTCTAAAATTGTAATTGTAATGGTATATGTGTAAATTTGTAAATTTGTAATTGTAATTTTATTTTTTTAATTTGTAAAATTGTAATTGTATATATATGTAAAATTCTAAAATTGTAATTGTAATTGTAAGTGAAATTGTAAAATTGTAATTGTAATTGTAAAATTTTAAATAATTGTAAAATAATAAATCTAGAATAATATGAATTAATGTAACATAATAAAGTTTAGAAAATAATGAAAATAAATTCATGTACTTTAGAATTATCATTATTTTATTATGATCTTAGATACAAAACAAATAACTAATTTATACCGTATGCCATTTCTTTTTAGATCAACATAATTGAAAATTATCTAGTGAAATATTAATTTTAACATTAACATAATGAAAATTACCAAATTAATTCAAAACAAATATTATAATGTTTCGAAAAACCCATCTTAAAAAGTATAAATATTGATGAAATAATACAGGTACCATATCACTCTCAGTTCTCATAATCACCCTCATTATCTTCCAACTCGCATGGCATGATAACATTATTGTTCTCAAAAATATGTTTTGATCTAGGTTCATGTGTCAATATGAACCACCAATCCCTATCCAACACATCTGGATAAAAAAAATATCTGGTTGCAGTGTTTGGGGAAAACATAGGGCTCCTTAGCTTCATCCCACATCTTTCTAGAGTTGATACATATCAGCCTACTATCACGATCTTCCTTTACATTATTCCGATCAAAGGTGTCCCACCACTTGCACCTAAAAATAACACATTGGAAAGAAGAGAAATCCACTTCAATGATCTCTTGTATCTTTCCAACGTAACCTAACGTCCCTTGTTCTAGGTTTTGATTACGGTGGCTAGATTGACTAGATTGATCGAACTCGACTTCCACTCCACAGTCTTGTGTGATGTTTCCAGCATCGACATTTTCTGTGCGAAAATGGTGTCCGTATGCCCACATAGATGGGAACAAATGAACCTATTATAAAAAAGTTAAAAAAATCATGGTGTCATGTGACTTATAATAACCCAACAGTTAAAATATGAAATATAGATGCTTATAAGTTTCAAATTTACATATAAATTAAAAAAAAAATTACCGAGTTTTTGCACCCAATCCCTACGTTTAGCACATCCTCTTCAGCACATGGGTAACGACTGGTTGCACTGTATTTCTCTCTGAATTGGTCAGCAACCCAACTCTTGGGGCATATTTTTGGCATATTTTCTTTTAAATGATCGGGATAAGGCACACTTCTACCATTCAACTGTCTGAATTCTTTCCTGTCACTATCCCATTCCATCCTCTTTTGTTCATACAATGCGACCCACGGTTGTGTCGCTTTAGAATTGTGAAGAATGAATTTATTGATTGCTTCAATTTATGCATTCACTGATGAAATCAAACTGACATTATATAGTACTTAGAGATCAAAATATACATTATATTGAAGTTCAACATGAATATTAACTTGTGTAAATTTAAAAAATTATAAGTCGCTTACTCTTTATCAAGCACTTTTTTCCACTCGTTTGGAGCAACCCCCCTTCTCTTTTGTCTTCATCCCTTTCATCGTCCCAAATCACCGCACTTGGTCTGTTGTCGATCTGCTTAATTTACTCACTGGCATAATAGAAAGACTCATACGATATGTACCCCTCTGCCATAGACCCCTCGGGGTTTTCCCTTTGTCGAACAAAACTTTTCAATTTCTTCATGTACCTCTCTAAGAAGAAAATCCAATGACAAGAAACCACCCCAACTAATTCAACCTCATCTACAAGGTGGATTATAATATGAACTTGTAAGTCCATGAAACGTGTCGACAGTTCCTTTCAAACATACAAACAATCTCAACCATATCTTGACGCCACCGTGGAATGCTAAACACATGAATCTCCTTTGATGTGATCCAATGTACAAATGTATATAATTTAGATATGGCACATCTTAGGTCTTGAGGGAATTCATGTTTCACACACCCATGCACAAATAAAGGATAATGGAACCGCAAAGTTATAAACACTTGAAATAATATACAAAATTAGTTATGTTTTATGATCCCCGCATGGGATAAAATTTATTAATATAACAAATAATAAAATCATGCTTTTGACATTATACGTACTCTTATAATATTCAAATGGTCATGCGATTTCAACCCCGACAAATGGTCATCCATGGTGAAGCAGCGTTGTAGTGAAGACTCGTATGAAGTTGGCACCCTCACACCCATTAAAACTTCCTTTGCCAAAGAAATATATTTTTTTTTAAAATCCATGGGACATCACCTTCTTTGAAAAACCATGAATTAGAGGGACCAACACCTGCCTCTGATTTCGTACTTTCTAATCGTCTTGGCCAATGTTTCTTTTTAGTTTTTAAAATAATAAGATCTTTCCTAACAACCAATGTGTCACTTTTTTTTGATGATATGTGCCTCCATAAAGAAGTTGAAACATTTTTAAATATATGCATGGGATCTAATAAGTGGGTAATCTTAAGATGCTCCCAACATGGGAGGTTATAAAAGATAGATTTCCTTTTCATCCCAATGGTCAATTTATCAGCATAGGTGTCAAATAATTCTGGACCATCGAACATAGGCTCCCCATTTGAATCGAACATTTCTATGAACTACTTCTCCTTCTCTCTCTCATATGCTCTAAGCCACTCAGCTGGTGTCATTATTGGAGGCCTTTGGGTTCTCTCTCGTTTACCATTGAAAGCGGATGTTGTTGTTCTATAAGGGTGTTCTTCTAGGAGGAATAACTTGGAGCAATCATACATTGGATTTCGTAGGTCCTTGGACCATCTAGCTTTTAGAGAAGGTCCACAACATTTACATCCAAAATACCCTTTTGTTACAAGACCTTTGAGATTATTGTATACAATTAATATGCATGGCACATTAAAGAATATCATGAATATCATAACAAATATTACAACGAATTAAATAACTAATATGTGTAAGAATATTGTTACGTATATAAACAAATCAATAAATTAAACATGTAATTTACCAGAGAAAACTCCTAAGCCTAGATAATCATGTGTCGTGTGAGTCGCATATATTCCATAAAACATAAAACTCCTCTTTGTTGCAATGGATCTTGATACATCATATACATTTATCCCATCCCATAATTACTTCAATTCATCTACTAGTGGTTGTAAGTAGACATCCATATTTATCACTTGTCTTCTACCAGGGACTATGAGAGCCAACATAAGATGTTCATTCTTCAAGGACAACCATGGGGGGGTATTATTATTGATCACTACTACAGGCCAAATAGGTTTTTTGGTGTTATGTAGGGAATATGGGTTGACGCCATCCATGGCTATGTTGAGTCATAGACTTCCTACTTCATCCTTAAATGTTTCAGGCCATGTATCCTCTATATGCTTCATGGCTATTGAATCAGTTTGAATTCACATAACTCCCAACTCACTTCTATGTGAGGCATGCCATCCCTACAACATAGCTAATTATTTGCAATGAAATAGCCTTTGAATCCATGGGATTATAGGCATGTGCCTCAATATCTTAAAAGGAGGACCAGTACATGATTTACCCTGCTTTTTTTATTTACCATACTTGTCATGCCCACATTTCGGACACATCTCTTTTTCTGCATATTCTCCTCTATATAGAATAAAATCATTTGGACATGCATGATATGATATGTACTCAACACCCAACATTTGCAACAATTTCTTTGCCTCTTCGTAGCTATTGGGCAAGACATTATCACTCGAAAGAACCTTATCTTTTAATAACCTGTAGTTGGCGATCATGGAAAAATATATTAATAAATGTACATTAATGTCGATATAATTATTAACGTTCATAAAATTTACGATTTGTAATGTTCATTGAAGTGTACTGATTATATTTCAAATTTATATAAGGGAGTAATTTATGGTAACTTACCTCAAAATTTCCGAGAAACATGCATTTGACAAGCCAAACTTTTCTTTTAAGTTGTACGGTAACATCATTGTCCCCAAATGGGTAGACTTTTACTGACTGTCGGGTCCAAAGAGAGGGGTGGTGAAAGCAAATTTAAGGCTTTCGAAAAAGGTGTTAGCAATATGAGCATCATCCCCTATTTGATCATCGTTTTGGAATGCATCTAAAAACATTGTCTCCATGGCAGTTGTATCCCTTAAGTAATCATCCATACCAACCTCTATTTGATTGTCTCCATTGCCAACTTGTGAAGAACTACTATTTTTGTAGTAATTCCTAATTGGTGAATCTGGATGTAGCAAGAATTGAATCGGTGGTTGATTCAACCATTCTTGGTATTGTTCCCCTCCAATTTTTTCTCTTAATTCATTATTCTCTCGATTTTACATTGTTGTCGGGTGCAACGAAAAATGGTAGGTAGGTCGCTCATCATCACTAGAATCCTAATAATTTAAAAAAAAAATTGAACATGTTTAGTGCAAAATATATGATATCAATTAGTAACCACGTTGGCAATATTGCATAATTATAAATTGGTTTGATGTTGAAATAATTACATTAATCAATATACAAAACAATTATAATTATTACCATCATTGTCTCGGGATTGTGGCTAGAAGATGCAATATTGTTACAACTGGCTTTGTGAAGCGGTTGTCCATTTTCATCTACCAAATGTGCCTTGCGGTATGCAGCTCCTGACAAGAGCCTCCGATGTTTTGTAGTTGTTTGAATATTTTGTGCATCTGAACTCGATGTTGATCTGCATGAACCTGCAAATTTGTATACATTATAAATTTAATTAAGCTGTGCATGATTGACATGGATAAAAAACATAAATTCAATTAGATAATGAAAATATAAATAAAATTTAAAGTAAATATTACCTCTCGAGATGGATAGGGAAAATTTCGATATTTATATTATATGATGATTTTAACAACGTTTAATATAAACTTTATTATGCATAAAATTATACAAAAAATGAAATACGTTCAAAAATAAGTATTCAAACAATCAAAATTCCAAACCTCTGGTGATTCAAACCTTGTAGCATAGAATTTCAAACGATCTCGTGATTAAAGTTTATTGTTTTTTTTACCTTTTCTGCAGTTTTTTTTTACACAATTAAAAAATAAATTAAAAAAATCAATGTTTATTGTTTTTCTTACTTTTTCTGCAGTTTTATTACGTAGTAAGAAAAAAATTTCAATTTATTTTTCATTTTTAGAAACAAAATAAATAAATAAAATCCATTTTTAAAAACAAACCCTACATTCTTTTTGTTTTTGCCCTTTCTTCTCCCTCTTTCTGTGATTTCAAAATTTGGACTTTTCAATTTAGATTTATAGGTTTTGTATTGCTAAATATAGGCCAAAGACATCCAATCCACGGGACAACTTGCATAGTCGGATTCCAATCCATGTCGGCCCTTCGGTGAATTTTAGAAAAAACATATTTTTTTTTTAATTAACCCCGTATAACCTAAGCATGGCAGTGCGCATTGTATTATCAGTGCACCCTGAGAATGTGTGTATTTATATATATATATATATATATATATATATATATATATTAGTGCGCTATATGGCACTAGTGCACTATTTCATTATGGCGCACCGTGAACATGTTGTTTCGCAAAAAAAAAAAAAAAAAAAATTTCCATTTTAGAAACAAACCCTACATTCTTTTAGTTTCTTCCCTTTCTTCTCCCTCTTTCTGTGATTTAAATATTAGGGCTTTTCAATTTAGATTTATAGGGTTTGTATTGCTAAATATAGGCCTAATACATCCAACCCACGGGACGACTTGCATAATCGGATCCCAATCCATGTCGGCCCTTGCATGGATTTAAAAAAAACAGATTTTTTTCATCAGTGCACCCAGCTTAACCTAGCGCACAGGTACGCTGTATTATCCCAGCGCATCGCGAAAGTACTATGATAAAAAATTAAAAAACAAAATATTTTTTTATCAGTGAGCCATATGTAACATATGGCACCAGTGTGCTATTTCATTATGGCGCACCGCGAACGTGTTGTTTCGCACAAAATAAAATAAAAAATAAATAAATCCATTTTAGAAACAAACCCCACATTCTTTTTGTTTCTTCCATTTCTTCTTCCTCTTTCTGTGATTTCAGAATTAGGGCTTTTCATTTTAGATTTATAGGGTTTTTATTGCTAAATATAGGCCTAAGACATCCGACCCAGGGGACGACTTGCATAGTCGGATCCCAATCCATGTCGGCCCTTGCATGAATTCAAAAAAAAATAAAAAATTCATCAGTCCGTCCAGTGTAACCTAGCGCACCGGTGTGCTCTATTATCCAAGCGCACCACAAAAGTACTGTGATAAAAAATTAAAAAGAAATTTTTTTTATCAGTGCGCCATATGTAAAATATGGCACCGGTTTATGCTACAAAAACTAACACTCGACAATTTTTATTATTTTATCTATGTTAATCAGTGCAGTGGTTAACATGTAACACACTGGTGCTCCTTGTTGACACAGAGCACTGTACAGTCTACTATATTGTTTGTGCGGTGCATTTATAATACCTCCACGCACCAACGTCGGTGCGTACAGAATGAATGGCGCACCGATTTCTTGAGGTTGTTTTTTTACCTGAAAAGTTGAAAATTTATTTATACATATATTACTGAATGATATGGTACAGGTTTTAGATTGATAAAGAAATTACTGACAAAAGATCAAGTAACAAAAATACTGATAACACATCAAGAAAAGCAAAAAAGGAAAGTTCTTTGTAAATTATTTACAAAAAATATTATTTTTGAACTATATGTAAGTTCAATTAATATGTATTGTTTATAGTGTATCATGCAGAGCCAAAAAATGACAAAGCTCGATAAGGTTATTTCTAATCTAGGACCAGAAGAGCGTAAAAGCTTGATGGAAAAATTGCAAAAGGATGAGTCAAGTGAATGAAAAAATACTATCGATCCAATATGAGTTTATTTTTTTAATTTTAATTAATAATATACTTAAAATTATTAGATAACATGTGTAAAAAAATCTATTAATTCACATTTGTTTAATGTTCTACAAGGACCAACAACTCAGAAAAGGAATGCTGTTCTAAGAAAAGAAAAAAAATAGAACATGCAAATGAAAATGAATTGCTTCTTAGCTCATCTGGAGTGGTGCTGGAGGTTAACGAAAGGGGGAAAAACTTTTACAAAAGTTTGAGGGATCTAGTGGAACAAATGTATAGACGTTATTTCCACTTACAATACAAAAATCAATCCAATGATTCCAAGAACCAAATTTTATCTACTTCAGGAAGAGTTTATTGCTCATGAAGAATTGGGCAAGTAAGATAAATATGGGCTGAAGTCTGCAGACATCTGAGAAACCTTCATTAAAATTAGAATCCAATGCTGCGAAAAGAGGAAGCATGGCATGAGGACGAGATTTACTCAAGTTTTGTTGAGTTTGGTAAATTTTATTAATGAAATTACTATTTTAAGAGATTGTAAGCTACCTCATTAAAGTATATATGGTCAACCTACTATAAAAATAGGAAAGTTCATGATTTTAGAAAACTATTACGAGATCCTAAGAGAAACGAATGGATCTGAAATGATCCATTCCATGTATTATGTTCTATATAAATTATAGCTTTTGGAATAGTGAGAGAGATAGGGGCTGATGCAACGTAAAGACCAGAATTGGCCTTCGTAGCCAATTGTGTACAAACAGGCTCAGCCAAGAACCATACTACAATATTGTTCTGGAAATGGAATTTGTTTTCTTTGTAACTGTATTTGCGAGAATTAAATAGAGTTTTGATTCTTGTTTATTATATTTGTGCGTGTTTAAAATCAAGACTATGTAACCCTTTAATGCTGGATTATAATGCAACATTAGATGATATTTGTGTTATTGAGAGTAATATTGAACGTTTGATGACAAAAATGATGAGGAACTGAAACATTGATGGTAAGCATTGAATTTTGAGGTAATATCACATAAATGGAATCTAACGAGGGGTTAGACATAACACCCCAACTTACCCCAACTTGCAGTAAACGTTTC
The DNA here is from genome assembly GCA_034641835.2 of Pinus albicaulis. Taxonomy (NCBI): domain Eukaryota; kingdom Viridiplantae; phylum Streptophyta; class Pinopsida; order Pinales; family Pinaceae; genus Pinus; species Pinus albicaulis. The sequence goes on along the minus strand of CM076584.1, from coordinate 368,670,633 downwards.
AGTGAATACGGAATGGTTAAAATATTTAAGAAAATGAATTATGATTGCAGGTCCGTCCGGGATTGGGAAATATAAGAATGAGATTTGAAGAGAATTCGATTCATGTTCAAGGAGTTATTTCTGGATCTGTTCCAGCAAGGGGTTAGAAAATTATATCTAGGTGAATTCGAGGACGTTCCATAAATGTTTTTATTTATTTATTTATTTATTTTTATTTTATTTTTTATTTTTTTATTTTTATTTTATTTTTTTCTGTAAATGAAATATTTCAACCAAATGTGGTCCCATAACCCACAGATCTACAAATTGGGAAAATTGCAGTTTTGCTACATTAAAGTGGTATCAGAGCGGGAAAAGATTTCCTGCAAGAAGGAGTTTGTGTGCGAAGGAAGAAGAGGTACAATTCTGTTGAAGATTGGTAAGCTTGGGGACTTTATATTATTGTGCAGGTGAGAAGATTGCAACAGCCTAGAGCCAGGAGTGCTCAAATGTTTCTAGAGAAGAGAGAACCAGAGAGATGCCAAAATATTGTGCTCAGCAGAGAGAAGCTCGGTGAGGTATCATGTAGCAAGGAGGATTTGCTATGGTAGAGGTTTTGGTTGCATCTCACGGAAATATCATGAAGGAAATTCTACAAAGGATGTGGGTAGAATTTATAAGAGATGAAAAATACATATGACCAGGAGGTCATAAGAAATTTTGTACCTCGGGAGTCTGATATAGGAGCATCTGAGCAACCTTCATTAAAATTGGAATCCAATGCTACGAAAAGAGGAAGCATGGCATGAGGATGAGATTTACTCAAGTTTTGTTGAGTTTGGTAAATTTTATTAATGAAATTACTATTTTAAGAGATTTTAAGCCACCTCATTAAAGTAGATATGGTCAACCTATTATAAAAATAGGAAAGTGCATGATTTTAGAAAACTATTACGAGATCCTAAGAGAAACGAATGGATCTGAAATGATCCATTCCATGTATTGTGTTCTATATAAATTATAGCTTTTGGAATAGTGAGAGAGATGGGGGTTGACGCAATGTAAAGACCAAAATTGGCCTTCGTAGCCAATTGTGTACAAATAGGCTCAGCCACAAACCATACTGTAGTATTGTTCTCGAAATGGAATTTGTTCTCTTTGTGACTGTATCTGCGAGAATTAAATAGAGTTTTGATTCTTGTTTATTATATCTGTGTATGTTTAAAATCAAGACTACGTAACCCTTTAATGCTGGATTATAATGCAACATTGGATGATATTTGTGTTATTGAGATTAATATTGAACGTTTGATGATCAAAATGATGAGGAAATGAAATGTTGATGGGAAGCGTTGAATTTTGAGTTAATATCACATAAAGGGAATCTAACGAGGGGTTAGACATAACACCCCAACTTACCCCAACTTGCAGTAAACGTTGCAGTGAATACGGAATGGTTAAAATATTTCAAAAAATTAATTATGATTGTAGGTCTGTCCGGGATCGGGAAATATAAGAATGATATTTGAAGAGAATTCAATTCCTATTCAAGGAGTTATTTCCGGCTCTGTTCCGGAAAGGGTTTCGAAAATTATATTTGGGTGAATTCGAGGACATTCCATAAATGTTTATTTTTCTGTAAATGAAATATGTCAACAAAATGTGGGACCATAACCCACGGATTGGGAAAATTGCAGTTTTTTTGCATCACTTTTAATAGAAAAAACATACAACAACAAAAAAGAAGGAATGAAAAAGTAATATTCATTTAAACGTTTGTATAGAATTATTTATAAATATCACTTTTGTTATATTTAATTTTCATATATCAATAAAAAATTAGATAGTTTATTATCATGTTACATTTTCAGGAAGATTATGAAAATCTCAAAAGATGAACAAGCTGATATCAGAAATATGCCAGTAGGAATGTCCAAAAAGGTGTACAAGGAGATGGTCAAAGAAATGGACAAAAATGCATCTCAAGAGGAGTCATCTCAACAACAACGTGCTTCAAATGTAATATGTAATAATTGATTTTTTCAATCATTAAGTACAATAAATAAACAATTTAGCATTAAATATTAATTTTCAAGTATTTTCTTGTAGAAAAGAAAATAAAATGGAACCCATTTAGCACATAAAATAGGACGACAAGGAAGAAAAGGGTTGATATCTAAGTTTGTGAGTAATCGTTACTGCCTTATAACAACTTAACTAGATTTCATTTTTGTATTTTTTAAGTTGTTTTTCAAAAATCATCACTGAATGTCTTCAAACAGATGCTAACATACAAAGAAGAACCATCAGACGAATTTATTTAAATTGAGTTAAATATGGGTTGTGAGTATATGTTGGCATATCATAAATTAACTGTGGAATTTGTAAGCATCTATCGATCTTGTTTTACTTAGCTCCATCTATAATTAATAGAACAAAAAAATATTTTATATTAAATATATGATTTGTTATGGGCTATAAAACTTGCAGGAAACAAAGTACGGAACTATGCCAACAGTTGAAATCTTGAAAGATGGCATGTTACATGGTTTTGAATGAATGTGTATAGTTTATGAGTCAATTGTTGCAATGGTACGTCATTTCTTATCAATTTGCACTGATGTATATTAATTAATATTGCAATTTTCATTATTCTCACCAATGTATATACACTCGTTACAGTTTATTTTTATGTTTGTAGATGGAAGGTGAAGAAGAAGAAAACAATCAACACCATGAACAAAACATTCCATAAAATAACCCAAGTCGTGGAAGTAGCTCTAGCAGTGACAACAGTTCAAGCGAAGAATGATGATCACTATGTATGGATATCAAAGCGAGGCGTTGCACTTTTGAAATATTATCCTGTGAAATCAGACATTTTGTTTAATGTAATGGACATAGTGTCCCAATTGAAAGATAAAGGGATACCAATAACTGTCCCATATTCTATGACAAAGACTGTCTTATATATATATATATATATACTCTCTCCATTATACAACAGAAATGTAACACCACTAATTAAATTTATGGATGATTAAACATTATAATGAAGAGATGTGAAATTTGATGATATGATATAACAAATTAATTCAAACATCACATTCAAATGCACTAATAAAAATTTAATTCATATGAATGTTGTTATAAGATATATATGTGTCGACTTTTGATGAATAATGAATTTTAAAAAATCACAATAATTATGATATGATATAACAAATTAATCCAAACATCACATTCAAATGCATTAATAAAAATTTAATTAATATGAATATTGTTATAAGATGTGTCTACTTTTGATGAATAATGAATTTTAAAAAATCACAATAATTTCACTATCACAGGTCGATGTTTTAAAAAATACAAAATGAAAGCCGATGCGTGTCAGTTACTATACATCGGTGCGTTTGTATTTTGAAGCGAACCAGTGTGTTTCTACGACCTATGGGCACTGCACAAATACCAAAACCAATTAAAAATATCAGTACATTTGTGCGGTACTGCGCACCAGTGCATTTATGTGGAATTACACATTGGTGCATTTTTAAAACCTCTGGGCACCGCAAAAATACTGATATCAATTATAAATCTCGGTGCATTTGTGTGATACTACGCATCGGTGCGTTTATGTGGCTCTATGCACCGGTGCATTTGTGTGATACTGCGCACCGGTGCGTTTCTATAAGTCTACGCACCAGTGCGTTGAGATAACCTATGGGCACAACACAAATCCCAAGGCCAATTAGAATGGCCCCATGCGTTGTATCACCAACACTGCGCCCGGTGCGGTTTTATACCTTGACATCCCAATGCATGCTCCTCCAACTGGCTCGGTCCACCTTCTACATGTACGCACCGGTGCGTTGAAGCCCGAGTAGCACACCGATGAAAAAAACATCCGTAATAACCTCTGGCCACCATTTTTTTTTATTTGTGTTGATTTCCGTTAAAAGATCCACCAAAACCTCCGTAACCATAAACAAATGTTGTAGAAAATGTTTTTTTGACAATTTTGGCCAATTTTATAACACTAAAAACCTCCTTTATAACCTCCGCTAGAGGGTCTTTTCCTTCTAGTGATTTTCCGTCCAAACCTCGAACCCTAGGGCTTACAGTACCTCTCGAGCTACTAAAAAATAAGCACTCCATCTTAGTGAGGTAGGTACTTTCAATAATAGCAAGTAACTCATCAACATCATCACTACTCACAACACTCGCCCAAATCTTAGCACTCACCACTGTAGTAATCCCTATAGCATGCTATGCCTCTCTCGAAAGTGTCGATATCACTGGAAGCATCCTAATTCTTCTTTTTCTTCTAAAATTTCTTCCACTCTCTCCATGATTCCTTCTTGGAAGTTGTATAATCCTCCTTGCTCCCCAATTTCCATGTGCTCTTGTTGGGCTGCAAATTCTCCCTCTGAATCTGCAAGCTCTTGCTAGAACTAAACTCCCTCTAAGTCTCTATAACATGGACCTTATTTTATGGAACCTGAACCCGAACCTTTAAAGCCTACACCTGCACTTGCTTCTCTGGTATGTACACCTGATCCACCTGCTTCTTCTTCCCATGATCCACACGCTTTCCTGTCAACCTATAGAGAACATGCTCTCTAACTCCTAGCATAATCCTTGTGGAGCTAGAGCCTCTAGGTCTGAGTATTTCCTTCCCATCCTGGAACAAGACCTCAAACCCCTTCTTCTCGATCATCGAGATATATGTCACGCTATATTTGAGTCCTAGTACAAATAGTACATCCTGGACCCGCATCACTCATCATGTCTCCATCCTAAATGGCAACACTCTCGATCCTCAGATCTCCTTCTGATTTTTTTCACCCAACACCATGTGCAACTTTGAGTCCCATTTAGCTAGAGTCTTGAAAACCTCCTGTGACCATGTCATATGTTTCGTCGCACCACTGTCCACGTACCATCCATACTCATCGACAATACCCTGAAAGAAATGAGAGATCATATAAAATTCCTCCTCCTTTAATATCTTATTGAAAGCATCTATCTTAGCAAAAGTGGCAACACCAACGACCTGCTTCCCTTTCCTATTCTCATCATCTCCCTTTTTCTTCATCGAACATCTCCGCAAAAAATTACCCATCTTGCCACAATTGAATCACTTGACCCTACTCAAGTCCTTTTTCTTACCCTTCATTCGTGTTTCAAGTGTCACACCCTCATATGCCCTCTTTTTTGAATGAATATCGTCATCTCACAACTCTTCCTTAATGAATTTGTCCCACAACCTATTCCAGTCTAGCAACTTATATCTGTAAATAATCCCTTTGATGAAGGGCTTCCATTCCTCGGTGAACCCTTTCAAGGAAATCCTCACCATATCATTATCTAAAATATTCACAACGATGGCAGTAAGCTCATATTTAAACTAAGATAATATTGTCAGATATGAAGTCACTCCTTCACCCTTTATCATCTTAGTGGAATTCAATTTATCCTCCAATACCAGTACCCAGTTCTCGTTCTTATTCTAGAAATTTTTTTGCAAAGCCATCCACATCTCATGTGCAATGTTCTTCCCAGAAAAATGAGGTATTAGGGGATCCTTTAGACCATATAATATGATAAATATCACCCTTGTATCCAAACCTTCGTACACTTCCAACTCCTTTGGTTCAGTTGGCTTCTTGATGGATTTCTCGGTGAAATTTCAGATCCTATTGACTTGTAAAACCAACTTGATCCTTTCCTTCCATGGACTATAGCTGGAAAATCGCTCCAACCTGTCCTCATACAAGAGACCATCTTGCAACTTTGACATTTTAGTGAGCCATTCACCTACAATGTGACCAACTCCCTATTAAGTTGTACTTATTTTTTCACTCTAATGATTCACTGTCTTCCAAAGTAGCTCATACATGCTCTGAAACCATGTTGAATTTCCACAATCTCGAGTTTAGTTTAGAATATTATAATTTCTGATGCTACCAAACCAAGAATCTCAACAAGAACTACTTTTCACACCGGAAAATATAAACAATTAAATCACATATGCAAAAGTATACACATTTTTTATAAAACATTGTATAATAATGTACAACCTAATCTTCGTTATATTAAACCAATATGAATAATACAATAGTCTATGGAATATAATATATAATGACAATAATGTTGCAGGCTTTATGTCTTATCTTGTCCTGTCAGCCCTTCACTCATGTTCTGCTCTCTAGCTTCCCCTTATTCCTTCAAAGGACAACACATAGAGACTCCAGGAGGGTTTTCTCCTATCACTGCTACAAGTCACGTCTGCTACAATGAACACGGGTTGATCCAATCTTCTCTATAGGTTGGCCAATATCTAAGCTCCAATCTGCCAATCTAGAAGTCACTTTTATCCATCAAAGTGATACACATTAGGATCCAAAATTCACCCAATCACGCAACAACCAATGTCCTTCTTGTATGTTTCTCTATGACTACTTTAGGTAGCCAACATGTTTCCCTCCACCAGTCCAATGACACCCAACACTTCACTATATGTTCTTCTCCTAGTTGAGGTCTCCAACTGCTCAATTTCACCTCAACACTTGGCACTTATAGGATGCTCATATGACTGATCCAAAACTGACCCAAAAACATGGATCCGAGACAAGAAAAACTACTCCAAATTTTTTGTATCATTGTTGTCCTTAAGTATTCCTGGTTAGGGAATTTTGCATGTTGCAACCACCCTAAAACACCCACACACAGTCCCTAAAAAATTTGTGGCTTTCCTTCACAAGCATGATTTGCCTCTATGCTAACGTTTTTGGCACTAATTAACCATCCAACAACCCTTCACATGCCCATCTTGAGGTGTTAAGTCTTGCGTCATATCAGAAAAGTCCTCAAGGCTTTGCGTCCTACCAAAATAACTGATGCATGTCCCTTAAAATTTTCCCCAACAGATCTGTGTCCCACCTTTGTTTTCTCGACCTGCCTATGGGAGAAAACCATCACGCCAACAAACACAAAAAGGATTCTAATCAACCCTTCTCCCTCACTCAAATGGTATTCTGCCTGCGGCCCAAACAGAGATAGGTATGTCAAGTTATTATCTCATCCAACGAGCTATTCTTAAGCTTGTGTTGCACTTTTGTATGTATCATAATGAGACACACACACCTTCTATTTATATTGTGATGAAACCAACTCCAAAAATAGAAGAAAAGAGAGATCAACGCCTTAGAAATAAGCCACTTCAAGGGGGAAACATCATTTACATTACATAAATGAACAATTCTTGGATGATAAAAATAACAAAACCTCCTTCTATATATAGGAGTCCATGGAGCCACAATATAATCCTAGCCAACCTAACAATAATAATGTAAGGGCACAATAATAACAATATTAAGGTTACAGGGGTATAACAATAACAATAAGGGGGTTATACTAATAACAATAATGGAATATACTAGTAATATAGGGACCTAACATGCCCCTCTCCAAAAAAGTGTTGCCCTCAACACTTGAGTAGCTTCAGGTGCTTCTGTATAAAATTATCATCCTCCCATGTAGAATCTTCAGTGGGTAAGTTCTTCCACTTGATGAGATACTCTGAAATTGATCGATTTCGTACTTGTCAATTTCTTGTTTCCATGACTGCTTCAGGTTCCAATATGATTTTTCCTTCCTCATCAAATTCTGGAAATATTGTTTGAACTAGAATTTTTTCCCCTATAACCTTCTTTAAGCATGAAACATGGAAAACTGGATGTAATCGCGAAGAAGCGGGAAGCTCCAATTTGTATGCCATAGTACCGATATTTTGAAACACCTTGTAAGGACCATAGTACTTTGGAGATAATTTATTATCCTTCTTAGTGTGCTTGAGGGACATTTGTTTATATGGTTGTAGCCGTAAAAAACCCAGTCTCCTACATCAAAAATTCTCTCGCTGCGATTTTGATCTCCCTGTTGTTTCATTCGATTTTGTGCCAAATTTAGGTTATCCTTTAAGAGTTGGAGAACTTCTTGTTGATGCTCGATGTGATCTTCCATTGCTTGAAACTTAGAATTTTCTCTTAAAGAAGATGTGATGGACAGTGGATGACATCCATAAAGTGCCATATATGGGGTCATTTTTGATGCAGTATGGAAGGAAGTGTTATACCACCATTCATCGAGAGGTAACCACTTGACCCATTATGTTTTCTATCAGATACAAAACAACGAAGATATCCTTCCAAAAATTTATTCACTATCTCAGTTTGACCATCGGATTGAGGATGATAAGATGAGCTATGAGCTAGTTGAGTACCCAAAAAAGAAAATAATTTCGTCCAAAAATTTCGAGTAAAAATGGGATCTTTGTCACTTACAATAATTGTTGGTTTTCCATGTATCTTTTGAATTGTTTCCATAAATGAAGTAGAAATTGTAATTGCTTTAAATGGACGAGATAATGCACAAAAGTGTGCATACTTGGTAAGTCTATCAACCACCACCATGATGACACTCTTTCCTTTGGACTTAGGTAAACCTGTGATAAAATCCATTGAAATATCCTCCCAACATTGACTTGGAATGTATAAAGGTTGTAGAAGACGAGGGGTCTTAATTGTCTCAACTTTATTTTGTTGGAAAACAAAACATTCCACCACAAAATTTTTAATATCAGATTTAAGGCCATCCCAAAAAAATTATTTCTTCACCCTGTGGTAAGTTTTTAAAAACCCTGAGTATCCTCCTAAAGGTGAAGTGTGCAATTCCAAAAGAATCTTTTGTTTTAGTTGGGAATTTTTGAAAATATATAAGCGATCTTTGTACCACAAGGAATCATTTTTCCAACTAAATGTATCGAATGTACTAGGATCTTGCTGCAACTTTTGAATGAGTGTCCACACTTCTTTGTCCTTCTTCCATTCATCCCTTGCTTCGGTTATCCAATCTGCTTGGATAATAGAAATGGCACAAAGAAATGCTTCCACCTCTTCATCCTTTCTTAAGAGTGCATCTGCAACAAAATTTAGCTTCCCTTTTTTTGTAAATGATTTCAAAGTCATTACCCAACATCTTTGTGACCCATTTTTGTTGCTCTTCTAAAGATAGTCTTTGTTCCAAAAGGTATTTAAGACTATCATGATCAGTTTTTACCTTGAATTGTCTTCCCAGTAGGTAAGATCACCATTTCTTTAGTGCATGTAGTATTGACAACATTTCCTTCTCATAAATATCTTTGTGTAAACACTTTCCTTTGTGTTGTGGATGATTTTGTCACCCTCCTAGAGACAGTCTAGAGTTGCCATAGACCAGTGCCTAGGACATCTTAGCATAGCAAGGAGCCCTTTATAGTTTGGGTTGTCAGTCCAAAAACTCACTTACTATCTCTTGCTTGAACAAGGAAATTAGTTTTGATTGGGACCAATCTCTCTCAGAAGCTGGTACAAAGATAAGAACAGTGTAGGGACATCATGTAAAACTCCAACACAAAGGCATCAGACAGTTAAGAGACCGCTTACTGTAAAGAGGGCCGATTCAAATAATATATCACAGAAATCAAATATCAGAGAGTGAGTGCAGTGAGGAAACATAAAGAGGATATTAGTTAACATGAGACTGATACCCAGATACACAACAGAACCACATAAGGGCATACCAATCTATGAATCCTTATATGACAATGGCGTTTTAAAAGCACCCTCCTCATGCAACTAATATAGATGAAAATATGGAAGAGATGATCATGGAACAATATATCATGACTAGGCCTATTTAAAGCACTTGAATAATTCCAGAAAGGGCACCAACAAATATGAATCCTTACTGCAAACTAGTGAGCCACTCGCATTCTAGAACATGATACAAGAAGATAAATAGCATGAAAGAAAATATTGTATTAACACATAAGAGAAATTACATACTGTGAGATACCAAAGACCAGAATCCTAGTCATAAAAATAATTCCCTCTCACCAGACTATTTATTCTAACCCTACACAAATACACGTATGCAAAAACCTTATCAACGTACGCTTTGCTGATATAAATCAACTTTTACCATGTCTTCTTTTCTGCCTTTATAGGAAAGATAGAGAATTCTTATATATGTAGACATGCATACTTAACACTCATTTAGCAAACGAAGAAAGAATTCGCGCCCACACTATGAATGACTAACTATAAATAAATGTACTTTACAATCTGTCTATAGAAATAAATGCTGGGAGATGAAAATCTCCTTATATACAAGACACAAATAATAAAATATATACAATGTGTTGCCCACCGAGGGAAATCACACGTAAGAGCCCGAGACACCTGCAATTTCAAAATCGTACTGCCTTTAGCTTTGGATTTCACGGTGCCAGAATAAATGCGGCGAGACCTTTCCGGAGGGTTCTGTAGGTTCATATCTTTGTCTTCTTTAATGGTGGTCATTTCTCTCACCTACCCTCAGCTTTTTCTTTAAATTTCACCAGCAGAATGTGTCCTTTTATGGGCCTTAAACCTTTCCAGCAGCGGCAGCGAATTAAAACATCTTCCTGTTATATTGAAACCTGCAAAACCCACAAAAATTAAAGAAATCCGACACAGATGGAGGCGGGGACGATGGATACATGGTTAACAGGGAGAAATACACAGGGTGGCGGAGGAAAGACGTTGGAGATTATGATTGAACAGAGGGACTGCGAAATTTACATGTAAAATTGTTTGGTCATGAGGAACAAATAAAGTGGAGGATATGAATAAAAACGCGCACACATACATATATATATGGCGGGGGGAAATATTTTGGGCGCACGGAAGCGAACACGTGGGAGTACGGGGGAACAAGTGGAGTAGCGACGTGGCGGAGTCAACAGGTGGGGAGACTATAGCGTGGGCCATTGGATTGCAAACACGGATCGACGGCTGAGGATTGACGGGAGTAGCACAACGGTGGGCCATATGATATAGCGAACACAAGATAACGGGCGGACAACTCTGGCAGATATCGACTGTCATATCGACATCGCCAGATCTGACGGTTTAAACAAATCCCGCTGACCGACGATCACATAGGCTTTAACGCGCGGGGGAAAAGTGGTTTCCCACCCGTACTGAGGACACGCGGTGGAAGACTTATGGCATCGCTAGCGTTCAGTTCAAAACCGCCAACCCGGTGGAAGCGGTGCGGGGGTTTACCACCAGTTTTCTGCAAGCGCGAGGCCCTTCACATGAAATGATCACCGCTCCGTTGATCTGGACTTTGATCGGACGGCCATGATCACGCCCGGAGTATGAACGATAAGCCCCCTTTCTTTTGGCCCGTGGTTCTCGGACTAAAGTCATGTGATGATGGCAGTAAGGGGGCTAGGGCCTTGGGGCTTCGACTTAATATAATTTTAAAAGTGGGTTTTTATCATTTGGACAGTGTATTTCGGAGCGGAAAAGGTGGCGATGGACACGACATGGGGATTTTTGATCACGAAGGATGTTTGCAGCAAATTTTAATGGGACCAGTGGTCAAAATTTAAATGGAAGGGGAAATATGTACAACATCGGCTCCATCTGGGGACGGCATGGTCGTCTTCGGGCATGTCGAGAACACGCAGACCACTGAATAGTTCACTCTGTTCTTCAATTCCCCTGTGCTTCTTCTTCAGGTAATTATCAGCATTCTTTTTTTAATAAAAATAAAAACCAAAACAATTTATATACAATATATACAATCAGGCACTCTCCACCTGGGTCAGAATTGGAAATAGGGCTTGAGGAATTGGCCATTCACAGGTGCATCCAACAAATCACCCTGTATATTTTCTAAATAAAAAGTGTTGTTTCTTCCCAGCTTCACTATTTTGAATGGCCCGAACCACAGCAGGTCAAATTTAGCATGCTTTCCCTTTTCTGCTCTGCGAACATCCCATTTGAGAACCAGGTCTCCAACTTGAAAATTTCTATCCTTTGCGTGTTGATCAAAGACATTCTTCATTTTCTCCTGATATTCTATCAGTCTCTGATTTACCTGGTTCCGTGTTTCTTCCAATTCTACCAATTGATTAATCCTCCTGATCATATCATCTAGTTCCTCTTGATTCTCCTGCATAAAACGTGCCACGGGCAAAGCCAATTGCACAAGGAAAACAGCAGCTCTCCCATATACCAGCTCATAGGGTGACTTCCCTGTTGCTCTTTTGCTGGTTATCCTATTTTCCCATAGAGAAAACTTCAATTGACAGTCCCAGTTTTTCTGATTTTCACTGATTGTTTTCTTCAAGGCCCTCACCAGGGTTTTATTAGATGATTCTACTAAACCATTTCCCTACAGATAATATGCTGTGGAATGAGTCCGGATGATATTATATCTTTGGCAGAAATTCACAAATCTGGCAGATTTAAAAGCTTGTGCATTATCAGTTACAATTCTAGCAGGACAGCCAAACCTAGATATGATAATTTCTTCCATAAACTTCATTATCACAGCATCTGTAGCGTTTCTTGTAGGTATGGCTTCCACCCATTTCGTGAAGTAATCTGTGGCCGTTAGTATCCATTTATATTGGCCACTTGATGGGGGATGTATTTCCCCTATAAAATCTAATCCCCATTTCTGAAATGGTTCATTTACATGAATATGAATCAAGGGCATAGCTGCTAATTTATGTCTTTCTGCGAATCTTTGGCACTTGTCACATGCTCTGACCCAAGAAAAAGTGTCTGTATACAATTTAGGCCAGTAAAAGCCAGCCTTCAGGATTTTGTGAGCTGTAGCCCTCCAGCTGTAATGCCCTCCACATATTCCCTCATGAAATTCTGTCATTATATCCTGCACTTCATTCTCGGTGAGGCATAACAGCAATATACCTAGAGGGTCTCTCCAGTAGAGCTGTCCATTGGCAATTACATATTTCTGTGATCTCATTCTTACAGCTCTGTACTTTATCTTATCACAACTTGGAGGACAGCTAAGTGTTAAAAGATATTCAACAATCTCTTTGTACCAAGGACCAGTTAGATATTTCACGTGTACCTTTTGAGTGGCCATCTCCAGTCCTTGCTGCTCCTCTCCTTTTTCAGATTCTTCATTTGCTATCATGGATAAATTAATGCCCAAAGCTTGATGATTTGATTCAGATAACATCTTGGCAAGTCCCTGTCCTTTAATCAGCTTAGTAGGCCTTATGTCTAAATCATATTCCTGAATTTTTACAATCCATCTTCCTCTTCTACCCTCGCTGTCTCCCTGAACCAGAATGTCTTTGACTGCTGCTGTGGGGACATATGCAGTAATATGAGATTGCAAAACGTATACTCTAAAGGCTTTAAGGGACTTAACCAGGGCATATGCTTGCTTCTCCAATATATTATATTTTAATTCAACATCATAAAGCACTTGACTGAAGAAAGCTATAGGCTGTTCATATCCCTCTTCATTTTTCTGCAATAACACTCTAGCAATTGTGTGAGGGGAAGCAAATGAGAAAATCATAAATGGCTTTTTGTAATCTAGCCCTGCCAGGACAGGAGCTTCAACAAATGCATGTTTTATCCTTGTGAATGCATCTCTAGACTCCTGGGACCATTTTACCTCATTGTCCTTTTTCAACATATTGGTTATATGCCTAACTATCTCTGCATAGTTAGGAATAAATCTTCTCAAAAAATTGATTCGGCCTAAGAACACCTGTACCTCCTTCTTATTCCTGGGCAGAGGAATGCTGTTTATTACTTCGACTCTCTTAGGGTCTATTCTCACACCATCTTTAGTTACGATGTGCCCTAAAATTTTTCCCTCATCTAATGCAAACAAAGATTTTTGAGGATTGAGGGAAAGGCCGTACCTTCTACATTTTTCAAAATTTCTTCTTAAATGCTCAATATGCTCATCATCGTTCTTTGAAAACACTGTGATATCATCAAGGTACACCACCAAGAACTTGTCCTGTTCTCCAACGAAGGCTATGTCCATTGCCCTCTGAAAAGTAGCTCCTGCATTAATTAATCCAAATGGCATCCTGGCATACATAAAGGTTCCCCATGGTGTAGTAAATGCAGTTTTCTTCTGATATTCTAGAAATACAGCTACCTGATTATAACCAGAAAATCCATCCATCATTGACATTCTGGATGCTCCCACTACTTTCTGCAGGATGTGGTCCATCTTAGGCAGTGGATAATTATCTTTCAATGATGCTCTATTTAAATTTCTGAAATCCACACAGAGCCTTATTTCTCCATTCTTCTTTCGAACAGGAACAAGGTTCGCTATCCATTCTGAGTACCTCAATGGCACGATTATTTTGGCTTTCAGTAATTTTTTGATTTCTTTTTCAATTGAGGGAAGCAGCAAGGGGTTTATATGTCTGAGTTTCTGCTTATAAGGCTTTGCATCTTCCCTCAATGGAATTTTATGCTGTATTATATTTACATCAAAAGTTTTTAGGTCTTGATAGGACCAAGCAAAAACATCTTTTTAGGATTGAAATAACTTCAAATATTTTTCTTTATAATCTTCTAGGACTCTTTTGGATAATTTAACAATTTTGGGATCAGCAGAAGTACCCAGATTCAGATCTCCTACTTGATCTTCTTCTGTCACTTTGTTTGGCTGCAATGGAATATCATCTTTGTTAAATAATCTTTCTAGAGGCACCAGCCCTCTAGGTATAACATTTCCTTTCAGCTGCAACACTCTATTTCCTGCTATATTCTCTTCCCATTTGTTTTCTGCGACATTTTCAGCTTCTTCCTCCCTTTCATCATCAATCTCGGTATTTGTAAATTCTCCCACTGTCTCCATGAATCTCTTCATTTGTTCATCATCTTCAAATACCTGCCAGTGCTTTATATTGTCTGGAATGGATGGTTTGTACCGTACCTCCACTTCATATCTTAAAAGCGGATTCTAAGGAGGACGGAATGTACTGGCAGCAACAGCAAGAGAGTCTGCTATTCTGTTTTGCTCCCGGGGCATGAACTGTATGTTAAATGCTGAGAAGAAGTTTTCTACCATGTCCCATACTTCGTTTCTATATGCTCTGAGCCGAGGATGCTTAGTTTGACACTCATTTTTGATCTGCCTCACTACCAGCTCGGAGTCTCCCAAGACTTTTAAACATTGGATGCCCATGTTTCTAGCTGTTTGCAGTCCCAACAGTAGTGCTTCATATTCAGCTACGTTGTTGGTAGCCTCATATTCTAGTTTGAAGGATAGTGGCACCCATCTTCCTGTAGGAGAAATCAACAATACCCCAGCTCCATTACCTTCCCTTGAATTTGCCCCATCAAAATGTAAAGTCCATACTTCTGATTCCTGATCTCCCTTAGGTTGCTCAGCTTGAATTTGACCAACAAGGGGCTCATGAGAATAATTTTTATTTTCTTCTAACATGA
This sequence comes from Pinus albicaulis, assembly GCA_034641835.2. Taxonomy (NCBI): domain Eukaryota; kingdom Viridiplantae; phylum Streptophyta; class Pinopsida; order Pinales; family Pinaceae; genus Pinus; species Pinus albicaulis. The sequence continues at coordinate 368,655,313 of CM076584.1, read as the reverse complement.
AACATGAGAAATCTCCCTCTTTGTTATATACTGGAGAGTTCTCTGAGCAGTCAGCCTTAGTTACCATTTTAACAAATCTAGTCTCTCTGTATAGCCTCCTTTCCTGTCCTCCAAATACTGGGACAGTAGCATATGTTAAATCCAATTTTATTGATCCCCCAATCTTGGTACCCCAGGACCTTGACAGCAGCATGCCAAAGCGGGCTGGGATATCGGCAACCACAATGTCCATGACCACACTCTTTGCTGGAATTTGGGCCAAATTGACCACTAAATCTTTAATCATTCCCAAGCACTTCACCCTTTTAGAATCAAATGAGTATAAATCTTTGTATGGTCTTGTAATTTGCAGTCCTAGTTGTTCCATGACAGACAGGGGCATAAGATTATGGGAAGCCCCAGAATCTAACATACAATTATGTAACAGCAAGTCATGTATGACTAGGGACACATAAAAAGGAGGAGTAGAAGGGTCTATCTCCTCAACATGTGGGCCAAAGACTACCATGGGTCTTTCTTCTTGAAGATTTAAACTATCAGGTGCAATTGGTAGTTCAGGAGGAAGTATGAAAGAGGTAACTTGAGACTAATATACAGGTTGTTTTAATAACTCAGTCAGAGGGACAAGAATCTTAATCTTCTCAAGTTCTTTTTGCAAATTAAAAGTAGATGTGGGCTTTTCTATCACTACTTCTTTTGACTCCTTACTTTCAGCTAAAGACTTAATTTCTTTTGATACTCGCTCAACATTAGGAGGACTGACTATTTTTGAAGAAGAAGGAACCTGATCATTAGACTGCAAGCGAATGTTTAAAGGATTCTTACCTTTTTCTGAATTCTTCTTTGTTGCTGATTCTTTCTGAACAGATGCTTCTTTCTGAGGTGGCTCTTCTTCTTGGTCTTGAGTTCTGGTCTTCTTCCTTGAAGATCTGAGATCATATTTGACATTGAACTGTGCTTGCATGAAATCAGCAAACTGCTTGCAATAATGATCAATCTCTGCTTCTTCATCTTCATCTTGCAACAGGCATTCCATATCATCATTATTTGAAAAAGCCAGGTTTGAATCTTCTAATCCATAAGCTGCATCTCCAATGGATTCATCTGCTGGTCCTTCCAGGTACAAGGGATGAGGTACCTAGTCTTGTTGTTCCTTTGTTTCTCTTGGCAATATCTGCAATGGTGGCCTTCTGTACTGAGGATTATATCCTCTGTTTGGAGCATTATAATAGTTCTTGGGAGCTACATTCTTTGCTTCAAGTTCAAGCTTGACCATTTTCTTTATCATTTTACTTATTTCATCCATTTTATCTGAATCCTTTTCCTGATTAGAGGTGGAGACCTCTTCTTTGCCTCTCCTCCTAGTATCCTGTTCAATTTTTCCTTTTAAATTTCCAGTGGAGGCAAAGTTTGCTTCCAATTCCAGAGCATCTGACTGTGCATCATCCAAAGTGGCGGGTTTTCTTTCTCTCAATGCGAAGCCAAAATCAAACTCAAAGGCTGCTATGAAAATTATCTTGGTAGCAGCTTCATGGGGCTTCATCTTAGGAGGCAGGCTCAGATATAACTTGTTGAATCTTTTGATGAATTCTGCCACTCCTTCATTCTGTTTCTTCTTCATGGTATTAAATTTAGTGAGACATTGCCCATGGTCTTTCTTTTCTCCCCACTTTCTGAGAAAAACATTCTCCATGACGTCCCAGGTGGTCATAGAATGATTTCCCAATGTTTTAAACATTTTCTGGCTTCCCCTTCCAAAGATTGCACAAATAGTCTCAAGACCACATCCAGATGTTCAACATTTAAGTTCTCTGCAAAAGAGCAGAAGGTCTCAAGATGCTTCTGAGCATCAATTTCATTTTCACCATTAAATCTCGGCAGAATCTTCAGATAATCCTGTGGCATATCATTCAGTACTTGGAGTAAGGCCATAAGAGCATATTTGTTCAATAGAAAAGTAGGAACATTGGCCATTGGGGGAGGTGGGGGTTGTGCAACAGTCTGAGTAACAAATGAAGGGAGAGGAGTAGGAGGAAGTGGAGTATGAATAACAATGGGAATATATTGCACAGAAGCCTGAGGTGTGGATGGGAATAACTCACGGTTAACAGCAACTACGTCTGTGACCTCTTTAATTTCTTCGGCCTCGAAAGAAGGATGAGGATCTTCTTCAATCCAGGCACTTCCTCTACGTGGAGTTTCTGAGTAAAACTCAGGATTTTCTGTTCTAACTTCTTGAGAAGAAGAGGGCGGATAATATTCAATGGAATATTCAGGGTTTTCAGCACGAACTGACTTCCTCTCCTTCCAAACTCTTTTATGAATGATCTTCTCTGGGTCAGACACGTAAGATGCTTTCGACTGAGATGTATCTGACCTCAAATGTGGCTTACGAGGAGCCAGGACTACCAATAAAATTTATCAAATAAAGACCAGTGGAGTCGCCAAGGTGAGAGATACGCAACTCTTCAACTCTCTGTGCTCACCTGATTAGAGAGTGAAAACAATTTGTCGAGACCCAGGGAAACTAATATTCTTGAATTCGCTCCCCAGCAATGGCGCCAGAAAGATGTTGTGGATGATTTTATCACCCTCCTAGAGACAGTCTAGAGTTGCCATAGACCAGTGCCTAGGACATCTTAGCATAGCAAGGAGCCCTTTATAGTTTGGGTTGTCAGTCCAAGAACTCACTTACTATCTCTTGCTTGAACAAGGAAATTAGTTTTGATTGGGACCAATCTCTCTCAGAAGCTGGTACAAAGATAAGAACAGTTTAGGGACATCATGTAAAACTCCAACACAAAGGCATCGGACAGTTAAGAGACCGCTTACTATAAAGAGGGCCGATTCAAATAATATATCACAGAAATCAAATATCAGAGAGTGAGTGCAGTGAGGAAACATAAAGAGGATATTAGTTAACATGAGACTGATACCTAGATACACAACAGAACCACATAAGGGCATACCAATCTACGAATCCTTATATGACAATGGCGTTTTAAAAGCACCCTCCTCATGCAACTAATATAGCAGAAAATATGGAAGAGATGATCATGGAACAGTATATCACGACTAGGCCTATTTAAAGCACTTGACTAATTCCAGAAAGGGCACCAACAAAGATGAATCCTTACTGCAAACTAGTGAGCCACTCGCATTCTAGAACATGATACAAGAAGATAAATAGCATGAAAGAAAATATTGTATTAACACATAAGAGAAATTACATACTGTGAGATACCAAATACCAGAATCCTCATTACAGTTATAACTCCTCCTCACTGAGGCCCTACGGGCTCTGAACCTTCATACAGAAATATTACAGAATGTATGCAAAAGCCTTATCATTGCACAGTTTGCTGATAGAAATCTAGAACCTTTACCATGTCTTCTTTTCGGGCCTTTATAGGAAAGATAGAGAATTCTAGAGGAGGAGGTAGATGAAGCACAATTAATGACTTGATTTGAATAAAATGGCGGAAAGCATTCGCGCCCACTCTAAGAATGACTAACTATAAATGACTGTACTTAGCAATCTGCCTATGGAAATAAATGCTGGGAGATAAAAATCTCCTTATATACAAGACATAAATAATAAAATATATACAATGTGTTGCCTGCAGCTGAGGGAAAATCTGCTGCCATAAGAGCCCTGAGATAATCTGCAATTCTGTACTGTACTCTCGGCTCTTAGCTTTGGATTTGAATTCTGGATCTTTAATGCGGGGCGAATTTCTCTGGAGGGTTTTGTAGGTTCATATCTTTGTCTTCTTTAATGGTGGTCATTTCTCTCACCTACCCTCAGCTTTTTCTTTAAATTTCACTAGTAGAATGTGTCCTTTTATGGGCCTTAAACCTTTGCAGCAGCGGCAGCGAATTAAAACATCTTCCTGTTATATTGAAACCTGCAAAACCCACAAAAATTAAAGAAATCCGACACAGATGGAGGCGGGGACGATGGATACATGGTTAACAGGGAGAAATACACAGGGTGGCGGAGGAAAGACGTTGGAGATTATGATTGAACAGAGGGACTGCGAAATTTACACGTAAAACTGTTTGGTCGTGAGGAACAAATAAAATGGAGGATATGAATAAAAACGCGCACACATACATATATATATGGCGGGGGGAAATATTTTGGGCACACGGAAGCGAACACGTGGGAGTACGGGGGAACAAGTGGAGTAGCGACGTGGCGGAGTCAACAGGTGGGGAGACTGTAGCGTGGGCCATCGGATTGCAAACACGGATCGACGGCTGAGGATTGATGGGAGTAGCACAACGGTGGGCCATACGATATAGCGGACACAAGATAACGGGTAGACAACTCTGGTGAATATCGACTGTCAGATCGACATCGCCAGATCTGACGGTTTAAACAAATCCCGCTGACCGACGATCACATAGGCTTTAACGTGCAGGGGAAAAGTGGTTTCCCACCCGTACTGAGGACACGCAGCGGAAGACTTATGGCATCGCTGGCGTTTAGTTCAAAACCGCCGACCTGGTGGAAGCGGTGCGGGGGTTTACCAGCCAGTTTTCTGCAAGCGCGGGGCCCTTCACACGAAATGATCACCGCTCCGTTGATCTGGACTTTGATCGGATGGCCATGATCACGCCCGGAGTATGAACGATAAGCCCCCTTTCTTTTGGCCCGTGGTTCTCGGACTCAAGTCATGTGATGACGGCAGTAAGGGGGCTAGGGCCTTGGGGCTTCGGCTTAATATAATTTTAAAAGTGGGTTTTTATCATTTGGACAGTGTATTTCGGAGCGGAAAAGGTGGCGATGGGCACGACATGGAGATTTTTGATCACGAACGATGTTTGCAGCGAATTTTAATGGGACCAGTGGTCAAAATTTAAATGGAAGGGGAAATATGTACAACATTTTGATTGGATGGATTTCAAAGAAATGGGTCTTCCTTCTTGCACTAAAACAACACCAATTCCATTTCCTGAGGCGTCACATTCCACAATACAGGTTTTTGTGAAGTTTGGAATATTTAAGACCAGTGCTAGGCACATTGCTTCTTTAATATGATCAAATGCCTTAGTTACTTCTGGAGTCCATGAAAATTCATCTTTATTCAATAATGTTGTTAGAGGTGTTGCTATTCTCCCATAATTCTTAACAAACTTGCGATAATACCCTGTTGACCCTAAAAATCCTAGAAACTGCTTCATGGTTTTGGGGAATTTACATTCCTTAATGAATTCAATTTTGTTAGGGTCTACCTTAACACCCTCGTGAGATACAATATGACCCAGATGTTCCACCTCTTGTACTCCAAAGAAACATTTGGATGTTTTTTCATATAATTATTTCTCCTCCAATAGTTTTATCACCCTGTGAACATGTTGAACATGATCCTTCTAAGACCTATTATAGATTAGTATGTCATCAAAAAATACTAGCACAAATTTTCTAAGGAAGGGTTTGAAAATGGAATTCATCAACCCTTGAAATGTAGAAGGTGCATTGGTAAGTCCAAAAGGCATGACCAAAAATTCATAATGACCCTCATGAGTTTGAAATGTTGTTTTCGGAATATCTTCAGTCTTCATTATAATTTGATGATATCCTGAACGAAGATCCAACTTGGTAAAATAAATTTCTCCGTGTAATTCATCCAATAATTCATCAATCACAAGAATGAAAATTTTCTTTAATAGTGACCTTATTGAGCCCCTTATAATCTGGACGCATGCGCCATGATCCATTCTTCTTGTGCACCAATACTACTGGAGTAGAGAAAGAACTTTGACTAGGTTGAATTGTACCAGCCTCTAATATTTCTGCAATCATATGTTCAATTTCTCTCTTTTTGATCCAAGTGTATATTGGTGGCCACCTGCCTATTCCACTTGGGGGCCCACCATTATCTCTTTCATTTTTTTCACAACTTACTATTTTTAGCAGTTTTTCGGGTCCTGAACTTCCAGAGCCATTTTGAAGCTCCAAACGGAGATAATATGCCGAAGTTACTTCCCCAGGAAGTTGAAACACCAATTTACCCAAACGGGGCCCGTAGTTTTGGCACTTCATCTCCTAGGGTTAGGTTTTTTGACGTTTAGAGTTCTCCATTGTTTCTCCATAATAAATAGGCCCTCGAGCCTCATTTTAACACAGTTCAGAGGTCTGTAGCCGCCACATCTCTTCTCAGAGATTCGCTACCAACACCCTAGCTATTTTATTTCCATCATATTTGTAAGCATATTTCTATGATTTGATATTAATGAAATGAAGCCTTATTTCCGATGTATTTCTATGTTTATGGTTATTTCTGTATTCTGTTGTGTTCCTGCATAAATCTGGATCAGTGGTATCAGAGCGGTCTGATTTTTCTCGATCCTTATTTGCCTGTCTCCAACGAGGTCAGGGTATAAGGAGTTAGGGCTCGATCTGGTGGAACCTTTGCAAGATCAGCCTCACAAACCTCAATGAACGCCCATGGGGGATGAAAAGAAAGATGAGGGAGCAGGAGATCCTATCAAAATATTGCTCAAGGAGGCCCTCAAAAAAAAAGGAATGCGATGATGGATAAATTTGCCCAGATCCTTCAATGACTGCCCACTGGTGGTGCATCTACATCTAGCAAGCACTCTGGAGGCGGGACTCCCTTTAAGGTACAAGTAAAATTTGACATTCCCATATTTGAGGGTCAAATAGATGCAGATGTCGTAGATAGATGGTTGAATCTATTAGAAGGATATTTCTCGGTTCATGACTTTTCTGACCAGGAGAAGATTATTTTTGCACTCCTCAAAGCTACCCCCCATGTCAAGGACTGGTGGAAAACCTACTGTGAGAAAAATGACGAGACAAAACCCTCTTTGTTCTCAATCGTACCCACTTGGAATTATTTCCGAGATTCCATCAAGGAACAATACTATTCCGTGGGGAGCTATGAGGACACGTACATACAATGGACCACGCTACGGCAACAAAGGGATCAAGATGTGCATGAGCTAACGAATATGTTCCATACCCTGTGCACAAAGTTGGGTATCAAAGATTCAGAGAAACATTTGGTGCTAAAGTGTCGGGGTTGTCTGCACAGATACATTCAGGAGGAAATGGAGTTCCCCAACATCTCCTCGCTTGGTACGGCATACTGGTATGCTGCCAAGATTGAGTAGAAATTCAAACAGAAGAAGCGAGACTTTGGATCTGTGAATCAAAAGCAAGGGAAAGGTGCCCCAAAATTATAGAACAAAGGACAAAGCCAAGGCATGGCGGCCTAAGACAACCTGCCAAAGACACAAGCAAAGAACAACACTGCGAAGCCAAAGAAGGACATGGGAAAGTGGTGTGAGTTCCATAAGAGCTCCACTCACAACACAAGTGAGTGTTAGGCCAAGCAATCACTAGTGGTCGAGATGAGGGCTTCTGAATCAGATGCATGCTCCAACTCTTAATCATAACCTGACAAGGTGAATGACATATAGAAGTAGATTATTGATGCAGAGCCCAACACCACTTTTTCCACTACGAAGATCCAGAAGGAGGAACTAGAATATCCAGAGGAGGCAAAGCGTCTCTTCCATTCCCAGATGTGGGTAAAGGGTTCCTCGCTACGGTTCATTGTCGACAATGGGAGCCAAAAGAACCTCATTTCAGCAGATTTCGTGAAGTGGTTGGGCTTTCTGACCACAGTGCACCCACAACCATACACCATTGAGTGCCTTCACCAAGGATGAGATCTCCGTGTCAGCCATCAATGTCGCCTTCCCTATAGCATCAAGCCCTTCACGGATGAGGTATTTTGTGACACTTCTCCTATTGATGTTTTTGATGTATTATTAGGCCAACCATACTTGTGGAAGTGACATGTTGTGTATGAGTCCCAGCCTCACGCTATTATTATTACTTTGGGAAATAAATTGTACAGGATAGAAAAGGTACCACCACCTCCCACTATCTCTTTGGTTACTGAAACATAATGCAGTAAGCTCATTTCCCAAACGAGGAAATTTTTTTTCCTAATGATCTGCCCCCAGGGCAAGAAGAAGACTGTGGCTATGACCTCCAAACATGGCTCCCTTGCACAAAAAAAACAAATGGAAAAGATTGTGGAGGAGTACGGGGACATCTTCACCTCACCCACAGGGGTGCCTCTACACTGTCAAGTCAAGCACCCCATTGACCTGACCCCAGGTGCACCGCTACCCAATGGACCGATCTATAGGCACTCTGTTATGGAGAATGATGAAATCAAGAGGCATATTCAGGACCTGCTGCAGAAAGGCCACATCCGGCCAAGTTCATCGCCCTATGGGAGCTCGATCGTGTTGGTACAGACGAAGGATGGGAATTGGAGACTCTGTATTGATTATCAGGCACTGAACAAGATCACTGTCCAGAATAGGTACCCGATCCCACGGACTTATGACCTTCTGGATCAACTCAGAGGGGAAAAATATTTCAGCAAGATCGACTTGAATTATGGGTATCACTAGGTAACAATCGAACCCTCTGATGTGTGGAAGACTACCTTCAAAGCCAAGGAGGGCCTTTTAGAATGGCTCATGATGCCTTTCAGATTGACAAATTCTCCCGCAACCTTCATGAGGTTGATGGATGATATCTTGCGTCCATTCACCAACTCATTTGTAGTGGTATACTTGGATGACATTTTTATCTTCAGCTAGACTTGGTAAGAGCACCTCCACCACATCCGAGAAGTCCTCCAAACACTGCAGCAACACAAGTTGTGTGCCAATTTGGAGAAGTGCACTTTTTGCATGACCCAGGTTTAATATCTGGGATACATTATTGATGAGAGGGGGGTGCATGTGGATCCAGCCAAGATCCAAGTCATTCGGGATTGGCTAGCCCTAACCACCCTAACAGAGCTTCGCAACTTTATGGGTCTTGCTAATTTCTACCACAGGTTTGTGTTGCGATTCTCTCGTATCACTTGGCCCTTGAGTCAAGTCACCAAGGGAGGAGCGAAAGAAAAATTATGTTGGTCGGAATCTCAATAGAAGGCATTCGTATAATTGAAACATCACCTCTGTTCTTCCCTAGTACTCACATTACCAGACTTGCAACAACCATTTGAGATTGAGACAAATGCCTCTGACTATGCTATTGGGGCAGTTCTTACTCAACAGGGGCATCTAGTGGCATATTACAGTGAGACATTGTCCGACACAGTTTGAAAGAATCCCACTTATGAAAAAGAAATGTATTCCATTGTGCAGACTTGTCGACAATGGAAGCATTACATTTTGGGGAAGGAGACAATTATCCACACAGACCACCGACCCCTGCAGTTCATACAGACACAAGGGAAGTTGCAGAACGATCGCCACCAGAAGTGGTCCACATATCTGCAACAATTTCATTGGAACATCAAGTACAAGAAGGGTAGCACCATTAATGTTTCAGACTGCCTCAGCCGACCACCAATCGTGGCCATAACCACCATTCTCAACTCTTATGGGCATGAGACTTCTGATTAGTTTTTTTTCTACAAGAGAAATCTAGAATTCATCTACACATACAAGGCACTCTTGGGTGGTATGCTAGTTCCAAATTTTCACCTCCAAGATGCACTATTATGTCACCTGGGACACCTTTGTGTTCCTTCAAGTGAGTGTGCCAAGATTATATGGGAAGCACACTACAGTTGAGTCGCTGGGCATTTTGGGGTCGAGAAAACAGTGGCAGTACTACAAAAGTATTTATATTGGACGAACCTTAGACAAGATGTCGGGAAGTACATCAGATCTTGCACTGCTTGCGCCATTGCCAAATTGACCATCAAGAAGCAAGGGCTCTATACTCCCTTACCTACCCCTAGTCGACCTTGGGAATCCGTCTCCATGGATTACATGTCAGGCCTTCCTTCTACTAAGCATGGAAATGACTGTGTTTTTGTGGTCATCGACAGATTCTCAAAGATGGCCATTATGGCGGCCTGCAAGAAGAATATCACAGCAAAATCCACTGCTAAACTCTTCTTTGAAGGAGTGTGGGTGCACTTTGGGATCCCACATTCTATCATATCATATCACGACAGCAGGTTCCTCAGCACATTTTGGTCCAACCTTTGGTCAATGTTGGATACCAAGCTCACCAAGTCCACAGCTTTCCATCCCCAAACTAATGGCCAGACAGAGGTCGTCAACTGGATGATTGTACACATTTTGCACATGTATAATTCAAAAAATCCATGCACATGGGATGAGAGCCTTCCCTATGTACAACATAGTTATAACCTGGCTCTCCACAGCTCAACCGGCCACAACCCCTTTTAGGTGGGCTTGGGATTCCAGCCACTATGTCCCATTGACGTAGCCATGCCATTTGTAGCTAATCAGGCCAATTCGGCTCATGTCGATTCTGAAGCTGACAAAGCAAACAACTTCATCGAGCACATTTAGCACATCTGCCAAAAGTTTCATGATATATTGGACAGAGCCAATGCTAAGTACAAGCAATGACATGATCAAGATCAGGTGCCACACAACTTCTAGGTGGGCAAAAAAGTGTGGCTACATTTGCAGAAGGAGCGCCTCACTGGACCCCACCGCAAGATTCGCCTACTCCGATATGGGTCATACACCATCACCAAGGCTGTAGAAAACAATACCTTGGAGCTCATTATTCCACCATTCCTTGGTCTACACCCAGTATTCAATGTAGACCGCCTTTGTCCCTACTTCCCACCTCTATTGGACACCTCTGACATTGCAGAAGAACTCACACCAAAAGAGTTAAACCTAGACTGCATGGAACACGCCACCAAAGACTGTATCATGGACATGAAAATCAAGAACACTTTCCGACAGAAGATCCAACTGTATCGGGTTGTCAAATCTGGCCAACTCCTGCACCAAGGCAAGTGGTTCACCAGAGACCAAGTTCAACATAAGTTTCCTCATCTCATGGAGGAAATAAACGCAATGGGGACCATTTCTTCCTAAGGGGGGAGGAATGATCCAGGTGGATATTGGTGTTCACCTGCCTACTCCACTTGGGGCCCACCATTGTCTCTTTCAGTTTTTTCACAACTTACTATTTTTAGCAGTTTTTCAGGTCCTGAACTTCCGGAGCTGTTTTGAAGCCCCAAACGGAGATATTATGCCGAAGTTATGTCCCTGGGAATTTGAAACACCAATTTACCCAAACGGGGCCCATAGTATTGGCGCTTCATCTCCTAGGGTTAGGTTTTTGTACGTTTATAGTTCTGCATTGTTTCTCCATAATAAATATGCCCTCGAGCCTCATTGTAACACAGTTCAGAGGTCTGTAGCCGCCACATCTCTTCTCAGAGATTCACTACCAGCACCCTAGCTATTTTATTTCCATCATGTTTGTAAGAATATTTCTGTGATTTGATATTAATGAAATGAAGCCTTATTTCCGTTGTATTTCTATGTTTATGGTTATTTATGTATTCTATTGCGTTCCTGCATAAATCCGGATCACTTTTGGACATAAGGATATTTGTAAGGCCTGATGTTTGGAGGAACGCTTCCTGGAATCAAATGAATAGCATGATCATGATCACAAATAGGTGGGATTCCTTTGGGAGTTTCAAACACCTTGGAATGATTATCCAAGACTTTTTGGAGATCTGGAGAAATAGATGATTTGGATGTTGGAACTTCTAGTGAGAATAATTGTGCAATTAGACCTCGTTGTTCTTTCTTCAAAAGCTTTGTCATGACATTAGAGCTTATTATCTTTCCCTGCTTCCCCGTGATACCCCGTAATTCGATTTCCTTTCCTTCTGAAAAAAATTTCAAGCAAATTTCTTGAAAATTAAAAGCTTTCGTCCCCAAAGATTGTAACCACTGTACTCCTCGTACAACATCAGCACCTCCCATTGGAATGGAAATCATTGGAATATTCAATACATATTCCCCCATGGTTATCTTGATAATATGGCATTTTCCAGAGAAATTTATAGTTCCTCCATTTTCAACCATCACTTGACATTCTAGTGCTGGGTATAGGAAACAATTCAATTCCTTGGCTACCTTACAATGAATAAAATTATGGGTACTACCCGAATCAATTAACACTATTACCTTTTTCTTCTTGATATTTCCTTATATCTTGAGAGTTTGAGTGGTAATTCCTTCCAATTCATTACACGATATGATCAGACTCATTTCTTCTTCTTCTAGGGTTGATTCCTGGTGTATATCCTCTTCTTTTAAAGTTTCTTGTTCATTTTCTTCCTCCTCTTCACAATCTATGTAAAATAATTTATTCTCAGCACACTTATGACCTTTAGTGTATTTTCTATCACAACTGTAGCAAAGCCCTTTTGTTCTTTTTTATTCTAATTTTTGTGGTGTCAACCTTGTAGGTTGTGGAATTCTAGGAGTAGCAACACTTCCATATTTATAGATGTTAGTGGTAGGCTTCCTTTGTTGAAGATTGCAACAAGAAAAAATGAAATTGGCATCCAGAAACATCATTCCTTAATCCAAGTGAAAAATAAGCACCTACACTAGGCAGGGCTCACACAGGTTATTTTTAGGTGATATGTCTATTTTTATAATTTAGATCAAAGTCTATTTTTAGCAGTAATATGCTTATAGATGTTTGAGAAAATTATATGGATGGATAGGCATCTAAGTTTGGAATGCATGTGCGAAGCTATTTCATGGAATGCATGTCGATTTTTGTTAAGCCCTTAACAAAAATTAGACAATAAATAATTTTATATTTTCAATAAGCACTTGGAACTAGTTAACTGAAGTGGAAAATTAGTTAGCTAAGTGGATTTCGAGTTGAAGTGGTTGGTTGGTGGACCATGCAGTGGACTTCGTTGTAACTGAGTGATACAAAGTTGTAACAGAGTTGGATGTGTAGTTATGTGAGTTGTTATTTAGTTTAACTCAGTTAAGTGAGTTAAACTCAATTGTGCTAGTTGTAACTGGTTGTAACTAAAGATACACTAGTGAGAGATCAATGAATTAAATATTAAATTAATTCACATGGAGTGATATCAATTGCAACTGAAGAAATACTATTGTTAACTACATGCATGTCAGATCTAGTGGAGACCCAGTTGAGAGATAGCTGAAAGGGCCTGGTTGACTATCAGTTGTGACTATAGTGGTGCATTCAATGCATCTACACACACATTGGATATGCTTATGAGGATTGCACAATCAAGGCTGGTCATATCTAAATCATTCAGAGGTTCTTAACCATCAAGGATTGCACATTGGAGGGAGGTTGTCAGGAGGCAGTAAATTGGTGCATGTGTGAACCAATTTTTGTATGACAGTGTGAGACAATTGTATATTGTATTGAGAGCTCTATGAGCATATTTTTGTATGAGATTGTTTCATGATCCATGATATACATAATATATGATAGTTGGGGTTTTTAGCTTTAATTTTTCCCAGTAAAAACATCAAATTTTTATGTGCGATTGATTTTTCTTCATGTGTTTGCAATTGGCGATTTAATTTCCGCAAAGAATTAAGTAGAAGGATTTTGTATTTAACATTGGATTTAATTATTAGATCAGGAGAGTCCAGTAATACATCATTGTATTGTTTATATTTTTACACGGTATCAGAGCAGTGTTAATCATAAAATATTGCAATATTGAAGCAGTGCTGAGTTTTTTTGGTGGAACAATTCAAATTTGCTGCAAGAATTTCTTGGCGAGACAATTGAGTAAACATCGAATGGATTTCAATGGTTTGTGGTTATATTATGCACTCGAGGGTAGCTCAAAATAAATTTCATGGAAGGAAAGGATGGAGGTAGTGCTTGAAGATAATGGCTTGAAGATAATTCATCAACACAGATGTTCCTAAGCCCACTTCAACGGATGTTGCATTACTTGATGCATGGAAAAAGAAAGTAGCAAGGGTGAGGAGGATTCTATTGGAAGGTGTGACAGACAATATTGTCTCAAGCCTTCATGGGAAAGCCACTCCATTTTCAATGTGGAAGGCTTTGATAGATATTTTCCAAAGCAGCAGCGACAATAGGAAATTGGTGTTGAAGGATAAACTCAGAAAAATCAAGATGGAGAAGAACGACACTATTCTGGTATACTTAAAAAAATTTGTCCAATGTAGGGATGAGCTTGGGAGTGTAGGAGTAAGTGTTGCTGATGATGATTTGGTGATTTTGGCTCTCTTGGGACTTCCTAAGAGTTGGCACAGTTATCAAGACTCTATAAACGGACAGGAAAAATTGTTGGATTGGGAACGACTATGGTCGAATCTAGTGCAGGAGGAGTTCAAGTGGAACACCATAGATGGCTCTTCATCAATGCATGATGATGAAGAGGATTATGCTTTGGCTTCCAAGGTGAAGAAGGGAAGGGGAAGGAATTCCATTCTAAATCTAAGGTCGGTGAAGATGGAAAGGAGCACAACATGTCCAAAGTGAAGTGTTTTCACTGTCACGAGTATGGAAATATTTCCACAAATTGTCCACATAAGAAGAAGAACAAGATGGATGTTGGAGCTGCAGCTGGTGAGGCTCTTGCCTCACAATTTGAGCTTGAATTCTCATTTATCGCATGCATGGTGTCTAGTGCATTGGGATCTGGCTGGTACTTTGATAGTTGTGCTTCCTTTCACATGACAGGAGATGAGAAACTTTTCAGTGACTTGGAGGAGAAAGCTCTCCATACGCATATTGAGTTGGGCTGGGATGGAAAATACAGTGCGACCGACATTGGTACCATTACCTTTCAGAGGGCGTCAGGAAAACTCTTTCATTTAAAATATGTTATGCATGTTCTTGGTTTGAAGAAAAAATTAATCTCAATCGTAATGTTAGAGGATAGAGGCTATGATGTTGTCTTTAGTGAAGGAAAATTTTTCCTGCGACACAAAGAAACAGGGAAAGCCAAGAAGATTGGGATTCGTGTGAAGAATATCTATAGAATTGAAGTATATGGGATTTCTACTGAGCTTCCTATTGTTGGGAAGTGTGAGAAAGCCATGCAATTGATGCTTGAGAGGGAGCAGGAATTGCATGCAGGTAAGAGTGAACCTTGGGATGTGGAGCAGCCACAAGATGAGGATCATGGAGTGGTAGCAACCACTCATGCAGAGAAATTTCGAGCCAGATGGGTAGAGGGAGTGCAAGCGGCTATACCACCAGGTGAGAGGTGGGGCAACATGCATGAGTAATCCTAAGAAGGAATTTCTGGGCAGGATTCATTGAGATGGTGTGGATCTCATGAATTGAACTTGGCTACGAGGAGCCCACAGTGCAGCAGTAGCAGGATCAGTTGGATTTATGCAGTCATATCAAAGTGATAGTGTCAGATACTAGAGCGCGAATTAGAGTTGACAGCAAGTGCAAAGTGCATGGGTGCAGAGATCAACAGTGCAGTGGTTCCTGAAGACATGTGAAATAGCTAAGAAGAAGTTAGAATACTTTGATGACAGATGCATTATATTGATTCAGTTGTTTGGAGGCTATTTAGTTTCAGAAGTGTTGCATGCAAAGGTTGCAGGGCGAATGCTTGGAGTTGCATGTCGCATGCAAAGACATTCCTTTCTTGTTGAGAGGAAGTGTTGAAGATTTCAACAAGAAACAGTGAAATTGGCATCCAGAAACATCATTCCTTGATCCTAGTGAAAAATAAGCACCTGCACTAGGTGGGGCTCACATAGGTTATTTTTAGGTGATATGTCTATTTTTATAATTTGGATCAAAGTCTATTTTTAGCATTAATCTATTTATAGATGGTTTAGAAAATTATATGGATGGATAGGCATCTAAGTTTGGAATGCATGTGCGAAGTTGTTTCGTGGAATGCATGTCTAAAATTAGAATGCATGTCGATTTTTGTTAAGCCCTTAACAAAAATTAGACAATAAATAATTGTCTATTTTCAATGAGCACTTGGAACTAGTTAACTAAAGTGGAAAATCAGTTAGTTAAGTGGATTTCGAGTTGAAGTGGTTGGTTGGTGGACCATGCAGTGGAATTCTTTGTAACTGAGTGATACAAAGTTGTAATAGAGTTGGATGTGTAGTTATGTGAGTTTTTATTTAGTTTAACTTAGTTAAGTGAGTTAAACTCAGTTTTGCTAGTTGTAACTGGTTGTAACTAAAGATACACTAGTGGGAGATCAGTGAATTAAATATTAAATTAATTCACATGGAGTGATATCACTTGAAACTAAAGAAATACTATTGTTAACTACATGCATGTCAGATCTAAGTGGAGACGTAGTTGAGAGATAGGTGAAAGGGCCTAGTTGACTGTCAGTTGTGACTATTGTGGTGCATTCAATGCATCTACACACACATTGGAGATGCTTATGAGGATTACACAGTCAAGGCTGGCCATATTGAAATCATTCAGAGGTTCTTGACCATCAGGGATTGCGCAGTGGAGGCAAGCTGTCAGGAGGCAGTAAATTGGTACATGTGTGAACCAACTTTTGTATGACAGTGTGAGACGATTGTATATTGTACTGAGAGCTCTATGAGTAGAGTTTTGTATGAGATTGTTTCATGATACATGATATACATAATATATGATAGTTTGGGTTTTTAGCTTTAAGCTTTCCCGGTAAAAACATCTTGCTATGTGTGATTGATTTTTCTTCATGTGTTTGCAATTGGCGATTTAATTTCTGCAAAGAATTAAGTAGAAGGATTATGTATTTAACAATGGATTTAATTGTTAGATCAGGAGAGTCTAGTAATACATCATTGTATTGTTTAAATTTCTACATCCTTGCCGCCATAATTTTACATTCAATTTTTCTTTCCAACCTGAATGCCTTCTCCAATGAATCAAGTTCCCAAACACGAACTTCATGTTGGATGTTATCCTTTAAAGTCCCTATGAAGACATCAATCCTGTGTTCCTCTATAATATCAGTTACCCTTATTTTAATTTTTGGAAGTACTCTATGTGCTCCACCACTGAACCCTTTTATTTAAGATTTATCAATTAGCTAAAAAAGGTGTTTCTCTTTGTATCCTCATAATGTGCTATCATTTCCTCCATAAAAATTGACCAATGACAATTTTTTTTCGGAAGCAAAGCCATTGATACCATACAAATGTATTTTTTTCTAAATACATTATTGAGATAAAAATATTTCTCCATTTGTAGTATCCATGTTACGGGATCCTTGCCATCAAATTTTCTCATTTCCTTCTTTGGAATATGGTGGTTTCTCAATCCAACGTTAGAGTTTATGAAATCACGATTAACATTTATTTTATTCCCATCATGAGTTTCCTCTACTATCTTTCCACCATTAGGAATCATTTCTTGTATTAACCTTGTCAATAAACCTTCCATGTCTGCTTTTAGATCATTCTTCATGTCTTCCATGTTGTATTTCGTTTTTTCATTGATCTTAGCTTCCATGTCATCCATCTTAGCTTCCATTTCGACTTACATTCCATCCATCTTAGCTTCCATTTCAGCTTCCATTCCATCCATCTTAACTTCCATGCCGTTATTAAAACCTTCCGTGCCTTTTTTCAAAACATCCATCTTAGCTTCCATGCCTTTCTTCAAACCTTCAATTTCATTTTTTTTTCTCTTTGCGAGAGCGAAATTTGGTGCACTTGCTCTTGTAATTTTGATATGTCATGTTGCACTTCTTCCTCTTCATGAGTCATAGTAGAGCCTTCTAAAGGCTTAATGGGTGTTGAATTCTTTTTAGGTGGCATTTTAGAACCCAATACTGATATCTATGCTTCAATATTCCCTTGGAATCACTTCAAACTAATTTTTCACACAATAATTATGCAATTCAAAAAAAATACACACCTTTTTCTTGCTTTTGAGGAGCTCGATATTGAAACTGAATTATCCATGTGATTTATTATCTTCAATATATGATATTCGGCCCTGTAGTAGCCCTCTGAAGCTTCTTTCGAATGCCACATGTATGACTTGATTTGGAATCTTCAAGACAAAGTTATGCCCAATCTCCCGTAATGACCTAATTATGAACTAGTTTAGTAGAGCGAACTTGTACGACGTGCCATGTGTCCCTGTTTCCTCCTTCGACTCTGAAATTGATACACAGAAAACTACAGTCTGTTTACTTGTGGTTTCTTTTACATAATTCCAATCTGATGCTCAGAGAGAGAGTTATGACGATTTTCCCATGGTCACCTCTTTGAGATGAAATTCAGGAGCCTCAAAAAACCCTAATTTCCATAGATAATATCTCTGCAAATATTGCGAACCAAGATCTAAAATTTTTACAGGACATTCCTCAGGATTTAGGCTTTGCTCTGTAAAAAATTTAGCTTCTGAACCTTTGTACAAAAAAAATTATAGCGAAAATTTCACGATGACCTGTTTAGGTGAAATTCGGGAGCCTGAAAAATTCCAACTTCCACAGATCATATCTCCGAAAATATTGCGAACCAAGAACTGAAATTTTTACAAGACATTCCTCAGGATTTCGGCTTTGTGCTATAAAAATTTAATCTTCTTAACCTTCGTAGAAAATAAGTTATAGCAAAATTCCATGATGACCTATTTGGAGCAGCGAAACCCTAGAATCCAAAGCTCTGATACCAAATGTTATGAAACCAGCTCCAAAATAGAATAAAAGAGAGATCAACACCTTAGAAATAAGCCACTTCGAGGGGGAAACCTCCTTTACATTACATAAATGAACAATTCTTGGATGATACAAATGACAAAACCTCCTTCTATATATAGGAGTCCATGGAATCACAATATAATCCTATCCGACCTAACAATAATAATGTAAGGGCACAGTAATAACAATATTGGGGTTACAGGGGTACAACAATAACAATAAGGGGGTTATTCTAACAAAAATAAGGGACTATACTAGTAATATAGGGATCTAACTGTTACATGTTATTTTGTCACCATGAAATTTGACTGTCTATATAGGTTCATCAATACCTATATTGTGCTTCCTTAGAGGTCAAAAACCCTAATGTTCCTAAACCAAGTCTTGGAATTGGAGAAAATCTCATTAAAACCCTAAAAATTCTAACTCTGCACTTTTCCTAGATTTTTCCTGCGGATCCATAGATATTTGCTCTATAGCCTATGGCACATCCCACAAGTTCTACTTAAAAAACCTGTGGACCCCTATAAATAGTCAAACAAAGGAAAAAGTAAGTTCTAGAAGCCCAGATGGATGAATATTCTCACAATTGGAAGCTTCTAGAGGCACGATCAGCTTGAGCTTTATCCCTCCACTCATGGAGCTCTATCCCTTCACTCATGGAATTTATCCCTTGGTATATGGAGCTCAAATCCCTTCATGAGAGGAATCCATCCCCCTCTTCATGGAACTGAAGCTACCTCCATTTCCCTATAAATTGAGCTCATGTTTCAGTCTCAAGGGTAGCTTGTAGATTGTACCTTATATATCGTAATTGCTGAAGAAATTCCAAAGAGAGCATACTCTCTATACTAGTCATTATTGATATGAGAATTATCACACACTCATGTCCATAAATTCATGCTATTTAAGAGAGAGGAAGTATTATCAATCTGAAGGAGGAACAATTGTTCAGTACTTGTGGAGGAACTTGTACAACATCAAGGTGACAGGTTGTAAAGTTACTCTTTTCATACAAGATAATACATATGGATCTCCTTTTCTCATTGAGTTGTTCTTGTGTCTATTTGAATAATTCAATACTTGGATTCCTTGATCCCTAAGTTAGATTAGTTGTTCTAAATTGTTATATGTTGCAGGTACTTTTAATTCTTTTATCTGTCTTTGATTGCAAGTTCTCGTTACTGAAGAAGCCTCTTTGGAGCGACTGGATAAAAGGCTGCACCGAACATCGAGTTTTAATGTAGGGGCATGTCCTCTTTCTTGTTTATAATAATTTTGAATTGCAAATGATCTAGAGAAAATGATTTACAAATGGATGTTTATTTCTATCTATATGTAGGATACTAGGGAGATCGCTCTTGTTTGCAAGAGGGATTTATCCGCATAACAAAATGGTGATTCCACTGGGAATAGAACTTAGTTTTCCTTTTTATTTTTTAAGTTTGAATTGTAAAAGTTTTCTAATTTTGATTAGTCTAAAACTGGGTTGGGTAGATAACTTCTAAGAATCCCTGAAAAAAAAATCTAAATTTTTATTTTTATCTGTATTTTTCCTAGCCTCCACGGTTTTTATTTAAAAATAGTGTGGTAGCCTCCGTAGTTTTTTGTTCATAACAGTGCGGTACCGTACTGTTCTCCATTGAAACCTGCGAACTTGTGGAAAATTTTTGAAAAATTAAGAATTCTCTTTTTAGAAACTAGATTACCAAATTCTTTGTGTTTGCCCCAACTTGTCTTAACTCTCAAAATCTTATGTGTAGGTTTCTTTCAGCAACTTTTGCGTTAGTCTCTGCTAAGTTAATTGGATGTTTTGAATATTCTTTTTTGAGAAATTCTTAATTTTATTTCCTTTGGTCATTACTTTGAGGCTTGTCTCAGTATATTAACTATTTTGCATCTTTTTTCTTTTGTTTTTGCAAAATAAATTCATCATGGGGGGGCTAAATTGTGTCTGAGTGTTAATCTCCTTTGAGTGTTTTTATTTTTTGACCTTTGGAATTCTCTCCAAATTTTATTTACTTACACTTGATTGGTTCTTTAGATTACATTGGAATCATCTCGTGTCTGAGAATTCTCTTGCATAGATCACATTTTCATAATTAGAATTCTCATTTTCAGAATATGAATGAAAAATGTGCATAGATTACATTTGCATACTTTTCAAGTGAATTGTGCATAGATTACAACTGCATAGTTTACATTCTGGAAAAATCAATCGTACTTAGATCAATTTCTTTGATTTGAATTTACATGTTTTTTATGTTTGTTTTAAAAACATTAAAATAGAGAAATTGGAATTGAAAAAGCATTATTTTTTCTTGATGAAATTAGTGCATTAGAGAATTTGTTATATTTTCTCTTATTTATCAATCTTTGCATTGTTGGAAGTGAATGGAACCTCTTTCCTTACTTTAGTTAGGATTCATCGAATTGAAAATATTACATTATCATATTCGATTGCATTCAGTTTTGGGTCAGGTCATAACACCATTGGTTTCATATCCATTTACCCTTTGAGTAATAACAGCCCAAATAACACAATGCTTAATAAAATTCATCTAGTAATTTTTACATTTTCTAGGGCTCTTTCCACCAATCTAGCTTAGGCTAGTGCTTTAGAATAGGTTGTAGTTAACTTTCCAAAGCAACTAAACAAACAATAGTATCTTGCGGTAGGAAAATTTCCAATTGTTGCAATTGTGCTCTGGGAAGCTCTTTTTAAAAGAGTTAAGCACGAGATCATGTCGGAACCAGTGAGGTAATCATACCTATCTCATTGGGAAACATAGCAGATGTGCACGTACTAAAAATGGTAAACATCAGATAGACCATTGTCGAGGAGCCTGGGGTCACTTGTTGGTAAACTTTGGATTATATCAAGTAGCCTTCAAGGGGATTGAGCTTGATACTCTTCCCTTTCATGTATATCGAATCGTAGATTGTTCCCCCAGGTGCATTTGTCTCAGTTGGTGACCTTAGTGACCATAATCTTTAGGATTTTTCCCAAGGTGATGGTGGAGGGAAGGTCCCACTGTACCTGGAACACACATTGGCTATACTCACTTGGACTTTCCGGAGGGTACTCTTCACTTCAAGATGGCATAATGGAGGTATTTGCACCAGATTGTTTCATTAAGCATGTTGTCAGGGTAACTGTTCCGACCACTAGTTTTTCACATTGATCTCTACGATGTTGGATTTCACCAACTAATGGTTTTATTTTAGAAATATATTGTTTGTGTGTGGTCTGACTCCTAGATTTGATAGCGCATGTTCATTTGTTTGTTTTTGTAGAAATTTATTAATACTGATAGTATTATCGGATTCTCCTAATCTAACAATTACATGAAATTGTTAAATACAGAATCCTTCTACTAAATTTTTTGCGGAATTTTAATTGCCAATTACAAACACATGAAGAAAGATCATTCACACATAACACATATGTTTTTACCAGGAAATATTAAAGCTAAAAACCCCACTATCATATATTATGTATATCAATGGAATCATGTAACAATATCATACAAAGCTTAGTACATCAAGCTCTTAGTACAATATAGAATTGTCACACACTATCATGTAGAAATTTTCATATCTATGCACCAATTTCTTACCTCCTGACAGCCTGCCTCCACTGCGCAATCCCTTCTGAAGAAGACCCCTGAATGAATTCGAATTGGCCTTGCCTTGGATGCATAATCCTCATTGGCATCTCCAATGTGTTTCAGATGCATTGAATGCATCACTATAGTCACAACAGAGAGGCCATCTCACCCTTTCACCTATCTCTCCAATGGGTCTCCACTAGAACTAACATGCAAGTAGTTAACTGTTGTATTTGTTCAGTTGCAAGTGGGTTATTAATGGTGAATTAATTAACTAATTAATTCACTAAAATATCACTAGTGTATCTTCAGTTAGAACTAGATACAACTAGCACAACTGAGTTTAACTCACTTAACTGAGTTAAACTAAATAACAACTCCCATAACTACTCTTCCAACTTTGTCACAACTCTGCCACTTCAGTTATAATTGAGTTCTCCATGCATCAATCACCAACCACCCTAGGAATTGTGTAATTCCTTCAACCCACTGATTTTCCAAAACTATTCACTGAAATAAAGTGCTCCAAGAGAATAAGTTGATATTTATTGTTGGATTATTATTAAGGGCTAACAATAATTGACATGCATCTATTTTTAGATTAGAGATCTAATAATAGACTTCGCCCAATCTTCTAAAAATAGAATTTCATATATTTTCCAACTTGATCAACCATCTACGAATAGCATCCTGCAACTTATATAATATGCTCACCATCTCTAAAAATAGACATACACCTAAAAATAGCCTGCGGGCCCCACTTAGTGAAGGTGCTTAATTTTCACTAAGCTCATCATCTTGTTGAATATCAACACTCCCTCTCAACAAGATAGGGATTATCCTTCACCCTGATCCTGCC
This sequence comes from Pinus albicaulis, assembly GCA_034641835.2. Lineage (NCBI taxonomy): Eukaryota > Viridiplantae > Streptophyta > Pinopsida > Pinales > Pinaceae > Pinus > Pinus albicaulis. Next base: position 368,632,295 of record CM076584.1, on the reverse strand, counting down.
TCTATGGTATTTGAATTTTCTCCTGCTGAGTGCCTTCGTCAAAATATCTGCATCCTGATCTTCCGTAGGAATGTATTGAAGCAACATGATCTTCCGTTGCACACAATATCTGATATGATGATACCAGATATCTATATGCTTAGATCTGTCATGAAACATGAGATTAATCAAGATTTTAATGCAAATTTGATTATCACAATGTATCACTGTAGGATCTAAATTAGAATCGAAAAAATCGACGATGATCTTCCTCATCCGAATAGCCTAACATGCAGCTGGACTTGTTGCCATGTATTCTGCTTCCGTTGAATAGAGTGTCATGGATCTTTGTTTCCTGTTGTACCAAGAAACTATTGTAGATCCGATGTTGAAAACCCCTCCTAATGTGCTCTTTCTGTCCGTTGTGCTTCCTTCCCAATCTGCATCCGTTAAGCCATGCAAATTCACCTCATTCGTCTGTCTGTAACATAAGCCATACTCCGATGTGCCCCTAAGATACCTTAGGACATGTTTGCCTGCCTTCCAAAAGAGCTTGGTAGGCTTAACCATCGCTTGACTAAGCTGGTTCACCGTATAGCATATGTTCGGTCTTGTATTAACTAAATACATGAGTGAACCCACCAACTATCGATAAAAAGTGGCATCCACTACCTCTGCCAATGTAGCATCTTATTTCCTCCAATTTCCTGGAAGAGTAGTATCCATGGGCTTGCAGTCCTCCATGTGAAACTTACCAAGTATCTCCTGAGCATACTTTCCTTAAGACACAAATAGTTCACCTTCTCGCTGCCATATTTCCAATCCAAGGAAATAATGAAGAAGCCCAAATCCTTCATCTCAAACTCCTTTGCAAGATCTTCCTTACATGAGTGTATCAACTGCTCATCACCCGTTAGTATTAAATCATCAACATAAAGAACAATGACTAAAAGCTTACCCTCCACCACAATTTGGTATAGGTTTTCATCTGCCTCACTCTTGGTGAAGCCAAGTCCAATGAAATAATTGTCGATCTGAGTGTACCAAGCACGTGGTGCTTGCTTAAGCCCATACAACACTCTTTTGAGTCTACACACATGCGACTCGCTACTAAAGATCTCAAATCCTTCATTCTTCTCAATGTAAAATTCTTCCTCAATGATCCCATTAAGGAACACAGTCTTCACATCCATCTGATGAATGTGCCAACCCATCTGCGTTGAGAGAGCAAGGATGGTCCTTATGGAAGAATACCGTGCAACAGGTGCAAAGGTTTCTTCATAATCAATCCCCTCGAACTGTGAGAACCCCCGGGAAACAAATCTTGCCTTATATTTCTCCATGCTCCCATTAGCAGCTTGCTTTACCTTGTAGATCCATCTTGAGCCTACCACTAATTTACCCACCAGCCTTGGAACAATCTCCCAAGAACTGTTTTTGACAATGAATTCATACTCCACCATGGAATCTACCCATGTGGGCTCCTGTGCTGCTTCTTCAAAATAATATGGCTCTGTCATGATACACTTGCTCATAAGAGCCATGTATCTAGTAAATCGGTTAGGTGACTATCTCTGTCTGCTCTGTGATGTAGGGACTCCTACATTCTGTGCCGCATCAAGCTTCAGTCTCTCATCTTCTATGGTACGCTTTCTGCCTATTCTAATGTTTGGTTATGCATGAGTGGACTCCTCCACTCCATGAATCTCCTCCTGTGGCTGATCCACATATAGACGCTCATCTTTGGGAGCAAGTAGCTCCTCCTCTACATGTAAGTGTAGCTCCCTCTCAAGCAACAACTTCATGGCCTTCACCTCATTGAATTTTATATCCCGTCGCACCACATTCATCCGACTGTTTGGCAAATACACAAGATAATTATGGGGTGTTTTTGTGTACCCCACAAATATCTCAACTTTTGCAGTTAGCTCCAGCTTCTTCCTGGCATCCTTTTTCACATGAATGTAAAAAGATGAGCCAAAAATATTCAAATGATAAATATCAAGCGTCACACCATTAAAAGCTTCTTCAGGTGTACTCATGCCAAGTACTCTATGAGGACAACGGTTTTTCACATAAACCGCAGTGTTGCATGCTTCCGCCCACAAGTGCATCAGTAGGCCCTAGTCATGCAGCATAGCTCGTGTAGCACCCACGATTATTCTGTTCTTCCTCTCCGTGACCCCATTCTGTTGTGGGTTATGAGGCACTATGAGTTCTCTTCGAATTCCTTCTTTGCTACAGAATTCTTTGAATTCATTAGAGATATATTCACCACCATTATCGCTCCGCAAAGCCTTCACTTGCTTCCTCGAATCCTTCTCGACCAATGTTTTAAACTCATAGAAATTTGAGAATGTTTCATTCTTCTTCTGCATGAAGAAGATCCAGCATCTACGAGAATATTCATCAACAAATATAACATAGTACATTTGTTTTGTTGTTGAAGCAACCGAGAAAGGTCCACACACGTCTGTGTGAATTCTCTCCAGGATCACCGAAGCATGGTTCTCCTTCTCACGAAAGGTGGTCTTCAAAAACTTACCCATAGTACATCCCTTGTAATGATCTGACTATGCAAGAGTACCCTTGGGAAGTCTAGTAGAAATCTGCTGCAAAATCTTCAAGGTGCCATGTTGAAGATGGCCCAATCTCCTGTGACATAATTCGCCCTCATCCTGGCTCACCACTTCTTCTACTTTGCCCATCATTGCAGCGCAACCATCTACCTCTAGCTTGTAGAGATTCTTAACTCGAATCCCTATCCTCTTGGTTTGACCCGTTTTTTTATGTCGCAGGAAGGCTTTTCCCTTGCTAAAAACAACGTCATAACCTCTGTCCTCCAACATAGCGACCAAGACCAAGTTCTTCTTCAGACCTGGAACATGCATAACATATTTCAACAAAAATGGTTTACCTAACTCCCTCTCAAAGGTAATGGTTCCAATGTCAGTCGCACTGTATCTACCATCTTCACCCATCTCTATATGCATTTGGACATCCTTCTCCTCCAAGTCACTAAACAACTCCTTGTCTCCCGTCATATGGAAGGAAGCACCACTATCAAGATACCACACCGATCCCATTTCACTTGAAACCAAGCATGTGATCAAGGAGAAATCAAGTTCAAATTGCGAGGCTAAGTTCTCACCAGCTGCAGCTCCAACAGCCTTCTTGTTCTTCTTTTTCTGTGGGCAGTTAGTGGCAAGATGCCCATGTTCGTGACAGTGAAAACACTTCACCTTGGACAAATCCAGCTTCTTTCCTTTAGCCTCAGATTTTGGATAGGATTTCTTCCCCTTCCCTTTTGTTTCTTTGGCATCCAAAGCACAATTCTCTTCATCATCATTCTTCGATGAAGATCCATCCCTAGTATTCTGCCTTATCTCCTCCTACACAAGATCTGACCATAGTCACTCCCAATCCAGTAGTTTCTCTCGTCCATTGACAGAGTCTTCATAGTTGTGCCAACTCTTTGGAAGCCCAAGGAGATCCAAGATCACCAAGTCATCATCCATAACTGTAATTTCCACACTCCCCAGCTCATCCCTACATTGTACAAACTTCGTGAGATATTTTGGAATACTATCGCCCTTCTCTATTTTGATTTTTCTGAGCTTATCTTTCAGCGCCAACATCGTATGGTCGCTACTGCTTTGGAAAAGATCTATCAAAGCCTTCCACATTTCAAATGGAGTGGCTTTCTCATGAAGGCTTGACAAAATATGGTCTTTCACACCTTCCAACAGAATTCTTCTTGTCTTCGCTACCTTCTTTTTCCATGCGTCAAGTAATGCAACATCGCTAGAAGTAGGCTTAGGAACATCGCTATCGATGAAATCCTTCAGTTCATTATCTTCAAGCACCGCCTCCATCCTATCCTTCCAAGCTATGTATTTCGAGCTACCCTGAAGGGCATACTCCAACCGCAACCCATTGAAATCCATTTCAATGAATACTCAACTGTCGCACCAAGAAATTTCTGCAACAAATTCGAATTGTCCACCAACACAAAACTCAACACTGCTTCACTATTGCAATCTCCAGTGATTAACATTGCTCCGATACCATGTATAAATTTATTAATACTGATAGTATTATCGGATTCTCCTAATCTAACAATTATATGACACTGTTAAATACATAATCCTTCTACTAAAATCTTTGCGAAGTTTTAATCTCCAATTGCAAAAACATGAAGAAAGATCATTCACACATAACGCATATGTTTTTACCAAAAAATCTTAAAGCTAAAAACCCCACTATCATATATTATGTATATCAATTGACTCATGTAACAATCTCATACAAATATTATTACATCAAGCTCTCAGTATAATATAGAATCGTCACACACTATCATGCAGAAATTTGCATATATATGAACCAATTTATTGCCTCCTGACAGCCTGCCTCCATTGTGCAATCCATGCTAAAGAAGACCCCTGAATGAATTTGAATTGGCCTTGCCTTGACTGCGAAATCCTCATTGGCATCTCCAATGTGTGTCAGATGCATTGAATGCATCACTATAATCACAATAGATATTCCATCTCACCCTTTCACCTATCTCTCCATTGGGTCTCCACTGGAACTGACATGCAAGTAGTTAACTGTTGTATTTTTTCAATTGTAAGTGAGTTATTAGTTGTGAATTAATTAACTAATTAATTCACTAAACTCTCATTAGTGTATCTTCAGTTAGAACTAGATACAACTAGCACAATTGAGGTTAACTCACTTAACTAAGTTAAACTAAATAATAACTCCCATAACTACTCTTCCAACTCTGCCACTTTAGTTATAACTGAGTCCTCCATGCATGAGTCACCAACCACCCTAGGAATTGTGTAATTCCTTCAGCCCACTGATTTTCCAAATCCATTCACTGAAATAAAGTGCTCCAAGAGAATAAGTTGACATTTATTGTCGGATTATTATTAAGGGCTAATAATAATCGACATGCATCTATTTTTAGATTAGTGATCTATAAATAGACTTCTCCCAATCTTCTAAAAATATAATTTCATCTATTTTCCAACTTGATCAACCATCTACAAATAGCATCTTGAAACTTATAGAATATGCTCGCCATGTCTAAAAATAGGCATACACCTAAAAATAGCCTACGGGCCCCACTTAGTGAAGGTGCTTAATTTTCACTAAGCTCATCATCTTGTTGAATCTCAATAGTTTTTACTTTTTAGAGACCTTAGGTGTGAATTGTTAATATTTTTTTAATAAAATTCACTGAAGTTGAATATAATGGCAACTGTTCTAGAATTTACCAACCAAGGAACCCCTCTTAACAAGAATCCTAGTACTTTTCCTTGCTTTGCAAACGTTGGTCCTCCTTATATGGCTACATTGTCATTACATGGATTTACCATAGGTTTACCGATATGGTTATTTTCAACTTCGTTGGCCTCGAGTACTCAGATTGTTCCACCTCAACCAGATGCTTCACCTCAACATATTTCACCATCTCAACATCACCAACCTCATGTTGAACCTTTACCTTATTCGCCCAATGTGTCTTCCTCCCTTTCTTCCTCTTTTCTTGGTAAAATCCTTGACTCTAGTAACCAGGTGGCTAAGAAGAAGAAGAAAGGGAGGAAGAAGAATAAGAATCAAGATAAGAAAGAATTCAACCAACCAACCATGGTTGTAAGTGTTAGTAGTGTTGAGGAAACCTCCAACATGCATCACAAACCCAAATACCCTTGCAAACTTTGTAAGGGTGACCACTTCCTTATCAATTGTCCTGGTATTCCTAAGGTATTGGAAGTATGGCCTGAAAGATCTCATCAACTTACTATTGATCCATCAACCAGTGATAGTCAAGTTCCTGGGAAAAAATGTAAAGTTAGGTTTCCTTGTAGGTTATGTAAAGGGAGTCATCAAACTCATATTTTCCCTCACATGGATGAAGCCTCAAAATTGTTGGAAAAACTTACTGTTCCATAGTAACAACTTCCAAGTGGTTACCGTAAACTTTCTCCCAACCTACCATTAACTGACGAAGTGATTGATCTAATTCCAAGTACAGTCAATCCCACTCTTCCATTGGAGAGTGAAACTCATATCACTCAGGTTGATGATCCATTAATTAATTAGTGGTCAACTTTATTTCACATCTGGTCGATCCCACTCTACTTATAGAGAGTGAAATTCATACCGCTCATGTTCTTCTTGTTACATCAGATTCTTCTACACCAGGGGGCATTTCACCTGTTTCTTTAGAACCCCCTCCAAGTACCGAGGTTTTTTCCTTTGATTGGAATAGACTAACAGAACCGCATCTTCCTTCCTCCATCCCTTTCCAAATCATTGTGAAGGATTGTGGTAATAATGTGCACCGCATGAATGTAGATGAAGGTGCTTCTGTTAGTATTTTATCCTCAACTACTTGGCAAGCTTTGGGTTCCTCCCAGCTTGTACCTATTACAAATAATCTTTCAGCTTGTAACAGAACCATTAATGAACCTTTATGGATCCTTCCTACGTTTCCTATTACCTTGGAAGGTAAAACCATTTGTATTGATCTTATGGTAGTCTGAGGCCCCTTGGATTTTAATTTGCTCCTTGGGCGAGACTTTATCTATGCAATGAAAGTTGTCGCATCGACACTCTTTCGCATGATGTCTTTCCCTCACAATGGAAACATTGTGACTGTTGACCAAATTTCGTTCATTAGTCTTGATTCGACTACCAATGATCCGACACCCTGAATTTTCGTGATACGGAAGTGGTATCTACCCTGCTACGGGTTAATTATGTGGCGACCAGTCCAATATTTTCAGTCACCGATGCAAGCGAGCCTCTAACTGTTTTCTCGACTTCATTTGAGTTAGATCTGGTAATTGACATGGAAAACCCTATGGGATTATTTGAACGTGATTTTCATATCCCTATTGAGTCCCTTGAAATGTGTTCCTTTCAGAGAATTGTTCTTCCATCTGTTGAAGACCTCTTGGAACCCATCATCAAGGAGTTTCCCTTGATATGTGTCACTTCCAGTTGGAAGCCATGACAAGGTTTCATGAGGATAGTTCTTTTACTGTGTCAACCTCATTAAAAAATGAAACAGACCCTTATGAGGAGAGTTCCTTTTACTGTGTCAACCTCATTAAAAAATGAAACAGGTTCCCATGAGGAGATTTCATGTTATTGTGTCAACCTCATTAAAAAATGAAATAGGTTTCCATGAGGATAGTTCTTTTACTATGTCAAGCTCATTAAAAAATGAAACAAATCCTCTCCTAATTAAGTCGAGTATTTTATTAGATCTCATAAGTGTCAAGTCAAGTCTTTCATCTGATCTTGTAAATGAACCTTCATTCCATCCACCTATTAGTAAAGTAGTACACTTAGGTGAATGAAATGAAGCTTGGGGGGCATTGAAACTTATCTCAAGCATGATGTTTTCCTACGTTTCAAGCTTATGTAAAAATGAAACCACTCTCAAGCATAATGTTTCCTATCTTTCAAGTTTGTATAAAAATGAAACCTATCTTGAGTCCATTTCGGTTATTATTTTCAAGACTCATTAAACTCATGAAAATCCCGAGATTATTTTGGTATCCTTCACTCTCGTAAAACACAAGAAAATTTTGAGTTATTTCCATCTTTTCCTGCTCGTAAATTAAATTGAAAGTCGGTTAACTGAGTATACTTTTATCACTCTTTCGGGCTTTTTAAAATTATGAAAAAGCGAAACCCTGGAGTTCTATTTTAAGCCCTTTTTAGACTCTCGAAATATGAAAATATCGTTGAGTACTTGACTATTCAAACTCGTTAAAGTAAATGAATAGTCATCCCTTCAGTATACGTTTACCCCTTTTCCGGACTGAAATGGACTAATTACGAAAAAGGTATACGTTGACTAATCATGGTTAATAGAGTTCTCTCCTGCATTATTTTATCCTTTTTCGGGCCTGAGAGACTAAATTTACGAAAAAGTACAACCACGGAGTTTACTTATGTTTTCCTTCTGACTCCCTAAAACTGAAAAACGTTGAGTTTCTCCTATACTAGACTTGTTAAAATTTAACATTAAAGGACCTATCGATTACAACAGGACCAAACCACTCCTTCTTAGGGTTCGATTTTAATACTAAAATGGACTCATCCGAAGGATGAGCTTACACAACAAGCAAATTTTATCCTCCTCAAACTTGTCAAAAATAAAGAGGTACTTGCCAGTAATGGTGGGGGAAAAAATAGAAAAGGAATCCAGTTGTCACCCTTGTTTTAAAAGAAGTATACCACTCTTGAACAGGACACTTTTTGTCACACTTATACCTGGGTTGGCAAAATCCTTTGTCTAACAGTTAATCAAACCACATTGAAAGTCTTCAGCTAGTTTCTGGGTATTATCTTTAGGTCAATTGTTACCAAGCCATATGTAGTGTCATTATGTGTTCAAGGGACAGTTCAAATAAATCATTCATTGCAAACATTTGTCTCCATTCGCGTTGACCATCCCTAAGTCAGTCCTTGCAAAAATTTCTTCAAAACTTGATCTAATGGTTTTGTGTCGTGGGATTTCCTACGATGGGTCTCTTTCTATCGAAGATGGCTCATCATCTAGAAATTTGATCTAGAATCCTATCAGTACCTTGAGATCTACATGCCCTAATGGCAGGTTTCTCGCCTTCGATGATAGGTTGCATCATTGACCTTCGATCGAATGATTTCGTGAAGTGTTCGACTGCAAATCGTTCATTCACACTTCGTGGATTGTACTAAGTACTTTGAGAGCCATTTTCATTATTGGTTGTTTCTCTCACACTTCTTAATAGTTCACATCATTGACTGGTAATCAAGTGATTTCTACCATGTTTGACTTCGACACAATCAATCGCATGGATAGAAACGTACTAGTTCAGGAAGTGGAAATCAAGACCTTGGATCTAGTTTCCACCATCCAAGCTGCGAGGATTTTTATTATTCATGATACATTAGACTACTTATGAAAGATGGCTATGTCCATGTTGTGTCTACTATTGATGTAATTTTAAAATCATTTTTGTACCAGAACATGTATTTAGTTTTGATTTGAGTATGGGAATGCCTACCTCAGTGATGATATACATATATATGTTTGCATTGAATTTTTTTACAGGTTTTTGACCAGTGTGTCCGCAATCAAATCCTTGGAATGATAAAGCACTTCACTCTTTATAACTACCTCGGACTTCGCACTTTAAGGGGCAATCTGTTACACATTATTTTGTCACCATGACATTTTATTGTCTATATAGGTTCATCACTACCAATATTGTGCTCCCTTAGAGGTCAAAAACCCTAATGTTCCTAAACCAAGTCTTGGAATTGGAGAAAATATCATTAAAACCGTAAAAAGTCTAACTCCGCACTTTTCCTAGCTCTTTCCTGCGGATCTGCAAATATTTTCTCTATAGCCTGCGGCACATCCTACACTTTCTACTTATAAAACCTGCAGACCCCCGTAAACAATCAAATAAAGGAAAAATTAAGTTCTAGAAGCCCATTTGGACGAATATTCTCCCAATTGGAATCTTTTAGAGGTGCGATCAGTTTGAGCTTTATCCCTCCACTCATGGAGCTCTATCCCTTCACTCATGGAATTTATCCCTTGGTATATGGAGCTCAAATCCCTTCATGAGAGGAATCCATCCCCCTCTTCATGGAACTGAAACTACCTCCATTTCCCTATAAATTGAGCTCATGTTTCAGTCTCAAGGGTAGCTTGTAGATTGTACCTTATATATGGTAATTGCTGAAGAAATTCCTAAGAGAGAATACTCTCTATACTTGTCATTATTGATATGAGAATGATCACACACTCATGTCCATAACTTCAAGGCTAGTTCAGAGAGAGGAAGGCTTGTCAATCTGAAGGAGGAACGATTGTTCAAGACCCCGGGAGGAACTTGTACAACATCAAGGCGACAGGTTGTAAAGTTACTCTTTTCATACAATATAATACATATGGATATCCTTTTCTCATTGATTTGTTCTTGTGTCTATTTGAATAATTCAATACTTGGATTCCTTGATCACTGAGTTAGATTAGCTATTTGCAATTATTATATGTTGCAGGTGCTTTTAATTCTTTTTTCTGTCTTTGATTGTAGGTTCTCATTATTGAAGAAGCCTCTTTGGAGCGACTGGATAAAAGGTTGCACTGAACATCTAGTTTCAAGGTATGGGAATTTCCTCTTTCTTTGTTTATAATAATTTTGAATTTCAAATGATCTAGAGAAAATGATTTACAAATGGATGATTGTTTCTAGCTATCCGTAGGATACTAGGGAGATCTCTCCTGTCCGCAAGAGGGATTTATCTGCATAACACTAACATATACACCTATAGAGGGGATCCTCAAAATGTCCAATTAGGGCTTTTACAACTGTCACATAGCTTATTATCATAAATTCAACCTAGACCATGCATGTGCAAAACCAAACCATATAATTCAAAACTTCACAACTCCATTTCTACAACTCGAAATTGGGTGGTTTTCATTGTGTAGGATTCGTCTCGACGAGATATATCATCCTTATCCATCGTGTGTCAAAATTTGTCCATGGTTTTGGCTCAAATAAGAATAGGTGAAAAACCCCAAACTTGGGTTCCAAGCCCACAAGTGACTCTTGTGGAAATTTTCCCTTCAAACCCTAAACCCTAGGGCTTAGAGTACCTCCAAAGCTACTAAAAAATCAACAAGGTACACGTGACATGGAAATATTCATTGGTGTGTTATTGAATTATCCAGTGATTTGTTTAATTAAGGGTTAAGCGAGCCTAATCATGTATTAACCTTAATCTTCGACCTCACGACCCTAGATGGTTTGTGAGGTTGGTTAAATAAGATTTCTTGAGAACCCAAGGACCAAGATGGGAATGTTGACGACAATTGATGGCAAAATCCACAACAACATGGTAAAGGATTCTTGGTCAAAGTTTCAAAGTCAGGGTTTTGTGTAAAAATGTATTCGAACATGTGGGGGTCGTCTCATATAGTAGATTCAGTGAATGCTAAAAGTTTGGATTTCTAGATATAATGAAAGTGTTGTTAATATCGTGGTCCCATTAGTTGGTCATATTGGTTAAGCTAAGCCCTAAGGAGCTAAGGAGTCATCGATTTAAGTTATATGTGGGTAATATTGAATGGATTTCCAATAAAGAAAAATTAAAATAAGATAGGTTGATTGTCGGCCAGAATATATTTTATTGATATGGTAGAGTATAGATAAGCCACGGAGATTGGTAGTTATACATGTGAGCAATATTTGATCATTTGTGAAGTTTGTGAAAACAATTGTATGTGGTATTCTATGGCATGAAGGAATAATGTAAAGGAGTGAAATAAATACTATTAGAGATGTATAATTTTCGAATACTGTTAGAGAATGTCTGTGAAACCAAGTAAATGAATTGGAACAAGAATTGAATCATAGAACAGAGCAGTTGTACAAAACAAAGTTATATAAAGAACATCGATGGATCTTATTTTGAAAAAAAATTGTGAATGATGGATTTTTTAGGTTAAATATGTTGGTGCTTACACATCAGGTATTTAGTGCTTCCTTTAGGATGGTTCCTGTAAAATATTTGGGGGTTTGATCCTCTTGTGTCTGGGTGCTTGCAAGTCAGGGAGTTGGAGCTTCCTTCATGTTTTTGCCTATAAAATATTTTGGATTTGGAGCTTACTTCAAGTTAGATCATCCTATAAAGATAAAGGAGTTGGTGGTTCCTTCAAGTGGATTCTTATAAATTCAAGGGATGGATTCCTCCTTCTAGTTGGAGCTAGAAAATTTGATGTAAGAGTAGGTCATGACCTACAACAATATTTAGAAATAAGTTTTGTTCTTTTCTCCCTTTATTGGTTTCCACATAAATCTTTGTGTATCATGTGTGTATGTTGTTTGATTTATCATGTTGTTATGTTATAAATTTATTGTTTACATGGTTAATTAATTAATGATTGGATATTGTTAATAATTGTTAAACTTGGCCATAATATTCATTCACTCCCCTCAGTATTATCTTAGTTTCAACACTTTTCACTAAGATGAGACTAGGTCTACGTACAAAGGATACAACATGTACAACATTATCCTACCTATTGAACACTACTGAGTCCTCATTTTGAATACATTTTGATGAATAAAAACTTCCTTTTTCCTTAATATACAACCATTTCCCCCTATTTAGTCTTAGTTATCCTAAGTTTTGCTAAGGTATACAATCTACATGTCTTTCTCTTATTTTCATTTTTTATGATTTATATTAAGATATGCTTTAGATTTTAATCAAACAATTATATATATTATGCATATCTAAATTATTAGTTGTAACCCACTATCTCATCACTAATCGTGAATTCCCTAAAGAAGCATCCTGTTTTTAGGAGTAATTTGTTGGCAATATGATGCAGAGTGTTGTCCTTGATGGCAACCCACTGAATGAAGATGAAGACATGCGACTGATGACATGTGTTGTCCTTGATGGCAAACCACCTGATGAAGTTATTCTTGACTTGTTGGACTTGGTAGATGATGTAAATCTGATATGAAATGATGTTTGTTAAGCAATCTGATGCTGAGCATTGTCCTTGAATGGCAACCCACTTGATGAAGATGATGGCAACTTACTTGATGAAGTTGTGCTTGATAGAATATGTTCTTGATGAAGTACATCTGATGTATCTATAGTGAGTACAGAAGGGAATGAAGAAAGGAATTCAGCATGTGCTAAATCTTGATGAAAAGAGTATGTCTCTAGGAATACGCGGATTTGCCTAGGGGAAGTAGCGTATGCACGCGGGAAAGAACGTTCCAAGTCGCGTATGGGAAAAAGCGCTCAAAAAGTACAAAACCAGGGGTAACCACCATGGTATTGACCCATTGTATTCGGTAATGATTCGTCTAAATGACCCCGTCCAGGAATACCATCGGAAGTAATATTGTTTTGGCACATGGTATTGAAAATTGGGCTCATGGTATTGTTTTGACTCATGGTATTAAAAAAGGGGGCCCGTGGTATTGAAGGCTCATGGTATTGTTTTGGCTCATGGTATTGAAAAAGGGGCCCGTGGTATTGAAGGCTCATGGTATTGTTTTGGCTCATGGTATTGGAAAAGGGGCCCGTGGTATTGAAAAATGATAAACCTATATAAGGAGAAGAAATTCATTGTGCAAATCATGAGTGTGGGAGCAAGATGTCTGAGCTTGAATGAATACTTCTCTGTGAAGTATATCTGTATGGAAAGGGTAAAGGTTTGATAATAGATCTGAATCTATGATGCACCTATGAAGAAATGATGAAGCGAAATATCTAGATCTGGAATGTATTTATATCTGCTAGATCTGTTTATGGAAGGCTTAGATCTGAGATGAGGCGAACATCTGTCTGAAGTAAAAGGGTAAATCTGAACTGAATATCTGATCTGAAGAAGTATGCTGCTCTATAATAATTGAAGATCTATACGCTAGTTCGCCGCATAGGAAGCGCGTATATACACGGATTTTCTAAATAGAAAGCGCGTATGCGCAGTGAAATTAGTACAGAGGTATACGCTGGTTTATGTGGACGGAAGCGCGTATATACGCGACATCAGTGAAAGGAAAGCGCGTATGCAAACTAGGGTTTGTTGAAGCATGGGGTATGAAATCTCTGATCTGATCTGCTCTGTTTTAGTTATCTGTTGTTGATGTTTGACTGTGCTTAAATGTATGGAGAGGGTCCAGTCTGAAAATATGATGAAACGTGGTCTACAAGTTGTGCTCTTTTGAAGTTGTTGGATCCAGTGTGAAAATTGATGAAACGTGGTCCAAAGAGGTGCTGAGGGTTGTAGCCTTCAGTCAGGGGGTGGTAGCTCCCTTCCAGGTGAGGCTGGTAAACGAGATCAGGGGGTCGTAGCTCCCTTCCAAGTGAGGCTGGTAAACGAGAGCAGGGGGTCGTAGCTCCCTTCCAGGAGAGGCTGGTAAACGAGTCAGGGGGTTGGAGCTCCCTTCCAGGAGAGGCTGGTAAACGAGCGCAGGTGGGTGCCTGCGTGCTGGTCAAGTCTGTGCCAGCACATATGTTTTAAGATGTTTTCTCTATAATAAAATATTGAAGGCTGAGCAACTGCAGCGGTGGTTTTCTCCCGACTTGGGTTTCCACCTAAAAATCCTGGTGTTCATGTGTGATGCTTTGTGTGATGGTTTATTGTATTCTTACTACACATGTTTACTGTTTATAGAACATCTAATGAATGAATGATGGAATGATATAAGTGAAGAACTAATGGCATAATTAGATCTCTGTGTATACGTGAGTTTTATGAAGGATATCCGCGTGTATACGCTAGTTGGCTTCAGCAAAGTAGCGTATGGGTTTTGGAGCATGAAAAAGTAAAAGTTTTGAATATGCAATAAATACTGATTCACCCCCCCCCCCCCTCTCAGTATTTTTCCCAACAATTGGTATCAGAGCAAGGTTCTTCTGCAGAAGCTTGATCTCTTGAAGGAGATCCGTCGCAATGGGAAGTCAAGAAGGAGTGATGTCTATAAAGCCACCTCTATTCAATGGAAGCAATCTGATATTCTGGAAGGTACGAACAAAATCATATCTGCAAAGTCTTGGTGCATATGTATGGGCAATCGTGGAAGAAGGTTATCAATACCCGGCAAGTATTCCTACTGATGCAGCTGAAAGAAAGAAGTATGAAATCAATGCCAAAGCAATGAATGTCTTATTGGGAAGCATGTCTGAATCAGAATTTGCTAAAGTGATGCAGCTACATTCAGCAAAAGATATATGGGACAAAATCATTCTAAGCTATGAAGGAGACAGAAAGGTAAAAAGTGCAAAACTCCAAACTCTTAGAATTGAATATGAAAATTTGAAGATGCATAGTGATGAGAGTGTTTCCAGTTTCTTTCTTCGTCTGGATGATATTGTAAATCGAATGAGAAATTTGGGTGAAACCATAACTGATACTACTCTGGTGGAAAATGTCTTAAGATCCTTGACTTCAAAATTTGACTCTAAAGTTTCAGCTATTGAAGAAAGGCAAGATCTGCAAATGCTTACTATTGTTCAATTACATGGTACTCTGACTGCTTTTGAAATGAGACAAGGAGGTCCTTCTCAAATAAGAGAAGCTGCTTTTAAGGTATCTACAAAAGGAAAGGAAAAGGAAGTTGTCAAAGAATCCAGCTATATATCCGATGAAGAAGAAGCGAATTTCGTGAGAAAGCTCCAACTAGGTACTGGAAGATTCAAAGGTAAGCTTCCCTTCAAATGTTTTGAGTGTGGAAAAGTTGGTCACTATGCTACTAAATGTCCTTATAGAGAAAAGCATGGTAAAGGGAAACAATTTGAAAAGAGAAAGAGTTATTATGCAAAAGAAGATGATGATGAAGTGTCCAGTGAAGATGAAGAAGATTCTGACCATGATCTGAAAGTGCTCATGGCAAAGAAGCAAAAGAAGAAGCCTACTCGAAACAAGGAGATACCTCAGAAATAATGTATAGCAAAAATTGAAGAAGATGAACCGAGGAACATTAATCGTTGTTCTTGTCTCTTACCTAACTGCATGTGCAAAGATTATGATAGTGAAAGTGACAGTATGGATCCAAAAGTTTCCGACGAAGCTCTACAAGTACTCATGGCAAAGAAGGAAAAGAAGAAGGCCACTTGTAACACTCTTCTTTGTGCAAACAATAGTGAAGATAGTAAATTTGTGAAGCTATCGAGATCAAGTTGAAGAACAACAAAAGGAAATTGATACGAAAGATTCTATTTACAAAGAGATGACCTCTCAAATGAAAGATCAAATAGAAATGTTGAATGGACAGGTGGGCAAGTATCAAAGGTTTCATACTTATGCATCCGATCGAATTAAAGAACTAGAAGCAGATGTTGAAAAATCAAGCAAGAAGAATGAAGGACTTGAAAGGCACACAATCATCTACAAATGAATCTAGAAGCATCAAGTAAGAAAAATGAGGAACCTCTACAATCATTAGAAAAGGAAAGCCTTGAAGCAGAAATCATCTCTCTCAAAAGGGTTCCTGGAAAAATCAAAAAAGAAGAATGAAGAGCTAGAACAAACATGTGAAGAAAACGAAAATTGGTTGAAAGAAGAGATTCTAAATCTGAAGGATCAAGTAGAAGATGGAAGAAAGAAAGAAGAAAGCATGACAAAGCAATGTCAAGCCTTGGAGGTTGAGGTAAACATTCTCAAAGGTAAATTAGAAGAAAAGGTTAAACTTTTGAGGTTTCAGGATAGTACTAACACTTTGGACAATATTCTAAGTAATCAAAGGTCTCCTGCTATCAAATTTGGTCTTGGTTTCCATGAAACTGTTAAAGGTGAATCTAGCTCACAAGGAAGTCCTAAAAATTCAGAGGATGTCAATGCAAAACACAGGGAGTGTTGAAAAATAACAGATCATTAACAATCATGAATTCACTTCATTTCAGAACGTTGAATGTTTTAAATGTCATAATTATGGGCATGTTGCAGCAAATTGCGAGGAGCGGATCATTTCGACCACAAACAAGCAGTTCTACTCGGAAAGGTACTCTGGTTTCTTCGGGGGATATTCTCATGTAACAGCCCATGGACATAGCAGTTTGAAAGAAAAGGAAGAGATTAGCAATACTCTGTTATGATTCTTATGCTTATTCTCTGGACACATGAGATGTTATTCTTGCTGAAGTATGGGTATGAAAAAAAAGAATGCGGAGTTGAACAGATATGAGAAATTGGATAACTTCCAGCACACAAATAGACAGTTCAAACAAATCTGGAAGAAGAAGGAGGACCGATCAGAAACGTAGGGAATTCAGACCCTACTGCAGTCATCCGCTTCTGAAGCTTACTTCTCTTATTGACTGCAGAAGTGATGTGAGATACATTATGGAGCTTAGTAATGTATCGTCACAGGGGAAGCGATGTACAGGAGGCATAAGATCAGGGGGAGATGAAGGAAAGTGAAATTTTCAATATAACACTTTCCATACGCGGGTTCAGTGAACTAAAGTCGCGTATACACGCGAGTTCCAGCAGACACAGTCGCGTATGAATTTGTATGATAGCTAAAGATCTGGAGCAAAGGTTCAGGGGGAGCATCAGTCTGATTGTTAATAACTGTATTATTGACACAGTATCAGCCTAGCTTCTCAGTTCTAATGATGATATGATATTTGGTTTCTTATGTAGAAGATTATGGATGAGTCCTGTTTGCTTTTTGATGAAGAGCATTTGGTGCTGAAATGTAAGTCTTATAATTTAGAGATAAGGACAGATCATACAAAGATTGTTGCTGATGAAGGTTTTCAGGTTGCACGAGTTAAGGAAGAGCATTGGTTCAGGGGGAGCAGCAGGTTGAATACTAATGATTGCATTGTTGGCAATATGATTGCTTATTCTTTGGTTATTGTGATACTCATGCTCAAATGATGATGGCTTGGTACATGGTTTATGATGATGAGACGTTGAATGAGCTGTGTTTACTGCTTGCTGAAGTTTATCTGTTGGATGAAATTGGAAGTCTTATGATTCAGAGATAACAATATTTCATGCAGAGCTTGTTACTATGGTTGAGATCTTTTGCCTACATATGTTATTTCATGTTAAATCTTAAAGATCATGGTGATGTTGGACCACATGGATGATTGCTTGACACTTATGTGAAGATGCTGTTCTGGTATGGAAAGAATGTATTGATGCTGCAAAGAATATGAAGGCTTGGTTACTAATGTGCTTATGCTACAACCATTGGATGACGCTTGAAGATACAACTACATTGTTTTATCTATCTGTATTCCAGGAAAAATATTCAAATATCTCAGAAAGAAGCTGAACATTGTCTCTGCCTCAAAAAGGATCAGTTTTGGTTAAAATATAGAAGATGGTATTGTATACGCGGGTTTCCTGAAACACAGCCGCGTATATACGCGAGTTCCTGCACAGAAAACCGCGTATGTCTGATTGCTGACAATTTTTGCTTGGATTCAGCTCTCTTTAGCACAACTGCAGTGCTGTTTGGTATCTCTGATACTGTTTGGTATCTCTGGTGGTGTTCCAGTTCTCATAATTCTATTTCTCATATTTTGATAAAGATGCCTTGATGATTTGTTGGTGAAAGTGTTTAGGATGCACAAACTAAGGGGGAGCCTTAGTCATATGAAAAGGATGCTTGGATGCACAGATTCAGGGGGAGCAGTGACATTGCTGAGTACAATGCATTGTTGGCATTATGGTGGTTCTAAAATATGTTCTCTTTCTTGAGGACTTTCTGGTGTTGGTCTTAAATGGTCATTTTTGTAATTTGTTGAAAAGGTCTTGTTGAGACCCATGATGTAAAATTGTAATATTCAGTCATGTAAGGACTTGTCATTTTTGTAAACCCACTTGGTTGGGTAGCTGAGTTGCAATGTGTAAACCCACTTGGTTGGGTAGTTGAGTCTCTTATGTAAATCCAATTGGTTGGATATTTGATGTAAGTATGAGTCTTTGGTGATAGGAAGTTCATAGAGTCATGTACTTCATTGAAAATTTGTTTGAAGATTCAGCATGAACTCAGGGGGAGCTTGGTCACTTCAGTATATATCAGATCTGCAGAACGTTTCTTCCACATGAGGAGAAAAAGGGGAGAGTATGTTGGTCTTTGATCCGCCCTTTTCCCTTGATGTCAAAGGGGGAGAGTGACATGGTGTTTGAATGAAGAGAAAGAATGGTGTCAAAAATGGAGAGAGTGACATGGTGTCATGGTATTCTTAATGTACCTATCTGTTGTGGTGATCAAACACCATCGTGGTTGCCATCAAGTCCAAAGGGGGAGATTGTTGGCAATATGATGCAGAGTGTTGCCCTTGATGGCAACCCACTGAATGAAGATGAAGACATGCGACTGATGACATGTGTTGTCCTTGATGGAAAACCACCTGATGAAGTTATTCTTGACTTGTTGGACTTGGTAGATGATGTAAATCTGATATGAAATGATGTTTGTTAAGCAATCTGATGCTGAGCGTTGTCCTTGAATGGCAACCCACTTGATGAAGATGATGGCAACTTACTTGATGAAGTTGTGCTTGATAGAATATGTTCTTGATGAAGTAAATCTGATGTATCTACAGTGAGTACAGAAGGGAATGAAGAAAGGAATTCAGCATGTGCTAAATCTTGATGAAAAGAGTATGTCTCTAGGAATACACGGATTTGCCTAGGGGAAGTAGCGTATGCACGCGGGAAAGAACGTTCCAAGTCGCGTATGGGAAAAAGCGCTCAAAAAGTGCAAAACCAGGGGTAACCACCATGGTATTGACCCATTGTATTCGGTAATGATTCATCTAAATGACCCCGTCCAGGAATACCATCGGAAGTAATATTGTTTTGGCTCATGGTATTGAAAAATGGGCTCATGGTATTGTTTTGACTCATGGTATTAAAAAAGGGGGCCCGTGGTATTGAAGGCTCATGGTATTGTTTTGGCTCATGGTATTGAAAAAGGGGCCCGTGGTATTGAAGGCTCATGGTATTGTTTTGGCTCATGGTATTGGAAAAGGGGCCCGTGGTATTGAAAAAGAATAAACCTATATAAGGAGAAGAAATTCATTGTGCAAATCATGAGTGTGGGAGCAAGATGTCTGAGATTGAATGAATACCTCTCTATGAAGTATATCTGTATGGAAAGGGTAAAGGTTTGATGATAGATCTGAATCTATGGTGCACCTATGAAGAAATGATGAAGCGGAATGTCTAGATCTGGAATGTATTTGTATTTTCTAAATCTGTTTATGGAAGGCTTAGATCTGAGATGAGGCAAACATCTGTCTGAAGTAAAAGGGTAAATCTGAACTGAATATCTGATCTGAAGAAGTATGCTGCTCTATAATAATTGAAGATATATACGCTAGTTCGCCGCATAGGAAGCGCGCATATATGCGGCTTTTCTAAAGAGAAAGCGCGTATGCGCAGTGAAATTAGTACAGAGGTATACGCTGGTTTATGTGGACGGAAGTGCGTATATACGCGACATCAGTGAAAGGAAAGCGCGTATGCAAACTAGGGTTTGTTGAAGCATGGGGTATGAAATCTCTGATCTGATCTGCTCTGTTTTAGTTATCTGTTGTTGATGTTTGACTGTGCTTAAATGTATGGAGAGGGTCCAGTCTGAAAATATGATGAAACGTGGTCTACAAGTTGTGCTCTTTTGAAGTTGTTGGATCCAGTGTGAAAATTGATGAAACGTGGTCCAAAGAGGTGCTGAGGGTTGTAGCCTTCAGTCAGGGGGTGGTAGCTCCCTTCCAGGTGAGGCTGGTAAACGAGATCAGGGGGTCGTAGCTCCCTTCCAGGTGAGGCTGGTAAACGAGAGCGGGGGGTCGTAGCTCCCTTCCAAGAGAGGCTGGTAAACGAGTCAGGGGGTTGGAGCTCCCTTCCAGGAGAGGCTGGTAAACGAGCGCAGGTGGGTGCCTGCGTGCTGGTAGAGTCTGCACCAGCACATATGTTGTAAGATGTTTTCTCTATAATAAAATATTGAAGGCTGAGCAACTGCAGCGGTGGTTTTCTCCCGACTTGGGTTTCCACCTAAAAATCCTGGTGTTCATGGGTGATGCTTTGTGTGATGGTTTATTCTGTTCTTACTGCACATGTTTACTATTTATAGAACATCTAATGAATGAATGATGGAATGATATAAGTGAAGAACTAATGGCATAATTGAATCTCTTTTGTGTATACGCGAGTTTTATGAAGGATATCTGTGTGTATACGCTAGTTGGCTTCAGCAAAGTAGCGTATGGGTTTTAGAGCATGAAAAAGTAAAAAGTTTCAGTTTGCCCTAAATACTGATTCACCCCCCCCTCTCAGTATTTTTCCCAACATAATTACCATCCATCTTTAGGTCAAGGGACAAAACCCCAAATTTTGGTAAAAATCTTCGAGGAATGAAAGGGATTCATTTGATTAGGGTTGATCATCAAAGCACTGGAAGGAATTTTTCCCCATTTGAGTTTTCATACAGTGCATGGAAAGATCCATCATTGATCAAATATTTAAGGAGGGTAGGTTGTAGGCATCTCAAAAACTTATTTTTAGTTGTACAATGGCACGCTCATTCCTTCATACCAAATACATGAAGATTCTTGTTGTTTTTTATTTAGTGGCACACTCACCCCTCCACACCATATATGCTAATAGGGTAGTGGATCTATTTTGGATTAACCATAAAAACCACAATGAAAGGTCGAGGTACAGTTAAAACGTATCGTTTTAGACTAGAAAAAGTGATGTCATTGGCTTGGAACCACATTGATGCCATATCAAATTAAAGAAAACAACGTTTTCATTGGTTTCGAAGCACCCAGTAGACACTCAAGCCTTTCATGGCTAATACCCCAGTTTATTTTTATTTTTGTATATGAAATTATATCGTCATTCAAGGAACCTAGCATTCCATATATGGGATAGATGGCACAAGTTACAACATGTGGTTTCCATGGTACAATATTAGACCTATGTTAAACTATTTTTTCCAATTATAATAGATTTTGGTCTTGCTATGATGTGTATAAATATACTATAATATCATTATGATGATCTTGTGAATTTGGCCACCGGTTGCAGCTCAAGTAGCTCCCGCTCCAGGTGAGGAGTTCTGCCACATTCACTTATTGTATATAGTAGTGAGCCTTGTAAGACAGTTTTATGTAACCAACTCACAAAATAGAAGAAAATATATATCAAAGACTTAAAATTTATCCTCTTCTAGAGGGAAACCTCCTTTACATTACATAAATGAAAAATTCTTGGATGATTCAAATGAAAAAACATACTTTCTATATATAAGAGTCTAAGGTAAATTCAGCTGGAATATTCAGGGGGTAAGCTCTTCCACTTGATGAGATACTCTGAAATTGATCGATTACATAGCTATCGAGTTCTTGATTCTGTGACTGCTTCAAGTTCTAATATGATTTTTCCTTCCTCTTAAATTTTTGGAAATATTGTTTGAACTGGGAGCTTGTCACCTATAAACTTCTTTAAGCATCAAACATGGAAAACTGGGTGCACTCAGGCAGATGCCAGAAGCTCCAATTTGTATGCCATAGACCAATCGTTTGCAACACCTTGTAAGGACCATAGTACTTTGGTGATAATTTATTATCCTTCTTAGCTTGCTTAAGGGACATTTTTTTGTATGGTTGTAGCCATAAAAATACCGAGTCGCCTACATCAAAAAAATTTCACTGTGATGTTTATATGAGTGTTGTTTCATTTGATTTTGTGCCAAACTAAGGTTCTCCTTTAAGAGTTTGAGAACTTGTTGTTGATGCTTGATGTGATCTTCCACTTCTTAAACCTTAGAATTTTCTCTTAAAGATGAAGTGATGGACGGTGGATGATATCCATAAAGTGCCTTAAATGGGGTAATTTTTGCTTCAATATGGAAGGAAGTGTTATACCACCATTCAGCTAGAGGTAACCACTTCACCCATTGTGTTTTTTTATCATATAAGAAGCAATGAATATATCCTTCCAAAAAATTGTTCTTTATCTCAGTTTTCCCATCAGATTGAGGGTGATAAGATGAGATATGAATTAATTGAGTACCCAGATAAGAAAATAATTTCATCCAAAAATTTCCAGTGAAAATGGGATCTATGTATCTTACAATAATCTTTGGGTTTCCATGTAGCTTTTTAATTGTTTCCATAAATGAATTAGCAATTGTATTTGATTTAAATGCATGGGGTAATGCACAAAAGTGTGCATACATGGTAAGTCTACCAAACCACCATGGTGGCACTCTTTCCTTCGGAATTGGTAAACGTGTGATAAAATTCGAAACCTCCTCCTATATTTCACTTGGAATGGATAAAGGTTGTAACAAACCTGGGGTATTAATTGTCTCAACATTATTTTGTTGGAAAACCAAACATTCTGCAACAAAATTTTGAATATCACATTTAATTCCATCCCAAAAAATTTCCTTCTTGAACCTATGGTAATTTTAAAAACACTGAGTGCCCTCCTAAGGGAGAGGTGTGCAATTCCAAATGAATATTTTGTTTAAGTTGGGAATTATTACAAAGATATAAGCAATATTTGTGCCATAATGAATCATTTTTCCAGCTAAATGCATCATATGTGCTGGGATATTGCTGCAACTTTTAAATGAGTGTCCACACTTTTTCATCATTCTTCCATTCATCCCTTGCTTTGATTATCCAATATGGTTGGATAATAGAAATGGTACAAAGCAATGCTTCCACATCCTCATCCTTCCTTGAGAGTGCATCTGCAACAACATTTCGCTTCCATTTTTTGTAGATGATTTCAAAGTAGTAACCCAAAATATTTGTCACCCATTTTTTTTCTCTTTCGAAGATAATATTTTTTTCCAAAAAGTATTTAAGACTATCATGATATGTTTTTACCTTGAAGTGTCTTCCGATTAGTAAGGTCGTCATTTCTTTAGTGCATGTATTATTTCCAACATTTCCTTCTCATAATTAGGTTTGTGTAAATAATTTCCTTCAATTGGATGACTTTCAAAAGCAAAGGGTCTTTCTTCTTGCATTAAAACAACATCGATTCCATTTCCCAAGGCATCACATATTTTTTTAAGTATGGTGTAGTTAATACCGGTGCTTGGCACGTTGCCTCTTTAAGAAGTTCAAAGGCCTTAGTTGCTTCTATCGTCCAAGAAAATGCATATCTCTTCAGTAATGTTGTTAAAGGTGTTGTTATTCTCCCACAATTCTTAACAAACTTGTGATAATACCCTGTCAACCCAAGAAATCCCCTTGAAGATGATTTATGGTTGTGGGGATTTTCCATTCCTTAATAGCTTTATTTTTTTAGGGTCTACCTTAACACCCTAATGAGATAGAATATGACCCACATATTCCACCTCATGTACTCCAAAGAAACATTTGGAGGTTTTTGTATACAATTGTTTCTCCTCTAATAGTTTGAGAACTTTGTCAACATGTTGAACATGATCCTTCCAAGACTTGATGTAGATTAGTATATCATCAAAAAATACTAACACAAATATTCTAAGGAAGGGTTTGAAAATGGAATTCATCAAACCTTGAAATGTAGAAGGTGCATTGGTAAGGCCAAAAGGCCTGACCAAAAATCCATAATGACCCTCATGAGTTCTAAATGTTGTTTTAGAAATGTCTTCATTCTTCATTCTAATTTTTATGATATCTTGAATAAAGATCCAACTTGGTGAAGTAAATTTCTCCATGTAATTCATCCAATAATTCATCAGTGACGGGAATGGGAAATTTATCTTTAATACTGATCTTGTTGAGCTCCCTATAATCCGCAAACATGCACCATGATCCATCCTTCTTGTGCACCAATACTACTAGAGTAGACAAAGAAGTTTGATTAGGTTGAATTATACCCACCTCTAACATTTTTCCAACCATATGTTCAATTTCACTCTTTTGGAAATAGGGATATTTGTAAGGCCTGATGTTTGGAGGAACACTTCCTGGAATCAGATGAATAGCATGATTATAATAATTAATAGGTGGGATGTATTTAGGAGTCTCAAATACCTTGGAATTAGTGTCCAATACTTTTTGGAGATCTGGAGAAATAGATGATTTTGATTTTTGAACCTCTAGTGAGAATAATTGTGCAATTATGCCTCATTTTTATTTATTTAGAAGTTGTGTCATGCCAATAGATTTGATTATATTTCCTAGTGTATATCCTCTTCTTTTGAAGTTTCTTGTTCCTTTTCTTCCTCCTCTTCACAATCTATGTAAATTATTTTCTTTTCAGTACACTTATGACCTTTAGTGTATTTTCTATCACAACTGTAACAAAACCCTTTTGCAATTTTTTCTTCCAATTGTTGTGGTGTCAACCTTGTAGGTTGTGGAAGGCCAAGAAAAACAACACTTCCATATTTATAGTTGTGAGTGGTAGGCTTCCTTGTTTCCATAATTTTTCATTCAATTTTTGTTTCCAACCTGAATGCCTTCTCCAATGAATCGGGTTACCAAAGGTGAACCTCATGTTGGACATTATCCTGTAAAGTCCCTATGAATACATCAATCCTATGCTCCTCTAGAATATCATCTACGTTTGTATTCAATTTTTGGAAGTCCTCAATGTGATCCACCATTGAACCCTTTTGTTTGAGATTTATCAATTAACTAAAGAAGGTGTTGCTCTTTGTATCCACATAATGTGCTATTATTTCCTCCGTAAAAATTGACCAAGTGAAAAGTCTTTTATGAGATAAAATCCATCGATACCATACAAACTGATTGGGTTCTATATATAAAGTTTCAATGTGTATCTTTTCTGTGTGTTTCACGTTATGAAGTTTGAAATATTGCTCCATCTGTACTATCCATGTTACCGGATCCTTGCCATCAAAATTCCTCATGTAGATATTTGGAATGTGGTGGGTCTTAAACCCAATGGTTGAGTTTCTAAAATCATGATCAAATTTCCTTTTGACCTCATAATGAGTTTCATGGAATACATTTTCACCCTTAGGAAGAATTTCTTGTGGCAACTTTGCCAAACCTTTCTTCAAACCTTCCATGTATTATTTTAAACCATTTATTTCGCCTTTTAAACCATCCATGTCACCTTTAATTTCTAACTTTAAACCATACATGTCCCCTTTCATTTCATCTTTTATTTCTCTTTGTGAGAGCAAAATTTGTTGCACTTGTTCCCATAATTTTGATATATCATGCTCCAATTATTCCTCTCCATGCGTCATAGTAGATTTTTCTGATGGTTTGATGGGTGTGGAAATATTCTGTTTGGGAGGAATTTTAGAACCCAATATTGATATATATGCTTCAATATGCCCTTGGAATCACTTCAAACTGATTTTTCAAACTAAAGTTATGCAATTTTAAAAAACATACACACATTTTTCTTTCTTTTAGGAGCTCGATCTTGTAATGGTTGTAACTTTGAAATTTTGGATTTCCAAGGTCTAAATTTTGGTCCTATTGTAGCCCTATTAATATTATTTCCAATTCCACAAGTCAGACCAGTATTTGATTCTTCAATATACATTTATTCCAAATCTCCCACGATGACCTAATTATGGACTAGTTCAGTAGAGCGAAGTTGTATGGGATTCCACGTGTCACAGTTTCAAGATTTAGTCCTGAAATTTCTACAAGAAAAACTATAGTCTGTGCACTTTCAGCCACTTTTTACAAAATTCAAATATGATAATTGAAATGAAAGTTATGACGATTTTCCATAGGTCACTTGTTTGAGATGAAATTTTGGAGCCTGCACAAACCCTAACTTCCTCAGATCATATATCCGAAAATGCAGTGAACCAATATCTAAAATTCGTACACGATGTTCACCAATATTTTGATTCCATGTGGTTTAAATTTCATATTTTGAAGCTTCGTAAAAAAAAATTATAGAGAAAAATCCAAGATGACCTGTATGAAGAAGTGAAACCCTAGAATCCAAATCTCTTATACCAAATGTTATGCAACCAACTCACAAAATAAAATAAAAGATATATCAACCACTTAAAAATTATCGTCTTCTAGGGGAAAACCTCCTTTATATTACATAAATGAACAATGCTTGGATGATTCAAATTTCAAAACCTCATTTCTATATATAAGAGTCTAAGGGTTCACAATATAATCAGAGTCGAGATAACAACAATAATCTAAGGGTACAACAATAAAAATAGCGGCTTCTATGGGGTACAATAATAGCAATATGGGGACTACATGGGCACAACAATAACAATAAGGGGCTATGCTAACAATAACAATAACGGGATACCCTAGTATTATATGGACCTAACAGATAGCTTCTTACAATATTAATTATTCATTACTTAGTATATTTTCTTTTTTTTTGTTCACTTTTGTTTTCCTCCATTTTCTTAATATGTAGAAAAATAAGTTGTTGTTACAGGTTTATATGTTGCAAAATTACTATAGTGTTTTTGTAGAATTAGTATTCTATTGAATCAAGTTGTTATTAAATTGACACTTGGTTTGCAGATCTATATGTTAAGTTGGGAATAGGTTTTTTCATGGGCACGACATACAAGGGGCCACTAATCGAGTCATCAAGTTGGGACAATGTTGATTCTTTTATTACAATATTTTTTTTAAATAAAAGAGTTGTAATTATTTTTAGTGTAGTGTGTAGAATTATTTTAGATCATGCCATAAATGTCATGCTTTTGTATTACCTACATTGGTTTCCTCACAAGTTTGTAAAGAACCTTGGGTTAACAAATTAAATGATTTTGTTTCTATCAAACTATTATTGACTTAGGAAAACTTATATAAAAAAACACTATCATTTTTTGTGTCAATGTAAAGGACGTACCCAAAGAACTAGGAATTGACTTTAGGTTAGATAGAGATACCATGCCACAGTCATTATAAGAGATTGTTGGCTACCATTTGAGCACCCTTTGCTCAAGTATCCTACATTAAGACATGATTAGATGAAATAAATAGAACAATACTTAAAATTTTCAACAAGAGTCATTCATCATCCCAACACATGGGCAGGTAAACAAGGACCAAAAATTTGTAATATTCCCAAATGGGAAAAGTAGGAATATAGTGCAAAATGTTGGAAAAGTAGTGTAAAACATCACATCAAAGTATGAGACCAATATGGGTAACTTCCATTCATCATAAAAGTAACATATATGTATAAAATAATGGGCCACAAAGCATATAAAAAGATACAAGAAGCCTCCAGTAAAGAAATTCCTCCAAAATGATGTGTTGCTACTATATCAAAATGTTGGAGCAGCTACTACAACATTGTTTAAAGAGCACATCTGCAAAAAATGAACATAAAAAGGATTAATGGCTGATATATGCCTCAAAGGATACAACAAATGTAGATCTAGGCTCTATACAACCTCCAACAAAGAACCCTAGAGGGCTTTCAGAAAAACACCACTATACAAGTTATGAATCAAAGCCCTAGGGTTGAAGATTCACTACAACAATACGGCTGGAAAGATGTGGCTGATCTGATATGAAAAAGGCTATATCCTCCTCCAATAGATCCTCTAGATGAAATTTTGATCCCTTCACTAGAAAACCTCCTCCCTAGATAGTGCACTGAAACCACCTTGCAACTCCTCCCTAAAAATAACGCAGTCCAAGACCAAAACTGTGTTGTAGGGGAAAATAAGTAAGTGGCCTGATGAAAAATGCTGTAATAAGGCTTAAGGGCCTTCCTCACCAGCCTCCCAATGGAAGGAAACCTTCCTCTATTGAAAAAAAGATCAGAAAACACCCAAATGTCTTCTCTGCTGCTACAACCTACAACTCAACACAACCCTCAAGAGGACATGTGATGTAGATGAAAGATGGAGCTTGGCCTAATGCCTGAATGTGGAAGTATAGTGAAAATACTCTTCCTTTGAGGCCTCTCAAGGATAGAGGTGGGATTCCAAACCAGGAACACCCTGTGCTAAACAACACTGCAATCCTAGCTAAATAGCTAAAGAAAGATATATGTCTAAACAGACCATATAATAAAAATATCATAACATCCATGAATGAATATGACTTCCATCCTCTTCCTTATATAATTTTTTAGATTCGTCACCCTTGGCCCCACTCATTTAATACACTACTTCCATGCAAAGAGTCTCCAACTAAAATTGTGTTTTCCCTCAATGAATGCCACTACTCCATGACAACGTTGTTTGATTTGGTCAAAGTTGACCCAGTCTTCATGCTCTAGCCCCTTTTCACACATAAGGGTGCTTATTTAAGCTGCTAATATGTCCTCCTTTAACTTTAGGAGTGATTTTATTCATATTAAGGAGATTTATGGGTCTCCATACCCTCTTATTCATCAAACAAGGAAGCAAAAACAAAAATTAATATTCCAACTAGCTCATGGCTAATTGGGAATATTACAGTCCTCCCTTTCCAAATGTTGCTTGTCCTCAAGCCACTATAAAGGTGAGTGTTGCAACTCTCCTCCTCCTCCATTTGTGACACCTCCATGTGTTAATCTCTCCTCATAAGCCAAGTGTTGCCCAATCAATCCCTCTGTGACATGCTACTCCCAATTTCTCATGAGATGCAAATGACTCATCCCACAAGGAAGCAAAAGATCCAATGAAGCAATCATAGCTAGCCCAATGTTCTCCCTAAAACATGTAGCATAAGAAACATGGATAATCTCTCTCCCAAAGGGCACATCCAATCCTTCCATCCTCCCTTCAATCATTCCCATAAAAAGAATAAGAACATTATCAATGTATGGGATCAAAACCAAGTACATATAAACAACCATATACAAAATTGGAGGTGGATCATAGTCCCACATGTGGAACCAGTGTAGTATATCTCTTGACTACATCAGATAATGATATGGCAAGTGGTCTCCCCTCCACTTACTTGTTTCAATAGTCTTCTCACAAGTTTTGGAAAGGTGAGAAATTTTTGGTGCCTTTGGAGTGCACCCTGAATCGTAAATCATCTCCCTATATCCTCCTAGGGAGTGGCCATGCTCAACAATGTTTATGGCCCAAAGTTGGCCATAAATTTTATATGTAAGAATGCTCCTCATGGAGAAATTTCCTGCACATATATGGTAAAGGAATGCAAATAATCATTAAGTAAATCATTATGCACATAATCATGATCCTTACCATAAACTCTGCTCATACAAATGAAGTGGATCCTAGATAGATCCCCTCTCATTCCCAAAGAGGAAAGAGGTGGTTGTGATAACTCCTTCAAAGAGTTATGTATCTCCTTCATCTCCACATGGTCCATGCATCTCTTCAAACGCTAATATATCTCCTCTTCAAAGCCTTCCCAAGTGTACCCCTCCATGATGGTGTGGTATTCTCTCATAGAATAAGTATGGCTGAAGAGAAAATCTTCATGAGCTGCTTGTAGTAACTTCTCCTTGAGCATGGAAGCTCTTGATAAGAAGATCCTACCATGATAGTAGATGACCTCATCTTGGACTGAATATCCCTCCTCATGTAGCTGGTCATCAAGTATCATACAAGTAAAAATATCCTTGGAATAATCCACCAACAGATGGGATTTCCAATATGGATCTACTCTCCATAGTGACAACGCTGATGATCTATCATATAAAGCATTTGTCATATGGTTGTCCTCCCATTTGACATCTCCCATGCCAAAGTCACATAATTGAAGGTTTCTATCCTCCCTTTGATGCTCCTTTATCAGCGCAAGATCTGAGATGAGAGTGGGTAATGATGATTTTTGGAGAATGTATGCCTCCTCCTTGAGTCTGCCCAAGACTCTCAGCGTTGTACCATGACCTCCCAATGCTCCCACTCCTCCTGGATATATGAGTGGTGCACCATGATTTGAGACATTTCTGACCAAATCCTAATCAGGTGGCCTCCCAGGTGGTTTGACACAAAACAATAATGTCTCATGGGCCAAAGTCATGTGCATAATAGATGGTATTGTTAGGTCCTTGCTTCCACTATGCAAATCCATCTCTATTTTCTGTGTGGAAGTTATATGTGAGGGATATGTGTGCATGCCCTTAATCATCTGATTTTTCCCACTCTTTATATCTACCCATTCCATCTGCAAATTCTTCCAATATGTGGTGACCTTCCCCAAAGTAATCAACCAGTGCACACCCAATATTACATTGGTGTCAGGTATGTCGACCACAAAGAAGTGATAAGTCAATGTATATGTCCCCATGGTGACAAATAAATATGCAACATAATGCATGCACTACATAATTCTAGCTCCTGGGACCAAAAAATAAAATCCCTCAAAATCATCAGTGGGTATTCCCTCCTCTGTACTAGTTGCGCATCAATAATGTTGTGGGTAGCCCCACTTTCAATCAAAATTGAAACCCTCTAATCTAATATGGAACCTTGAACCCTCAAGGTCAAGTACTTGTGTACTCCTCTCAATGATGCAAGAGCCCCTCCAACTGGATCAAATGCCCCATCCCCACTCCCTGGTGGTGGTAGATCATCTCCTACTATGCCAGTGTTGTGACCTCTTTTTGGTTCCTCTTCTTCTTCCTCCTCATCATCTGAGAAGACCTATATATAGTGTGCCTTTCTTATTTCACATCTATGTCTGGGTGCCCATGATTCTTGGCATGTGAAGCAAAGCTTCCCTCTCCTCAAATCTCTTCAGACATCATCACTAAGAGGTACTTTTTTTTGGCTCTCTTTTGAAAAAGGAGCCTTTTCTTATTTTCCCTTTGATGGGAAAGTGGGCTTTTGCTAAAATGTTTCCTTTGCTTTTGGCAAGGCATCTTGTAGATATCTAGCCCTTTCAATGGAATCTTGAAGGGTAGTGGGCTTGGTAGATTTAACCAACCCATGAAGAGGTTCTACTAACCCATCTATAAACATATAGACCCTTCTTCTTACAGATAAATCAGGAACCATAACAAAAAGTTTTAGAAATTCAGAAATGTAAGTTTCTTGATTACCTGATTTTTTGAGCTTTACTAGCCCCGTGAAAGGTGCCTCTGGGTCTCTTCGATCAAACCTCTCCACCAACCTCCTTGTGAACTTTGAATATGCAGTCACATCTTCATGACCCAATGTAGACAAGCCATGAAACCACCAATCATGTGCCTCACCCTCAAGGTGCCGCACTGCTATCTTGATGGCCTCCATCTCTGGTACTTTGTTCAGCTGGAAGTAGATGTCTAACTTCTCTACCCATGGTTTTTCAATGCATTTAGATGACCCATCAAATTTGGGTAAGAAAAATCTACCCATAGTTCGGTGTAGATCATGATTCTGAATGAATCTTCCACCTCTATTGTTATGACAGGGTCTCCTATTGTCCTCGATCTGATAAAATTCTTGAAAAATCAAGTGATCCTTGAATATCTGAGATTGAGACTCATACTCCATGAAACAGTCTTCAAGAGTTTCTTGTTCTTGAAACCCTTCATTTCCCACTGCTAAGATTGTAGGCATTGTAGAGCATTAGGAAAAATTTGTTTGCTTCACTGGTTGATCACTCCAGTGATGAGAAATGTCGGAACCTTCACCATGTAGAAATCCTTTAGGGGATTGTTGGGTGCAAGAATTGCATTTAAGCAAACTAATCAACATTTAATTGTCAACCTGTGGGATTCGTAAACTTAGAGATGAAGCAC
The DNA here is from genome assembly GCA_034641835.2 of Pinus albicaulis. Taxonomy (NCBI): domain Eukaryota; kingdom Viridiplantae; phylum Streptophyta; class Pinopsida; order Pinales; family Pinaceae; genus Pinus; species Pinus albicaulis. The sequence continues at coordinate 368,600,164 of CM076584.1, read as the reverse complement.
AGGCAATGCCAGAGATGGTATGAATTTTCCTGATAGAAATTCCTACTTCAAAGAAAAGCTTTCAGAGAAGATAACTGAATCATCAAAGTAATCTAAGGCTAGAACAAGAAGAAATGTACTTGCAAAAGAGATTCAGAAATAAAAATAAGGCAATCACTCTAGCGGGATATTGATCATCTACTGAGAAGGTGTTTTCTTTAGCAAAGACACCTTGGCAGTCTTCAACAGATGGGCCCCTTCGAACTTGCTCATGTAAAGATATCCTTTCCACAAGAATCGATCTTGCACTAGTGTAGTATTCTTGCACTAGTGCAGGAATAGCGATTTATGCAGAAGGTGTAAAGTAATGTCCGTACTAAAAATGCTTTTCTTCATGCAAGGACCCTAAAATTTCTCAAGCCCATAGAACTCAGATATGGTACCAATAAACTGGTTCTTGTACCTGATCAGAGCTTCTTACACTTTAAATTTTAATTTTTGAAATCAATGCTTAATTACTGCAAGTGTTATAAAACCATATTGCATATCAAAAAGATAAATGTATGTAGAAATAAAGAAACAATCTATTATAAAGTGTTTAATGAAAGCAAGAAAATTGCTGAAAGTAAATTAGAAAGGCTTGCTGAAGTGAATAGCACACCAACATGCACTGGTGCAAGTGACTTCTCCTGCTTGAACCAGGCGGAGAAAACAAACTAAACGTGCAGAGAGTGAATAGCACACCAACGTGCACTGGTGCAAGAAACTTCTTCCTTCTCGAACCAAGCAAGGAAAATAAATCAACTCTGCAGAAAATAAATTTAACTACTTCACGCAGCAGATCTACTTTAACTCAAACAGAAATTCAAATGCTATAAATTAAATCACACTTGGAAGTTTAAAAACATAAATTACAAGAATAGAAAGGAGGGAGAACGTGCTGGGTTGGCTGGGCCCTAGCAAACCAACACGTTTCCCTTTCAAATGGAAACGCTACTCAGTATGGAATCAACACATCAACTATTTAAACATAAAAAATGATAAAATTTATGAAGCATAAGGCAGAGCTCTTCTTTTTAAATCCGCAAAGCAAACACATGCGTGATTACAATCCAGCCTAGATTTGGGCGATACCAGCAAAAAAAAGCTACAACAACAATGTTGTAGCATCACTCCTCTACTGTTGCATCGTTCCCTTCTACGTGCATCGTTCCCCTTTTTATAATATTTCGTAATCATTTAAAACAAGGTGTTCCTTTGCAAGGAATATGGGGATCGAATCCTAACAATTTCTAATTGCATATAATAGCACAACCATACCCCTATTAAAATAATAGTGATTTAATACGAATTTTCCAATTCTGGGATTTTTTCTAGAATTCTGGAAAATCTGGTAATTTCAACAAACTACCTTCAGAGCTCCCTTCTTATCTCCTCAACAATTGTGTATTTTGGGAAACCATTTTGAGCTTAGTCAATTTTTTATACTGGGATAAAAACCCATGTTGTGGAATTTCTTTATTTTCCTTCATATGCACAAAAATTGAGGCAGAATTTGGCTGTTTGGAACTTGCTGGCTGTGTTTTCAGAATTCTGGAAAAAATAGTTTTTTTTTATAAACGTGTTTCAAAGACCTGTTCGTAACTTTTGGAATACTTTGAATCTCAGGAAACGGTTTCGGTTATGGGTAATTGGTTATCTTTTTTAAAAACCCATTTTCTTGGATTTCCATAATTCACCTCCATTTGCATAAAAAACCGAGGTCAAACTTGGCTATTTAGAAATTATGCAGATTTTCAGCAGACTTAGTAATTTTCAATGCTGGTGCAAGAATGTGTTCTGGTACTAGTGCAAGAACATGTGGTGCAGGAAATTCGCCTCTATCAAAATAGGCATATAACCAACTTTGTAAACCTACAAACACACAAACTATTATTAAATATGCCTTTAATGTTTAAATCTCATTAAAACAAAGGAATAACAAATAATTACTTATGATCTTCGAGAATGCACAAAACTATGACAATGAATTATTCAAGCTAAACAAAAGCATGAGTGATTTTGAGTAAAAGGTGTTATAAAACAAGGCAAAACAGAGGCCCAACAGGGATTACTTGTATATATCCATCCTCATCTCCTTTATTTCTCTAGAAATATCTTGCATAGTTCGAAGAAGAATCTTACGGAGCTCCTTCTCCTCATCTACTCTTGATAAAGGGGTTTTACCCTTGTCTTAGTTATCATTTGTATAATCAAATCTTCGGTTTCTTCTTTTGAGATACCTCTTCTCTCTATCTATGAGAGGATCTCCTTCTTATGATGACGTATTGGCTTAATATGCACAAGCTGAGCCAAGATTATGCTCTTATACCACTATAATATTCGCAAATGGGAAAAGCAAGAGTATAGTGCAAAATGTTGGAAAAGCAGTGTAAAAAATCACATCAAAGTATGAGACCAATATGGAGACCTTCAATTCATCATAACAACAACATATATGTATAAAATAATGGGCCACAAAGCATATAACAAGATACAAGAAGCCTCCAATAAAGAAATCCCTCCAGAATGAGGTGTTGCTACTATATCAAAATGTTGGAGCAGTTGCTACAGCATTGTTTAAAGAGAAAAGCTACATAAAATGAACATACAAAAGATGAATGGCTAATATATTCCTCAAAATATACAAAAAATGTAGATCTAGGCTCTATACAACCTCCAACAAAGAACAATAGAGGGTTCTCAGAAAAACACCACTATACAAGTTATGAATCAAAGCCTTAGGGCTAAAGATTCACTGCAACAATACAGATGGAAATATGTGGCTGATATTATATGACAAATACTATAGCCTCCTCCAATAGATCATCTAGATGAAAGGCTAGTCCCTTCACTAGAAAACCTTCCTCCCTAGATGGTGCACTGAAACCGCCCTGGAACTCCTCCCTAAAAGTAATGCAGTCCAAGATAGAAACTACGTTGTAGGGGAAAATAAATAAGTGGCCTAATGCCAAATTCTACAATAAGGCTCAAGGTCCTTCCTCACTAGCCTCTCAAATGAAGGAAACCTTCCTCCACTGAAAAAAAGGTCAGAAAACACCCAAATGTCCTCTCCACTGCTGCAACCTACAAATCAACACAACCCTCAATAGGATCTGCGTTGTAGATGAAATATGGAGCTTGGCCTAATTCCTGAATGTGGAATTATAGTGCAAATACTCTTCCTTTGAGGCCTCTCAAGGATAGAGGTGGGATTCCCAACCAGGAACACCCTGTGCTAAAAAGCACTGCAGTCCTAGCTAAACAGTTGAAGAAAGCTATATGTCTAAATAGACCATATAATCAAAATATCATAACATCCATGAATGATTATAGTTGCCATCCTATTCCTTATATAATTTGTTATCTTCCTCACCCTTGGCCCCACTCATTTAAGACACTACTTCCATGCAAAGAGTCTCCAACTAAAACTGTGTTGTCCCTTAATGAATGCCACTACTCCATGACAACGCTATTTGATTTGGTCAAAGTTGACCCAGTCTTCATGCTCCAACCCCTTTTCACACATAAGGGTGCTTATTTAAGCTGCTAATATGTCCTCCTTTCACATTAGGAATGATTTTATTCATATTAAGGATATTTATGGGTCTCCATACCCTCTTATTCATCAAACGAGGAAGGAAAAACAAAAAATAATATTCCAACTAGCTCATGGCTAATTGGGAATATTACAAAATTCTACCAAATAAGGAACAAGTAGAGGTTATAGCTAGGTAGGGTCTAAGAACTCGACAAAATAAGGAAAAAATAGAGATTGAAGGAAAACAAGTTCCAATTACTAGACCCAAGAATCTAAATGAACAAGTAGCATCTAACGGTGAACCTCTTAAAATTGAGTCAATAGCTAAAACAATAGTCAACTCTCCAAATTTAGGATCCTCTAGGTTTGGAGGTGCAAGTTATATAAGGGAACTAGAACCCTCAACCAAATCTTACAACTTGGATCTTTGGGAAAGTCTATACATTAAGATGGGAGAAGAATTAGAAGGCTAAAAACACAAAGAACTAATCACTTTTGAATTTCCTACATGAGACCTTAATGGATTGGTTCAAATGAAGAACATCCCACCTTCTACTCTTCCAAATTTCTACATATTGTGTAATGAATACTAAAACACTTTTATTTTTTAATTTTATGTCTGATGTTAGAGTTTTGATTACTCCACAAATACCCAAAAGACTAAACACTTCCCAACCACCTTGAAAGAAGTAGCCCTTCACTAGTTTATGGGGCTTAGGGGAAACTCCATTAGAACATGGGAATAGATGAGGCATCTATCCTATTGTAAGGTAAATTAAATTAGAGAAGAAATATTTAAAATGACATAGTGAGGTGAGGAGAGTCTGGAAGATTATATCGAGATATTTCACTATAACATGAAAAGAACTAAATAAAATGCACTGGACCCTGAAACTTTGTGTATCATTCTCCTTCGTGGGATTAGAGATGATTGTATGGATGCATTGAATCTCATGGCATATAAAGATATATCCTATTTAACCTACAAGGAAATATGTGAATTATGTAGGCAATGTTCACAAAGTACTTCAAAATCTAGGATGGGTTCTAGAGACCTAGTCTCAAGAGTTATTAAACCCACATGCGAGTAGAGATAAGATAGGGATATTTTTAGACAATTATAAAATTGATATTCTCAATTCACTTATTTCCCAACTTGATACCTTGCAATATAAGGGGAATGAGGAAACATATTTATCCTTAGCCATATCATGCACTCATTACAGGAAGAAACTTCCTCTATGATAATTTCCATTGGATAAGATAGAAATATGTGATATTTTTGAAAAGAAGCATGCAACCACAGATTTTCCTTCCTTATTGGAATTAAAGGTGGTATATAAAGGGACTTGGGAAGAAATTGAGAAAATATATTTTGCAACTCATGAGAAACCATGGCCACCTTGATCATCTGGTATGGCACAAGATGAATACGTTATTTAATATTTGTATCCACCACAAAAATTGTATCCACCTACACCATGGAAAAAATGGCCTGGCCACACTCAAAACCAAAAATATCCCTTTCAACCTCATACAACAATTCAACATCCACCACAACTACAACTTCCATCTAGTCAACCTCTTCGAAGGCCATCACAATTACTTATCCATCCAATACCCAACCCAAATAATAATAAGGTAGTACATTGAACACTAGGTCTGGGCCAAGGAAAGGTGGAATGATGAGCTCGAAGGCATTGTTCCCTACAACCTTGGTGATGGTGTATAGCCCATATCAGAGTGGGCGAAGCTGTGGGGGGGGCCAGCGAGATGCTCCTTCTGCAAATGTAGCCAAAATTTGTCGCCCACCTGGAACTTGTGTGGCACCCGATGTTGATCATGCCATTTCTTGTACTTAGCATTGGCTTTGTCCAAGATGTCATGGACCTACTGGAGGATGTGTTGAATGAACTCAATTAAGTTATTAGCCCTGTCAGCTTCATACTGGACATGATTCAAATCTGCCTGAGTAGCTACAAATAGTATGGCCACATCAATGGGACATAGTGGCTAGAATCCCAACCCCACCTGAAAGGGGTTGTGTCCAGTTGAGCTACGGAGATATCTATTGCAGTTGTGTTGTACATATGGGAGGCTTTCATCCCATGTGTGTGGATGCTTCAAGTTGTACATGCGTAGAATGTGTACAATCATCATGTTGACGACCTTTATTTTTCCATCAGTTTGGGGGTGGAAAGTCATGGACTTAGTGAGCTTGGTATCCAGCATTGACTAGATACTTGACAAAAATTTACTTAGAAACCCATTGTCCCAATCTAAGATAATAGATTGTGGGATCCCAAAGTGTACCCGCACTCATTCAAATAAGATCTTAACAGTGGCTTCCACTATGATACTCTTCTTGCATGTCGACAGAATGGCCATCTTAGAGAATCTGTCAACGACTACGAAAACTCAGGCGTTGTCATGCTTATTAGAAGGGAGGCTCGACATTTAATCCATGGAAATGGAGTCCCAAGGTCGACTTGGAGTAGGAAGAGGATTATATAGGCCTTACTTCTTGATGGTATGTTGGGAAATGGCGTGGGTGGTTTAGGATCTGATGTACATCCCAAAATCATGTCGAAGGTTTAGCTAATAAAAATACTTCTGCACCACTTCCACTATTTTCTCTACTCTAAAATTTCCAGTGACCTGGCTATAGTGCGCCTCCTAAATAATCTTAGCATGCTCACTTGAAGGAACACAGAGGTGTCCCAGGTGGCATAACAGTGCATATTGGAGATGAAAATTTGTAACTTTCTTACCTTCCAGGAGCGTCTGGTATATGTTGTTGAATTTTAGATCGCTCTTGTAAAGATGCAGCCACCCTGGAAGTCTCATGCCCATGAGAGTCGAGCATAGTGGTCAGTGCCATGATCAGCGGTCGAATGAGGTTGTCTACAACATTATTAGTGTTGCCCTTCCTGTAATTAATGTTCAAATGGAACTGTTGCAGGTATGGGGACCATTTCTAATGGTGGTCATTCTGCAACTACCCTTGTGTCTATATGAACTACAGGGTTCGGTGGTCTATTTGGATGATTGTTTCCTTCCCCATAATGTAATCCTTCCATTTTCGAAAGGCCTGCACAATTGAATAATTTTTTTTGTCATAATTGGGATACTTTAGGACTATTTTTGAAATCTTCTCACTATGATATGCCACTGGATGCCCTTGCTGAGTAATATTTGCACCAATAGCATAGTCAGAGGCATTTTTCTCAATCTCAAATGGTTGGTGCAGGTTTGGTAATATGATCACTAGTGCACAGCAGAGTCGGTGCTTCAAATCAGAAAATGCCTTCTACTAGGATTTGTACCAAAATAATTTTTCTTTCACTCCACCCTTAGTGACTTGACTTAAAGGCCAAGTGATATAACAAAACACCAACATGAACCTGCGGTAGAAATTGGCAAGACCCATAAAGTTGTAGAGCCCTCTTAGAGTGGTTGGGGTTGGCTAATCTTGAATGGTGTGTATCTTGGTTGGGTCCACATGAAAACCTTTCTCATAAATGATGTACCCCATATATTCAACCTGGGTCATACCAAAAGTGAATTTCTCTAAATTGGCACACAACTTGTGTTATCGCAGGGTTTGGAGGTATCTTGTACAACTTATTTCATAAATTAATAATAACAGTGTGAGGCTTAGACTCATACACAACATGTCACTTCCTCAAGTATGGTTGGCCTAATAATACATCACAAACTTCAAGAGGAGCAACATCACACAGTACCTCATTTGTAAAGGGATTGATGTTGTAGGGAAGGAATCACTGTTAGCTAACGCAGAGATCTGGTCCTTGGTGAAGCCACTTGATGGTGTACGGTTGCGGGTGTGTTGTGGTCGATAGGCCCAACCACTTTTTGACCTTTGCTGAAATGAGGTTATTTTGGCTCCCTCTATCAAAAATGAACTATAGCGGAGAACCCTTCACCCAACTTTGTGAGTGTAAGAGGCACTCCCCCTCCTCTGTATCTTCGGCCTCATTCTTCTATATCTTAGTGGTGGAAATGGTGGCACTAGGCTCTGCATCAATAATATGCTTCCATTTTTCATTCCCCTTGTCAGTTTCTGACTCAAAGTTGGAAGATGCATATAATTTGGAAGCCTTCAACTAAGCCACCAACAACTGCTTGGCCTGAAACTCACTTGTTTTGTGAGTGGGGCTCTTATGGAGCTCACAGAATTTTCCTATGTCCTCATTTTTCTTTGTGGTGTTGTTCTTTGCTCATGGATTTGGCGGGTTTTATTGGGTCACCACGCCTTGGCTTTTTCCTTTGATTTATGGTTTGGGGGCACTTTTCCCTTGCTTCAAATTCACAAATCCAAAGTCTCACTTCTTCTTCTTCTTTTTTTAATTTGTTCTTGATAGTTTATAGATAGTCAGAGTCGAGCGAGGAGATGTATAGGAACACCATATTGTCCTGGATGTACTTGTGTACTTGAGTACCAAATGTCGCTCAAAAGCCTTGATACCCAACTTCGTGGGAAGGGTATGAAAAATATTTGTGAACTCTAGCATTTCTTAGTCCCTTTCCTGTTGTAGCATGGTCCACTTTATGTATTTATCCTCATAGCCCCCAATAGGGTAATACTACTCCTTGATGGCATCCCAGAAAGAATTCCAAGTGGGTGCGGCTGAAAATAGTGAGGGTTCACTCTCGTCCCTCTTCTCATGGTAGGTTTCCCACCAATCCTTTACATGGGGGGCGGCTTTGAGAAGTGAAAAGGTAATTTTTTTCTTGGTTGGAAAGATCATGAACCGAAAAATATCCTTCTAGCAGATTCAACCATTTATCTATGACATATGCATCTATCTGAGCTTCAAATATGGGGAATCTATCAAAATTAACTTTTACCTTAAAGGGAGTGGTGCTTTTAGAATGGTTGCTGGAAGAAGATATGTCGCGTGAGAGTAGCCACCAAAGGATTTGGGCAAATTTGTCCATCATCACGTTCCTCTGTTGCTCGAGGGCTTCTTCGAGCAATATTTTGAAAGAATCCCCTCCTCCCTCGTCTTTATTCTATTCTGCCATGGGAGGCCAATGGGGTTTGCAAGTCTAGTCTTGCAAAGGTTCAACCAGTTCAAACCCTAACTCCTTATATCTTGACCTCATTGGGGACATGCAAAGAAAAACAGAGAACGAGTATATAGATTTAATACCATTGATTTGAAATTAAAAAAGAATGCAACAGAATACATATCTAACAATAAATACAGATATCTAGTAGAAATAAAACTTCATTTTTAATATCAAAGAACTAAAATATGATTACATACAGAATGGAAATAAACTAGCTCAGGCAATGGTAGTTTATCTATGAGAAGAGATGTGGCGGCTACATGCCTCTGAACTATATTACAATGAGGCTCAAGGGTCTTTTTATTATTTAACAATAAGGGAAAACTCTAAACAACCAAAACCATAACCCCAGGAGATGGATCACCAAGGGTTTGTGGACCCTGTTGGGGTTAGTTGGGCATCCAACTTCCTAGGGTCGTAAGTTGGTTATATTATCTTTGTTTGGTGTGTATGATACCTCGTTGAAAAGATCTCTCCAAGTAATACAAGATTTTTGACAAGCCCATGGGCCTATTGTGGACCTCAAAAAATCATCATTTATGGGGTCAAAATTGCTCCGGAAGTCCAGGACCCAAAAAACTACTAAAAATAGTAAATGTTACTATAAAAAGGGAAAATGATGAAACTGACTGGAGATCTAGGTGGAATAGGCGAGTGGCCACCAATATCCATTTGGATCATAAAGAGAGGGAGAGGAAGAGAATTTCTCACCCTATTGAACCTAAAACACATTTTTCTTTAGAAATGTTGGCCTCTTCAAGTTTTATGAGGCTACATCCCTTAGGGAGAACTTTCCATTTTTAAAGTAGTTGAACAATCATTGAGATAATGGCAGGAAAACATTCAGGGTAAGTTGCAATCTATGGTATCATCCCACATAGGGGGATAAATATCCCTATCATTGGATAAACTTGGGGGGGGATGTTTGGCCTGACTCCTTGATCTCCCACCTAGCATTAAAAAAACGAGTCAGCTAGTATATATATGAATATATATCAACCCACACTTTGTTCACATTATAGGATTCTAGGTTGCTAGTAGCCAATTGCAAATAGATTCATTTGCATCAGAGGATTTTAGTCATCTCTCCCTTATTATCAAGGCACTAGCATATTTTATCTCTATTGGGAACTGCATTAGGTTCCCTTTGATGTACTATGTATATATTTTATTTTAAAGCCCTCGACTAATTAGGTGTTCAAATATATTTTTGTGGTAGTTTTGTTTTTCTTTAGATCATTTTCATTCTATTTTTTATGATAGATTATTATTTTTTTAATGTCAAAGCTATTTACTTTATTTATTGATAGGTTCCATTCCACTCAACGAACAAATCGTCACTTCCCTATTAGCTCTATGATGCACATATGGGGGTAGTCGTTACTTAAGAGGGACTAGTCCAAGTGGTTGTGTACTTTGATTAGTGGAGAGATTTGTGCTTTTTTTGTTAAAGAGGATGAAATTATCCTAAAAATTGTATGGTACCCACAAGAAGGGATCGATTGGAGAGGATTTTAGAATGAATAGTCAATTTTAATGTCAAATATTGAAAAACAAAAATAAGAAAACAACTCTAGTGTTACATATTTCTAAAAAGAAAAAAAAAGAAAAAAATTAATGTCAAATGTTTTCAAACAAGCAAAGACTTTTAATGTCAAGTAATAAATCTATACATTGTTTGATGTATGCAAACACATAACCAAGTCTAATATCAAGCAAATTCTCAAACAGGTAAAAATTTTAATGAGAAATTTTTTTTAATGTCAAATATTGAGAGCATGAACAAAAAATAACTCTACCATCACACATTTTCAAAAAAGAAAACAATATTAACCTCAAATATTTTCAAACAAGCAATCAATTCTAATGCCAAGTAAGGGGAAGCAACAATATTCTTAAAACATTTCCGTATCACTCTTTGTTGCCATCATCTTGACTATATTCCTTGCTTGACATTATAGCATTATTGTTCTCAAAAATATTTTTTTTATCTCAGATCATGTCTCTGTATGAACCATCAATTCCCATCCAACACATCTAGGTAAAACAACACTTGGTTGCAGTGTTTTTGTAAAACATAAGGCTCCTTAGTTTCATCCCATACTACTTTTTGAGTTAATACATATTAGCCCACTATCACAATATTCCTTTACATTTCTTTGATCGAAGGTACCCCACCACTTGCAACTAAAAATAACACATGGAAAATATGAGAAGTCCACTTACATGATCTCTAGTATATTTCCAATGTAACCTAACTTAGCCTCTATTAATTTTTGATCATAATGGCTAGCACAACCAAATTTCTTGAACTTGAGCTCCACTCCACAACTTGTATCATGTGTATTACGATCATCAATGCGAAAATAATGTCCATATTCCCACATAGATGCAAACAAATCTACCTATAAAAATGAAAACAAAGGATGGTGTCAAATGTGTAATAACCCAACCATTAATAAAAGAATAATAGATATTAAAATTCAATTGTGCAATATAAATTGAAAGTAGTACTCAAAGAGATTATTACAGAGTTGTTGCACCCAATTTTTATGTTTAGTGTATCCTCTTCTCCATGTGAGGAAATCAAGCATGCCATATTTCTCTATGATTTTGTTAGGCACCCAACTGTTGGGATATATATTCAACGTATTTATCTTAAATTATTAGAATAATGCATGCTTCTACCATTCAACTATTTGAATGTTTTCGAGTGGAATTATTTCCATTGATTTCAAAGGATACATTTTGTCATTAATATCATATTAAGGCATTACAATTATAATGGAAAAATGGGTTTCATGTGAAAAAGTAAAAAGTGAAATGAGGGTTTCAAACCCATGGGGTTGGAAGCCCATGTATTTTCCCATGGTATGTGGAAAAATTGGTGTCGTGTCCTTTTGAATTAAAATTTTCCTTCATGAAGGGCTAGCATAAAGTATAAAAAGAGAAAGTGTGTCAGTGAAAATGTTGTTTTTTTTTTCTTTTTTTTACAAATAAGACTCAAGAAGTGGATGAGCAAAGATTGAATAAAATTCCAAAAGGGGAGAGTATGGAATCAATTTTAGGTCAATTTGGTATTTTCACTCTAAATTATTTTATGGGATGTTTCAGACTGTGAAATTTTGAGGAGATAGAGGAAAACAATCTGGGTACATGTGGTCAAAATTTTATACATTGGTTCATTATACCTTCTAAGGCATGCCATCTACTGGAAATTAGTGGTTCATGAACGCTCCTTAAATCAGTTTCAAACAAGTCAATTTGGAATTTTCGCTGTAACTTATTTAGAAGGAATTTCATATCGTAAACTTTTGAGGAGATGGAGGTGAGATATATAGATACATGTGGTCAAAATTGTAGACATTTGTTTGTTATAATTTTAGAAATATTCCCTATGGAAGTTAATGGTCCTCAAACCAATTTCAAATATGTCAGATTAGCATTTTTGCTATAACTTTTTTTTTGGGATTCTTTAGACTATGAAAACTTTAGAGATATAAGAAGACAAATAGAAGTACCTCGGGTAAAAGTTTTACACTTTGGTTTTCTATACTTTTATACATATTCTCTTTAAAATTTATAATTTTTGAATGGTCTTGAAATCAGTTTCAAATAGGTCAACTTGACATTTTTTATATAACTAATTTTCTAAGAATTTCAAACTATGAAATTTTTAGATATATAAGGAGACATATAGAGGTATGTCAAGTAAAAATTTTAGAATCATGTTTGTAAAATTTTATATGTGACATGATTTACAAGTTCATATTGGGGAATAGGCCAAAAATAGAAAACATTGGGAGAATTACAGTACATTTCATTTAAAGTTTCAAATATTGGTCAAACCTGGTGAAAGAAGAAGCAACAAGAAAACTTTGTGAAGGTAGAAGTAGCAAGTAGACTTAGTGAAGGTAATGTGAATGTTACCATATTTTGAATAATATATGCACTAAATAAGAGTTGTAATATTTCATTGAATGCTTAACAAGGAAATAATCTTGATTATAATAGTTATTGCAAGGATATTATTTTTTTTAAATTGAAATGTGATTTGAGTGTCATTGGGAGATTTTGTGTCACCCACTAGGTTACAAATCACTATGCCAACTTGTCAAGGGACTAACTTCCATGACTAGATTTAAATGATAAATTTGGGTTGTTTAACATAAATAAGCTTATTATTGATAAAGTGCATAATTTAATTCAAGATGATATTTTTCATAAAATTGTTATTTCATTCTCCTTGGTTTTGGTGGCAAGATTAGACGAGGAATATATTGATATCCTCTGCTAAGTATAAACTCATTGATTTCTATAAGTACTTGTGCACAATGTTAATCCTAATTTTCCATATGAATAAGTTATGGAGGTTTAAGAATAAGTAGAAATTTTGGTCAGTGATATTGTGCAACTTATGGAATATAGTATTGGAACACAAGAAATCATTTTACACATGGTCATGTTCATGGGGATTTTCTTATATATAGAAGAGTCACGCACAACTGCATTCATAATTCTCATTAACATTGTCATATTTTTGAAATGATTAAACAAAATATGTATTTTCTCCAACTTGCAATGTTTGTTTGATGTTGGGTCAAGTCATTATGTAGCTCACTTCCCCCTCCTTCCATGTTATGGAGACTTGTTACCATAGAAGATAAAATCCCTTGGTTTGTGGATTATATCTTGTCTATATGAAGATCCTTTTATGTTTGTGGAAGAAGAGGAATGGTGTTTTATTTAATAGGTAAATCCTTCTCAATGTGTATAATAGTTTTACAACTCTCTCATATGTGGCAACTCATCTTGATAGATTATTGTGCAATATGTCAATTAGGTTTATCTCAGATAGTTAGGAGGAATGATTGTTATCCTCTCCACCCAATTTCACTTCCTAAAAATGACATGATGATATTTCTTGTAATTTTTGTTAGCCTTATTGTTGATTTTGAACATACCCTCAAGGACTGAATCATATATCCCTCATATAGAATATAAAAATATTTCACAAAAAAAAAATATATATATATATATTCTACAATATGGAAAATCTAGATGGAAATAGGCCACTTGCAATAGTTACATGATTTTTGGGTAGGGTGCCCCCTACAACATGAGTAGGGATTCACCTTCCGATTCCCCAACTCAATTAGTTTGTTCTAGGATGTATCAAAGAGTTGAAGGTAGGCCCTCCACTCATAGTGAGGCATGAATAGTGGCACAACTAGTAGCATAATAAATTCCCAAAGCCTAGCTTTTGTTGTTTTTAAGACTACTAAACTATCTAAAACAATTAATGGTGTTAACTCATATATCACCCAGTTACTATAAGGCTTGAAATTTGTTGTGAAGTCCAAATCATTAAGTTAAATAATAAACTATAGCAGGTGGGGTGGGCGTAAGAAAAGTTTGTCAGTTATCTCCATATGGCACATTCATTGCAAAAAATTGATGATCCATTATTGTTATTGATGCATTTCATTAATGAGTATTTATATTATTCATAATGAAAAAAGTTTCATATTCATGATTGTACATGACATTTTAAATAAGAAGCAAGTAGATGTGTCGCATATCGTCATCATTCATGACATAGTTATTCTTGTTTGGAATATTGCTTATGATCATCCTTTTACTGCATACATACAATGATTATGGTCTGGCCTTTAAATAAACATATAATGATTGAATAAAGCTAAGATGTTATATATTAAGTTAAGGTATAAGACATGGAACCTTAGCCATAATATGCTTTATCATGATGAAATAAGTCTCATAAAAAGAAAATGGGTTACTATACTACATAAAGCCCATCATTTCCAAAACCAAATTCATAAATTTTGAATTACGTATGTGAAGGTATATGCTCTAAGTATTGAATGCGAATACCATGTTGGTTTTAAACATGACATAAAACTTGGTTGATGTTTTATGGTGTAAATCTATTATATGATGGGTATGTCATATATTAATTTTTCATAAGGCTACATTAATATTTTCTTTGATAGTTGCATTTCTTCATTCACACATTAAGTTCACCACATATCATTATATCATTATTCATATTTACACTATTAACCATCAACATATGCAACTATGTAGAAATCACAATAACACCATCATCATCTATGCAGCGGAACATAAATAAGAAAATGGAAGAAAAGCATACACACATAGAGACACCAGGATTGGTCAGAGACCAAGGAAAAACCAATTATGGAGAAAACCCTTGCAAATTCTTATTCTTAAATCGTCATCAAATTATTCAACAAACAGGATCACAATGATCCATAATGCAGTAAAAAAACTAGCACATGCATAAAATAACCTCAACCATACTTTTTCTGAAGGATCCTGATTCTGAGAACTATAATGCACTATCATTGAATGTAGTTAACTATTGAACATTATTGTCACTAAGCGGAAACTTCAGAGTACTATAGATTCATCATGATCTGTATTTTGAGGCCCTAGCCCACCCATAACACTTTATTCCTACGGATATGGGTCCCTGGCCGCTACCACAACACTTTTTTCTTGTGGCTATGGTTGTGATCAGCCTGATCGGCCTCTGAAGTCCAAGATGCTACCTTAACTCGTTGTGCCTGTGGCTATATCACCCTAGCCGTAAGCAGGACACACTATGCTTACAACTATAGCCTGAAAATGTTTGTGTCAGATATGTGGCTATGATCCAACAAACCCTAGATCAGAGTGAGCCTCTCGCTTGTGATTTTGGACCCTATGCAAACTCCTTACGTAGAAGCTATGCGAACCAAAAGAAAAATAGATGAACCAAGATAATGGATGAAAATAGAAGATTTCTTTAGAAATGTGTTAGAATGAGCTTGAGTTCGCTTATATTTATAGGCTTTTGTGTGGTTCCACTTGGGTTTAAGGCTAACTTAACCAATTCCACATGTGCTTAGGCCGACCCATTCCATTATACATTAATAAATAAAATAATAATTTCACTTCCGCTTAACCGATTGGGGTGATATATAGGTCGATTTTTGTCCTCTCAAAAAGAGGAATCTAATGAAATTATTATCTTCATTATATGAGTTTTCCAAAGTGGAATTTGACTGCAATTGGATAATTTTAACACTCCCTCTCAACCAGGGAAAATTCCACCTACTAAAATGTGTTCATTGATCAATATGTCATTTTTCTATCTTCATGCATCATCATGTATCATCACTAATCATCTTTGTCATATATTTGTTATATTTTGATCCTTCATCATTACAAATCAACAATGTACTTCACATGCTTATTCTTTCTTATCTCTTGATTGTTTATTCTCATATGTTGAACATTCTTAGATCTAGAAGAAGAAGAATAATTTGAAATTGGAGGGGAGCTTAGGCTACAACCCTTCATCCATCAAGCTACCATTCAGAATCTATGCCAATGGGCTACTACCTGGAATATCATCATCAATCATCATCGAAAATAATATCATCAAGGAGAACATCTCGACCAGTAACCGCATTGCGGAGCATATCTCGACCCAGAATCTCATGGGGGATCTATACATCTACAACCTCATATCAAGAAATAGGATATCCAAACATGCAGGGGAGCCCATATTGACCCTGGTATTACATTAGAGATCTAAATCTCAACCTGGAACTACATAGGGTTATCTCAACCCATCCTATTTCCTATTAATCTTCCCATCGATGATCCTGAAAATTCATGTGGTAGAAAACTTGCATCATAATATAATTGGGCTGTACACTCCAAGTAAAATCTCAACCCATTTTCCAAACGAGGAATGGTATTCCTAATAAGCCATGCTTGTGGGTATGATGTCAACTGGGGTTTACTCTTCAAAGACCAGATAAGGGAGCAACATTCTCCGACCCTACGAATATAGGGGAGAAGCATCTCTAACCTTATTGGTAACAGATAGGGGTCATACCCTATTGTCCATATTTCCCTCAACCCCAGGAGCACTCTATCTTAATTCCTCACCCTAGGAGCTCAGTCAGGGAGGAAGATGTTTCTCATTGTCCTTGATCAGCGTTGTTCTCGTCATACTCAAATATGGTATCTTCTTGTCTCAATAGCAGTTGATTCCTGTTCATACAGGACATCAAAACAAATATTATGTTAGAACATAAATAATCATATAAATCACAAAAGGATACCATAATCATCCTCCCTCGTAAGGAGATGCCAATCACAAACCTAAGCTTGTCTCGAACAGCTGCATTGTCTTAATATATGGTTAAATCTCAGTCCCAACTATATGTGTGTGTGTGTGTGTGTGTGTGTGGGTGCGTGTTTTGGGGGGGGGGGGGTGATTTTTCATCACAATGTGTCCATGTCTTGTCGAGATCATGATCAGAAAACCCTATAAGGAGCTTTACATTTTGCCTCACTAGTCGTGCTAGCAATATCGTGTCCAACCTCGGTCATGCTATGGACTTTTCATCCAAGATTTCATGGCAGATCTCATATTAAGGCAGCATCCAAATGTGCTCATAAATAATAATCCCAAACATCATCAGTACATTCATGCAGCCACATGTCATAGGAGAAATATCTCAGCCTTTAAAAAAATAGTGTTTCATGCAAATATTACAAAGGATGTTTGGTGGAAACTCTGAATGAAGCAGATAAATCATGAATTTAATCATGTTCTATACACATCATATACAGATGGATGTTCAAAATGGAACATCAATGATTCAATCAACTGTTAGATGCGATGTCAAGTTCAACAACATTTTAACTTTAAATCATAGTGTTCAAGGATTTATATATCTATCATTCAAAAGCATTTTTCAACAACTTTGCAATATAGGATTTCTTTCCCAAATTCCAAGAATCGATTCATCATGCCATGATACATTATTTCGAGCTTCAAAAACCTTCTCCCTCTTTCTTATTTCATCAGAGGCTCATCACCTTTCAAGAGTAGACCATCAGTAGGTAAAATCAAATCCATAATCAAAATCAAGGCCATACCTTGGAACCCATTATCCTGACGTCGTCAGATAAATGTCAAATATGGAAAAATATGAATTGGGGAGCTTCCATCATGCAACACTCTCTGTAAGCATAATGTATTACCAATAAAACATAATCATCCTTACATAAATCAATGTTGTATCAACAAATTCAGCTCATCAAAGTTTAGAATCTAGACCAAAACTATTATCATATACATTGATATCATAGTATCAATTCTTTCAACCAAGTGACAAGTAGAGCTCATATCTTGACTTCATTTATTTTCAAGCCGACAAGTCTGACATCTATCATGGAATTACAAGGAATTTCGGTCACTAGATGCAAATGCATACATCAAAGTTAAGTCATGCAGGTTCCATCTTCATACTGAATCGCAACAACCATTGTGCTAGGAAAAAGAAGGCCAATATAAAACCATAATCCTAAATACTTACATAAGACAGTTAAGGTCACTATGCCCACATAGAATTGACATCAAGGCAAATTAGAAATCATTAGTCATTGATTCAAGTCCAAATTTTCAAATCAGAAGACGTGTATCGACCATCAATTCAAAGTTCTAAGTCATTATTAAGCATCATATCAAAATTCCAAACACGACTCATCTATATCAATAAGCTAAATCATGTCAAAATTTTGTAGCACAAACTTCAAACATAATGACATATTCATATGAATACCTCAGTCACCTGCAAACACAAGTTTGGTTCAAACATACGAACTTTTCCCGCTGACATATATTACTGATATTTACAACACATCTGCAGAACTGACATCTTCCAGGTGACCATATGATTTCATGCTCAATCCTTCATTTTCTGTGATTAACAATTTTAACCCATAAATTTTAGAAATCAGTTTGCAATGGTAGGACATGTCAGAGATCCCTTGATTAAGAGCATAGACTATTTTTGTGTACAAAACTTCAATTTTGTGTCTATCAAGCATAGTCACACATATGGGCCTTCCTTTGTGTGAGATAGGCTCAGACCTCTGATGTAGATCAACAATGTCAAATACCCCACTAAATTTATATACCCATAAATCATACTTAAATAGAACATATAATTTCATCTTCATTCATGTCATCAACTTGTATTTACTAGATTCATGCAACAACAGATCTGTTAGATAATAAACACATATCCATCATTTCATCAAGGGTTAGACTTGAAATATTAGGGTAGCAGGCAGATGTGACACCATATATTATGACACAATAACAATACATCAAGTTAGGGCATTTAATTTCACCATATGACATAACCACAAGTAGTAGGAGATCTAGAATATCAAACTCATATTTACACCTCTATCATCATGGTTACCAATACCATGCTTATCATGATCAATAGGATCAAGTTAGGTTACTCAATAAATATTTATCAAAAGAGTGTCAATCTCTCTTTCCATGAGCCTTCATCATGCTTTTCAAAATAATTATCAATACCATATCAATGAGTTAACGTTCTATAAGAGATCCAACATGTCTAGTGTCAAGGTGCTAACCTTATTCACAGAGTCAGGATCTCAAAAAAAATGGATGTTAGCCAAACATCAAGTTATACCACTATATCCAAGATCACAATAAGTAGTATCACATAATCAAGAAGATCATTATGATCAAAATGTTCAATACCAGGTGCACCATTTCATTATAGGAAACATAAATTCAAAAACACTTTCATATGCATGCATGATCCATTGCTAAGGATACATTCCCAACATATCATAGGGCTTACCTAGCCATCCAATGTTATTAAAACAATATGCATTTAATATATTTTTTTATTCAAATACATGTGCACCTTCACATAGGAAACTTGTAGTGCTTATCACCTTTTCATCAGATGTCTCTTTACCTTTTTCCATATCTATCTTTTCTTTCCTACAACTCAATTGATCCTCAAGAAGGATCCACTTATCATATCTCTTCAAGGAGGTTAGATACATCCATATACTCAAATATACATGCAAGAATTATAAGAAATGATCAAAAAATTAATTATAATAGTCATATACATAAGTCTAAACAAGAGTAAATACACAAAGAAACATCAAGATTCAAGAAGTACTTATCCTCAAAGAGAGGTGATTCTCTCCCTCTTGAACCAACCTTCAAGAGCCATCGATAGACCACATAACAGTGTTTCCTTCAATCAACTTTATCAAAAACTGGGTCTACTAGATATTATCCCATTGAGGGCTTCATTAAATCAATCACAAGTTCTTTGAGCATCTTCACATAGACCATGATAGGGTTTCATACATCAAATCTCAAGTCTTTACCATAAACCAAGGTTTCTCTCAAACACTCATCATCAAACCCTTATGCACTAACTACCTAGTGTTTTCTTCATACACTATAATTCTTTTAGGTCTCTACCATCCTCTTCTTGCTACTTCCAAAAGTGTCTCGATGGGGGTGATCTCCATGGATTTTCTTCAGCCCAGCTCAGATTCCATGTTAATTTTTCATAGGGCTACATCGATCTTTGCTTTGATAGTTTCATTTCTTCATTAACACATTAAGTTCACCCCATATCATTATATCATTATTCAGATTTACACTATTAACCATCGGCATATACAACTATGTAGAAAGAACAATAACATCATCATCATCTATGTATCAGAACATAAAGAAATAAATGGAAGAAAATAATGCACACGTAGAGACACCAATATTGACCAGAGACCAGGGAAAAACCCACTATGGGGAAAACCCTTGCAAATTATTCTTCTTAGATCGTCATCAAATGATTCAACAAACAATAGTACAATGATCCATAATGGAGTAAAACAACTAGCACATGCATAATATAACCTCAATCATACTTCTACTGAAGGATCTTGATTCTGAGAAATATAATGCATTGTCATTGACTGTAGTTAACTGTTGAACATTGTTTTCAATGAGAAGAAACTTCAGAGTATTGTAGATTCATCTCGATCTGCATACTGAGGCCCTAGCTGCACCCATAACATTTTGTACATGCGGCTATGGGTCCCTGGTTCCTACCACAACACTTTGTGCATGCGGCTATGGATGTGATCAATTTGGTCAACCTCTGAAGCCCTAGCTGCTACCTTAACTCATTGTGCCTGTAGCTATAATACCTTGGCCGTATGCAAGACACATTGTGCCCACGTTTATATTCCAAAAATTTTAGTTTCAAGCATGCAGCTATGATCCAGCAAACATATCAGAGCGAGCCTCTCGCCTGTGATTCTGGACCCTGCGCGAACTCCTTCTGTCGAACCTATGAAAGCCAAAACAAAAATAGACAAACCAAGACAATGGATGCAAATAGAAGATCGCTTGAGCAATGTGTGAGAATGAGATTTATGTTTCTTCTATTTATAGGCTTTTGTGTGGGTCCACTTGGGGTTAAGGCCAACTTAACCAATTCCACATGTACCTAGGCCGACCCATCCCATTGTACATTAATAAATAAAATAATTCAAAATTTAGCTTCCGCTTAACCAATTGGGGTGATCTATAGGTTGATTTTTGTCCTCTCAAAAAGAGTATCTAATGCAATTATTATATTCATCATATGAGTTTTCCAAAATGGAATTTACTACATTTTCATAATTTTAACGTCATAGCCCTTGATGACATACAAGATTTATGGTTTAATAAATTATATTATTAAATTCATAACTGAGGTGATACATATGATGGATCATATGTGTTAATTTTGTGGACTTAATGTAATTATAAAGGTGGTAGAGTTTATGAGTTTGGAAATGGATTTTGCGAGGTGGCATGGATGTAGACTCCATACATTAGTTCTAATGGAATAGAGCATTCATGCAGCTAACTTTGCAACTAATACATCCTTGAATTCATCATTTTGTATTTTGAAATTAGTTCATTATTGTTTCTTGGTTATCCGTAAAGCTTTGTCACTCAAAATGTTTAGTTTTGTGAAGATTTTAGAACTACACTTGGACCAGGTAGTTGATCAACAACCTACTCGGGATGCTCAACTCTCACTTTTGTCACTAGTTAAGATTAGTGTTTTATGTGGTTTAACACTTTAGTAACTTTTTTTTTTGTTACATATTAAATTTTGTCTAGACATAGTATATATCATTTTGGTTGTTTTCTTACCCTGCTTCATTCTTTCACTCGAAAAATGGTTTGGCTCTATTGAAATATCAAGTTTGGCATGATAGTTTCTCCCTGCTAATGTCAAAACAAAAATATTCTATGAAATGGTGATATTGTTCTTTGTTTTCCTGACATGTATCCAAACTTTCACTTTTCATACTCTCCTCCTTTATCAGTTAGCTCTACTCGAAGATTAATATGGATTTGTTTGAGAATACACATATGTTTGAATCATGGCTTATGTGAAAATATTTATGCTAAATTTTTTGATTTAAATGAAAATTTGATTGTTTGGGAGTACAAATTGTTTAGTAATGGTTGTAGTTATTATTAAAATTGTGTATAGTAGGATTATGCTCTTAAAAAATATTTAAACTAAGGTTGGAGTTATATGCAATTGGTGACGTAGGTTCTAGTTTGAATGTGAATTTTTGTTAGTATTATCATATATAATCATGAAACTTAGTTAGTGACATATTAAAATAAAATCATGGGGTTGAGAGTGAAACCCTAGCCCAAGTGCAAAATAAACAATGATATCATGTGCAACATACAATTTGAAACTATGAATTGAAATAATTAAGTAAAAATGATTTACTAAGATTCGGGTTCAAACCTGGTTCATAACCTAGGTCAATACTAATGATTATTTGGAAAAAAAATAATTGTTTCCAACATAGCAGTCAACTATATGTTCAGTAATAAAAGGAAATATATAGCAAGGTTGTTGATCAATAATAATACAATTTCGTCATTAGATTAATTTAACCCATGTTTTAACAGAGAAGGCAATAATGCATTAAATCTAGATCATTTTATCACATGTAATACTCAACTCTTGATGAATATTGTATTGTAATTAGTATAAGCACTATGTGAATTGAAATAATTAAAGGAAACATATCAAATTCAAATTATTATATGCATTTTAGTGTTCATAATTTTCTACAAATTATGTTATTTTTATGCAAAAGGAGTGTTATGGAAGTTTCAATTCTTAATATTTAAGAAAGATTTAAATTCTATTCAAACCCATAGTGACCTTGGAATGGCTTTGAAGGATAAAATGAAGGTTTCAACCCAATATCTAGAACTTACATACCATCTCATACATTCATTTTACATATACCATTTCATACAAAGGAATAATATTGTATAAAGTCTTTTCAACATTCAAATATTATGCCAAATGAAATTTATATCACATGAAAGTCTATGGATGATTTCATACTTTCACTTTCCATTTAAATTTTGTATTTGACATTATTTATTGAAGTGACACATGAGAGACCCATGTGATTTCTTTCTTTTATGGAAACAAATATGAAAACAAATATGAAAGAATAACTAGAATTTGTTGTAATGATGTTTGATGTTGTATTTGGTAATAAATGGAGAATTTAAATGCATGCAGAGCTTCTTGAGTAGTTCCTTTCTCCACAAAATTTTCCATTTTCATATTCCTTTAATGCTTTGTCTTCTTTACTATGATCTACGAAGGCCTCGTTTAATATACTTGAAAAGGTTTAATGAATTGTGTTTTATTACATTTAGTATTATTCCATTCCAACATAATTATTGATTTTGTGGATGTTATAGCTGATTATTTTTCAGCAGAGGCAACGGGGGATATAGGAGAGGTAGAAGAAGAAGGCAAAACATAGTGTCGCAAGAAGGAAGAAACAATATAATAATATTCTTCATCCAGTATGATGCCAACTTTGAAGAAGTCAAACCAAATTATACAAATTGGTTGCACTGACCTTGGAATAAAATATGTCTTACCTCCTTCGTTTTCTCAGCCCAATGACCAATTACAGCTATATCTCAGTATCATAGATATCCTCAGCCTCCTTTGTATCCCATGTAGGATGGGTGGAATAACAATTAATACAAACTCCTTCTAGTGTTATTCATTAGCCCAATAGTCCTATAAATGCTTCTATTACACTTTATTCTAGTTATAGCATGCCTTATGTTGCTTCCTATGCCCATTCTCCCCCAAAATTTAACAAGAAACCTCTACAATATTCCAAGAATGAAAAGGAAATAAGACTATTAAGCTTCAAATATTTGACTCATCTAAGACAATATCTACAAAATCAAAGTTACCTTTGGTAAAAGTAGGGGATGAAGGCAAGAAGGAGGTTTTGTTCAAAGATTGCATAGATACTATGAATTTATATTTTTTATGTTGATTATTTTAAGGATATTTGAAGAAAAATTTTGGATATATATATATATATATAAGAAATACAAAGGAAAGAATCTTATTAAGAATCAAATATTTGACTCATCTAAGTCAATCTCTGGAAAATCAAACGTGCCTTTGGTCAAAATAGGGGTTGAATGCAAGAAGGAGGTTTTGCTCAATGATATGCATCCTAAGATATTATGAATTTATAGTTTTAATGTTGATTATTTTAAGGATATTTGAAGCATAATTCTTGTCTACATTGACATATAATATTTATTTTTGATGACTCAAATCGCTATCTCTCTCTCTCATGCACGCACACATACATATATAATGGGAGTTCCATTCAAATAGGAAATAAGTCTATTAAGAATCAAATCTTTGACTCATCTAAGTCAATTTCTGCAAAATCAAAAGTTCCTTTAGTCATAATAGGGGATGAAGGCAAGAAGGAAGTTTTGTTCAAAGATATGCATCCTAAGATATTATGAATTTATATTTGTAATGTTGATTATTTTAAGGATATTTGAAGCATAAATTATTGCTACAGTGACATATGATATTTATTTTTGATGACCCAAAATCTATATAAAATCCACATATATTCAATTGATCTTGTAATATGATAAAACAAAATACTTGAATCTATTCTACGAATTGTGAAAACAAATTTCAATCGCACAATCACATGAACAAGAAAGAGAAATAATTTAAATCGCACAACAAAAATATGTACCTGGGGAAAGTCTCAGCTAAAAACCCTGTTATTTGTATATTGCATTAATTCAAGAATATGAAACAATACAATGCTTCTCTTAGGCTTGAGAGATCTCTGCACTATCTAACTGTCTCACTCTATTCTAAGCAAAATTGGTCCAATACTTAACCAATTCCTTGCCTTCGTATGACTCCTTGCTTACACATTCCTAAGGGAATTGAGCCCCTATTAATTAGGAAATTCCCTTCAATTTATTGTGCAATAAATCCAAGGCATCTCGATGTCCTTATACATGACCTGTATAATTTTCTAATTATACAATTGATAGTCTACTGCCCTTTAACTCCAATCTCAACTGGGCCTTCCTTAGAAATTAGGTGCAACAACTATTCATAGAAAATTATCAGATATCTGATTGATCACTGCATGTGAATTAAACCAAATTTAATTCATTGTACCTATCACTAGCTCATCCATCTGTTAGAACTAGTTAAATTGATTTTAAGTCAAATAAATTGAGTTAACTAATTACAACTCAAAATAAACTCAACCATGTCTCCTAAAGTAGGAGACACTCTGCATGCCTCTAGTTTTACCCTCAACTCGAATTAACTGAACTAACTAAGTCTTAATGAATTATTTAACACATACAAGTTGTCATGTGATGTGGAATTAAAATTTACTTCTAATTTAATTAAGGGAAAATTAAATTAGAATCCATGTTTGTGTCATTTTCAATATTTAACTTGTACATGTGATGTGGAATTAAAATTTACTTCTAATTTAATTAAGGGAAAATTAAATTAGAATCCATTTTTGTGTCATTTTCAATATTTCTTGTTGCTATTTTTAACAAAATATTTCTCTCTCTCTCTCTCTCTCTCTCTCTCTCTCTCTCTCTCTCGCTCTCTCTCTCTCACTCTCACACACACACACACACACACACAAGTGCGCAAGCATTTGCACACACACGCACATATAATGGGAGTTACAATCTTGAAATAATATATATGATAAAGTTGTGAGAGATTCTAGTAGGACCCCACCTACTTTTAGTTAATTGTTAAATAACACATTCATGAATATTTTCCTTAAGTATTTTTATTTTCTCTGAATACATAATGTTAAATTATTGAATTAAAAGGTAGTTGAACTACCTTATTGTTTTCTTCAAGGATAGAAAGGAGAGAACTCATGAATGGAAGAAGAGGAAAATATATGTCAAAGTATGCCCAAGTTCTAAAAGTTAGTTTTTCATTATTATTCTTTTGCTTTCTAAGTTTCTATAGAATTGTATTATCTTGATAATATGAGGGTTATTTTGAAAGGTGGTAAAGACATATTGAGTGCCATTTTTCTATGGTATTCTTCAAGGTTACTTATTTTCTTTGAATTTTATTTTTTCATAGGTACAATGTTTTATATTCCATTTGAGGAATACACATATAATGTCAATATTGTCAACATTTGCTATGTCACTTGTGAGAACTGAACCTCGGTGGGGAGGGTTCCATTCCTTCCTCCCATCCACCCTAGATAACCCCAATTATCTTATTTGCTTTGAAATATGTTTACACTTTTCAAAAGTTAAGACTCAGTTCAATGCTAATTTGTGTGATTTTTGCAGAGTTTGATGATGATTTATGTCCCTTAAAATCATCCAAAATAGATCTTTACTATTTTACATGTTCTTCTCTGCACTTGGTTTACTCTATATGATTTTATTTTCATCTTTAACTTCTAATAAATTCTCTGGTCTATTTATTAATAGGGATCTGTAAGGACATTTTATGTTGTAATTCATATTGGTCTTTAATAAAATCCTTTTGTTTATTGCTTTCTTGTATTCTTGGTCTACTAAAGCATTTTGATTGACAATTTATATTTCTATTCAAATTTATTTTATTTTAACATATTTTGAAGAGATCTTTTATTTACGAAATTATGCAATGTTTTTTCATTCTTGATTCTATAATGGATGATGCTATTTAAAATGTATAAAAAATTTATAAATCTAAAAAGAGATTTTGGATTTTGAGAATTATTTTTTTACATCTAGTTGTAGAAATACGAGGGCTATAAACCTAGGGTAACATTACTGACTATCTCACTTAGCCTAAAGAGATTTAAAAAGTTCTTGTGAAAAGCATTAAACTTCTCCATCAACATATGAGAGTTGATTATTGTATATTTGAACTTGTTATCACTATTTAGGGGCCAACTTCTAGTGGTCATGATAATTTGTCACTTAATATTGAGCTCTTACCTATTGAAGTGTTTTGCTAGTCCATTTATTCTTAGGCATAGGGTATTACATTCATATTTCATGGACCTCTATTTATGTTTGTATAAAACCTCAAATATAATGGAATATAAGCCTTGTGAGTAATTCAAGAATGAGTAAACTTGATTTTGAGCCTTTCAAGTTCTTTGGAAACTACATTTGGAACCCCCTTTCTTTATGTATAAAATTGAACCATGTCCATATTGTTTGCTTCATAGCTTAAGGAGGATTTGATTGGAAATAAATATGTTTAACTATGCGCATAGGAATTGATGGTTGTCTCATTTTTAATGACTCTCTATAATGGATATTTAAATGCATCAAGCATCATAAACAATATCTAAAGGAAGCAATATCAAGCATGTTTCCATGCTCTTAATAAAGGAAAATAATGTGAGCATCGTATCTACAAAGGGAGAGAAGCATTTATATATTTCTATCACCTCAATCAACTTTCTCTAAGTACATGAACTTGACCAAAAAGGAATAATAACTATGTGTTCATGGATTGAAATAAAACAAAAGGACACTCCATGAGTGATTACATTAAATCAATATGTAGATCTATCTTTCTTTGTCTCCATCCCTACCTCCAAATGTGAAGGTAAGGGAATAAATAAATTATACATTAAAAATATGGCATTCAATTAGATTAAGGGGTTACAATAGGATCATTATGTTCCTTGCTTGTTAACCTTCACTACGATATGCACTTTAATACATGTGATAGTCATAATATATACTCATGTGTGAAAATTAGTCATTTTATATGTGTATCACATGTAACTTACATAATGATTTAGACACATAACCATATCTATAACAAGTCAATGTATAGGTGGGTGACACATAACCTAAATGATGATTTAGACATGTGACTATATTTGTGGTATGTCACCATATAGATGGTGGTAACACATAATTTAGCTAATGATTTGGACATGTGAAAAAATATGTGACGACTAATGATATAAGTGTCCCCAACCAATTGAAATCAATTACATAGAGGGTGGATGTGATAATATGTATATTTTATGCAAATAAAGACAATATTTCATGTGAATCAAGATATTATATATATGATTCATTCATCGTTCTCATGAAGGTCATAGGGGAATCAAGAACATTGAATGACATTAGCATCCATTTGAATGGTTCTTGGCCATCCATATTGTAGCTTTAAGTTGATATTATTGAGAACTCCACTCATTAGCATTGATCTTATAGGTGATTGATGTTTCTTTTAACCATGTACAATTAATTGTTACAAACATATTCTTAATAAAAACATAAAAGATGCAATGACATGCACATAGACATATAACACTAATATTTTACCCCAGAAAGACAAACTATGAGAATTTTCAAAGTATACAACTCCTATTTTTCCTTGTACTATATTTCATTACATTTTTATAATAAAATATAAACCCCCAATCCATTAAATCTAGATTAGAATAAAATTTTAGTTCCTTAATCGGAATTACATTACCATGGACCATAAAACCATGTTCCATGAAATTGTCATAAAGTGAAAACCACTTCAAGAAAAACCTATCGGTGATTTTGGGTTAGTGGGCCCCCACATTTCCACTATCACCCCCCATACATCCCCCCTTGTGGCCTCAACTCCCACTATATCATGTGCAGATAATATAAAACATACCCAACAATTGACACATGAAAATGGATATAGATTGTTAATAACTCTATGATTAAGAAGTCGATATTCCACACACATTCTACATGGGTAATCCTACACATAACTAAGATGGTGGTATATCCATAAGATGATTTTTTTAGGTGGATGTGCCTTTTACCCACATCTCCTAGATTTATCTCTTTATTTATTCAATCTCCACAAGGAATTCCTATGTAGTGGCTCACTTGTTAAAGCAGCTCCTTTTTGTAGGTCTATTTTGTAGGATTCTATACGTTAGAGGAATTACTCATGAACCTTTAAAATACTTTCAATAACATAGTTAAAAT
The DNA here is from genome assembly GCA_034641835.2 of Pinus albicaulis. Taxonomy (NCBI): domain Eukaryota; kingdom Viridiplantae; phylum Streptophyta; class Pinopsida; order Pinales; family Pinaceae; genus Pinus; species Pinus albicaulis. Next base: position 368,571,209 of record CM076584.1, on the reverse strand, counting down.
TCATCTAATTTCTCATACTCACTCATTTTCTTTGACCGTGATGAACTTCGTGCAACAAGTCCTCAAATTTTTGGAATGGATTAGAAAGTGAAATTTTCTCCTCTTTCTTTATCCATAGGACAAGCACAACAAATCGTCCCAAGGTTTGAGATTTAATGGGAGAATTAGTGCTAAAGGGTTTTGGATCTCTCTAGATTCTCACCAAAGAATCTTGGTCGCCTTTGACTAGACTATAATATTTTTTTTATTGCTAATGGATTGAATATTAATAACACGTGTGGATTGCTAAAAATGATCCAACAAAATAACTCTACTTCATTTGTATAATAAATTTAAAAGGTGAAATTCACCTTATGATCGCATTGGAAACGGGAATAATTTTTTATGGCTAAGCCAACCAAGGACTGTTAGTGTTTATGATGTGCGATTATAATTCTTTGTTTCCATGTATGAATTGAGATCTATTTAGCTAAAATTATTATCCATTGTGGCTAGTAACTTCCTAGTTATCTAGATATTAATGGAAAATAACTTATAGTACTCTATACAGTTGATATGAATGATTGACATTGATGGTGAGGTGCTATATTTTTTCATAGGAAACTCAATCAACTAGACTGTAGTCACTCAACTAGTTGGTCAAGGTGCATTCACTAGGATGAAAATTGAACAACTTAGATAAGGTTAATCGACTAGGATAAGGATCAATGAGATTGTCAAGTAAAGTGACGCAACAACGCTAAAAGTCAGCCCTGAGGAGAGTCGGTCAACTGTCATCGTGGCTCTTCGGCATTTCCCTTGTTTTTATCCCACGTGGCTCTTTATTTTCCCTTTATTTTATTTATCAATTTCAATCGAAATTGACAAATAAATATAATCGCAACTTCGGGGGTTATATTATATTCCTGACATATATATGTATTATCCCCACATAATATAACCAATGTTAAACCTTCGGACCTTATATTAATACTCCACACGTTGGAAACAAAACTTTATAATAGAGCCTTCGCTCCAGCCCCACCTATATATATGTATCAATAACCAATCAAACGCGTGCACCGTACCTCCTTTATCGTCCGTGCACCTTAGTTATCGTTCGTGCATCTACGGCAGGCAACCACCGTCCGATGGCCCCTTCCCAAATCAACGGCTCTCGATAATATCGCTCGGCGTCCCGGTACGATTGTTAACGCGTGATGGCGCAGGTTAAACAGTGGTTTTCCAGGGGTCCACCTTGCCACGCGTCGACAGCTCTGTGGAATCGCTTCGCGACCGGGAAAAACCGCTTGCACACCAAAAGCGGTGCGATATGGGCAATCCACCCCCTCAAATCTGCTCGTGGTTTTGCTACAGTGATTGACCAGGGTTAATGCGGGGTTACGTTATTCCTTTTTTTCATTTAACTCGCATCTAGACCACGTTTCCGGGTTCGAAAGCAACACCACTATTTCTTTATAAAGCGGGAAATCTACCAAATTAAACAGTGTTCACGGCCACGCTTCCTCTGCACAGACCTCGCCTGCGGTTGTATTGATTCAACAGGGGTGTTCGATAAATGGAAGAGAAACGATAGAAAGATGGATGTGGAGTCGATACAGTGGCTCGACTCAGGAATTATATATATATATATATATATATATATATATATATACAGAATTCAATTGCTTCGCAACTAAACAATCCTTTCATAGACAAAGATTCGAGTCACTCCAATGGAAAACAAGCTTAGAAATCATTTAACTGGAAACAATTGTAACCCACAGAGTTTATTGCAGAAATCTCTCCCCTCTCTTCTCCATCCGGAGAATACAATTTATACATCAATATATGTCCTTTCGGTTCCTCTGTGAGGACCGTTATGGTAATCCAAGAGCCTAATTACAAGTATTCGAAAACTAAAAACATGACAGATGGACTAACTATTCGACTTCTACAACTCTAACTAATCTAAATAATACAATTAGCTGAGGTATTGACACCTAACTATAACAATTCAAATGTTTTCAAACCCTCCTAGCCACAACATGTGGAAAAAAATCCTACATTGTTGGCTGGTGTCTAATGCCCCTGCATCAGACTCCCGAGGGAAATCTTCTTCATGGGCTCCTATCCATGAGCTCTTCCACTGATCTGCCTATCTTCTGCAACATTTCTTCAGTCATCCAAGTGGCATCTTCATCTGGCTTATCCTTCCATTTGATCAAGTACTAAAATTACTCTCGTCCTCTTGTCCTTCTGAATAGTATTTTATCCAGTATCTTCTCTGGCAGCAATGGTTGTGCTAGAGGTAGCTGCTCTTTCCACTCAATCTGTTCCTTGTCTGCTGATCCTTCTTCTGCTCCATCATCTTCATACTTGTGCAAATCTGCAACATTAAAAATGGGATATATTCCAATATTAGGAGGTAATTCAATCTCATAAGCATTTGCAGAAAACTTCATAAGTATCTTGCATGGCCCAATCTTTTTGAACTTCAATTTGTTGTACTGCTTCTTTGGGAATCTCTCCTTTCTCGAGTGTGCCAAAACCTGATCTCCTACTTCAAAATGAACTTCCTTTCTGCTCAATTCTGCTTTGTTTTTATATTTGATGTTGCTGCCTTGTAGTTGTTGTTTCACTTGTTCATGTATGGCCTGGATCTCTGAAGCAAACTCCTCACCATCTGCACTCCTTAGCGCTGCTCTTCCCAGATTTCTTAACTCTGATATCCCTCTGGGGTGCATTCCATAAACAATATGAAATGGACTCTACCCTGTGCTCCTGTTTGGTGAGTCATTATATGCATATTCTGCCTGAGGAAAAATATGATCCCACTCCTTGGGATGTTCCCCTGCAAGACTTCTCAACAAATTTCCCAGACTCCTATTCACTACCTCAGTTTTTCCATCAGTCTGGGGATGATAAAATGAGCTGAAACTTAGTTTGGTACCAAGTTTCTTCCACAGTGTCCTCCAAAAGTGCCCCACAAATCTGGTGTCTCAGTCTGAAACAATACTCTTGGGCAACCCATGCAATCTAACAACTTCTTTGAAGAACAAGTTAGCAACATGGATGGCATCACTAGTTTTATAACATGGAATAAAATGTGCCATTTTGAAGAATCTGTCCACCACAACAAAGACTGCATCAGTCCCTCTCTGAGTCTTGGGCAATCCTAGAACAAAATCCATACTCACCATGTCCCAAGGCCTGTTTGGAATAGGTAAGGGAGTGTACAATCCTACATTCTGGCTCCTTCCTTTAGCATACTGACAGATTTTGCAATTATTCACAAAATTGTCCACTTCTGCTCTCATCTTGGGCCAAAAATAAAAGTGACTCAGCTGCTCATAAGTCTTATCAGTACCAAAGTGTCCAGCAAGTCCACCACTATGCTTCTCTTTGATCAATTTTTCTCTCATGGAACATTTTGGTACACACATTTGGTTCCTTCTAAATAACAAGTCCTCCTACAGGAAATAATCCAACCACTGGCTTCTATCTGTTAAAACAGGGTTACTACATGCCTCAAATGCTTCTTTAAAATCTGGATCTGTTTTATACAATTCTTTCAGAAAATCAAACCCTACAACTTCAAAATTAGTTTATTGAACAAGCATGTGCCTCCTACTCAAAGCATCAGCTACTTTATTGGCTTGGCCACTTATATGTTTCAAAACAAAATTAAAACTTTGGAGATACTCAACCCATTTAGCATGCATATGTTTCAACTTGGGCTGTTGTACAATATACTGCAAAGCATGATTGTCATAATATAATACAAATTCCTTGGACATCAAATAATGTCTCCACTTCTTCAGTGCCTGAAAAATTGCATAGAATTCCTTCTCATAAGAGGAACACTTTCTTCTGGTGTCATTCAGCTTCTCACTGAAATATGCCACAGGCCTATCATCCTGACTCAACACAGCTCCAATGGCCTCTCCACTGGCATCACATTTTACTTGAAATGGTTTTGTAAAATCAGGCAGAATCAAAACAGGTCTCTCTGTTATCTTTTGCTTCAACAGTTTAAAATTTCTTTCTGCTTCAGCAGTCCACTTGAATGGTTGTTTGCTCTTCTTTATTGTTTCAATTACGGGTGCATTGATCTTACTGAAGTTTCTTATAAATTTTTTGTAAAAACTAGCAAGTCCATGGAAACTTCTTACCTCAAAAAAATTCCTGGGTGAAGGCCACTCCACAATTGCCTTAACCTTTTCTGGGTCCATCTTCAATCCTTCTGCAGAAACAACAAACCCCAAATACACCAACTCTTCCTTCATGAATGAGCATTTATTCAGATTTATCAGCAGTTTCTCTTGGTGCAGTTTCTTCAAGACATGATTAAGATGCCTTAAATGCTCTTCTTTAGTTCTGCTGAAAACTAATATATCATCCAGATACACTATCACAAATTTACCAATTAATTCCTTCAATACTTCATTCATAAGTCTCATAAAAGTGCTAGGTGCATTTTACAACCCAAAAGGCATTACCATCCATTCATACAGTCCTTCATTTGTTTTAAAGGAAGTTTTCCACTCATCACCCTCTCTTATTCTAATCTGATGGTATCCACTCTTTAAATCTATCTTTGAGAAATATTTAGCACCACTCAAACAGTCCATTAAGTCTTCAACTCTGGGCAAAGGGAATCTGTACCTGATTTTGATCTTATTAATTGCTTTGGAATCAGTACACATCCTCCAGCCTCCATCTTTCTTTGGGCTCAATACTGCTGGTACAGCACATGGACTCAAACTTTCTATGATTAGCCCCTTGTCCACCAATTCCTGTACTTGTCTCTTGATTTCCTCATTTTCCTTGGGAGTCATTATGTAGGCTACCTTATTTGACAGATTTGAACCAGAGATAAAATCTATCTGATGGCTGATCTTTCTCACAGGTGGCATCTCATCAGGTAAATCATCCACAACAATGTCATAGTAATCATCTAACATCTCTTGTATCTCTACTGGTAAATCAAAAATATTTGTAGAAGTAAGAACTACTTTAGGTTTTCAAACTAAAGCAAAGCTTACCTCTTCTTCTTCTATCTGCTGCAGATATTCCTTCCCGCTCAGCAACAAGGTCTTTGGATCAATCACTCTGCTAGATGGCTCTCCTTCTTCCATGGGTATCAATGTATGATGTACCCCATCCTTGAATAACTTGTAAGTGTATTCTTGCCATCATGCACTGCTGCTCTGTCAAATTGCCAAGGTCTACCCAGCAGTATATGACACACATCCATGGGCATTACATCACACAGGACCTTATCTTTATATTTTCCCATTTGCAGCTCTATCTCAGACTGTTCTTTCACAACTAGCTGGTGCCCCTTGTGCAGCCAGGACACCCTGTAGGGAGTTGGATGCTCCCTTGTCTTCAACTTCAATTTTTCTATTACCTTAGTGGAAACCAGATTTTCTGTGCTACCACTATCAATGACTAGTTGGCAGCACTTCCCTTGGACTTTGCATATGCTCCTAAACAAACTCTTCCTTTGTGCAGGCTCAGTGACCTCTTTGGCTTGCTTCAACAGGACCTTATTTACCACTAAAGATTCTCCCCTCTCTGGAAGAATTTATTCTTCAATCTCTGCTTCTTCTCCAGCCTAGGCAACAACAACATTTCTTGGACCAGCACCCACATTCTCTGGACATTCATAGTGTTTATGTCCCACTTGCTGACATCTATAACACCTCAATTCTCTAACCCTGCCTCTGTCTCTGCCTCCTCTTCCTTTTACTCTGTAAGAACCCCTTCTACCCCTTGCATAATCCTCTGTAGATGCATTCTGAGGTGAGCTACTATTAGATCCATCCCTGGGTGTAGCAGGCTTTCCTCTACCACCCTGACTTCCCTTCCCATGAAAAGTACCTCTCTTCTTGGCAGATTGTTTCCTCAGGAGTTTCTCTTCTGCTTTCAAGGCCATCTGATAGGCCTCTTCCACTGTCTTAGGAGACAGGAGACCAATCTTATCTTGGATCTCCAGCTTGATACCATTCACATATCTGGCAGTCTTCTCAGGTGTGTCTTGAAATTTCCCAGCCCTTATGCTTACTCTGTAGAATTCCTCTGTGTATTCCTTTACTGTCAGCAACCTCTGTCTCAGGTTCTGCATTTTTTTATACAATGTCAGCTGGTAATCACTAGGCAAGAATTTACCTTTTAATTTAGCCATCATTCTGGTCCAGCTTCTGATAGGTTGCTTGCCAACTCTCCTCCTTTCTGCCTGCACTCCGTCCCTCCAAAGTGCAGCATGTCCTTTCAGCGTTGTCATTGCAAACTTGACCTTCTTATCTTCACTTATTTCTTCATAATCGAAGCACTTGTTCAATTCATTTATCCAGTCCACCAGCTCCTCTGGATTCAGTCCCCCTGCATAACTCGACACTTCAATTCTGGGCTTAACTGCAGACCCCAGAACAATTCTAAGGAGTCTCATGTCAGGAGGTATTTCAACATTCTCTTCTGCTTCTTCTATCTCAGGTTCGCTGATGTCTTCAAGATCTATGGTCTGTCTTTGCTCTATGACATCCATTCTGGCCTCGACCCCCTGCAACATCCCCAACACTTCAGCGTTGGCAACAGGTCTCCTTCTGCCAGCACCTCTACCAACTCGGATTGCCATGTCAGCAAAAAAAACTTAAAACTTTTCTCTGATACCACAAATGACGCAACAACGCTGAAAGTCATCCCTGAGGAGAGTCGGTCAACTGTCGTCGTGGCTCTTCAGCATTTCCCTTGTTTTTATCCCACGTGGCTCTTTATTTTCCCTTTATTTTATTTATCAATTTCAATCGAAATTGACAAATAAATATAATCGTGACTTCAGGTGTTATATTATATTCCCGACATATATATATATTATCCCCGCATACTATAACCAATGTTAAACCTTCGGACCTTATATTAATACTCCACACATTGGAAAAAAAACTTTATAATAGAGCCTTCGCTCCAACCCCACCTATATATATATATATATATATATATATATATATATATATATTAATAACCAATCAAACGCGTGCACCGTACCTCCTTTATCTTCCACGCACCTTGGTTATCGTTCGTGCATCTATGGCAGGCGACCACCGTCCAATGGCCTCTTCCCAAATCAACGGCTCTCGATAATATCGCTCGGCGTTCCGATATGATCGTTAACGCGCGATGGCGCAGGTTAAACAGTGGTTTTCCGGGGGTCCACCTTGCCACGCATCGACAGCTCTGTGGAATCGCTCCGCGACCGGGAAAAACCGCTTGTACACTAAAAGCGGTGCGATATGGGCAATCCTCCCCCTCAAATCCACTCGTGGTTTTGCTACAGTGATTGACCAGGGTTAATACGGGGTTACGTTATTCCTTTTGTTCATTTAACTCGCGTCTAGACCACGGTTCCAAGTTCGAAAGCAACACCACTATTTCCTTATAAAGATGGAAATCTACCAAATTAAACAGTGTTCACGGCCACGCTTCCTCTGCACAGACCTCGCCTGCAGTTGTATTGATTCAACAGGGGTGTTCGATAAATAGAAGAGAAACGATAGACAGATGGATGCGGAGTCGATACAGTGGCTCGACTCAGGAATTATATATATATACAGAATTCAATTTCTTCGCAATTAAACAATCCTTTCATAGACAAAGATTTGAGTCACTCCAATGGAAAACAAGCTTAGAAATCATTTAACTGGAAACAATTGTAACCCACAGAGTTTATTACAGAAATCTCTCCACTCTCTTCTCCATCCGGAGAATACAATTTATACATCAACATATGTCCTTTCCGTTCCTCTGTGAGGACCGTTATGGTAATCCAAGAGCCTAATTACAATTATTCGAAAACTAAAAACATGACAGATTGACTAACTATTCGACTTCTACAACTCTAACTAATCTAAATAATACAATCAGCTGAGGTATTGACACCTAGCTATAACAATTCAAATGTTTTCAAACCCTCCTAGCCACAACATGTGGACAAAACTCCTACATTTTTGGCTGGTGTCTAATGCCCCTGCATCATCAAATTGATGGTTGATGGTGAATTCAGGATAGGAATCACAATCGCAAGTTGATGGAGAAACTGAAAAATAAATAAATAAATAAATAAAATAAATAGATAAAATATAAAATAAATAAATATTTGATGGTTGATGGTGAATTCAGGATAGGAATCACAATCGCAAGTTGCTGGAGAAACTGAAAAAATAAAAATAAAAATAAAAAAAATTGATGGAAGAGTCAAAAGTAATCGCATTGGGGATGTGCATGCTTCACAAAGGTTGGTGGTCAACTAATGATTGAGAGGTGATCGATTATAGTCAAACTATGTTACAAATTATTAGTAATTCCAAGATTCTTGGGATATTATCCAATGAGATTTAGTCTTTTGTAATTTATTATAGTGTTATAAATTAGGGTTTATTGTGTAAGAATATTTTTATAAATAGAGCATGATGTAAGGCTATAATAAGATGATGAAATGATTGATTGTTTAATATCAAGTGATATGATAAGCTAGTGCTTGATCATAAATCAAGAGCGATGTAATGAGCATATTATTCTTAGTTGTGGACCAAGGTCAATATTCATCATAATTTGGTTAAATATTTAGTGAAGAATATAAGAGTATTGAAGCTCAAATAATGGTTAGTTTTCCTGGTTAAGGATTTCTAGGGTAAAAATATTTGTGTATTGTGCATATTTATATTCATTTTCCATTGTTTATGTCTAGTTTATTTCTCTCATGTGAAGGTTTATCTAATTATGTCCATTAGATCTCAATTTGGAGTCTAGTGGGCTAGAACATTTGTGGTAGGAACTTGGATTAAAGCTTAATGATTCCCAACAAGTGGTATCAAAGCCACAATATTTGGTATTAGAGAAATTTTGGATATATGAAAGATTTGTTATTAAGGTATTTGTGATATTGGATTTGTGTCTTGGATTTATAACATATGTGGAATAAAACTAGTTCCAGTGGGAGCTTTAAGGAAGTGTTACGTGTAAAGAAGAATGGCTAGTAGTAGGATAATTGAGCTTGAGAATTTTAATGGCTAGATTTTGTGTTGTAGAAGCTTAAAATGAAATATATCCTTGTAGATAGAGAGTGGTTGATCATTGTGCATCCTAGAATACCTCTAATTATGGAAGATAGGTCAAAACTTAACAGGAAAGCAAGGAGAAAGATTCCACTTTTCCTTGTAGATGTGGTATTGCTAAATATCTCAAGAAAATACACCATGAGAAAAGTTGGGGAACTTGTACCAATCGAAATCTCGATAAAGAAGTTGTATCTTTTGAGGACGAATGATAATGTCTTAGTCATAGATCACTTGAATGAATTCAATATTTTATGTGGATAGATCCATTATGACGAGGATAAATATATCAATATGATCTATTATTTACCAGAGTCATGGGATAACTTAGTCATGGATATTGGTAGTAATAAAACCATACTAATAGTTGATGATGTGGTTGCATATTTTTTCTCAAAGGGGGCGAGGTGGAAGAACATGGAAGGATCAAGGAAGATGTATTGTTAATGAGTGATTGATAGGTTGATAGAGGCATATATAAATTCTGTAAATCGAGATATAGGTCAAAGGAAAAATCTAAAACTCCATTTTAGTTGATGAGAATGCATTTGAGGTGTGATAAATATATGTATTACAAAAGAGACCGCAAGTGAAAGGTTTTTTAGTAGAGTAATGGATCCAGTTCAGCACAATTGACTAAAGGAAAAAGTTCTTCGGATTAAGGATGGGATATGTATTTGGTTTGATGAGTATACAGTTAGATCATGAGGCATGTTTAATCAAATCATGAGCTTCCTATCATATGACACCTCACATATGGAATGGTTTTGTAAACATGAAAATATGTAGGAGGTGATTCCTACTTAGGGGATGAGTCAAAAAATAGGATTTTAGTATAATGTTTATTTCAGCTGATGATCAAATATGGAAGGAGTAAAACCCTACTAGGTGTGCTTCATATTCCAAGTCAGACAATAAAATCAATATATATTCATAATATGGATGATGCAAGTGTGCGCATCTTACTTGAGAAGGGTTTATGCAAGATGGTTCATGGAGAAATGGTACAAGATGAGAGGAGTTTGGATTAGAACTATGTATAATCTATTAGGGCATGTTAACCTAAATGGATAACATATTATAGTCATTTATGGAATCGATGGGATATACCCTTATCTAGACAACAAGACCATGTTATGGCACTACAAGATTAGACACGCTGGGAAAATGGTTTTCTAGCTATGTAAAGAAAATGTATGCTGAAAGGCTTCCCTAACTTCTCTATGGAGGTTGATTTCTGTGAAAATTTCATTAATGGGAAATAAAATCGTGTGAGTTTCCCATATGGCACTATAAGGGAAAAATAGATTCTAGAATTAATATGTAATTATGTGTTTGGCCCTGTAACAATTCCATTAATAGGAGGATTTCTATATTAAGTATCCTCCATAGATGATTTCTCTAGGAAAACTTGGATATAGTTTCTATGTAAGAAATTTTAGGCATTTAGGAAATTCAAAGAAATCAATTCTCTTGAGGAAATCTATACATATAGGAAGATAAAGATATTGAGAACTGATAATGGATGTGAATTATATGGTAAAGAGTTTGAAGGGTTCTACAAGTAGCATGTTATAGTACATCAAAATACTATTACAAATATGAATGGAGTTGTTGAAAGGATGAATAGCAGGCTAATGGAAAATTCAAGTAACATGCTTAGTGGTGTGGGGATGGCACAAGAATTATGGCCAGAGGTAGTCATTATTGCATGTTTTTAACTAAATGGATCTCCTTCCTTAGTGTTAGGCAGACTTAGGGTTTAATCTGTCATGTATAGGTCACCTAGGAGAGTTAGGGATATCAAAAATACTAAGATGAGGTTTCAATACCTCATTAAGCTAAGCTAGTGGGGGAGGCAAGGAAACTTGATTTCCAAGGTTGATCTAACCAATCTAAAGAATATGATAGAATTATTTTGATTTCGCATCAAAAACTATAGAGAATTGGATTATTATTTTTTCATCTTTCTTGCCATATCACATTGAGCCTTCTGCCCCTTCCTCCCATGTTTCCTATATTGTTCCTAGTGAAAAACATCATCTAAAATTCAAAATCGAAACATCAATAATAAGAATTTTCATACAAAAAATAGTAAATTAATTCAAAATTATGTTAAATGTATTAAATAGGCCCATATGAATATATAACTATTCAAGTATAAACTAGGTTGTGATACAGGAACCAAGATGAAGAAAAAACATCAGATGAAATCATTCACCCATCAAAATCCCTTATCGCTCCAATCAAATCATTACATACAATCATCTCAATGACTACCTCATAAAATTTCCAACAATTTTGGGAGAATTTTTGTATTGCATTTTGATTCTAAACCTTCATTGTGTAAAGTGAAAGCATTGAAGGAATATGTGAAACTTTTAGGGAAAGATGTATTCAAATGAAAAATGGTAGAATAATAAAGAAAATGATAACTATTGGAAGTAATAAACCTTTCATGCTTATCAAATGTTATTTTTTCACATGTTTTATGCTATAATAATTTCTTAAACAATATAGCATTCAATTGCATTCACCCCAGTAATATTTAAGCAATTATAGAAATAATAGTAAATAGTAATGCATAATAGAAGATAGCCAAGCGCAATGAGACACTGAGATTTTTGGTAAAATACCAGGGAAAAATCCCACAAGGGGGGAAACCCAAATCAATTCTTATTCTTCTTATTCAATCAATGTTCAGCTTGAGATACATAGTTCAATAGTACATCTATAAACCAGTCAAAGTAAATCCTTTGACTACCAAGAGAATGAGAGTCAAACCAAGTCAAATCCAGTCAAATGAGATAGATAAATTCAGATTTCGTCAATGCATGCCTACAAAAATATGGCTAAATTTCAGCCTATGCAAGCTCTGAAATAGGAGGGTGAAATTCAGTTAAGACTTAGTCAACATAGTCCTAAAATATTTGGTCAAAATCACAGGGTTGACCTACGATCAGCATGCCCATAAAACAGTGTGAAATTTGGTCAACGTCGAGAATATTCCAATAAAAAATTTGGCCTCCAAGCATAGCCAAAATAGTAGAAGAAAGTATCCGTCAACAATGGTCAACACAGGTAGAAACAGATCAAAAAATGAACTCTCAGTGAAACCTAAAAGTCCTCCTTCTCCTTCGCATATGAGAACTAGCTCTGCAATTTCAAACTTCTAAATATCATATTTAAGTCCATCCCAAAAAAATCCTTCTAGAACCTATGGTAAGTTTTAAAAATCCTAAGTTCCCTCCTGTGGGGGAGGTGTGAAATTCCAAAAGAATATTTTGTTTGAGTTGGGAATTCTTACATAGATATAAGCAATCCTTTTACCATAATGGATCATTTTTCCATATAAATGTATTAGATGTACTAGGATCTTGTTGAAAATTTTGAATGACTGTCCACACCTCTTTGTTATTCTTCCATTCATCCTTTGCTTCAGTTATCCAATCATGTTGGATAATAGAAATGGCACAGAGAAATGTGTCCACATCCTCATCCTTTCTTGAGAATAAGGGGTATCCTCATTCAATTTCCTCTCCTTCCTAGAAACATTTCTTGAAAATTAAAAGTTATTGTCCCCAAATGTTTTTAACCATTGGACTCCTAGTAAAACATCAAAACCCCCCATTGGAATGGAAAGCATTGGACTATTCAATACATATTTTCGCATGGTTAGCTTTATATTATGGCACTTTCGAGAGAAATTTATAGTTCCTCCATTTGCAACCATCACTTCACACTCTGGTGTTGAATATAGAAATAATTTCAATTCCTTGGATATTTTACAATGAATGAAATTATGGATACAACATGAATCAATCAGCATTATTACCTTTTTCTTCCTGCTATATCCTTCTTTCTCGAGAATTTGAGGAGTTGTAATTCTTTCGAATGCATTACAAGATATGGTCAGATTCATTTCTTCTTTTTCCAGGGTTGGTTCTTGGTGTATATCCTCTTCTTTTGATGTTTCTTGTCCATTTACTTTCTCCTCTTCAAAATCTATGTTAAATCATTTATTCTCAGAACACTTATGACCTTTAGTGTATTTTCTATCACAACTGTAACAAATCCCTTCTACTATTTTTTCCTCCAATTTTTGTGGTTTCAACCTTGTAGGTTGTGGGAGGCTAGGAGCAGCAACACTTCCATATTTATAATTATGAGTGGTATAATTCCTTGTTGCCATAATTTTTCTTTCAACTTTTCTTGCTACCCTGAATGTCATCACCAATGAATTAGGTTCCCAAAGGTGAACCTCATGTTGGATGTTATCCTTTAAATTCCCTATGAAGACATCAAACTTTTTTCTCCTTTGGAAAATCAATTACCCTAATATTCAAATTTTGGAAGTCCTCTATGTGCTCTTCCATTGAACCCTTTTGTTTGATATTTATCAATTGGTTAAAGAAGGTGTTTCTCTTTCTATCCTAATAATGTGCTATCATTTCCTCTGTAAAAATTGACCAAGTAACAAGTGGTTTACAAGAACAAATCCATCGATACCATACAAAATGATTGAGTTCTAAATATAAATATGTAATGTGTACCTTTTGTGAGTGTTTCACATCATATAGATCAAAATATTGCTTTATCTAGAGTATCCATGTTACCAGTTCCTTGCCATCAAACTTCCTCATATCAATATTTGGAATGTGGTTGCTATTCAACCCAAAATTAGAGTCTCTAAAATCATGATTAACATTCCTTTTGTTCTCATCATGAGTTTCATGGAATACCTTGTCACCGTTAGGAAGTATTTCTTGTAGAAAATTTGTCAAGAATTCCTTCAAACCTTCCATGTATGCTTTTAAACCATTCATGTCACCTTTTTTATAGTTTTAAACCATCAATGTCACCATTTATTTATGTTTTTAAACCATCCATTTCCAATTTTATTTCATCTTTGGTTGCTCTTTGTGGAAGCAAAATGCGTTGCACTTGGTCCCATAAATTTGATACATCATGTTGCAATTATTCCTCTTTATGCGTTATAGTAGAGATTTCTGAGGGCTTAGTGGGTGTAGAATTATTATTTTTTTGAGGCATTTTAGAACCAAATATTGATATATATGCTTCAATATGCCCTTGAAATCACTTGAAACTAATTTTTCAAACAAAATTTATGCAATTTAAAAAAAAAAAATTACGCATTTTTCTTGCTTTCAGCAACTCGATCTTCAAACGGTTGTAAATCTATAATTTTGGCTATCCAAGGTTTAAATTTTTGTCATGTGGTAGCCCTCTGAGCCTTATTTTCAACGCCACAATTCATACCGATATTGGATTCCTGAAGATAAATTTATTCCCAATATCCCATGATAACTTGGTTAAGAATTGGTTGGGTAGAGAAACTTTTATGAAATTCCACATGTCATTGTTTCAACCTTCAGCCTTAAAAATGATACACAAAAACCCACATTTTATGCAATTTCAGTAACTTTTTACCAAATTCAAATTTGATGCTCGTCGAGAAATTTATGACAATTTTCTCTAGGTCACATGTTTGAGACTGAATTCTAGAGCATGAAAAAACCCTAACTTATTCAGACCATATCTTAGAAAATATATCAAGCCAAGATCTTAAATTCTTAAATGAAGTTAACCAAGATTTCGGCTCCACATGGTCGAAATTTTAGCTTCTGATGCCTCGTATAAAAAACATTATAGTGAAAAATTCAAGATGACTTATTTGAAACAGTGAAACCCTGGAATATAAAGCTTTGATACCAAATGTTATGGAACTAGATCACAATATAGAATAAAATATAGATCAATGACTTGAAAATTAGCCTCTTCGAGGGGGAAACCTCCTTTAAATCACATAAATGAATAGTTATTGGATGATCCAAATGACAATACCTCCTTAGTGTTGGAAAGTGTAACTAGGTTAGGTCTTCATAGTGACTTGTAACTATGAATTTATGTAATCAAGAAGACAAAGATAATAAAATGTATTTTGTAAATGCTTGAATCATGGGTTTCATGAGCAAGGATTTTTTATTATAGGTCAAATACTTCTTCTTGATGTCTTTAGGGGTTTGTCACCTTGTCATAAATATGTAATTTAGAGTCATGTATATGAAGTGTTGTTACACTTATAAAGGACAATCATTGATGTAATTGTATGCTCCAAATACATTTTCAAAGTACTCCTTGAATACATCCTAGAAGATGTTGAAGATGCTCCTTGTAAAGTTGGATTAAAGATTATGTATACTCTCCTTGGTAAAGTAGGCCTCATAAAAATTATCAAGTTGGCCTAGAGAGGGTAATATTGTCCCTATATATGGACAATTTTGCGGCCTCATTCACCACTAATCATTTCAGACATCTCTGAGATTTCAAACAGGAAGAAGGTCGGATCATTTATGTGATCAAGTGCAAAAAAAATAGGCCTGTAATTCGGTGACTTTCCAGTGAAGAAAGGAATGATATCACAATGAAGGAAAGGGTTTGTTTTGGTGTGAAGAAGGAGACTGTTAAGCGAATTTAAGGAAATAATACCAACAAAGAAGGAGATACTATCTTATGTATCTATCTTGGAGCTAATGTGGGTAATATAATTCGGGATTATAGTGTGAGAAGAGAAGGGATATACCACCAAAAAGGAGGTTTTAAAGGCATGCGAAGAAATTACCAAAGTCTCGTTCAATCCAGTGCGTGAAGAAGACTGCTATCAGTGCAAAGACTAGTTTCGATATTGGGTGAATCCTCCAACATAATCTTAGAAGTATTCACAGCGTAAAGGAGGGTTTCCACTGTATGAAAGAGAACTTGATATGATGTATCAAGTGTGTATAAATAAGGACCAAAAGGAGATCTCTAGGAGGCTGACTATAGATCTGAAAAAGGCAGAAAGGAACATGTTGTCAATGGTTGTTAGACTAGGGACCGCATTCCCTAGTGTTGGTGCAGAATGGTGCAGTAAAAAAGATTGGCACAAGGAGCCAAGAAAGAAAAATGACAAGGTATTGGAGGCATACTGGTGTCAAGGGTCTGATTCATGGTCATGGTACTTGTCAATTGAAGATCTAGAAGAAGAATTATTTTCAGGTTTTCCTCTCCAAGAGGGAGAGGTTTTGGCCCTAGCTTGAAGAGCCAAAATTTTGTGTCTCTTGTGGTTTGATAATTGACTTGATGAAAGACATAATAATAAAATAAATACAATATCTAATTAATAGAAGCATAACAAGTATAACACAAGCAATTATCAAGTAAGAGAATTGAATTAAACTATGCCCTGCCAAATTCTCAACATGGTTTCAGAGCTAAGGTGCAAGAAAGGGCTATTTTACAAGAAGAAACTCAAGTACCAAGAGATCAAGGATAATTTCTCTAGGATAAAACAAACCAAAATTTAGAGATCTACATTCAATTCTAAAGAGGTAGTTTGCAGAAATTGGAAAGACATCTCAAGAAGATCAAGGACACAATATAGAAGCCATCACCATCAATAACTATTTGGTGTTAAAATCAAATCAACATTGTTGGAGTCACCATCAAGCCATCATCATCGACAAGGATTCAAGGTGATTTAGATCTCTTGAAAAATCCAATCAAAGAGGGAGCTCTTGCTGATATCTACATCATCATCAACAAGGAAGCTGATAGAAGAAGAAAAACATCTACTCAAGTAAGTATATTTATGACTTCATCTAAATCTGTCAAAATGTCTTTTTGCTAAGAAAGCAACAAACTGGTTGGGATTTCAAACTTTCTTGCATGGAAGAAAATGACAGATACAAATCTTGTTAAGAATTAAGCCACGAAGTATATCCAAGGGTCATCAACTAGACCTTCAAAAGAAGATACTCAAGCTCATTCCAAATACATGAAGGGAGACATAAGAGCCTAGAGGATTCTTTTAGAATAAATAAAGGACACTAATCCCCTCTGTATCAAAATATAATCTTCAAAATAAATATATGACAAATAGGTGGAGTTGTTCTCGGTGAGTACTGCAAGGTAAGTAATATCTCTAAGACAAGAACTATACACAAGAGGAGAGAATAATCTCATACTTTATGAAGATTTCCGAAATACAAGACCAGTTGCAGGAATTAGGAGAAGAAATTTCTGATATAGAAATAATTACAGTGGTGTTGAATACTCTACCAGAGGGATGGGAAAAAATCACTTCAATCATTTACCGGAAGAAAGAAGAAACACCATTCTAGGATCTATGGTCTCTATTTGAATTAAAAGAGACAAGGTTAAAATCTAAAGTGTATATAGTATCAAATGAAAAGAATTAAGCCTATTCTTCCATCTGTGTATAGGGGTTTGTCACCTTGTCATAAATATATAATCCAGAGTCATGTATATGAAGATTTTTTACACTTATAAAGGACAATAATTGATGTAATTTTATGCTCCAAAGACCTTGTCAAAGTAATCCTTGAATACGACCTAGAATATTTTGGAGACACTCCTTGTAAATTTGGCTTAAATATGATGTATACCCTCCTTGGTAAATTTGGCCTAATAGCAGATGATCAAGTCAGCTTAGAGAGGGTAATATTGTCCCTATATATGGAAAAGTTTGTGGCCTCATTCACCACCAATCAGTTTGGACATCTCTGAGATTTCAGACAAGAAGAAGCTTGAATCAGTTTTGTGATCAAGTGCAAAAAAAATAAGTCTTTAATTTGTTGAATTTCCAGCGAAGAAAGGAAGGATATCAAGTGAAGGAAAGGGTTTGTTTTGGTGTGAATAAGGAGAATGTTAAGCGAAGTCAAGGAAGTCATATCCGCGAAGAAGGAGAGACTATATTATGTCTCTATCTTTGAGCTAAAGTTTGTAATAGAAGTCGAGATTATAGTGCAAGAAGAGAAGGGATATACCACCGAAAAGGAGGTTTCAAAGGCATGTAAAGAAAGGGTCAAAGTCTTGGTCAATCTAGTGCGTGAAGAATACTGCTATTAGTGCAAAGACTAGTTTTGGTATTGGGTGAATCCTCCAGCATAATCTCAGAAGTATTCATAGCATAAAGGAGGGTTTCCACTGTAAGATAGAGACCTTGATATGATGTATCAAGTGTGTATAAATAGGGACCAAAAGGAGATCTATAGGAGGTCAATTATAGATCTGAAGAAGGAATAAAGGAACATGTTGTCAAGGGTTGTTAGACTAGGGACCGAGTTCCCTAGTGTTGGTGTAGAATGCTGCAATAAAGGAGATCAGTACAAGGAGCCAAGAAAGAGCAGTGAAAAGGTCTTGGAGGCATAGGTTTGAGTCATGGTCATGGTACTTGTCAATTGAAGATCTAGAAGAAGAATTAATTTCTGGTTTTCCTCTCCAAGAGGTAGAGGTTTTGGCCCTGGCTTGAAGAGTCAAAATTATCTGTCTCTTGTGTTTTTATAATTGACTTTATGAAAGAAATAATAAGCTAATGAAGACAATATCTAAGTAATAGAAGCATAATAAGTATAACACAAGCAGTATTCAAGTAAGAGGAGTGAATTAAACTATGCCTTACCAAATTCTCAACACTTGGTATATATAGGAGTCAAAGGGGTCACAATATAATCAAATCCTACATAAAAATAATAATTTAAGGGCACATAATAACAATAGTTTACATCTATGGGGCACAATAATAAAAATATGGGGGCTAAATGGGCACAAAAATGACAATAAAGGGGCTGCACTAACAATAACAATAAGGAAACTACACTAGTATACAGGGACCTAACATAAAAACACAAAAAAACTGGAGCCATTTTAATTCTTGATCATAATATAAGATTTTAGAGTAGAATTTGATGTATACTAACCTCTTATAATGGAATTGACCAATGGTATCTCGATTGAAATAATAGACCACTCCCCAAACTAGGAATTGGTCGGAACCTGTAAACAATTTGGACCAAAAAATATATTATTCAACTTTTAAAGAATATATATATATATATATATATATATATATATATATATATATATATATATATATATTCATTCATGTGCATACATGTAAACCCAAACCATTTATACACAAATATTCTAAATGTTTTAATTTATATGGAAAGTAAGAGTGCATATAACCAAAATAACACTTAGTGCAATACATCATTGAACCAAAATACTTCAGCAATTAGGCTTTAAATGGCCTTTGTAATCTAAAAATAAGCATGGCACTACAATATTATATATATAATTGCTAATAGCTATCATAAGAATTATCATCCTCCTCATTCTTATTTGTAGAATGAGTAGCCTCTGAGTTTACATTGGGATTCTAACTTGATTCCCCTGACCCTAAAGGATGTACTTGTGATATCTCTCCTTGTGCAGCCTATATAAGTGGGTCAAAGTCCAACCAATAAAGGTCTTCATTTGTCAAATATTTGTCCCTAACTCTCCACAACCCATTTTTATGTTGGATCAAATTCACCAAAATCTATGTTGTTTGATTCAAGTATTTTGTTTAGTAAGTGGTTATGCATTAACCTAAGGTTGTATTCAACATAAACCAAACAATTCATCCATTTTTTGTCCAAATATATCCTCTTCTTGGTGTGTATATGCTCAAAAATTCCCCAATTCCCCTCACACTCTGAAGTAATGCATGTATGGTTCAATATCCTGCAATTTTTTACAATTTAGGGCATCATCTACCAAATTGTTTCCATGAATAGGTTGCAAAAAGGGGTTGAACGCAAAGAAGTATTAGAAAATTACTTTGAAACATGGACTCAACAATTGCAGTAGGTAATATAATTTGAAATTTTTGACATTTCTTTCCCAATGGATCCTTTACTCCACTTCTTATAGCCATGGACATGCCAAAGGTATCGGTACTCTCATTGAAATTCAAGAGATTGTTATATATATAATCTCGAATCTCAGGATTTAGGAACATGCACTCAATGCATCTATATAATCCCTATTTTACCTCACCATATACCTCAAAATATAGTTTAATGGTACCTTCAAACTTGAAAAAAACAAAAAGAAAAATATTCAACAATTTTGAAAGTTTGGAAAAGATTTTCTCATAAATGACAAAACTTATAAACCTTTGAAATTTTAGATTACATATCTTGGATTATGTAATATCCAATTGCAGCAAAGTTCTATGGATTTATTTTTTCCATATTTCATCAATGATTCTCCCTAGAGGAAGGTACTTCTACTTTCTATCCCCACATGCTGACTTTATTTATTCTTTGGCCTAATCCATGGCCTCATAACAAAATCCATGGCAAGTTTATTACCATCCACCAACCACACCACTCTCACAAGAGGCTCACTAAATAGCACCATATCTTCTACTTTAATCCAATGTTTTTTTCCGAACACTTGGTTAACCATATGTTTCCCTTCAATCTTTTGTACTCCATTGAGATTCATAACAAGAAAAGATCTTCATCAAGTTGGATCTTTGTTTAACAAGGGATTGCAACGAAAGAAAGTTTGTTACAAATCATGCAATGGCTGACCAAACAAGATATTTAACTCCAATGTTCTTTCTCATAAGGTTCAAAACGCATGAGTGCTTGTATATGTACTTAGTTGTGGATTTTTCTTGTTCCACACACTTCTTCACCCACTCAATTTTCCCAATATTCTTAAGCATGAGGTCCAAACAATGAGTTGCGCATGGAGTCCACCAAATGGTTGGGTGTTTTTCTTCCAAAATCCTTCAAGTTGCAACATATTTTGAGCCATTATCTATAATCACTTGTACAAATTTATCTTCCCCTACCTGCACAACCGCCTCATCCAAAAGACAAAGTAATAATTGTGCATGCTTTACCTAATCATATGCATCCATAGATCTAAGAACAATACATTTTGGGCAAGTAATTATGAATTTTAAAATGATGTGGGATCTTCCATGAGTCCATCCATCAAACATAATTGTGAAACTTTTTTTGGTCCTTAATTTCTTGAACTCTGTGAGGTACTCATTTATTTTTTGGACCTCATTTTGTAGAAGTGCACCCCTAATATCATGAAAGCTAAGTCCTTTGAAGCCTGGTCCACATGAAGTTATAGCATTAATCATAGTCTGATAATATGCATAATTAATGGCACTGAAAGGTAATTTTGCATCATACCACCATTTGGTAATGTTTTCCCACACAACCTACTTCTCTATCTTCTTCCATTTAGCATTAATGGTAGGTTGAGGACCATGGGTGGTGCAGGGTACAAAGAAAGATTCAATCACTTTATGTGCCCACTTCAAAATAGTTGAACTAGGTATAAAAGCATGTCCATCTTCATCTCTAACAAAAAAACTGGAGGATTCTTCAAAACTAGGCATAAATCCTTCAAAATAGGTTCACTAAAAGCAAATCATCTTTTTGAATTTCGCCTATGTCTTTTTAAGTGTATTTTTTTTTCTCTTCTTTGCTTGGTAGCCTCTAATCAAACTTAGCATCTAAGACTTAAACTCATAATAAACGTGTTTACAAAGTTTTACTTGGCTCTTCCATTGTACTAGGTTTTCTTATTCTATGGATCCCCCCACATTTAATTTCTTTCCCACAATAGTTGCATATTTACCCCATGTTCATTTAAATGAAAATGAACCCATGTTGGATTATTCTTGATTTTAGGGTTCATGTCAATTTTTACATCAACAAATAAAAATATACATATAAAACCGTAACATATTTTAATTTTAGGAAAAAGAAACATTTATTTAGAAGAAAATAGAAGAACATAAGGGGCGATGGCAAATTTTACGGTAACAAATAAAAATTTGCATATAAAACCCAAGGATTTTTTTTTTTTTTTTTTTTTTTTTTCTGAATTGGACTAATTCTATTAAGTGAAAATATGGTACATGAGAAAGTACATTCAAGAGAGACAACAACACGGCGAACCGGAAATGATAAAAAATCAACTTCGGTCCCCGGATAGAGAGATGAGACAGACGAGGAGCAGCAATAAACAACTAAAAAACAGGAAGGATCTGACTTCTACCCAGAATTGGTAGAGTTTTCTACACGAAATTTCTTCCCTTTCTTTTTGTTGACTTTAACCCAGCCATCCTGTTGAGGATGAACTGGGATAATTTGAAGACTGGAGTTCTCCAAGAGAGGGGCCTCCTTATCTGAATCGGAGGAGGCGGACTCATGACTACGCTTCTGAGTGACTGTTGTATCAGGGGGATGCTTGGGAGCATCCGTGGACAGTTTCTGAGTCTGAGGAGCAAGGTATGAATCTGCTTCACTCCCATCATCATCAGAGCTCGAGGAAGTATAATTTGCAGCAGGCGGCGGGGTACAGGGAGTCCATTTTTTGGATTTGGACTTTGTATGATCTCCTTTAGTCTTTGTTTCTGCAAGAGTGGGGCATGAGTTCTGTAGATGCCCTGTTTGGTTGTAGTGGCGGCAACGGAAAGCAGTGTTCTCATAGTCTAAGTACTGAGTCCAGACAAGATCACCAACCTTGAGGATAATTTGTTCGGGCAAGCCTTTGCTGATGTCAACCTCCACGCACATTCTGGCATATGTGTAGAGGCCCTGAAGTGGCCTTTCATAATCAACATCAAGAAAGCGTCCCAGGGTATCGCCCATGCGCCTGAACACTGCCAGCTGCCATAGATGGACAGGAAGGTTGGGCAGCCTGACCCAAACAGGGGTCCTGGTGATGGTAGCTGTTGCAGGGTCGAAATCTGGGAACCATTGGGTTAAGAAGAGCCCAGCATTTCCAAAAAACCAGGGTCCTTTCTGTAAGGCCTGTTCATAATTCTTTGCATGATCGAACAATACTATGAAGAACCCTCGTGAGCAGCAGCTAACGAGGCACTTTCTGGTCCAGTTATCGTAGATCCAATCAAAGAGTTCCTTGGTTCGCGGCCAAAGCCCATTGAATCTGCAGATGAGGGCTCGCTCTGCATATTTTTGAAGATCTTCTGTGACAGATGGTAGAGAGACCTCAACAGAAGGTGCTTCATCCAGCTTGTCAACCAGAAAGGGCTGGGGTTTGGGGCCAGCAGAGGGTTTGGAGTTCTGAGCATGAACTGCATCTTTATAAGAGAAGGTAGGAGCCGAGGAGGTCTTCCCAGCTGCTCCTCCTCGCAGGCGTGAAGAGAGAATTACTAAAGCATCTCTTTCAATGCTGTAAAAAGATAGGGGCAGAGGTTCATGGAGCTGTTTGCCTTCATAGGTTAGTCTCAGAAAGGCTGAGGGGATGCCCAATCTGAGCTCCAGCTCTCGCAGGAGGTTAAGCACCATATCTGAAGGAGACACCCAAAGCAATAGCGTCTTGCCCGAGAGAAGTAAGAGCTGGATTTGAAAGCAAGAGGGTAGACTTTGCTGACGGTGATAAATCGAAAATTTACCTGATAAACCAGCTTGAGGAGCGCCTTTCCGTTCCCCAACTTGCAAGGACTCTGCTGCCACTATTTCTGGGGCTGGAAGGAGGTTCTGCTGTTCGGATTTTTGCAACTCTGTTCTTGTCTGAGGCAGGGGAGAAATCGAGAGACTGATCTCAGATTTCTTGCCTTTGTCGATGAGAAATCGTTCTAAAGTCGTGGATCTGAGATCAGATCCATTCCTGCCTCCAGCAGCGTGTACGCCCAACTTCTTGGCAGCGTCCTCTGTTTTGAAGGCGGTCCATGCCAGATTGCATGGCCTGCCATGGACTGATAGCTCCAAGTCCGTGGGTTCCTGTTCTGAAAACCCAACTCGCAGATTGCCTTCACCATCTATTGAAGCAGGACGCCGGTGCTCGAAGCCAAGGGGAAGCACCGTATCTGCTTTTCGTTCAACGAGGGATTTTGATCCACCGCCCTTTGCTTCAGAGTCAACTAGAGCCGATTTGGGATTTACTTCGAAGACGGCGTATGCTGGTGAAGGGTCTTCAGCTGCGAAAGCGTGAGGAGCCCGGGATGAAACCTCTGTGACGGCGACGGCGTGTTGCAGAGCCATAGCGGAAGCCCTAAAAATCATCATGGTTCCCTTGTGCCCAAAACCCAAGGATTTTTTAATTTCTATGGGAAAATAGAATTTTTTTAGATAAAATTAATATAATAATGAATAACATGAAATACCTTGAGAATCTCTCCAAACATTGAGACGAAAAGCATCTCCAAACATTAAAAAACTAGCTCTATAGTAGCCTCCATAAATCTAAAAATTTTCCCTTCAATCAACTCCAAAAACAACTCAACAACAACCAAAAATATTGGGAGAAAAATTCCTTGAACAAGATCCAAACCTAAACTCAACCTTGCATCTCTCGAACCATCTCTTCAAATCTACCCAAGAACTCCTTCAAAACATCCCTAACAAATATTTCCAAATCCCCCTACGAAAATAAGCTCAAAAATTCCAAAAAACTAAAATCATAGTGTTAGTGAAAGAGAGAGGTGGGTGCCTTTAAATAGATTTGTGTGAGCCTAAAGTTCCTTTATATGTGTTCCAAGTCACACAAAAAAAAAAAAAAAAAATGATTTTTCCCATCCCGAGTTATGCCATACAGGGTTGTTCGAAACTAGTTAGTTCCATGAAAAGGGTTAGTTTGGTACTAAACCATCCTTTTCCGATTATGAACCTCAAACCAAACCAGTTTGGTGGTGAAATTGATCAGATCAACCAATTCCATTGATTCTGGTCCATTACCAATAACACTGGTGCAAACCAATTTTTTAACCCTTCTAAGAAAAGGTTCATATTCTAGAGCCAAAGAATGGTTTTTCCAACATCTAGAGAAAAGAAAAATTTCCATTGAAACTTACTAAATAGAAAGCATTCTCAACAGTGCATGGATAACCACTTCTCAAGGTTGGCCAGCTGCAAAGACAACACTTTTTTTTCTCACAAATGCATAGGACGGTGTGGTGGCCATGTTAGTCCAAGGACACAATCTTAATTTTTGATCCAACATTCTACCCTCATTAAAAACCATGGAAGTCATATCATATAGACAGTGATAAATGCATGTAAGGTGATAAGATATATCCCATCCATATTGCTTGTGTAATGTCAATTTAATGTTATATTAATGTGGGCACCACCATATCATACCAACAACTATTTCATGAACATCAACCATAAGTGAATCCATTGTGTACCATGGTGTTGTCATGTTATATGTTAAATTCTTCCCAAATATTGAACCATGGTTGTATTTATAAGTGCCAAAACATATAATTCCCATCATTTTGTATGTATTTATTTTTACTTACATTATTCAAACATATTAGTACCATAACCAAATATTCGATGCATAAAAAATGATGGTTATGCAATGGATGGGTGGGCATTTGTCCTTGTTCCTCTATTAATTTCCATGCCATAAAGATACATAAAATACCAAAATTGCATCATAACCAATGACATATAAGTAAGATGCACGGACCCCACCTACTTATGTTAACTGTTATTTTTGCATAGTGAACGGATAAGATTTGCAATGCTTTGCAAACTCTTAATAATCATGGTGGTGTATGCGAACACACCTGGAGACCCCATAAGGTATTCTACTTGTAGTGGACAAAGACTTAGAGTCAATGGTTTTGCAAAATTTGTAGATTTTAGGTTTTTTTCTTTTCTGTCAATAGTTTGTTAATCTTAAAATATCACAATTTTTTTGCTAGAAAATTTCAAGAGTTTTCTAATCTAAAAGGGTGCATGAGAAGTAAAGAAAAGGAGAAAAGGTAGGGAATAACTCAACTAGTCGAGTTATAAACAAGATATTCTCTAATTGGAAGGTGATTACTAGATAATAAAGTTGAGAGAGCAGATTTCAAATATCATTTGACCACTTGTTCAGCATTCACTATCATACAGAATTAATTAGAAGTAAATCTTTACACAATACATGTAAATAAGTTGTACTTAAATGATCCAATTATTAATCAAATATTTTCAAAACTTAAAAAGAAAACAAAATATTTAAATGAAACAAAAATCAGTAGTGAAATAGAAATCAAAATGAATGCATTGAAAAAATAATAATTTTTTAGTTGTTTTTTGGTTTTACCTAATGCTTTAACCTAAAGCCGAAATCGTTTGTGGTATAGGAAAAAAGTATATTGTCGTTATCTTTTAGCTAATAAGAATTATTACCAACAACATATGCAATTTTGTATGGACCTAACCATAATTTTTGAAATTTTGGACATTTACGGAAAATCCAATAGCCACACTTTTTTACTAGCTTCAAAGATAGTTATCCTTGATTTTTATCGAAATATTTGTTAATAGATTATTGCCTACATTTTAATGTTTTTAGATAAAAACCCCTTTGTTCTTCTAAGGCTAATAAAGCATATACTCTTTGTGCTACATTAGAGGAATTTATTTCTTCTATCTGCAATCCCAATCTCAAAGAAGCTAGTTAAAGTTCTACTTGCATAACAACTTATTGTCCATAAACTAATTGGAACAAAGTAAAATCGGCGGTATATTGTGTGGATGTTAGATTTGCCATAAGGTAAAATTCAACAAATTATCCCACTAACGAGCCTTGTCATTAATACTTTTTTTCAATATTTTAAAAAACTTTTTGTTTGCGGACTGAGCCTGCCCATTTCCTTAAGGATGGTAAGTTGATGAAGTAAAATGATTTACCTCGTATTTATTACAGAAATAGGTCAACTTACCATATACAAATGTTGGTCCATTGTCTGAGATTAATACAACTAGTAGGCCAAAACTTGAAAATATATTAGAATATAGAAAATAAATTATTGAATCATCTTTAGCCTACTTCAAAGAAATAGATTTTTTCCACTTAATAAAGTAGTTTGTAGAAATTAATATGGATATGTGTCCTGTTGAAGATGGAGGATTAATTTGGCCAATGAAGTCTACTCCTCATTTAGAAAAAGGGAAATATATGACTACCACTTTTAAAGGCATAGTAGAGAATTTCTCATGCCCATATTATTTTTGGCATTCATCACAAGATTGCACTTACTTGTGCAAGTCTTGGAATAGAGATGACCAATAATATTAACCAGTTTTCTTAAAATGCTATAGGCAGTGGATTTTGTCGAATAGGGCTCGCCAATATGAATATCTATTTTTTTTTATCCAAGTATTTTCTTCAAGATGCTTTGGGATGCTACATCATCGACACATATTAGTAACAATTCATCAAGTGGCCTCCAAAAAAGTGCAGTGTTAAGTATCAAATGTTTGGAATCTTCTACAAAAACTCTTGTTTTCTCACGACATTCAAGATGGTTAGGACATCCTTCAAATTGTAAATAGTAGATTATATTATGATACCATGGATGCCCTAATAAATCAAGATTTTCATTATAGATAAAGAATAAAGAAGATAAGGTAGTATCATCATTACTACGAAAGAAGCACATTGGTTCAAGATGTTGAGGTGGGTACAATACTAGATCTCGTCCCTAGATAGTATTTGAAGTAATAATCATGAAAACATGTTCTTGGAATTTAGCAAGCCAATGGGAAAGTTTTATGTACAATGATTTTGTGACAGCAAAAACTTGACTGCGGGTAAAGGGATTTTTACCTTGGTGTATTGTCCTATCAAATGTCTAAATTTTTTAATAGCTTTTACAAGAGAAAAATTATTCTTTTCAATTAAAGAATATCTTAATTCATCATCTAATAGACTTTGACTCATGTAAGTTATAGGTGTTCAATTTTTTGATCATATTTCTAAAGAAGGATAGCAAATATAACTTCTTCAATGGCATTTGTGTAAATAATGAAATATTTATAAAAAAAATTGGTCTTACCAAGACTAATGTTGAACTGATTTCACTCCTAACATCTAGAAAATATTTCTTAGTAACATCATTCTAGGGAAACATCTGATTGTGTTTCAATAGATTATGAAAAATATAGTATGGATCTTTGAACAAAATTTATCTTACCCATGTATGATTAAATCTCTTTTTTGATGTAGGGACCAAGGGATTCTGAATGGAAATTACACATTCTCGATCAATACTAGTACCATAATCATATATGATATGTCCAACTAATTTTATTACATTGACAACAAAGATTGAATGTGTAGGATTAAGAGAAATACCAATTTTTTGGTGGCCACTAACCACTTTCCTAAGATGATTGAAGTGATCTTGTTGATTTATACAATATACAGTTAAATCATCTAAGTAATTTTGAATGATTTTTTGATAAGATCATCAAATTCTATTTGCATCTCTCTAAAATGTGGTGCCTAGATTTATTAAGCCAAAAGGCGTACATTCATAAGAAAATGTTTCCCAATAGGTGGTAAACCTTGCTTTTCATTTGTGGTATACCTTCAAATGTTTCTAATTGAATTTGGAAGAACCTTCAAGGAGTAACATCATTTAATATCATGCTACTTGTTGCAAATTAATTCCATGTTAGGAAGTAGAAAGTTATCTTTAACGCTTGCTTTATTTAGTGCGCAGAAATATACACATAATCTTATGTCACCAATTTTATTCCATACTTAAACAAGGCTATCTACCTATTCTGAATACTTAATAGGAAAAATATAGTGAGCAACAAGTAACTTATCTACTTCCTTTAACATTGTTGCTTCAAGTGTAGGATTTACAAGTTTGTTCCTTTGTCTTATAGTTCATGCATTATGTTTGGTAGGAATTGTTTGATGGATTATCTTTGGGTCAAATCCATGAAAATCATCATATGTGTTACACATTATTTTGTCACCATGACATTTGACTATCTATATAGGTTCATCACTACCTATATTATGCTCCCTTAGAGGTCAAAAACCCCAATTTTCCTAAACCAAGTCTTGGAATTGGAGAAAACCTTATTAAAACCCTAAAAAGTCTAACTCCGCACTTTTCCTAGCCCTATTTACTCTATAGCCTGCAGCACATCCCACACGTTTTTCTTATAAAACCTGCGAACCCCCGTAAACAGTCAAATAAAGGAAAAAGTAAGTTCTAGAAGCCCAGTTGGCCAAATATTCTCCTAACTGGAAGCTTATAGAAGCGCGTTCGATTCGAGATTTATCCTATACACATGAGCTTTATCCCTTCATTCATGGAGTTTATCCCTTTGTATATGGAGCTCAAATCCCTTCATGAGAGGAATCCATCCCCCTCTTCATGGAACTGAAACTACCTCCATTTCCCTATAAATTGAGCTCATGTTTCAATCTCAAGGGTAGACATACAAGTTAGTTGCTGAAGAAATTCCCAAGAGAGAATGCTCTCTATACTAACCATTTTCGATATCAGAATGATCACACACTCATGTCCATAAATTAATGATAGTTTAGAGAGACGAAGGCTTGTCAATCTGAGAGCGGAAGTTTGTTCAGGACTCCGGAAGAACCTGTATGACATCAAGGTGAAAGGTTGTAAGGTTACTTCTTATTATACAAGTTAATACAAATGGATTCCATTTTCTGATTGAATTGTTCATGTATTTATTTGAGTAATTCAATTCTTAGATTCCTTGATCACTGAGATAGATTAGTGTTTTCTCAATTATTATATCTTGCAGGTGCTTTAATCCTTTTATCTATCTTTGATTGCAGGTTTCACATGCTGAAGTGACCTCTTTTGGAGCAACTAGATAGAAGATTTCAGCAAGTGTTGGACTTCAGGTAGGGGCATGTCCTCTTACTTTGTTATTAATAATTCTAAATCACAAATGATCTAGGGAAAATGGTTTTCATTTGGTTGTTTGTTTCTAGATATCCTTAAGATACTAGGGAGATTGTTCTTGTTCGTAAGAAGGATTTATCCGCATAAAAAAATGGCGACCATACTAGGGAATAGAACTTAGTTTCTCTTTTTGTTTTTCAGTTTGATTTTTTTATTTTTATTAGTCTAAAACTGGGTTGGGTAGATAACTTACCAGAATCCTTGAAAAGTAAATCTGAATTTTTATTTTTTCTGTGTTTTTCCTAGTCTCCATGGTTTCTATTTAAAGACAGTGTGGTAACCTCCGCAGTTTTTAGTTCAGAATAGTGCGGTACCACACTGTTCCCCATTGAAACCTGTGGACTTGTGGAAAATTTTTGAAAAAATTAAGAATTCTCTTTTCAGGAGCCAGATTACAAGATTCTCTAGGTTTGCCCCGACTTGTCTTTACTGTCAAAGTCTTATGTGTAAATTTCTTTCAGTAATTTTTGTGTCTGAGTGGTTTTTTATTTGATTTTCTTATAAGTGATTGTTTGCCCTACTTTCTTGTTGCTCTATATTAAAAACCATCCTATACCTTAGCTTACTGGTATGATGTTGTTTTCTTGCTGAGCCATTGAACTTGTTGCAAACCTTGCTTTGATTGTAGAAATTATATGCACTAAGCATGCATATGTCCAAGATCCACCTGATCTCACACTATTTAACTTTATGCAAGATATTGAATCTATTCCACTTGTTAATCTTTTGCGGAAAAATTAATTGCACACACATGTGAAGCATAAACAAAAAATATTCAATCGCACATAACACAGTTTTTAACCGGGAAAGCCTGAAGCTGAAAACCCCAACTATATATTATGTAACATGGAGATCATATGACAATCTCATACAAACATACAAAGCTTATCACAAGCTCTCAGTACAGTACAATCGTCATACACTAATTAGGCCCAATATTGCAAATCCATGCACCGATCTTTGCCACCTACTAGCCTGCCTCCACTGCACAATCTCTGCTGAAGAATAGCTCTGAATGAATTCGAATTACTCTTGGATTGACTGCGCAATCCTCATTGGCATCTCCACTATGTGTTGGATGCAATAAATGCATCACTAATAGTCACAACAGATAGTCTATCTTGCCCTTTCACCTATCTCTCCACTGGTCTCCACTGAAACTGCCATGCACTTTAATTAACTGATGTATTGTTCAGTTTATTAATGAGTTATTATTTGTGAATTAATTAACTAATTAATTCACTCCACTCTCACTAGTGTATCAATCAGTTAGACTAGATACAACTAGCTCAACTGAGTCTAACTGAGTTAAACTAAATACAACTCCATAACTACTTCTTCCAACTGTGTCATAACTCTGCCACTTGAGTTCTAACTAAGTCCTCCATGCAATAGCTCCAGTAAACCCTTAGGAATAGCGTGATTCCTTCTGTCAGCTATTGTGCCACATCTGTGCACTGAAATGAAGTGCTCCAAGAGAATAAGTTGTTGTTTAGAGTCTGATTATTATTAAGAGCTAATAATAATTGACATGCATCTATTTTTAGATTGACGATCTATAAATAGACTTCGCCCAATATTCTAGAAATAGAATTTCATCTATTTTTCCAACTTGATCAACCATCCACAAATAGCATCCTGCAACTTCTGAAATATGATTGACATGTCTAAAAATAGACATAGTCTAAAAATAGACTTGCGCCAAAAATAGCCTGCGGGCCCACTTAGTGAAGGCGACTCTTTTCACTAAGCTCATCATCTTGGTGAATCTCAACATTGATGAAAATTGAATTTTATTTTCATTTGCAAATTTAGAGGAGTCTTAAGCTTGATAAGACCTGAATTTCACTTTAAACCATTTGTTGGATGTTTTGATTTTTGATGAGATAAGAAGAAATTCTTCTTGGTTCGATCACAAACTAATAAAAATATGCTCAAAACTTTCTAGATAGAATTCAACATTAGTGTTTTCTTTTGGTTTTGAATTTTATGTTTTTAAGAGTTTTCGATAAGGTTTTATTTTTGGAAATAGTTTGTTAAATAATTTGTAGTTTTTGAGCTATTTGGTAAAGGATTTCATTTTGATTGAGTAATTGATCATTGTATGAAATTGATTTCTCAAAGAAATCGTCTTCTTTTCAAACATTTTTGTTTATAAGTGAAAGAATTGGTGCTTTGAAAGTTATCTAAATCTCTCAAATCTTTCCTTTAAATAGGTTTCATTGAAAAGAAAAGAGTTTCAATTTCATATAGATGCATTTAGCATATGTTTGAGTTGGGTCATTAAAACATCATTGAAGTTTCACTTCCATACTCTCTGTCTTCAGAAACAGCCAAATTAAAAACAACGCTTTAATTAAAATCAATCTAGATATTTTTACATTTTCTAGGGCTCTTTTCCACCAACATAGCTTAGGCTAGTGTCTTGGAATAGGTTGTAATTAACATTCCGAGACAGTCAAAACAAACATGTAGCAATCTTGCGGTAGGAAAAATCCAAATGTAGCATGTATGCTCTGGGAAGCTCTTCTTAAAAGAGTCAAGCACGAGATCATGTCCGAACCATTGAAGTAATCGTACCTATCTCATTAGGAAAGAGAGCAGATGTGCACGTATTAAAAATGGTAAACCTCGGATAGACCATTGTCGAGGAGCCTGGGGTCACTTGTCGGTAAACCTTGGATTATATCAAGGAGCCCTCAAGGGGATTGAGCTAGTTACTCTGCCCTTGCATGTATATCGGATCATAGACTGTTCCCCTAGGTATATTTGGTCTTGTTGGTGACCTTAGTGGCTATAAACTTTAATATTCTTTCCCAAGGTGACAGCGGAGGGAAGGTCCCACTGTACCAGGAGCAAATGTCGACTAGACTCACTTGGACTTTCCGAAGGGTTCTCTTCACTTCGAGATGGTTTAAGTGGAGAAACTTGCACCGGATTTTTTCATTAAGCAAGTTGTCAGGGTAATTTTTCCAACCGCTATTTCTACATTAAAATTCTACGATGTTGGATTTCATCACCAACTAGTGTTTTTAGTGCGGAAATCTATTGTTTGTGTGTGTGGATTTCTCTCTTAGATTTTGTAGGCGTGTGATCAATTTGATTGTTTCCTCTGAGATTTTGTAGGCGTGTGGATTGCTCTCTTAGATTTTGTAGGCGTGTGATCAATTTGATTGTTGAAATTTTCTTTGATTTCGTGTGTTAAAACTTTTTAATTGTGGCTGAATTACCTAGAAAATCACGTAGAATGCAAGGGAAACCCCTTGAGTACGCACCAAGCCAGTTAGAAAAACTTAACTCTGAGAAAGGAAAAACATCAGGGACTGGATCAACTGAACACGAAGAAACATCAATAATTATTCATCCTGAATAAGAAGTAGATCAACCTCAAACAGTAGAGAGTACTCCAAGAAGAGTTTCAATTTCTGAACTAGCAGAACTTGTTTCTACAACTAGTGAATTATCAGCTACTGATCCTGAAATTTCTGAACCAAAAACTGAACCTGTTATATCTGAGTCTACTTCTAAGTTCATTACTCCAACCCCTCATCATCCTGATTCACCTAGAGTGAAGTATCGTATCACTCAAAATCTTCCTCCTGGTCTCATTAGTATTGAAGAAGTTACTGAAACTGAAGAAGAAGTTGTTCTTCCTTCAAAACAGGACTCTTTAGATCTTAGGCCAAGTGAATCAATTTACTATAGCCCTTTCAAACAAGATACTTGGTATTCTCAATTGACAAACTTTCTACACAACACTGGTCTAAACTATTCGCCACCCTGAATGCCTTTTTACACCATACCAAGAGGTTATAGACCTCCATTAAACATGTCTAGTGAGTCATCCATGTTTTCCACATCGCCAGAATCATATTTGTATGGTGTTCAGTCTGTTCCGACGGGGTACCAGTCGCTTTCTGGTACTTTCTTAGGAGAAGCTCCTCCTCCTGACAAACATATACCATCATCTGGTCCAAATGAATCACATGCCTAAAATTTGAGTGTGGAACACATTTACATGATGTCTGGAATCATTCCTAACCCTGACCCTCAAGGTTGGGGGGCAACCTCAAAGTGGTAATTTACTGCCTAGGGGGCAACCTCAAGGACAGTACATACCTCAAGTGCAATATCAACCTTAAGGACAGTACATACCTCAAGGACAATATCAACCTCAAGGACAGTACCTAACTCAAGGTCCTCAACCTCTTCAAGGACAGTACCCTATTCTAGGGCAACCGTCTTTCCAGGGACAGCAGCCTCCTTTAGGGCCACAATTCTACTCAAAAAAACAATTTTTCAAGCAGGTGGGAATTATCCAGCTAATTATCAAGCATATGTTCCAAATTATCAAACTGGTTATGGTCCTTCTTATGCAACACAACCTTCAATGGGACCTTCATATCCTAGAGTAAACAGGGTGTCGGATCCATCCCAAGCTCAACAGAATTTGCAACCTAATGTGCAAGTTCCCTATTATCAACCTAGTCAGCTAATTGGTTACAGTCAAATCCAACAACCTATCCAACCCATTCAACCTACGATTCAAGTACCTGCATCTGGTATAGTTCAGCAGCCTGGTCTGGGTACACCTAGAACTCCACCTCAAAATGTTGCACCAAATTTTGTTCAAGCTACCACACCTATTCTTAGAGTTTTTGCAACCCTTATTTCTATAGCCCCTCAAGTATCACAACAAATCCTTGTAGTTTCTACACCACAACTTGGACCCATAGTTCAGACTACTATTCAGATGCCTACGGGACCACTTGGTACAAGTATAGTTGTAACAAGCCAACCTCAGTTTGTTTATCGACCATATCAAGGGCAGTATCAATATGGGCCTATAGCACAAAATCCTGTATACCAGCATCAACCATACCCTAGTTACACGTATCAGATACCAGCTCAACCCCAATATGGTCCGGCTAATCCTAGTTATCCGGGAGGTATTCCAATCCCAAATGCACAGGCTATTCCAGGATATCCTGGATATCCTCCTCCTGGTACTGGTATAGTTCTGCAAGGTTATCAATTTTCTCAAGACCCTAACCGTCAGTTTCCATTCATAGCAACTTTGGATTTAACTAACTTGTCACGCCTAATGAATTATCCCATCTATTATCTTTCGTATTGGTCGCTAATTCCAAATAAGTTGCCCAGTGATATCCCTAAATTTGAAGGGAAATTAGGAGAGGACCCCTTGACCATGTCATGACTTACCACCTCTGGTGTGCATCCAACTCAATGATTGATGATTCTATTTGATTACGACTATTTCAGAGAACACTGATAGGTTTAGTTGCAAAATGGTACATTGAATTACCACGTGGCTCATTCAACAATTTCAATGCTTTAGCAACTTCTTTCTTAACACATATTCAGTTTCCAATCAAATACGACAATGGCATAGAATTATTGACTTCATTAAAACAATCTGCATCTACGTACATATCCGATGACATACATGAATGGAGACGTAGAAGACGTTTGGTGAAAGTTTTTATTCCAAATCAGATCTTGGCAGAATGGTTTATCAAATAATCACTTCAAAACATCATTGAAGATGTGGCTAAGGGAGGAGTTGTTACTGAGCAACAGGTCATTTCTCAAGCTCAGTACTTAGACCTCATATATATGCAGTCTGGTACTTTGTACGAAAAAATTCTTGATTTACCACATCCTAGTCAAATAACTACAACTCCTTCAGGTTCTCATGTTGTAGACGGTGTAATTGGTTTAGTTAACACAAATAAAAGTAAGAAGAAGTCCTTGAAAACTACTTCTCCTATAATAACTTTACCTCATTCACCAAAAGGAGATTCTTCCCTTGGAACTTCTGCCGACATTCACGTTGTAGATTCATCTACGAATAAATCCAAAACTGGTAATAAGAAGAAAGGTAAGAATGAAAGCAAACAGACTTCGTCTCCCAAAGAGAAAACCGAAAAAACTGAACCATCTGATGATAAACGAAAACCTCGTTGTCCTTTTCCTATCTATGACAAGGATCACTTTACTAAAGAGTGCCTGCATCGATCTGAGGTCTCTAAATTCGTCGAAGGTTCGCCCACACCCACTATCTTGAAAAATCCTTTTCCTACTCATGATATTAAAATGATATGATCTTCTTCACACTTATCAGCAGATATTTTCATGATGTCTAAGGTTATGGTTGTGACACGATCGCAAGACTATGGAAGTAAAAATATTGTTACTGGTAAAGAAGTAGAAAATTTGAATTCAACATCAGGTAAATATCCTTTGGTTTCTGATCCACTTCACATCTAGAAACCTAATCCTGATCTAGTAATTAAACCACCTGCTAAAGGTGTACTTCGGAAATCAACTTTCAATCCACATGCGAGAGCTACTCAGAACTATAACATTGTTGAAGACTTGGCGATTTCCCCTTCAACAATGTCGGCCTTAGAAGTGTTGCACTCATGTCCAGCACAGAGGAAATTAATTTTACTAGCTATTGTAGCTATAGATCCTTAGGATTCTAACCTTATGGTATTCGATTTAGAAAATTTTACACCGAGACTCCCTCATCAGATGGCTTTTCAGATTCGGGTATTAGTAAAAAACAAACAAATTTTTCATACTGTAATTGATGAGGGGGCATCCACGTGCATTATGTCGTTAAATTGTTGCAAAATTCTTGGTTCTATGACACTTAACCAATCTCCGATAATCCTTAAAGCTTTTGATGGATGAGGATTCCATCTGTTTGGAATTTTACGGGATCTACCTATAGAGGTAGAAGGCAAAATTGTTAATCTATATGTGGAAGTAGTAGATGCCCCTCTGGATTACAAAATTCTTCTAGGTCAAAGTTGGTCTTATGCTATGATTGTTTTTGTATCGTCCATATTTCATTAATCATGTTTCCTCATAAAGGAAATATTGTGAAAGTCGATCAGTTGTTATATTATTCGTCTGACCTAGCTTCTACAGATAGTATCCAACATGTTGGAAAATCGATTATTCCTTATGAAGATGTTGGAGTAGGTTTAGTAAAGGACTCTGTTTTGATGGGAACTTTTTCTATGCCTCCACCCAATGTACCGCGTACCATTGCTAATATCGATATTATTTCATCAAGTACTATTCCATTTGATGATCCTTGGATAGTACCTTCAGAGTCAAAAATGGATTCTTTCAATGGCAAGATGCCTTTGAGTCCTTTTGAGACAACATATACAGTAGTACACTCATTTTCTAACACACCTTCAACTAATCCTGATCCAATGAATGTGGTCACCGAAGAATATTCTTCACTATCAAGCTCAACCTTGACATCTATTTCCGATCCTTTCCAACAAGTGTTTTATACTGATGAAAGTATTCGTGAATTTTTGTCTATGGATGAATTACCTTGGGATGATCTACATCATAGATCTTCGTTTTTACCTAAACTTGATAGATTTGAAAATTATTTTTTGTCTATTTTCACAATTGATTATGTCAATGAACCACAAAATCCAATCAAGATTACAAATTCGGATTCTAAGATTAATTTGGGAAACATTTCTACAATTGTTCCTATTGACATATCAGTTAAACCTAGAGCTGTTGAAAACATTCATATAGGAGCTTCTTGTACAATTGACGAAATTAATACATATAAATCCCTACTTCAAGAATTCTGTGAAATATTTTCCTGTTCCTACGAATAAATGCCAGGAATTGATCCAAAAACTGTCCTTCATGAAATAAATACATACTCGGATGCAAATCCTATTAGACAACGTTTACGTCTGATACATCCGTGAAAAGTTGTTGCTATTAAAGCTGAAGTTGAGAAACTACTAAGAGTGGGATTTATTTATCCAATCCCATTAACAGATTGGGTATCTAATATAGTTTCCATTACCAAAAAACAAGGGACTATACGAGTATGTGTCGATTATAGGGATATCAATAAATCGTGTCCAAAGGACAATTATCCTACCCCCTATATCAACCAAATCATTGATGATTGTGCCAGAAATGAGATGTTTTCATTTATGGATGGATTTTTCGAATATAATCAAATAAATATACTCCCTGTCGATCAACCAAAAATAGTGTTCATTTGTCCTTGGGGAACATTTGCTTACTGTAAATTACCTTTCGGATTAAAGAATGTTGGTGCAAATTTTCAAAGGGAAATGTCTTACGCTTTTCATGACATCAAACACATTGTGCAGCCTTATCTTTACGATTTACCTACTCATTCATTTCACAGGGAAGATCATCCTACTCATTTACAAGCAGTTTTTATGAGATGTATGCATTACAGGATTCATTTGAATCCGCACAAGTGTTTTTTTGTGTACAATCTGGACGATTACTGGGATTCGTTGTTTCTAAAGCTAGCATTCGTGTCGATCCCTCAAAGGTTGAGGCCATCATAAATTTACCTCCTCCTTCCACACTTCGCCAACTCCAAAGTTTGCAAGGGAAAGCAAACTTTCTGCGTAGATTTATCCCGAACTATGCTGAGTTAACAAAAGGTTTTACCAGGTTGTTGAAACATAATGTTCCTTTATTTGGGATGAGATCGCTGATTAATATTTTGATGCTCTAAAACACACGTTAACCCATGCATTGTTATTGCATCCACCCAATTACAACCAGGACTACTTTTTATACCTAGCAGCCTCTGATTCCACTATTGGAATGGTTTTAGTTCAAGAAGATGAATTTCACAATGTAAATTTGATTTAATATCTAAGTTAGAATCTGAATCCAACTAAAATTAAATATTCACATGTGGATAAATTGGCCTTGGTAGCAGTTCAAGCTGTCCAAAGATTTCGTCATTACATATTGTTACGAAAGACAACTGTGATTTCTAATTGCAACCCAATGAGGTATATTTTGACAAAACAATTACTTGGGGGAAAATACTCTAAATGGATTGTTATCCTACAAGAGTTTGATTTAGAATTCAAAAAATCTAAATCAAAGAAATCGCTGGTGTTTGCAGAACTTATGTGTGACTTTCCCAATACTGAGACGGAAACTGTGGTAGAGAATCCCATTGTAGACGAATCTCTGTTTCTTATCAGTACATTAGATCCATGGTATGGATATATCATCATTTATCTTCAAACCCAAACCTTTCGACCTGATCTTTCATGTTAAAATTGAAAAATAATCTGTACCAATCTCAGCAATACAATATTGTTGGAGACACACTTTATCGTCGTGGTGCGGATTCTGTTTATCGACGTTGCATAACTCATGAAGAGGCTGAAAGGGTTTTTAATGGCTGCTACTCTAGAGCATGTGGTTTTCATATGTCTGGGTATGCCACAACCCAAAAGATATTGCGCGCTGGCTATTTTTGGTCGTCATTATTCAAAGATTGCATTCTTGCGGTCCGGAAATGCCACAACTGTCAAATATTTGATCGAAAGATGTGTGCACCACCAGCTCCTCTTCACCCCATAATTGTTATCGGTCCTTTTGCGAAATGGGGCATTGATTTCATTACATGTAACCCTCACTCGGTCGAGGGGCATGGGTATATTATTCTCGTTGTAGATTACTTTACCAAATGGGCTGAGGCAATGCCTACATTCGCGGAAGATGGAAAAACTGCAGCTACATTCGTATTCAATCATATAATTAATCGTTTTGGTGTACCCCAAGCTATTATCACTGACCATGGGATTCATTTTTGAAATACAATGATGACCGAAATATCTGATCAACTTGGTCTGCGCCATGATAATTCTACTCCATATTACCCGCAGGCTAATGGTCAGGTTGAAGCCATTAATAAAGTTTTAACCACCATGATCAAACGGATTATCGGAGCTCACAAATAAAATTCCATACGATGCTTTTTTTGGCGCTATGGGCATACTGAACCTTAGTAAAAACTGCAACAAGGTTCACTCCTTTTCAACTGGTTTATGGTTTAGAAGTTGTGTTACCCATTGAATGTGAAATACCGTCACTCCAATTACCCATAGAGTTACTACTAGCTACCTCTGAAGAGGAAAAATTCTTTTTGTACTTAGCACAATTAGATGAGACTCGACACACCGTTGCATTAGCAGTCGAAGCTCATAAAAAACATGTTAAAGCTCAGTATAATCAAAGTGTTACACCTCGTGTTTTTTTAGAAGGTGACCTAGTCTTGGTATATGATCAAGCTAACGATAAGCTAGGTGCTGGGAAATTCGAACCAATGTGGCATGGTCCTTACATTGTCAAGTGAGTGCTTGCCAAAGGGGCCTATGAATTGACTGATTGTGACGGGGTATCTTTAGATAAGCCCAAGAATTGTCTTTATCTGAAGATATATTATGCTTGATTCTTGTGTGAAGATGTCAATTGTATGTTAGTTATTTTTCTAGTTAGTGTGCCTTAGATTAAATAGGTGTGCCTAGTTTAAGTTTTTTTTTCCTACTATATCTGCTTATCTTGATTACTCTTGATAATGTAGATGTCTACGACCCTTCAAACATACATTAGTTTTGCTGATGGTGTCTGTCGTAGTACACGGAATATTTCTTCCGCAGCCTGGGTTATCTATTCACCCACTGATGAGTTAGTTTCTATTCATGGGGTAAGCCTTGGTCAA
The DNA here is from genome assembly GCA_034641835.2 of Pinus albicaulis. NCBI lineage: Eukaryota > Viridiplantae > Streptophyta > Pinopsida > Pinales > Pinaceae > Pinus > Pinus albicaulis. The sequence continues at coordinate 368,530,933 of CM076584.1, read as the reverse complement.
ACAACGAAACTATTGCAGAATATGATTGAGTTATTATATGATGCAATTTCATTTGGTATTCTACATTTGATCATTAGGTTAGATTCGGAACTCATTGTATTACATTTAAACAGAGTATACGCAATTGAAAATCCAGTGTTACAGAGATTATTTTTGAAGGTTCGTCTCTTGGAAAGACAAATTGATTACATCGAATATCAACACATTTCAAGAAATTTAAACACATTGTCTGATGCATTAGCTAATCGTGTTCTAAATAGAAATTTGCAACTTTAAAAACAGTAAACAAAAACAACATTTGATACATGTTGAACAAGATAGTAAGAGAAAGTAGTAATATCATAGATAGGAGTTTTTGTTTTCAAAAAATATTACATCATCTGCGATCATAGGTTTAAACACCTTATGATCTAGAAAATACTTATACAAAAAACAGAATATGTCAATCCATGATGATCATCCACTATCTGTGATGATGATCATGGTAGTAGACTAGCGCATGTGCCACCTTGCGCAGGAATATCCTAAACTGGCCTGGAACACCAGGAACATGTCTCTGGAGACAGAGAGGAATGTCGTATGTCGATGTCTCAGGAATATCTATAGTCAACCCCTCCAGGTTATGTTCCATGTCAGTGAGGATTTCTGTCGCCTGATCTTGTGGTTGTACTATAGGCTCCATTTTTCGCCTTTCAAAGTGGCAGAGTGTAGTTGGTTGTCGTGGACCAAAATCTGCATTTAAAATTTTGTTATCAGTATTGGACGATTAAAAAAAACAAAAATTAGATTTAAAACACATCAAAATGATTCACTTACCTGATTCGTCCCATTGTGCACTTGGAGGTAAGGACATCTCAGGATGACCTCTGAAATCTATCCCCGCATATGGGAAATCTTCAATTGTGAAGATTTGGTTCTGCAGCCACATAAAATACGCAGGAGTAAATCGAACCATCGTACTATCGTCACCACCATGGTGGGCCATCAGTGCAACCCATTGTACTATACGAGGTTCTCTAAGTTCACCACGATCGACGGGATTTAGATGAGGGGCGAGGAATGGAATCCTCTCCAAAGAAAAAGAAATTAGGATGGCGCCATACCCAAAGTTTTTCAACTTTTTATTTGTTTCTCTGGTCAGTTGGCCTTTCATGTATGCCAATACCCCTTCGCACCAGTTGAAAATGGTGCCTCTGAAAAATTCAACCGTGCTTTTCATCTGAGACTTGGTGGCCACATGTGGAGCCGCACTTCCACACAACTTGGTTACTATGAATGCAATAACTTTAAGATCAAGTCATAAGATAGTCTTTATATCTATGTGATTATCCTTCGGGTTTTCTTCATCACTGCAAAACTCTTGTTTATAACTAGCAATGGGTAGGCCACCCTGCCTAGCTCCAAACAAAGAAATTTTTTCTCCTCTTTTGGATAATCCAGTGAGCAAATAAATATCTTCGAGCTCAATTTCAAGCTGATGATTACCAATGATAAATCACTGATCTTGAACATCCCATTTTTTCACTATCCATGTCATCAGTTCCACTTGTGCCCACATAACTTGAATTTCCCAGAATTTATACAAACCACAATTTCTAAGCGCACACATTGTGGTTGGATCATTCATAGCTGCATCGTCTGTACCTTCATGCTCACGTTCTCTCCACTCTAGCATGGTGGAATAGTCTCCAAATGGACACATTTGAGGATTATAAACTTTTAGAGTGGGAAATTTTAACCATTTTTGTGAGAAATTATTAATTTTCATTTGGTCACGGCGCCTCCGCAGTCTTTGTGCAGAGATAGTGCGGACATCCGCACGAGCTCTACACGAAAACCGTGGTAGTACAACAATTTTCCTTTAAGAAAATTATCGAGGTCCGTAGGTAACGCATGTATGACGCGCAGACCCCCGAGAGCGGAATTTTGAACATAATTTCTCCTCAAAAAATGATTTTAAAGCCTAAAAAGAGAATTTAATCAGATAGAAATGAAGAGAAGAGTGTTTTGGATTACCTGGTTCTGACTAATCTCGATTTGAGTGGTCGGTTCTCCCATTATCAACTCTGGAACTTTTTCTGCCAAAAGCTCTCAATTTACAGCTCGGAAGACATAAGGTAAAAATAACTTTGTTAAACTCCTTTTTATAAGATTTTTTGAATGAATAAAATATTTTATTTTATTTATTTTCCACTTTAAAAAGTAATTTTTTCGATGTTTTTACTTATTGGAAACAATTATGTTTAATATTTCGAGTTTTTGTGTAGAATACAGATTTTTCCGGTGAAAATAATTATTTTGATGATGAGTACACTTTTATCACTTTTTCGGGCTCTTGAAATTTACGAAAAAGCGAAACCTTGGAGTTCTCTTTTAAGCCCTTTTCAGACTCTCTAAACATGAAAATATTGCTGAGTACTTGAATATTCGAACTCGTTAAAGGAAATGAACAGTCGTCCTTTCAGTATAATTTTACCCCTTTTCCGGACTGAAATGGACTATTTACGAAAAAGGTATATGTTGACTAATCATGGTCAATAGAGTTCTCTCTTGTATCATTTTATCCTTTTTCGGGATTGAGAGACTAAATTTACAAAAAAATTACAACCACGGAGTTTTCTTATGTTTTTCTTCTGACTCCCTAAAATTGAAAAATATCGAGTTTCACCTATGTTTGACTCGTTAAAATTTAATAGTAAAGGACCTATCGATTACAAACAGGAACGAACCACTCCTTCTTAGGGTTTGATTTTAATAATAAGTTGGACTCATCCAAAGGATGAGCTTACACAACAAGCAAATGTTATCCTTCTCAAGCTTGTCAAAAATAAAAAGGTACTTGCCAGAAATGGTGGGGGAAAAAAGAGAAAATGAATCTGGTTTTCACCCTTGTTTTAAAAGAAGTATACCACTCTTGAACACGACACTTTTTCACACTTGTACCTAGGTTGGGAAAATCCTTTGTCTAATAGTTAATCAAACCACATTGAAAGTCTTCAGTCGGTTTCTGGGTATTAGTTTTAGGTCAATTGTTACCGAACCATCTGCAGTGTCGTTAGGTGTTCAAGAGATAGTTCAAATAAACCATTCATTGCAAACATTTGTCTCCATTTTTGTTGACCATCCTTGAGTCAGTCCTTGCTAAAATTTCTTCAAAACTTGATCTAATGGTTTCGTGTTGTAGGCTTTCCTATGACGGGTCACTTTCTATCGACGACATCTCATCATCTAGAAAGTTGATCTAGAATCCTATCAGTACCTTGGGATCTGCATGCCCTAATGGCAGGCTTCTCACCTTCAATGATAGGTTGCATCATTGACCTTCAATCGAATGATTCCGTGAAGTGTTCGACTGCAAATCATTCATTCACACTTTGTGGATTGTACTAAGTATTTTGAGAGCCATTGTCATTATTGGTGGTTTCTCTCACACTTGTTAACAGTTCACATTATTGACTAGTAATCAAGTGGTTTCTACCATGTTCAACTTCGACACAATCAATAGATAGAATCGTACTAGTTCAGGAAGCGGAAATCAAGGCCCTGGATCTAGTTTCCACCATCCAGGATACGAGGAGTTTTATTATCAATGATACAATAGACTACTAATGACAGATGGCTGCGTCCATTTTGTGTCTACTATTTATGTACTTTTAAAATCATCTATGTACCAGAACATGTAGTTAGTTTTTATCTGAGTATCAGAATGCCTACCTCAGCGATGATATACATATATATGTTTGCATTGAATGTTTTTACAGGTTTTCGACCGGTATGTCTATAATCCAATCCTCAGAAAGATAAATAACTTCACTCTCCATAAATACCTCAGACTTCGCACTTTAGGGGGAAATCTATTACACGTTATTTTTTCACCATAACATTTGACTATCTATATAGGTTCACCACTACCTATATTATGCACCCTTAGAGGTCAAAAACCCCAATCATCCTAAACCAAGCCTTGGAATTGGAGAAAAGCTCATTAAAACCATAAAAAGTCCAACTTCGCACTTTTCCTAGCCCTTGCCTACGGATCCACAGATATTTTCTCTATAGCCTGCGGCACATCCTACATGTTTTGCTTATAAAACCTACAGAACCCCCATAAACAGTCAAATAAAGGAAAAATTAAGTTCTATAAGCCCAGCTGGTCGAATATTCTCCCAACTGTAAGCTTCTAGAAGCGCGTTCATTTTGAGCTTTATCCCTTCACTCATGGAGTTTATCCCTTGGTATATGGAGCTCAAATCCCTTCATGAGAGGAATCCATCCCCCTCTTCATGGAACTGAAACTACCTCCATTTCCCTATAAATTGAGCTCATGTTTCAGTCTCAAGGGTAGACATACAAGTTAGTTTCTAAAGAAATTCCCAAGAGAGCACACTCTCTATACTATCCATTTTCGATATGAGAATGATCACACACTCATGTCCATAACTTAATGCTAGTTTAGAGAGACGAAGGCTTGTCAATCTGAGAGAGGACGGTTGTTCGGGACCCACATCAAGGTGAAAGGTTGTAAGGTTACTTCTTATTATACAAGTTAATACAAATGGATTCTATTTTCTCATTGAATTGTTCATGTATCTATTTGAGTAATTCAATTCTTATATTCCTTGATCACTGATATATATTAGTGTTTTCTCAATTATTATATCTTGCAGGTGCTTTTAATCCTTTTATCTGTCTTTGATTACAGGTTTCACATGTTGAAGTGACCTCTTTTGGAGCGACTGGATAGAATATTTCGACAAGCGTTGGACTTCAGGTAGGGGCATGTCCTCGTACTTTGTTATTAATAATTCTGAATCACAAATGATCTAGAGAAAATGGTTTGCATTTGGTTGTTTGTTTCTAGATATCCTTAGGATACGAGGGAGATCGTTCTTGTCAGCAAGAAGGATTTATCCGCATAACAATATGACCACACAAAGGCATCACAAAATTCATGGAATAAATCCATGAATATTTTTTCTTCTTCTTTTAAACATTGGGCTCCAATATTTAAAATTTTGGGATTTTGTGAGTCCCAATTTTCACAAGCATGCTTTAACCAATTTTTCTCTTTGAATTCTCCTCCAATCCTTTCTTATAACTACTTATATCTATTAAGTTGCCAATTTGGCACCTTTATCACCATCCAAACACTCATTTGATGTCTTTTCATCTCACTCATTTTTGTGTTATTTGCTAGTGTTAACCCATTTCTTCATAAATATATCACAACAAGCTTACAAATGTTAATTTTCATTATTTTCCTTTATTTTTAATGAATTATAAGGATTAAGAGTTTGTTTATTGCTAATTATGGTTTAACCAATATAATTATTGTATCTCCTATGCAGTTACAGTGACCAGCCTTCGATGTTGGCATACATACTGATGGGCCTCTAAATTAGACATAAATTAAGGCCCATCTAACCTTTCTTAGGCACATAGAGATATATTAAATGTATCCTTCTACAATTAATAATATTTTTTTATGCTTTAATATGTTCTTAGGAAGCTTTAAAGATAATTTCATATTTGTGCCTAATATTATTTATTTTTGTAGAATGTTAGGCAAATTATGAAGATTTGGAGAAGGAGATAATTTAGGGACTTTCTCCCTACTACTAGAGGATAAATATTGGAAAATAAATGAGAAAAATATCATGATATTATTGAGAAATTCTGGAGATATTTTGGAACTCCGATGATTGAGAAAATTTAGGAATGTGTTCCCTGCCATTTACTGCAAACTCCTAGAGTTGGGAACCATATCCACTATTTGAGGGATTTTGGAGGGGAAAGCTTCCTCCTTTCAAGGGCAATGCTTCCTCATCATTTTGTATGAGTACCAATTCGAATCGGCCTCTAGGGGCATGTAATTTTTAGTCTTATGGTGGAGAAAACGTGTTTTCTGGCAGCTCCACTTTCTTTTCTTGTAGGGATGTACTTCAATTTATTCGAATAATGAATATTGGTGCCATTTTTAGCTTCTAACGCTTGGTTTCTTCCATATGACTCTTAGCCTCCTTGGGCTTGGCCATCCCAGGAGACTCAGAGCCCTCTTGCACAATTTCTTTATGTTATTTTCACTTTTTATTCACATGCATCTCTTATTTTTGTTTTGCATATTTATGTATTTAGTATTATTTCTTTTTCTTGCTATTGGATTGAGTTAGATGATTTAAGTGAGTTATTTTATAGGTTTTTTACAAGTTCAAAATAAATATTCATCCTTAGAATAACTTTGGAAGGTCATCTTAATCATTAATCTACTTGGATTTGGTTACTATTTCACGAATATAAGATTTTTGGAAATGCCTTGTAGCGAAATAGCAGTAAATTTCTGCTATTTTTTAGAAGGGGTTAACGAGATCCATTTGACTTTATTCCACTTGTATTAGGTCATAATAATGTTGAATTTGATAAAACAAATTGCCCCATTTCATTTTCACTTGATTAGGTTAGGCATTTGATAGATTAACTAACTCACTAGTTCTTGAATTTCTGGATTTTAGAGTAGTAATTTTATGTTATTTTTTAGCACCTGTGAACAGGGGTATTTTGGAGTGATTTCACTTGGAATGGAGACATAATACATCATACTTAATAACAAAAAATTTCCCATCCCATTTTAATTTTATTTACTTATTCATTCGGCGAGTTATTTCCAAAACAGACTTGCTTGTTGCAAAAACAGAGTTGCATGTAGCACTCTTGTAGCATGTGTAAACTCAAAAAGATTTGCTCCCAAAGGTTATTTTTTGTCTCTTAGGCTTGAATCATGACCCCTATGACCTAAATACATTATTGAGGAAGAATAAACACCACTTAGGATATTCATTTTTCGCAAATTAGATTAGGTCTTTTTATTTGAATTCATGCTCTTAGGATTTCAATTACAAATTGTTGTTCTTTCCTAGGATTAATTTCTTTTCAAAGCAACACTTCCATTTATGAAATTAGTTTAGGCTTTGATTTCATGACATTTACTCCATTACATCAGATCAACAAAATAAGGACACATTGTATGTTGCACATATAGTGTCGATACCTCTTAATTTTGTACGAACCTCGGGTTGATAATTGAAGTTGGTAGCCTCGGTAGTTGCAACATTCTTGTTACAATACTGAGGCTCATCACTTTTTGGTGCCTTTTTCGGGAAGGTGTCAAAGTATGCATTGTTTTCTTCCCTAGTTGATTCATTTATTTATTTTCTACAAAAACAAAAACAAAACAAAAAATTCATTAGCCATTTTCATTTCAAAACAAAAAATTGCATTGCATTAGCATTCTTATTCAAAAAAAATATTTAAAAATACTTCTCCAACACCACCCCCCCCCCCCCCCCCATTTGATCACATGGTGTAGTAAGAACCACATCACCATCCAATTTTTCAAGTAGAAGAATAATATATGGAAGAGAAGTAGAACAAATTGATGGAGATGATGACAACAAAGAAGATCCTCTTGGATTTCCCATTCAAGATACTGATGTTAGTGTTCATATGAAAAAAATCCCTCCATATTTCCTTCCCAACTTCCATGGTATGAGGTCAGAGGATCCGGAAACCTTTCTCTTTGAATTTGAAAAAATTTGTAGATATTATGGCTACTTATCACACACTCAAAAATTAAGATTGTTTCTAGCAACATTGAAGGATAGAGCTCTTAAATGGTTCATGAGTTTAGGTACTAATTCAATAAGGTCATGGAATGATATGCAAAATATAATTTTTATAAAAATATAAAGACAGTGATCTTAAGGAATAAATCTTTGGAATGAATCAAAAATAAGATGATATCCTTGAGGATCTAATAGATAGGTTCATGTTTAATGTTAAGAGGGAAAAATTACAACATTTAGGATTTGACACACTAAAAACCCTCTTACTTAGAACAATTAGGGATGAGTGGATCGATCTCCTTGATATCATGAGTAAAGGAGATGTATACCAATTATCATTTGAAGAAATTTTTGAAACATTCAAGTGCATATCAAGAGGAAGGGAAATAGTAAGTAAATCAAATTCAACATTGGTAAGTCAAGATGAACTTCAAAATTTGCTTGATAACTTTAAAACGGAAATTATTGGCAATCAAAGTGAATAAGTAGAAATGTTAAGAATGAAAATGAGAAAAAAAAAAATGTTGATATTTGTGTTATCTATGAAGAATCATATGCTACTAAATATTGTCCATCATTACCAAGGTTTAAGGAAGTTTACCAAGAAACCAATGGAGCAAGTCAATCACCACAGAAGCTATGTTATGTAGCTCCAAGAAGACCATGGCAACCTAGTCAACCTGATATTATCCAAGGATCTGCGTCACAATTTCAAGCTTATCCACATCCACCTCAAAATAATTGGGACACACTCCCTCCTTGGCAACCTTGGCCATCTCAACCCCAAAACCAATCTAGGAAACAAGGTTTGCAAGAACCTTATGGGAATAATCCACAATATCCAAAATATTTTCCTCAATATCATCCATACCCAACTACATGCTCTTCCTACCATCCACCATCACTACAACCACAACCTCAACCACATCCATCTCATATATCCACTCCCACTCAACTACCTGTACCACCATTTCCAAACCCATGCAATGAAGTATCTCATCTCACTTACAATGTTGAGGTACAATACTACCAAACATATCCTCTTGATCTAAATGGTATGCATATTAGTTCAGGAAAGGTATTACAAAAAAAGAGATTTTCTTGATGTCATTGAAGTACAACATCCAGAAGAAGAAGATTCAAATGAGGAGATCAATGAATCAGGGGTTGCACTTGATGAAGAGTAGACATGAAAATCATATATTGATAAATTTCCCTCATGTTTACCATCATTTCCTCCATGTGTTCAAGAGAATAAATAGAAAAAAGAGGAAGATTTGAATTTTAGGGTAGAATAATACATGAAGAATGATCCCAAAGATCAAGCAAACCAAGGGCATCAAATCTATATTGATATATGGTTCTAGACAATCATTAAGCTGCAACAATTCATTCTTCTTCAAAAGTACTTGATACAATCTCAGTCAAAGCAATTTATCTCTCATAATTAGGTACATGTAAAAGCATGTAATTCAAGTGTACACATGATTTTATTTGTCATCTTGATGTGCACATGGCTCCATTAGAAGTATTCCTATACTTGAAAGATATTTTGTTTTTTCAAGTAGAGTAGGATAGAAAAAATTAAATTAAATGGAAAAAAAGGAAAAAAGGAAAAAGAATAAAATCTCAGGTGAAAACCTCTTTCGTTGTGCCTAATATTTTCTCATTGATTGAAAAACTCCATGAGGCTGTCAATGGGTTGGGAAAAAATAGAAAATAATAGAAAAATAAAAGATCCTAGGTGAAAACCTCCTTTGAGGCACCTAGGCAGACCTACTAGTTGAAAACCTCATTGAGGCAGCTAGTAGGCCTAAAGAAAAAAGAAAAAAAAGTGAAAAAATGAAAAGAAAACAAATTTGTTTTCTCCATGTATCTCTCTCTAATGAATGAAGTTGCTCTCCAACCTTTGCAAGCAGCAAAAAAATCAAGTTGGCACCAAAAGAAAAAGTTGGTCAAAACCCTAGTCAAAGGAAGTCAAACTTAGACTTCCTCCTCCTTTTCTCATATGCTCCAAATGGACCAAGGTCATGCCAATACATCACCCTCATCCATTTCCAACATCCACCCATCATTTCCAAGATTTTCTCATTCATTTTCCTTCTTGTCCTAAAATGCTACAGGAAACCTTGTTTTTACTATAGGAAACTCCTAGTTTTTAGCGGAAAATTGTTTTTATTATATCTAAAAAAAGTGCATCCATTTGCCTACATGTTTCATGAGGAGATGCATATATATGATAGTAACATTCTCGATAAATTTCAGCACATTCCGGTGCACGATTTATGAGAAATCGACCTCCATAACCTACAACCATTTTTACGTTTTCTCAAGATTCATGCATCCAATGGCCGAGATTTTTTATGGAGAGGTGTATAAGGATTATGGTAACGTACTCAAAAAAAATTAGGTCAATCCCATCTACCATTGGAGAGATATTTCTTTAAAAAATCTACTACAAGGGGTTGTCCTGAACTGCTACAGGAAACTCTGTAATTGCTACAGGAAGTTACAGCAAGCTACATGCAGGTGGATCGAGGACAAAAAATAGTCAAAAAGGGTCTTTATGTGTAAAAAAATCAATTTGGAAATTCTTCCCATCATTTCCTGCCACCTTCTCATCACTCCTCCATCTCAAGCAAAATGGTTTTTCACTCAAACCCTACACTTTGTCACTTTTGTAACAAAACAAAACAAACAAATCTGCAAATTCACAGATTTCCTTCACATCATTCTTCAAAGACCACACTACTCCTTCTTAGCCTTACCACACTCTCCCTCATCACCCCATGCATATTGGAATTCAAACAAATACAAAGAAGGCCTTTTACAAGAAGGAAACATGTTCCTCTAGCAAACCTGTGTAATCACCATAAAGCATTATAAGTGGTTTTATCAATCATCCAAGAAGACATGAAAATTAGTGAGGTGAATATGAAGAGACTATGGCACTCCAAGGAGGCATTTCACCAGCAGCAGTAACCTAGACATCAAAAAGGCACCTACAAACATACAACAAAGTTATTAGCAAAGCATGCAAACATCAAGTCAATCATCAACTTCAATGCTCACATCATGAGCATCTTAGCAGCAACATTTAATTTAGGGATGTGAAGCAGCAAAAACAACAAAATAAACCCTAGAAGACCTCTAGATTCAAGGCTATTAGCAGTAGGACCTCCAGAAAATTATCATATGTAGCTTCAGTAGCATCTTTAGAACCACCAAAGACAGCTTCAACAGTCATATCAGCAACTTCAATATCATCTGCAAAAACAAATCAAGGGTAAGGTTTAGGTATGCAATAATATAAAATTTTCTTCGAATCTATTATAGCTTAAGAAAACATTAAAAGTGTGAGAAGGAAATTTTTTTTATATCCAAAATCAGTAGCAAAGAAGCCTCGACCTTATCTAGCAATTAGCTTCACTTTTACCACCAAGACACACACACATGTCGAAGAGGAATAAGAAAAAAGTAAAGATGACTTGAGAAAGTGGGTAGTAAACAGTTAGTTGTGATGGAAGACAAGGAGTGACAAAGGGTAACTAAGGGCGAACTCAATAGAATTTATTTTGCATTCAATGAAAAAAAAAAAAAAAGGTGGAACCACCACCTCTTAGCATCTGAAATAGAGTTGCTACAGGAAAAATAGGGTTGCTAGAGGCACAAAGTTTCTACAGGAAGTTAGCCAGGACAAATTTTGTTGATCAAAGGTGGTTCTAGACCCAGAGGAGCATTTTTATTCCTCCCTTCTTTCTCTCCTCTTCTTACACACTCCATGGACAACTACAACATGCACCCATTATTTCACCTTTCAAGTAGGCATAAAACTCCATTTTTACTCCTGACTGTAATTGCTACAGGAAATTCCTAGTAGCTACAAGATTCCTATAGCGCTACAGGAAACCCCGTAAATGCTACAAGAAAATTATTTACAAGGAAAGTAGCTCTCTCAAAGGTTTCTAAACTTCAAAAAGAGCATGATAATTTATTTTTTTTCCTATACCTTCCACTCTTAACCCTCACTTCACTCCATGCACAAGCCTTTCACTCCCTAAACCATATGTTGTGCCACTAGTAGCTAGATCACCTATACCTTGGCATGGGACCTCTTCCCTTACCTCTCCATCACTTCAATCATTACATCACTCCGTCCCTAACCTCCATAAACCATTTCCATTCATCTATATGCAATCTGGAGCCCCAAGAAACAGTGAAAATACTACTACAAGAAGTTGAAAAGTTTCTTGTAGAAATTTTGTTTATGACACAACAAGGTCAAAATATGAGGACAAGTCGATGAAGATGGCTTAAAAGGACCACCAGCAGACTCCAGGAGGATGAATGCACCAACAAAGGCACTTGAGGACCTCCATGTAGCACCTACAAGAAGATCAGCAGGAGGAGCAACACATGGACCAATAAACAGATAATGAAATAGGTAAGCCTACATGAAGAACCACAAGGCAAGGAGGATGAATAGGTTGCTCAGAGGATAAGCAACAATTTCAGTGGGGGGTTATGATGAGCCTCTAAATTAGACATAAATTAAGGCATATCTAACCTTTCTTAGGCACATAAAATATATATTAAATCTCTCCTTCTACACTTAATAAATGTTTTTTATGCTTTAATATGTTCTTAGGAAGGTTTAGAGATAATTGCATATTTGTGCCTAATATTATTTATTTTTGTAGAATATTGTGAGAATATTGGGCAGATTATGAAGATTTGGAGAAGGAGATAATTTAGGGACATGTTCCCTACTACTGGAGGATCAAGATTGGAAAATAAATGAGAAAAATATCAAGAAATTATTGAGAAATTATTGAGAGATTATGGAATTCCGATGATTGAGAAAATATAGGAATACGTTCCCTACCATTTACTGCAAACTCCTAGTGTTAGGAACCAGATCCACTATTTGAGGGATTTTGGAGGGGAAAGCATCCTCCTTTCAAGGGGAATTATTCCTCATAATTTTGTATAAGTACCAATTCAAATGGGCCTCTAGGGGTATGTATTGTTTAGTCTTATGGTGGAGAAAACTTGTTTTCTGGTAGCTCCACTTTCCTTTCTTGCAGGGATGTACTTGGATTGATTCGAATAATGAAGATTGGTGACATTTTTAGCTTCTAAAGCTTGCTTTCTTCCATAGGAATATGAGCCTCATTGGGCTTGGCCATCCTAGGAGCCGCAAAGCCCTCTTGCACAATTTCTTTATGTTCTTTTCACTTTTTATTCACATGCATCTCTTACTTCTGTTTTTCATATTTTTGTATTTAGTATTGTTTTTTTTTCTTGTTGTAGGATTGATTTAGATGATTTAAGTGAGTTATTTTCAGGTTTTTTACAGGTTCAAAAGCATTATTCATCCTTATAATAACTTTGGAAGGTCATCTTAATCATTAAGCTACTTGGATTTGGTTACTAGTTCACGAATATAAGATTTCCGGAAATTCTTTGTAGCGAAATAGTAGTAAATTTCTACTATTTTTTAGAATGGGTTAATGAGATCCATTTGACTTTATAACACTTGTATTATGCCATAATAATGTTAATTGTAATATTTAAAAAATTATCCCATTGCATTTTCACTTGATTAGGTTAGGCATTTTATATGTTAACTAGCTCACTAGTTCTTGAATTTCCAGATTTTAGAGTAGTAATTTTCTATTATTTTTTAGCACGTGTGAAAAAGGGTATTTTGGAGTGATTCCACTTGGAATGGAGACATAAGACATCATACTTAATAAATAAATAAAATTCTCATCCCATTTCAATTTGATTTACTTAGTCATTTGGTGAGTTATTTCCAAAACAGAGTTGCCTATAGTAAAAACAAAGTTGCCTATAGCAATCTTGTAGCATGTGTAAACTCGACTATATTTGCTCCCAAAGGTTGGTTTTTGTCTCTTAGGCTTGAATCCTGACCCCTAAGACCTAAATACATGATTGAGGAAGAATAAACACCACTTAGGACATACATTTTCGCAAATTAGATTAGGTCTTTTTATTTGAATTCATGCTCTAAGGATTTCAATTAAAAATTATTGATCTTTCCTAGGATTAATTTATTTTCAAAGCAACACTTCCATTTCTGCAATTAGATTAGGCTTTGATTTCATGAAATTCCATCCATTACATCAGATCAAAATGTAGAAATTTGAATAATAGCTGAATTATTCACCGAGATTGTCCTGATTACACACTATTTAAGCTTCATGCATAATACATAACCTCTTCTACAATTGATCATCAATATGCGGAAATGGAAGCAGTCGCATGCGCACATTAAAACATAATCAAGCACACATATAACACAGTATGTAATGGGGAAAGCTTACAGCTGAAAACCCCCAACTATCTGTATATTATAATGATAGAGAACATGTAACAATACATAGCACAAAGCTCTCACAACTCTCAACACTATCTCACATGCTACACACAAACTAGCACGGAAGATGAACAAGTCACAGGTTCAAATCTCCTCCACAAGTCTGCCTGCCTCTACTGCGCAATCCAAGATGAATAATGATGAGATCCAAGTTCGAATCCATCTAGCTTGTACTGCGCAATCCTCATTGGAAATCTCAATCAATGTGTGTGCAAATCTCATGCACAAGTATAGTCACAACTGATAGCCACACTCACCCTTTCACCCACCTCTAACACCGGTCTCCACTGAACTGTCCATGCATTGCAGTTAACTGATGTGTTCTTTAGTTGATTTATGAGTTAATAATTAGTGAATTAATTAATAATTAATTCACATCACTCATCACTAGTGTATTTTTTAGTTAGACTAAATACAACTAGTTCAACTAAGTTAAACAGAACACAACTCCACCAACTGTCTCATCAACTCCACCAAACTCTGCCACATGAGTTCTAACTCAAGTCAACCATGCAATAGCTCAACTAACCCTTAGAAATTGAATTTCTTCATAAATTGCATGAAGCTAAGACCAGAATTCTACATAAAGTGCTGCAAGAGGATAAGATAATAAAGTTTATAGTCCAAATATTATTAAGGGTTAATAATATTTTGATTGTTCTATTTAGCCTGGTACTTCTAAAATAGAATTCCCGCTTCAATAATCAATGTCTAAAAATGAGGTCCATCTATTTTTACCAACTCACTAATCATCTAGTAAATAGCATCCCCGTGCAACTCATAGACCATGATCCCTATGTCTAAAAATAGACTTTGCGACAAAAATCACTTGTGTGGCCCCCACCTAGTTTAGGTGATCACTTTCCAACTAGGATCAGGAAAGATGTTTCAGGATGCCTCCTTCACTATTTCTTGTTGAAATCTTCAACACTCCCTCTCAACAAGAAAGGACTGTCTTTGCATGCGACATGCAACTCCATGCATTCGCCCTGCAACCTTCACAAGCGCCATGCAACTCCATGCATGTGACATGCAACTCCATGCATTCGCCATGCACCCTTTGCATGCACCATGCAAACTCATGCATGCACCATGCAACTCCATGCATGCGCCATGCACCCTTTGCATGCAATATCTCCAAAACAGAAAGGCCTCCAAACAACTCAATCAGTCTGATGCGCCATGCAACTCCATGCATCTATCATCAAACTCTTCGACTTCTGCTGGTACCAACTGCACATGTCATCAGGAACCACTGCGCTGTTGAACACTTGCACCCATGCACTTTGCACTTGCTATCAACTCTGAACCGCGCTCCAGTATCCGACACTGTCACTTTGATCTGCGTGCATCAATCCAATTGATCATGCTATTGCTGCGCTATGGGCACCTCGTAGCCAGGTTCAATTCATGAGATCCACACCATCTCATGAATCCTGCCCAGAAATCTCCTCTTGGGATTAATCATGCATGTCGCCCCACCTCTCACCTGGTGGTATAGTTGCATGCACTCCCTCTGCCCATCTGGCACGAAATTTCTCTGCATGAGTGGTTTCTTCCACTCCATGATCCTCATCTTGTGGCTGCTCCACATCCCGAGGTTCACTATTACCTGCATTCAAAACTTGCTCCCTCTCAAGCATCAATTGCATGTCTTTCTTGCACTTCCCAACAGTAGGAAGCTCCGTAGACATCCCATCTACTTCAAGTCTGTAGAGATTCTTTGCTCGAATCCCAACCTTCTTGACTTGTCCTGTTGCCTTGTGCTGAAGGAAAACTTTTCCTTCACTGAAGACAACTTCATACCCTTTATCCTCTAACATTGTGACTGAGATCAAATTCTTCTTTAAACCTGGAACATGCATTACATCTTGTAAAAGAATGAGTTTACCTGACTCCCTCTGAAAGGTTATGGTACCAATGTCGGTCGCATTGTATCGTCCATTGTCGCCCAACTCAACATGCAACTGGAGATCTTTCTCCACCAAGTTACTGAAAAGATTCGCATCTCCCGTCATGTGAAAGGAAGCGCCACTATCAAAATACCACCCCGATCCCAATGCACTAGACGGTGCATGCGATCAATGAGAAGTCCAGCTCAAATTGCGAGGCAAGAGCCTCACCAGCTGCAGCTCCAGCAGCCTGCTTGTTCTTCTTCTTCTATGGACAATTTGTGGCGTAATGTCCATGATCGTGACAATGAAAACACTTCACTTTGGACATGTCATGCTCTTTACCATCTGCACCGGATTTAGAAGCATTCTTCTTGCCCTTCTGCTTCCTTGATTTGGTAGCCAAAGCACAATCTTCTTCATCAGATGCCTTTGATGAAGATCCATCTCTGGTACTCTGCCTTATCTCCTCTTGCACAAGATCCGACCAAAGTCGCCCCCATCCTGGCAATTTCTCCCGACCATTGACAGAATCCTGATAAGCATGCCAACTCTTCGGAAGCCCAAGGAGAGCCAAGCTCACCAATTCCTCATCATCCACACTAACTCCTACACTTCCAAGCTCATCCCTGCAGTGGATAAACTTTGTCAAGTATACCGGAATAGTGTCATTCTTCTCCATCTTTATTTTCCTGAGTTTATCCTTGAGCGCCAACTTCCTCTGGTCGCTCTTCCTTCGGAATAAATCTGTCAACACTTTCCACATCAAGTATGGAAAATCTTTTCCATGCATGCTGGATACAATTTGATCCTTCATGCCCTCCAACAGAATCCTTCGACATTTCGCCATCTTCTTTTGCCAAGCTTCAACTTGAGCAGCATCAGTAGGCTTTGGGACCTCAGCTTCTATGAACTCCTTCAGCCTGTTATCATCTAATACCACCTCCATCATGTCCTTCCATGCAACATAATTCAAACTTCCCTCAAGGGCATACTCCAATCGCAATCCGTTGAAAGACATTTCAACTCTGGCACCAAGAAAACTGCTGCAAATTCGAATTCCAAATTCTGCTGCAAATTCGAATTCCACCAGCTCAAAACTCAACCGCTTCCGATCTAATGTGAGAAAAAATTATTTCTACCACAGAGATCGACTGTAGGGACATTTACTGGATAGATCACCTTTCAAAGAAAGGATGGATCCAGAGGCTACCTGGCCCATTACAGACTCTGTCTACCGAAATAATTATAATCACTGTAATAGATTCGATGATCAATTTCGCTCCGATACCATGTATAAATTTGAATAATAGCTGAATTATTCACCGAGATTATCCTGATTACACACTATTTAAGCTTCATGCATAATACATAACCTCTTCTACAATTGATCATCAATTTGCGGAAATAGAAGCAGTCGCATGCGCACATTAAAACACAATCAAGCACACATATAACACAGTATGTAATGGGGAAAGCTTACAGCTGAAAACCCCCAACTATCTGTATATTATAATGATAGAGAACATGTAACAATACATAGCACAAAGCTCTCATAGCTCTCAGCACTATCTCCAAAATTTACACACAAACTAGCTCAAATCTGAACAAGTCACAGGCTCAAATCTCCTCCACTGTTTGCCTGCCTCTACTGCAATCCAAGATGAGAATGAATGAGATCCCAATTCGAATCCCCTTGGCTTGTACTGCACAATCCTCATTGGCAATCTCCATCAATGTGTGTGCAAATCTCATGCATAGCCAATAGTCACAACTAATAGTAGACTCACCCTTTCACCCACCTCTAACACTGGTCTCCACTGAACTGTCCATGCATTGCAGTTAACTGATTTGTTCTTTAGTTGATTTATGAGTTAATAATTAGTGAATTAATTAATAATTAATTCACACCACTCATCACTAGTTTATTTGTCAGTTAGACTAAATACAACTAGTTCAACTAAGTTAAACCGAACACAACTCCACCAACTGTCTCATCAACTCCACCAAACTCTGCCACATGAGTTCTAATTGAAGTCAACCATGCAATAGCTCAACTAACCCATAGGAAATTTGAATTTCCTTCTGCCAGCTGCATGTGCCACATCTGTAGCTCGAACTGAAGTGCTCCAAGAGGATAAGATAATGTTTATATTCCAAATATTATTAAGGGTTAATAATATTTGACTGTTCTATTTTTAGCCTGGCAGTCTAAAAATAGAATCTGCCCAATGTCTAAAAATAGAGGTCCATCTATTTTTACCAACTCGACCAATCATCTATAAATAGCATCCTGCAACTCATAGACCATGATCCCTATGTCTAAAAATAGACATTGCGACAAAAATCACCTGTGTGGGCCCCACCTAGTTTAGGTGATCAATTTCCAACTAAGATCAGGAAAGATGTTTCAGGATGCCTCCTTCACTATTTCTTGTTGAAATCTTCAACACTCCCTCTCAACAAGAAAGGATTGTCTTTGCATGCGACATGCAACTCCATGCATTCGCCCTGCAACCTTCACAAGCGCCATGCAACTCCATGCATGTGACATGCAACTCCATGCATTCACCATGCACCCTTTTCATGCGCCATGCAAACTCATGCATGCACCATGCAACTCCATGCATGCACCATGCACCCTTTGCATGCAATATCTCCAAAACAGAAAGGCCTCCAAACAACTCAATCAGTCTGATGCGCCATGCAACTCCATGCATCTATCATCAAAGTCTTCGACTTCTGCTGGTACCAACTGCACATGTCATCAGGAACCACTGCGCTGTTGAACTCTTGCACCCATGCACTTTGCACTTACTGTCAACTCTGATCCGTGCTCCATTATCCGACACTGTCACTTTGATCTGCCTGCATCAATCCAATTGATCATGCTACTGCTGCGTTGTGGGCACCTCGTAGCCAGGTTCAATTCATGAGATCCACACCATCTCATGAATCCCGCCCAGAAATATCCTCTTGGGATTAATCATGCATGTCTCTCCACCTCTCACCTGGTGGTATAGCTGCATGCACTCCCTCTACCCATCTGGCACGAAATTTCTCTGCATGAGTGGTTTCTCCCACTCCATGATCCTCATCTTGTGGCTGCTCCACATCCCGAGGTTCACTATTACCTGCATGCAAAACTTGCTCCCTCTCAAGCATCAATTGCATGTCTTTCTTGCACTTCCCAATAGTAGGAAGCTCTGTAGACATCCCATCTACTTCAAGTCTGTAGAGATTCTTTGCTCGAATCCCAACCTTCTTGACTTGTCCTGTTGCCTTGTGCCGAAGGAAAACTTTTCCTTCACTGAAGACAACTTCATACCCTTTATCCTCTAACATTGCGACTGAGATCAAATTCTTCTTTAAACCTGGAACATGCATTACATCTTGTAAAAGAATGAGTTTACCTGACTCCCTCTGAAAGGTTATGGTACCAATGTCGGTCGCATTGTATCGTCCATTGTCGCCCAACTCAACATGCAACTGGAGATCTTTCTCCACCAAGTTACTGAAAAGATTCGCATCTCCCGTCATGTGAAAGGAAGCGCCACTATCAAAATACCACCCCGATCCCAATGCACTAGACGGTGCATGCGATCAATGAGAAGTCCAGCTCAAATTGCGAGGCAAGAGCCTCACCAGTTGTAGCTCCAACAGCCTGCTTGTTCTTCTTCTTCTGTGGACAATTTGTGGCGTAATGTCCATGATCATGACAATGAAAACACTTCACTTTGGACATGTCATGCTCTTTACCATCCGCACCGGATTGAGAAGCATTCTTCTTGCCCTTCCCCTTCCTTGCTTTGGTAGCCAAAGCACAATCTTCTTCATCAGATGCCTTTGATGAAGATCCATCTCTGGTACTCCGCCTTATCTCCTCTTGCACAAGATCCGACCAAAGTCGCTCCCATCCTGGCAATTTCTCCCGACCATTGACAGAATCCTGATAGGCATGCCAAATCTTCAGAAGCCCAAGGAGAGCCAAGCTCACCAATTCCTCATCATCCACACTAACTCCTACACTTCCAAGCTCATCCCTGCAGTGGATAAACTTTGTCAAGTATACCGGAATAGTGTCATTCTTCTCCATCTTTATTTTCCTGAGTTTATCCTTGAGCGCCAACTTCCTCTGGTCACTCTTCCTTCGGAATAAATCTGTCAACTCTTTCCACATCAAGTATGGAGAAGCTTTTCCATGCATGCTGGATACAATTTGATCCTTCACGCCCTCCAACAGAATCCTTCGACATTTCGCCATCTTCTTTTGCCAAGCTTCAACTTGAGCAGCATCAGTAGGCTTTGGGACCTTAGCTTCTATGAACTCCTTCAGCCTGTTATCATCTAATACCACCTCCATCTTGTCCTTCCATGCAACATAATTCGAACTTCCCTCAAGGGCATACTCCAATCGCAATCCGTTGAAAGACATTTCAACTCTGGCACCAAGAAAACTGCTGCAAATTCGAATTCCAAATTCTGCTGCAAATTCGAATTCCACTAGCTCAAAACTCAAACGCTTCCGATCTAATGTGAGAAAAAATTATTTCTACCATATAGATTGACTATAGGGACATTTACTGGATATATCACCTTTCAAAGAAAGGATGGATCCAGAGGCTACCTGGCCCATTACAGACTCTGTCTACCGAAATAATTGTAATCACTGTAATAGATCCGATGATCAATTTTGCTCCGATACCATGTAGAAATTTGAATAATAGCTAAATTATTCACCGATATTATCCTGATTACACACTATTTAAGCTTCATGCATAATACATAACCTCTTCTACAATTGATCATCAATATGTGAAAATGGAAGCAGTCGCATGCGCACATTAAAACATAATCAAGCACACATATAACACAGTATGTAATGGGGAAAGCTTACAGCTGAAAACCCCCAACTATCTGTATATTATAATGATAGATAAAATGTAACAATACATAGCACAAAGCTCTCACAGCTCTCAGCACTCTCTCACATGCTACACACAAACTAGCTCAGATATAGAACAAGTCACAAGTTCAAATCTCCTCCACAAGTCTGCCTGCCTCTACTGCGCAATCCAAGATGAATAATGATGAGATCCAAGTTTGAATCCCACTGGCTTGTACTACACAATCCTCATTGGCAATCTCAATCAATGTGTGTGCAAATCCCATGCACAGCTATAGTCACAACTGATAGTAGACTCACCCTTTCACCCACCTCTAACACTCGTCTCCACTGAACTGTCCATGCATTGCAGTTAACTGATGTGTTCTTTAGTTGATTTATGAGTTAATAATTAGTGAATTAATTAATAATTAATTCACACCACTCATCACTAGTGTATTTGTCAGCTAGACTAAATACAACTAGTTCAACTAAGTTAAACCGAACACAACTCCACCAACTGTCTCATCAACTCCACCAAACTCTGCCACATGAGTTCTAACTGAAGTCAACCATGCAATAGCTCAACTAACCCATAGGAAATTCGAATTTCCTTCTTCCAGATGCATGTGCCACATCTGTAGCTCGAACTGAAGTGCTCTAAGAGGATAAGATAATGTTTATAGTCCAAATATTATTAAGGGTTAATAATATTTGACTGTTCTATTTTTAGCCTGGCAGTCTAAAAATAGAATCTACCCAATGTCTAAAAATAGAGGTCCATCTATTTTTACCAAATCGACCAATCATCCATAAATAGCATCCTGCAACTCATAGACCATGATCCCTATGTCTAAAAATAGACATTGTGACAAAAATCACCTGTGTGGGCCCCACCTAGTTTAGGTGATCAATTTCCAACTAGGATCAGGAAAGATGTTTCAGGATGCCTCCTTCACTGTTTCTTGTTGCAATCTTCAACACAAAAAAATAAGGACACATTTTATGTTGCACTTATAGTTTCGATACCTCTTAAGTATGTACAAACTCCGGATTGATAATTAAATTTTGTAGCCTCGATAGTTGCAACATTCTTGTTTCAATACTGAGGCTCATCACTTTTTTTGCGCCATTTTCGATGAGATGTCAAATTATGCATTGTTTTCTTCCCTATTTGATTCATTTATTTTCTTTCTACAAAAACAAAAATAAATTGCAATAGGCATATTTCATTTCAAAACAAAAAATTGCATTGCATTAGCATTCTTATTCAAAAAAAATATTTAAAAATACTTCTCCAACACCAACCCCCCCATTTGATCACATGGTGCATTAAAAACCACATCACCATCCACTTTTGCAAGTAGAATAAGAAGATATGGAAGAGAAGGTAGATGAAATTGATGGAGATGATGACAACGAAGAAGATCCTCTTGGATTTCCCATTCAAGATAATGATGTCAGTGTGCATATGAAGAACATCCCTCCATATTTCCTTATCCACTTCCATGGTATGAGGTCAGAGGATCCAGAAACCTTTCTCTTTGAATTTGAAATACTTTGTAGATCTTATGGCTACTTATCACACACTCAAAATTTGAGATTTTTTCCTGCAACATTGAAGGATAGAGCTCTTAAATGGTTCATGAGTTTAGGTACTAGTTCAATAAGTTCGTGGAATGATATGCAAAATATATTTTTTGAAAAAATATAATAATCGTGATATTAAGGAAGAAATATTTAAAATGAATCAAAAAGAAGATGAGAGCCTTGAGGAGCGAATAGATAGGTTCATGTTTAATGTTAAGAGGGGAAAATTACAACATTTAGGATTTGACACACTAAAAACCCTCTTACTTAGAACAATTAGGGATGAGTGGATCGATCTCCTTGATCTCATGAGTAAAGGAGATGTATACCAATTATTATTTGAAGAAATTTTTGAAACATGCAAGCACATATCAAGAGGAAGGGAAAGAGTAAGTAAATCAAATTCAACATTGGTAAGTCAAGATGAACTTCAAAATTTGCTTGATAACTTTAAAACAAAAATTCTTGGCAATCTAAGTGAACAAGTAGAAATGTTAAGAATGAAAAATTAGCAAAAAGAAGATGTTGATATTTTTTTTATCCATGCAGAATCATATGCTACTAAATATTGTCCATCATTACCAAGGTTTAAGGAACTTTACCAAGAAGACAATGGAGCAAGTCAATCACCACAAAAGCTATGTTATGTAGCTCCAAGAAGACCATGGCAGCTTAGTCAATTTTATATGATGCAAGGATCTACATCACAATTTCAAGATTATTCACATCCACCTCAAAATAATTGGGACACACTCCCTCCTTGGAAACGTTGGCCATCTCAACCCCAAAACCAATCTAGGAAACAAGGTTGGCAAGAACCTTATGGGGAAAATCCAAAATATCCACAATATTTTCCTCAATATCCTCCATACCCAACTCCATTTTATCCCTACCATCCACCACCACTACAACCACAACCTCAACCACATCCATCTCATATATCCACTCCCACTCAACTACCTATACCACCATTTCCAAACCCATACAATGAAGTATCTCAACCCACTTATAATGTTGAGGTACAATACTACCAAACATATCATCTTGATCTAAATGATATGCATCTTAGTTCAAGAAAGGTATTACAAAAAATATATTGTCTTGATGTTATTGAATTTCAACATCCAGAAGGAAAAGATTCAAATGAGGAGATCAAAGAATCAGGGGTTGCACTTGATGAAGAGAAGACATCAAAATCAGATATTGAGAAATTTCCCTCATGTTTACCATCATTTCCTCCATGTGTTCAAGAGAATAAAAAATAAAAAGAGGAATATTTGAATTTCATGGTAGAATAATACATTAGGGGAATTTTGAGGTCTAAAATGGGCCTCCTAAGGAAATAATAAAATAATAGCTAAACCGTGAATTTCATGGTAGATTTGATTTGTACTTTTCCTTCTTCCTTGGCCTTATTCTTATTCTCCTTTGCTTGAATTATGAGAGAATGAATGATTTCCATAGGAGTTCGAGTTCCCTCCTATATATAGGCTTCCAAGGTGGACGAAATTCCCTAGCTGAGGTCGGCTTCTTAGTTTCCAAATCGACTTTGCCTTGGAGGGTATTTTGACACTTTTAAATACAAAACAACTTATTTTTACAAGTTACAATATTCCCATTGGGATCTTCTTCATATGAAAATGACTCTTTTGACTTATTTTCCCTAGGACAAACCCTAGAAGCACATAATGGGTGCTTGACCTCTAAAATAAAAGACCTTGAGCATGAAACTAATGCTACAAAAATAACAATAATCATTTTTATTTCGTTTTACAATGTACAAGAATCAAAAGTACTTTTCATATTTATGAAGACCGAACCTAGTTACACATTTTTCAACACTCCATCTTAACTAGGGAGGTATTCATGCAAGGTACATTGACATTTTCAAAATTAAGAGATCTCATAAGAATAGTCAGATTTATAATCCATCTCTTTGCATCATACCAACCAGCATTGTCACATAGCAAGGCCTTGAATAACATCTCTATCTCTCCATAAGATTAGATCACAATGTTGGCAATACCAATGACTGATAGACACCATCATCATTTGCTTTCAAGGCACACACCCCACTGAGTTTTTCACAGGGTATGTCCTTCCAAGACAATTCCTATCTTGAAATAACACATCCTCAAGGAATTTCCCCTATGACTACTCTTATCTTGGATGCCCTACCTCATCATCATCTTGGATGCCCTACCTCATCATCAAAGAGTATCGGATGTCATATTCTTACCTTATCCTCCATTATTTATTATCGGAGTGAATACAAGAATGGTGTATTTATCTCTCCCTCTCAACTTGGGAGGATATATCAACCAGACCAAGCTTGTCTCTCAAATACATAAGCTTCTTATTAGGAAGATATTTTTTCAAAATGTCATCTACCTGTTCATCAGTGGATATATATTGTAGTTGAAATACTCCATCCTACACCGGCTTTTGAATATAGTGATACTTATTATTTATGTGCTTTTTCTTTCCATGAAACATAGGGTCTTAATACAACCTTATACAGTTGGTGTTGTCAGAATGTATCACTATAGGGTTCAAAGGCCCTTAAAACAATTCGAACAACATCTTCCTCAACCAGACAACTTCTCTACTTACTTCACAGGTTGCAGTATATTCAACCTTTGCACTACTCAAATCAACTAATCCTTTCTTTCTACTCATCCAAGATATCATGGAAGGTCCCAAACTAAAGCATCCTCTAGTAGTGCTTCTCCCATCCATCTCACTACCTCCCCATTCGGAATATGTATATCCAATAAAGTGGAAATTATTCCTCTTATCATACTTAATGCAATAGTGGATTTTTCCTTTCATATATCTCAATATATGCTTGGCAGTTATCCAATGATAATGCTTGGGCTCTACCTAGTACAAACTGATAATATTCACTACAAAACAAACATGTGTTCGAGTATTTACCAAATACATCAGTGATCCAATCAATTGTGTATACCTTGTCGGATCCACCAGGCTTGATTCGGAACTTCTTATCCTTTTAATTTTGTGATCATAGGTGTTGTCATAGGTTTGTAATCCATCATGTCAAACCTCTTCAAAATATTTATCACCTAATTTCCTTGACCTAGATAAATATCATCAGGTCCTTGTCAGACTTCCAACCCCAAATAATATTGCATGACCCCTGTAGGTTTTAACCCTGTACAGAAATTACCTGCAAAGGAATTCTTATAATATAAAATAAGCAATGGTAATAGCATAAGACATAAAAAAAATAAAAAAATATATTTTCCCCTAGATCCCAAAATCGGGACTACCAGATTGATTTTTCATTATGTTCCTTTCAATGTTACAATACATATATATACATTCATAAACCCCAATCCATTAACCCTGGATTAGAACATAATCATAGTTTCCTTGACTATATCTACAAAATACCATTGGTATAAAACCATCATGCCCAAAACCATGTGCAAAAACCATTCACAAAACCAAAGGTAGGTCCACCCACCTAATATAGGGTCCAAACAGTTTTTCTCGAGACGTTTCCCCGAACCTCCTACAGGGGGGCTACCAACCCCCATGGTGTTCTCGAAGCAATGAACATGGGGGCTATCGACCCCCCTATTGCGCCTGTCGCAAAAAACAGGGGGGATACCGACCCCCCTACTACGCCCAACGCAACGAACAAGGGGGGATACTACCCCCTTGTGACCCCCCTCGCACATGCGACTAGTCCTGGAAATAATATAACACTTACCCAACAAGCCCTAGATCCTTCATGTAGAGCTATAAAAAGGGTCTCTTTCACGTCTAATTACCTCACATTAATATGTCAACCCGAGAGCGTTTTGTCATTACAAAGAGTGACTCAATCCGAGGCTCATTTGTCAGAGTAATGCTAGTAGTACAGTGCTTAAGAAATACAAGAGTAAACGGATGCTTAACTGAAATCAAATTACTTTAAAGAAATAAATTACACACTCAGAAAACCCAATAACTTATCAGTCAAGGGTTCGGCAATGATAAACCATCCCTTCAGAAACTGATGAAAAAGGAATTAGAGCATAGATCACAAGCCTGGGAGCTAGACAGTAACTGCTACTGCTCACTACAGCCTTAAATCATCTCTCACAACAAACCAACAACTGCAAGTAAATGGAACAACAAAACGAATAAAGGATTGAACCACAATTCTGAAATGGAACAGCAACTCTAAAATGGAACAGCAATTGAATAACTAAGTCCCGCGGGTTATAACCAAACTCAATCTATACACTCTTTGCAATCAAAGAACATTCTGCCACTCTAAAGGCGATTGACACAGATCACTCTAATGGAACAGCAATAACAACGAATGAATTATAGAACAGCAATAACAACGAATGAATTATAGAACAGTACTGATAAATTAAGAACGCACACCACACGAACGTTTTAGTATAACAACTCTGTAATATAACAGTAAGAATGTGCGATTAACTCTTGAAAGGATAAATAACTTGATACAGAGTCAACATACAGTTCTATCTGTCGAACTTTAATGATTCAAACTTGAACAGAGCATATCCTATGAACTTGTAAAGCATATCAATTGATCAAATAACAAGAATAAACAAACCACACAGAAGTGAAGCTGTAATGGTACAGAAGCAAGTGTCCTTCGGGGCCGGGCCCTTAGCCTCCAAGGATACACCACTTTAAGCTAATGCAGACGCGAAGATGGAATAATCACCAAGCCTTTATTAATGCATCGATTCAAAAATACATCAAACCAGTCTTCAACAAAACTTAATAACCAAATCTGATGTTTTACAGAGGATTACATAAAACGCATCCTATCTCGCTATCATCTCTCTCCCATCAAGCTAACAGTGCTGTCTTTATATAAAAATGATGGCGGAGATGTCCAAGCGACTAGATAAATAAAGCAGCGATCCCTCAGGATCTTCGATCCTGAGGGATTCGACAAACTGTTTAACTCTTCATCCTATCTTTGCTTTCGCGCTGAGCTGGTGTCTTCTCCCTCTTTCCCGAGCCGATTTGCTTCGATCTGTTTCCCTATGTTTACGTTCGGTCTTCATCCAGAGAGACAGCAGTTATCTCCGCTTTGTCTTTTCCTTTGGAGCGCCAACTCTTTGTTTTCTCCTTTTCCTGTATAGGAAACAACCATTATCAGTGGCTAAGTTATACACATCGATTCTCACATGTTTTGTTATAGTTCCTTATTACTTTCCAAATTCATGATACAAAAGGTTCACAAATTCTATTAAAAAGTCATTGAAGTAATCATCAAAATCATACCTTTTTAGTACTCCACCCACCCCCCTGCTTACCTTGTTTCATGTCCTCATGAAAACATTGTAGTTGACATGTAATGCAGTGAGAGAGTATGCTGGAGAAGGAGTTTCATGCGGAGGCCTACAACCATGTTGAGTGATTAAATAATCAAAGAACTGACCTGCTTGCCCCTCGGGCATATCATACAGGGCCTGGTATCCATGTGCAGGATGCCAAATAATTGGAGCGCGAAATCTACACCCTAACCAAGATGACCCTGCTTTCAGAAGGCTCTGGCCATAGAAATTCAAACGGTCAGCGGCTAACTCAAAGTTCTCATATTTAAATGGTTCTCTGAGCTGGATGTGTGGATCAGAGATTCGATATCGAAATTTGGCTGCATTAATGGCCAAGTCTTTGATAGAAAGGAAATACTCTAAACTCTCTTGAATGAGTGCCTCATGCATAGGCCCTAATGTTACAATGACACCCGGAGTCCTTATGTGGTTTATATGAGCTTTCCATAACTGTACTGGGTTCCTAGGCTCAGCCCTAACTCGTAAATCTAGACCATTTTCTTGACTCTGGAAGGTGTCATAGGCTTTGAGCCACTTAATTTGATTAACCCCGAATGAAATGAATGCTTGGAATTGGATATCGCCAATGGAGGGACCAGGGTTCAATTCAGTCTCCTGACTTAGCACAAGGTCGTGCAAATAAAGTTCACACAACAATCTCTGGACTTTCACTCCATAATGTTTACAACAGTCTATAAAATCATTGACATTGTTGATTTGTATAGGGGTGCCTGCCTTAACAGCTTTTATTTGTAATTGTAAAAACCGTTCTAATAAAAACAGAGCATAGTTTTTAGCAGGGGCCCTACATGCTAAAACATTATTGTATAAAGAACACAGGTCATTCATCTGTTTGATAGCAGTATCTAGTCTACAAGTTACCTGTGTGACTTCCTCTTGTTCCTTCATCCATCCTTCAAAGGCCTGGCTTTTAGCTTGACTGACGTCCCTTAGTTGCTGCTGCAACTCTTCATATTTTTCTCGGGGAACCGTTTGCTCTTTAAGTTGCTGAGCTTCTTGTTGTGCTTGCTTCATCATCTTGTGCAAGGATTTTGTTTTCGGATCTTTCTTCCATAGCTCAGTGGAGGCCGGGAGTTTTACCTGAACCTTCTTGTTATGCTGTTTGGAGTTCAGAACCCTTATTACACCTGAGGGTGGTGCCTCTGTCTGAATTTGCTTATCATCCTTTTCTATTTTAACACGAACTTCAGCATCATGTGGAACGGCAGCTGGATCCTCAGGGTTTTGGACAGCAGGCCGTTTGTTGGCCCTCTTTTTCCTCTTTACCTTCTGGTTCTTTTTCAGAATCCTAATTTGTTGTCTGAGCTGGGTTATCATATTTAACAATTTAGTCCGTTCCTTCCGCAGCTTCTTAATTTCCATCGTTTCCTTTGAAGGAACAGCAGTCTGTCGATGATGGACTGGATCATGACCAGTTGCTAAATTTTCCTCTTGGGGTTCTTCCTCACTGCTTTGCTCTGGCTGTTCAGGGGTATGCATCTCGACTGGTTCTGATTCTTCCTCCTGGGGTTCTTCCTCATGTGACATGGGAACAGATTGTTCCCGTTCAGTATTTTCTTCCTCTTCATCATGAACAGGCATGTTCTCTCCCTGGGGTTGGTCGTGGGGGTTCTCTGAACTAGAAGGTTGACCATACTTACTCATATTGGCTAGGATGGCGGCCAAGTCATCATCTTCTAGTAGGTCTTGTAATGGGCTATCCTCCTGCTGTCCCATTTCTTCCTCCTGTTCAGTTTCTGCTTCTATTTCTGTTCCCGAAGGCTCGGCTGCTTCTTCTTCGGGTTGCTCATCTTCAATTATCACTGGTTGGCTGGTGCTTCCCTGAAGCTTTTCCAGCCTACCTCTTATCCGAGCCAAACGGGCTAATTTTCTAGGTTTATTTATACTTCCTCTCATCTGAGCTAACCGAGCTGATTTCCTGGGTTCCTCTGGTTGCTCGGGTGAATCAACGACATGCTTTCGCTTTGCCGGTTCTTGGTGTGTCTCTGGTTGTTGTGATGTACTAGCAACATCTTCTCTGCGTTTTGCCGGTTGTTCTGGTGGGTTTATAGAATGTCTACGTTTCGGGGAAGGTTCTGTCGAACCCCCTTCAATCATTGCAATGAGCTCTTCCCAGCTGCTCTGCTGCTGGATAAGACTATAGCTAACAACAAGTCGAATCAACCCGTGGTGACTAACAATTGCCTCTACGTGCTGTGCCCTTTTCATACTTTGTGCGGCATCATGCAATAACGAGTTTAGGAGTGCCGGTAAATTCACAGAGCATTTCTGTTTTAGAACAGCTAAAAGTTTAAGGTGTCGTGGTCTTACCACGTCTTTTCTTCCTTCGCAGGTAATGTAGCTCTGTACTATTCTTGCTAGCTCCGTCCAGGGTTCTCCTAGGGTCGCTGGCAGAACTCCCTTTCCTTTAATTGTCAAATTCTGGCCTTCGTCCTGGAACAGTTCCATGACCTTCTGTAATCGTTCCTTTTTGAATGTCCATATCGGTCCGGTAGCTGGTAGTCCTGAAACTTCTGCAATTATGGCATCAGTGACCGCTATCCGTTTCCCTCTTACTGTGGAGTGGTCATCTTGTAAATTCTGCAAGAACTCCATTGCTATTGTCTCATTAGCCTCTTGTAAGCGATTGAAATAGTTCAACCATCCTGCCCTTTCCAGGATTTCTCGGGCAGCAGCAGAGATCGTTAGCTGTTGAGGCTCACTTCGAATTGCCTTTCCCCCCATGTTTTCACTGTGATTTCTAAATGGAACAGCAAAAACGTTTTCGGTTTGAAACACAGAGAGTAAGGTTTCGCGAAAGAAAACACAGAGTATGCAACAGTGCAGCAAAAACAACTTGTGTGAAAATAAAAATGAAAATATGCCATGCCGTGAAACCATGCCAAACCGTCGTAAACTAATTGTTTCGAATGATGAATTGACACGTAATACAGGGAATGATGAGGTTAACCTCCCCCCCCCCGCAGTGTGATAGGCTGTCCCAGCCGGCAAATAAAGGAGCGGCACCCAGTCTGTAATCAAGTCAGAAAGGAACATCATGTGGATTTATGCCATGTTGAGAAAAGGACAACCGATTACCGAAATCGAGGCAGAGAATGGATCGCGTGTTATATAAGAGGCTGCTGTGTTATGATTTGAGGCTGATGGATAGGGCATGTATCATACTTGCCAATCTTAAGCGGTCATGGTCACCTCCGTTGCCATGATTGGTAATGATTAATATTCATGCGATGTATAAATCGGGAAATGACATATGATTAGTGCCTAGGATATAAGAAACAAAAGAGTGTTAGTATCTTACCCATTGGTGTAAGCAAGGTGACTTCGATACCATTAACATTACTCTGCTGCCAACAGGTGTCCATAACCTTGGCAGAGTTGTTTTTCACCCTCGGAACCATGATCCTTTGTGTATACTTAGGAATGTTGTTATATCAAAATGTAGACCATTATGCTGGCTTGGTGACCAGTTAACCATAATGCCATTCACGAGGAAAGAGCAAAACGTGGGCAGGCCGGCTCGTGATGAGACCTCCTGTTCCAAGGTTTGTTTATTTGATATACCTTTTGGACCATATCCCTGGTGTGGTGGCCAGAATGGGAATGCCACTTCACTTCCATCCTCATGATCATGGTAGGCTGGCTCTTGATGAGACCCCCTATCCTGCATTTGACACTTGACATACTTTTTTCTTTTTCATAGAATTCTTTTCCTTATTTATACACAAAGGGTGGTTCAGCACTCCTTAAGAGTAGGAATGGTGGAAGAAGTCTTATTATCTCAATAGGAAGATATAAACTCTTTGTTCTTATTCCCAAGTATTAATAAAAAGTTTAAGGGAATCGGCATGATAAAGATAACCAATCAGGGCAAAATTAGTAAAACCATGTCAACAAAAGGTAAGAAATAAGTATGTCCTTCCATTTGTCCTTTTATTAATGCAGAGCCTTATAGATATAGCGATTTTATGGTTTGCAGATTTCGGTATGTTGTGTTTTTATATTTCATCGCACAAATACATAGCTGAAGCTTTGAAGACTAGAAAGAAGACGGGCAAAAAGCATCCTCCATTTAAATCAGCAAAAGAGGTCAAAAGTATGCTAATGGTGTTCCGTTTGGAAAAGAAACAACGATGGATAATAGAAAAAGGAAAAAAATGCAAATGCCGTTCCTTTGGGAAAAGGAACGACAATCATACTATAAAACACTCAACATGCCATTCCGTTTGAAAAAGACACAACAGCAATAAAAGAACGTTGTTTTTGAAGGAAAAGGAACAGTAATAACCAAAAGGAACAGCGGAAATGTAACAATATCGTTCCTTTGAAAAAGGAACAGCAGAGATCCGAATGCTGTTCCTTTAGAAAAGGAACATCAAAACAAGCAAGATCAACATCATAAAAACACGCATATGCTATTAGAAGAGCAAAAATCAAGCTATATGGAAAAAAAGGAACAGCAAAAATGACAAGAAAATATTCAAATCAAACTTATGTACAAGAATCACACAAAACAAGAACTTATGTACAAATTGTAAAAAAAGAATAGACCCTTAATGAATTACAGGTGAGGAAGATTTCTCTTCCTCTCCTAAGATCTCCAGATCAGTATCTCGGCGTAGCTGCTGGCAGAAGGATTCCCGAGTGAGTGGTTTACGGTAGAGACGGACTCGGTGGCCATTTACTTTGAATGCGTATCCAGAACCGTCAATGGTGATTAGAGTAAGTGTTCCATTGTCATGTACCTTCTGGATTTCGTATGGTCCCAACCATCGAGTCTGAAGTTTTCCAGGGAAGTCCTGAAACCGAGAATCGTATAACAGAGCCCAGTCTCCCTCGTGGAAGACTTTGTTCTTGATGAGCGCATCATGCCATTTGGCTCGTTGCTGTTGAACTAATGCTGTATTTTGTAATGCAGAGAGCCGAATTTCGTCTAATTCATTGATCTACTGTAGTCGATTGAGTTGTGCCTCAGTTAAATCTAGGCCAACTTCCTGTGCTGTTCGCAGTGTTTGGATTTCGAATTCTATGGGGAAAATGGGTTGTTTTCCAAACACTAGTTGATAAGGTGAGTAACCGGTGGTGCTCCTCCATGTGGTTCTATATGCCCAGAGTGCTTCAGGCAGTCGGGTAGCCCAATCACGCCTATGTGACGCGATGGTTTTTGTTAGGATTGATTCTATTATCTTATTGCTACTTTCTACCTGCCCATTCGCCTGTGGGTGATATGGAGTAGTGATCTTATGCTGGACATGATAATTGTTAAGTGTTGCAGCTAATTTATGCCCAACAAATTGTGGTCCTCCATATTTAATTATTTCCCTGGGAAGGCCATAACGAACAAATAGAAGGAACAGGAACTGTATGACAGAGTCCTCTGTGGCTCTTGGCAATGCTTCTGCCTCAACCCATTTGGTGACATATTCTGTTGCCACCAAAATATATGTTTTCTGATTTGATGAGGGGTTGATGGGTCCAACGAAATCAAGATCCCACCGTTCGAATGGTTTGATGACTAACTGTGGTTTCAGAGGCATCTCATCAGCTTGACCAGGTCGTCCTGCTCGCTGGCAGCTGTCACAGGCTTGGACAAAATTCTTTGCATCTTTGAAGATCGTAGGCCAGTAATATCCTGTCTGCAATACTTTATGTCCAGTCCTACGCTCAGCGAAGTGCCCCCCACAGGGTCCATCGTGACAGGATTTTAGGATGTCAAAGATTTCATCCTCTCTAACACATCGCCTGATATGCATGTCTGCTCCTGTGTGAAACAAATAACCTCCAATCCAAGAAAATCGAGAACTTTTCTGAATAATCTGCTTACGCTCATTAGGAGTTAAATGTTTTGGTAATTTACCTACTGCAAGGTAGTTGGCAACATCAGCATACCAGGGTGTTTGAACAGCAACAGCAAACAGGTGCTCATCCGGGAATTGGTCTTCCACTGCTGCTGCATCGCTTGATTTTGGTATTCTTGAAGAAAATCGGCTACAGGGTTTTCTTTGCCAGGGCGGTCCTTGATTGTGATGTCGAATTCCTGCAATAAGATTAACCATCGAGTTACTCTGGCATTTGTGACAGGCTTATTTGCTAAATATTTTATAGCAGAATGGTCTGTATACAAGATAACAGGGTATCCTGTGATATAATGTCTAAATTTATTGACAGCATGTATTACAGCTAGGAATTCTTTTTCAGTAACAGTGTAATTCAATTCAGCAGGGGATAAATTTTTGCTGATATAATAGATAGCATATGGTTTTTTATCCTCTTCCTGCCCAAGGACTGCGCCAATGGCTGTATCTGAGGCATCAGATGATATCTGGAATGGTAGGTCCCAGTTTGGTCCTCGAAGGACTGGGGCTGTGGATACAAGCTTCTTTAGATCCTCGAAAGCATGGTCACATTTGTCTGTCCAAAGAAAATCAACGTTACCATTCAGTGCATATAAAGGAGCAGCAATGTGCGAATAGTGCTCTATAAATCGTCTATAATAACCTGAAAATCCAAGAAAACTGCGTACCTCTGTTTGAGTAGTGGGAGTGGGAATAAGCAAAAGTATTTGGATTTTGGCCGGGTCTACCTGAATGCCGGCTGCTGAGACATAGTGTCCTAGGATAAGTCCTTCAGTCATCATCAAGAAACATTTTTCGTTGCTTAAGCAAAGCCTAGTAACAATGCAGCGTTGTAGGACTTTCTCTAGGGTGTCTAGAGCTGGATCAAAGTCATCTCCATATGGTGTAAATTCATCCATGTAAACTTCGAGTCCATCATTGATTAAATCTGCAAAAATACTAAGGATAGCCCTCTGAAATGTGGCAGGAGCATTACATAAGCCAAAAGGTAAAACTCGATAGGCAAATGTTCCCCAAGGGCAAGTAAAGGTAGTTTTATCCTGGTCTTCAGGGGCAATCTGAATCTGATTGTATCCACTGAAGCCATCCAGGAAAGAAAATAACTTCTTCCCTGCTAAAGTGTCCAATACTTGATCTATGAAAGGAAGGGGAAAATGATCTTTTTGTGTTGCTTTGTTAAGTTCCCTATAATCCACACAAATTCTCCATTTCCCATTCTTTTTCGGTACCACCACTAGTGGAGAGACCCATTTACTATCAGAAATAGGGTAGATAAAATTCACATCTAAAAGCTTCTGAAGTTCAGTTTTTACAACGTCTTTTAGATGGGGATTAAGTCTCCTTTGCAGCTGACGCACAGGTCTGGCATCCTTTTCTATGTAAATGTGGTGTGTACATAACTGGGGATCGATTCCTTTCATATCAGGGTAGTCCCATGCGAATGCTTCTTGATATTTTGTTAACAAATGGATGAGCTTTGTTTCTTGTTCAGGTGTGAGATTAGCATTGATGTTTAGAGTTTTCCCCGGTGCAATTTCCACAGTTTTACTATTTGCAACAGGAGTAACAGGTATCGCTTGGTCATGAATATCTTTTAGGGGATCTTCATCCAATTCATTATCAAATAATGCCTCTATCATGTGACACTGTGTGCGAGGTTCAGTTTGAGTAATGAAATTATTAATGGCATCGTCTTCTGTTTGATCTTTGAAATCGAGTGCCTCTTGTATAGTTAATGGAGATCTGATGTTATCAGTAAGATATGATACAAGGTGCTTATTAGTTTTAATCATTGTGACACTTGGCTGCGCTGGAGGATATAGAACTAAATTTTTGCTATTTGGTCCTCTGGTTATGGTCATATTTCCCTGCCGACAGCCAATGTAGGCATCGGCAGTAGCAAGCCAAGGTCTACCTAAAATTAGCGGGTGTCCATCAAGTCGGGTTTTTGGATTAATTATCAGGAAATCGGTTGGATACTCCCAGGATTCTACAGAGACCATGACATCATGCAGAGTGCCCTCTGGTCTAACCACAGATCGATCGGCCAATTCCAACAGAGTGGAGGTGGGTTCTACCGATGTAATGCCGAGCTTTTGGCAAGTTGTGGTTGTTAAAATATTAATTGCAGCCCCTAGATCAACTAAGGCATTAGACAGGGTCTAACCATAAATTTGAACAGTTATAATTGGGTTCCCGGGGTCTTCATATTTAAGGGGTGTTTCTCTTCCAGACAATAGGTCAGATAAGGTACCGACTACTTGGACTCTTGGATTATTTGTTATATTCCTCCTTGGTTTCTTTATGCACAATTCTTTTATGGTTTTGGCGTATATGGGAATGTCTTGAATGGCTTGGAGGAATGGAATCTTTATGTACAGATTTTGTAATTCTCCCAGAATGTCAAAGTCAGGATATTGTATGGATCGTGGTATGGCTAATCGTTCTGGGAACGGAGGAGAGGATGTGGTTGCTTGATTATGAGTTTGTTTCTTATTTACATCCTCTTGTTGTGACTGATATTCTCTGGGTAACTGATCTTCAATATGAACTGTTTTATCTCCCTCAGTTTCAATGATACGTCCAGATCTTAACTGAAGGTCACTACACTCCCTTAAGTCGGGTCCTGGTTCTAGTGATTCTATGATTTGAATAGATTGGACCTGCCTGTTGTTTGGATTGGGATCGGGTTGGGCTGGGAGTTTCGGCCTCAAGTTAGACTGGGGATTTTGTTGTAAAGCTGGCAAAGTAGGTTGAGGGAGTGGAATAGTTCCAGCTGGGTGGTACATCGGTCTTTGCCAGCTTGTCTGCCAGGGTGAACTTTGTGAAGTAGAGGGAGTCCATTGTGAAGGATACGGGCCATTTTGCCAATATGGTGGAGTGTAAGAGAAATTCGGCCAACCATTTTGGCTTGTTTGATTCATCCATGGATTTGAAGAAGGGAATGATTGTGGTGACCAGTTGGTAAATGGGGTTTGAGATTGATTCTGCCACATACCATATTGTTGAGCATTATACTGTGGGTTTTGAAAGAAAGAGGTTGGGTCCGGAAACATACCAGGTTGTCTTGTCTGCCACGGGCGGCGCTGGTTGATCGAATTCACCGATTCTGGTTCTTCTTCTGCTTCCTTATATACTGCTTTCAATCCAGGAAGTCAGGGGCAGCTCTCCGTAAGGTGATCTTTTGTACAGATGGCGCATGTTTGGACTTTATCTAATGGACACTCCTTGTGGCTATGCTTCTTTCTGCATCGGGGGCAGAAGATTGCCATATTCTGTTCTGCCTCCAGCTGCTTCTGTTTAGCCTGCACCATATCAAGTTGTGTAGTTAGTGTCCCCATAATATCAGTTTTAAAATTTTCTAATAAATTTCCAATTTCTGCGCGTGTTACTCCTTCTGTTGATACTTTGTTATCTCTTGCAAACCGATCATATTCTGTCGGTTTTATTCTTGTACTGCCTCTCGAACTCCTGACACACAAATCAATAATGTCAGAAAAACTCTCTTGATAAATATCCCCTTTGCTCATAATGTTTAATGTTTCAATCCATTGTTCCTTCATGCCCCTCATTAATGCAGTTTTTAACACATTATCAGGTAAGGGTAGCGATGCATAAGGAGATCTTTGTAAATTATACTGAAAACGTTCCACATACTCTTCTAGTGTTTCATTTGGTCTGGCTGACATTTGAAATATCTCGTCTTTTAATTCTCTAGACCTACAATAATCCTGGTATTTCTTTAAGAAGGATTCTTTCATTTGATCCCAATTGTTGATAACCCCACCACCTAGCCCCATAAACCATCTTAAAGCAGCCCCTTTCAATGTAGAGGGAAATAATTTCAATTTTTGGGGATCGGTGGTGTAATCGTACCCCCTACATAACACATCGAATTCGAATAGGAATGCATCCGGATCTTCTGATGTGAGTCCGTGGAATGTAGGGATATGCTGAAGAGGGATAGCTTTCATGGGTGCATTTGCTGCAGAATCCGCTATAGGATATTGTAATGTAGAGGTTTGAGTATTTGGCTGGTTTTGAGCGTTTGGTTGGTTTTGAGCCATGGGATCGAATATATGCCAGTAACCTTCTGGGATATCTAGGAGGGTATTCCTAGGTTGGGTGGGAACGGTTTTGACAGAGATCTTTTTAATAGCGCTTCCTTTATCTGGAATAATGGGAATACCAGGTGTTTGAGGAGATTGAATCTCTTCAACAATGACTTTCACAGCACTCCCCTTATCTGGGCTATCTAATGGCTGATTTGTTTCAATAGGGGATTTTGGTTCCTTCGTTTCCCCTGTTTCTCCTTCTCCCTCACAAAAGTTACTAGAGTTCCCTTCCTGCAATAATTCTGGAGTGGAATTTTCAATTTCCTGAAAGTCCTGCTCCTCAGTTTGACTATGCACCTCAGCACAGGCTACAGATGGTGATCCTGTGGCCTGAAGGGAACTAGTAGGTGGCTTGGAAGTGTTTTTCTTGAAACCTACTGATGGCTGAGACCTTGTTTTCTTATAGATTTCGTCTATGAAGGTCGTTCGGCCAAGGGTCACCGGCCCCTTAGCTTTTTCAGGTTTGGATGGGGGTTTGATATTCTTTTCTGGTTTTTTCTGCTTAGTCATGCACTCAAAAATAAACTATCAACTTCTATTCAAACAAGCAAAAACAAATCTGTTAGGAAAGCGGATAGTGAGCAGGTCTTTTACATGCTCTGCACGTAGGTTCTTACCTTCCGTTTTTAGGATCCAACTCCTCCCTAGCAGGCTTGTACACCACTCTAAAAAAGACAAATGGCTTCACTCTTTCCCCGGCAACGGCGCCAAAATGTAGAGCTATAAAAAGGGTCTCTTTCACCTCTAATTACCTCACATTAATATGTCAACCCGAGAGCGTTTTGTCATTACAAAGAGTGACTCAATCCGAGGCTCATTTTCCAGAGTAATGCTAGTAGTACAGTGCTTAAGAAATACAAGAGTAAACGGATGCTTAACTGAAATCAAATTACTTTAAAGAAATAAATTACACACTCAGAAAACTCAATAACTTATCAGTCAAGGGTTCGGCAATGATAAACCATCCCTTCAGAAACTGATGAAAAAGGAATTAGAGCATAGATCACAAGCCTGGGAGCTAGACAGTAACTGCTACTGCTCACTACAGCCTTAAATCATCTCTCACAACAAACCAACAACTGCAAGTAAATGGAACAGCAAAACGAATAAAGGATTGAACCACAATTCTGAAATGGAACAGCAACTCTAAAACGGAACAGCAATTGAATAACTAAGTCCCGCGGGTTATAACCAAACTCAATCTATACACTCTTTGCAATCAAAGAACATTCTGCCACTCTAAAGGCGATTGACACAGATCACACTAATGGAACAGCAATAACAACGAATGAATTATAGAACAGAAATAACAACGAATGAATTATAGAACAGTACTGATAAATTAAGAACGCACACCACACGAACGTTTTAGTATAACAGCTCTGTAATATAACAGTAAGAATGTGCGATTAACTCTTGAAAGGATAAATAACTTGATACAGAGTCAACATACAGTTCTATCTGTCGAAATTTAATGATTCAAACTTGAACAGAGCATATCCTATGAACTTGTAAAGCATATCAATTGATCAAATAACAAGAATAAACAAACCACACAGAAGTGAAGCTGTAATGGCACAGAAGCAAGTGTCCTTCGGGGCCGGGCCCTTAGCCTCCAAGGATACACCGCTTTAAGCTAATGCAGACGCGAAGATGGAATAATCACCAAGCCTTTATTAATGCATCGATTCAAAAATACATCAAACTAGTCTTCAACAAAACTTAATAACCAAATCTGATGTTTTACAGAAGATTACATAAAACGCATCCTATCTCGCTATCATATATCTATCAAGCTAACAGTGCTGTCTTTATATAAAAACGATGGCGGAGATGTCCAAGCGACTAGATAAATAAAGCAGCGATCCCTCAGGATCTTCGATCCTGAGGGATTCGCCAAACTGTTAACTCTTCATCCTATCTTTGCTTTCGCGCTGAGCTGGTGTCTTCTCCCTCTTTCCCGAGCTGATTTGCTTCGATCTGTTTCCCTATGTTTACGTTCGGTCTTCATCCAGAGAGACAACAGTTATCTCCGCTTTGTCTTTTCCTTTGGAGCGCCAACTCTTCGTTTTCTCCTTTTCCTGTATAGGAAATAACCATTATCAGTGGCTAAGTTATACACATCGATTCTCACATGTTTCGTTATAGTTCCTTATTACTTTCCAAATTCATGATACAAAAGGTTCACAAATTCTATTAAAAAGTCATTGAAGTAATCATCAAAATCATACCTTTTTAGTACTCCACACTTCATATCAAATTTTTTTCCCAATTACTTATTGCACTCTTGAATATGACCTTCCACACATATCATGAGAATATAATTTACATATATAAGAATTATTACGGGCTCATTCTTCACAACCTTTATGTGGAGATTTGGATCAGCATAACTCTTTTAGAAGCCCAATATTTGTAGGTATGCATCCATTCTTGCATACCATGCCCTTGGTGCTTTCCTGGGGCCATAGAGTTCCTTCTTCAACCTGCAGAAATAAGTCTCTCTCTATTTTTTACTTCGAATCCTAAGGGTTGTTCTATATAGACTTCTTCATCAATAGTTCCATACAAGAATGTTGTCTTGACATCCATTTGATGGATTTTCCATCCCATTGATGCTACCAAAGAGACCAACAAACGTATAGTTGTATACCATGATGTTGGTGCAAATATCTCTTCATAATCAATGCCTTCTTGTTGGGATAAATCTCCTAGCCACAAATATTGCCTTATATTTATATGTACTTCCATATGTTGCATATTTAATCTTGTAGAGCCACTTGGAAGTTACCACATATTTGTCTTCGGGCCTAGGTAAAATCTCCCAAACTCCATTTTTCATTATTGATTGATACGTTTCATCCATGGCATATTTCCATTCTCGATGTTTTACAGGCTCTTCAAAGGTGGATGGTTTAGCTTCTATTAACTTCTTCATATATGTTTCATATCCTTAATATATTTTGGGCTTCTTACTTTCCCTTAATGTTCCTTTGGTAGCTCCATGTCCCTCAACATCTAGGAGAGTATACTTTAACCAGTTAGGTATTTTTCTACTTTTAAGGACGATGACTTGTTGCACAAGTTCATTGGGACATATTCTTCATGATTTGAATCTTCTTCATCCCTTGTGTAATCTTCTTCAAATATTGAAAGTTCTTCATCATCAGAGTCAATCGGTAAATCCTTTGATTTATTGAATGAAATACTTTGATTAAAGATCACATCTCAACTTAATTTTGTAGGAATTACACCAATGGATTCAATCTAATCATGCATTGTACTAAAACAAGATATTGAATCCTTCTACAGTATTTGCGGAATATAAATCACAATCGCTCAGTCACATGCAAGTAAGAGAAAGAAGTAAATCAATCACACAACACAATATTTTCCTAGGGAAAGCAACTGCTCAAAACCCCTCCTTCTTTATTGTATAATCAACTAAGGAATCATGAAACAATACAATGCATGTGTGCTCACCACAACCTCATACACTCTACCAATTGTCTCACACCGATCTAGGAAAAATTGAACCAATACATAGCCAATTTCCTGCCCATCTTCAGCATGCCTTGCTCACGCAATCCCTAGGCAAAATAATTCCTATTAAATAGGAATTCCAACCTTCCTTGACTGTGCAATCCATCATGGGCATCATGTGGCTTTATAATTGCACTTGGACAATTCGCTAATAATACAACTGATATTTTACTTACCTTTAACCCTTGTATCAACTAGTTCATCATCAGAATTAACATGCATGCAGTTATTAATAGTGAATCATAAGTTACTTGGTAGATCACTACTTGTGAATTAAAATCTATTTTAATTCACTTGATCTTCCACTAGCTCGTCAATCAGTTAGAACTAGTTAAATTGATTTTAACTCAATTAATATGAGTTAACTGATTGCACTCACACCACATTAGTGCTACAACTGCAACTGGACCCTGTAAATAATAGAATCACTCTACATGCCTACCCTTTGACCCTCAACTTGAAATTCTTGAGCTAACTAAGTCTATCACACTTAGTTAACTATTACAAGTTGTTATGAGATAAGATTACAATTTATTTTCCAATTTATTTAAAAATTGGACGCCCACATTAGCACTAATGTGTCACTTGAATTCCTCACTAATGTGTGACTCGAATCCCACACTAGTATTTGGTGCATTTTCTTGTTGAATTTCAACAAATTTAATTCGATGTCCTTACTTTATGTGGATCATATATGCCTTTGAAGTATTACTATAGCCAACAAATATTCCCTTCATGCTTGTAGGATCCAACTTCTTTCTCTTATCCTTCGGGATGTGAATGTAGATAGGACAACCAAATATTCAGAGATGGTCCACACTTGGTTTCTTCCCATTGAATGATTCTTTACGAGTCATATTTTCTAGTGATCTGTGAGGACTTTGATTTTAAACATATACAGTATTCTTTGTTGCTTCACCCCACATAAATTTTGGCATGTTTTGATCATGTAACATGGCTCTAACACTTTCTTCAATTTATTGATTATTTTGTTCAACAAATCCATTTTGTTCAGGATTATATAGGACTATCAGCTCCCTCTTAATCCTAGCCTCCTTACAGAAAGCTATGAGTTCCTTTGAAGTGTATTATCCTCCATTGTTGGATCTTAGTATCTTTATCCTCCTTTCTATAAGGTTCTCTAATTCATCTTTTAATTATTGAAATTCGTCAAATACTTCATCCTTCGATTTCAGCAAATAGATCCAAGCTTTCCTTGAGTGTTCATGAATGAATTTTACATAATATAGATGAACTCCAAGATACTTTGGTGACATAGGACCATAAACTTCAGAATGAATGAGATCCAAGCTTTCTTTTGAACTCGAAGCATTGCTTCCAAATTTTCTCTTAACATTTTAACTATGCACATCCCTTGCATACTCCTTCATGATCCTCCTTGAATTCAGGGATGCCATTCACCATTGAATTTAGAGTTGGTAATGTTTTGTAGTTAAGGTGATCAAAACTTATATGCCAAATTTCACATGAACTTACTTCAATGTGAACCAAATCTTGAGAGAGAGGAGTCAGCAATCTGTAGAGTCATCCCAATGACATTTGCATTTTTGATGCTAGA
The DNA here is from genome assembly GCA_034641835.2 of Pinus albicaulis. NCBI lineage: Eukaryota > Viridiplantae > Streptophyta > Pinopsida > Pinales > Pinaceae > Pinus > Pinus albicaulis. The sequence continues at coordinate 368,488,095 of CM076584.1, read as the reverse complement.
TATTTTATCCCATACTACAACCTTTCTATCTATAAAAGATACTCTATCTCCATTATCTTCTAAACATGAAATAGAAAGTAGATTCTTTTGCTAACCTGGAACAAATAGGATTTTGTTGAGATTAATATTTCCTCCATTCTCTAAATCCACTAAGTTTGATCCAATTCCTCTTAGAGGACAACTCTTCTTGTCACTTAGCTCAATGGAGTAGGAATATTTTCCTCTTGATAAGGTCTTTAGTTTCTTTTTCTCACTTTCCATATGTTTTGATGCTCCATTTTTTATTACCCAAATATTCTCATCTTCAAATGTGTTAGTAAGTGCAGAGAATAATCCTTCATCTTTTGTAGAAGTCTTGGTCATACTATTCTTGATGGATAATAGGATATTCCATAATGCCTCTATTTCTTTCTTGAGATAACTTACTACCATGGAACACTTCTTCAAAAACTTCTTCAAGGATGTAGTCATCTTCATCATGCCCTTAGCCAACCTTAGCTCTGATACCATGTTGATAAATCTATAGGGCTATAGTTAGGATGATTTCTCTTAAACTTGATAACTGTTTGTCATATATTTTACTTTTTCTTACTTATTAGCTTATTTTCTTATTATTATGTTGTTCTTATTATCAAACAGCTACCAAAACAAGAAAAGAAACAATACACAGGAACATAAGATAGTTTGCAAGCCAGGGCCAAAACCTATCCACTTAAGACGAAAAGACATTAATCTCTTCTCTTCATATATATTTTTGAATGACAAATTCCAAGACCTCTATGCTAAGACCAATACCCTTCCAAGAATAACTCTGACCTTATTGATGATGTGCTTCCTTTTTCCAAGTCAACACCAGTCAAATATCTTCCAGCAGCACAACTTCAACCCCCAACTAGATAATTTCGTCCTCTACAACAGGTCTAAAATTTTCAACCCCGACAACAGTTGTTGCCTCCATATGAGTGAGAAAGTCTTGAGCTTCCAAGGCTTCTTTTAACCTTCGCTTGAGTTTCTCTTTCTTCTAGGGCTTTAGGATGACCTAATAGACCTTCCTTCGACCTTCTTTCTACAGTTTCTTCAAGTTTGATCTTGCGGCAACAAAACCCTAGCCTCCTTCCTTCGCACATGTGAAGAGAGAGAGAGAGAGAGAGAAATATCCCAAACACTAGTCCTTCATCTGTATTCCTTCTTCGTTGGCATTCTTCTTCTTCTCCTTACCTTGAATGATGAGAAAATGAATGATGTCCATTGGAGGCCGAGTTCCCTCCTATACATAGGCTTCCAAGGTGGGTGAAATTCCCTAGTTGAGGTCGACTTCTTAGCTACCAAGACGACTTGGTCTTTGAGGGTATTTTGACACTTTTAAATACAAAAAGAATTCTTTTTACAAGTTACAATGTTTCTGATGGGGTATTATTCATATGACAATGACTCTTTTGAATTCTTGACCCTAGGAAAAACCCTAGAAGCACTCAATGGTTGCTTGACCTCTAAAATATTAGACCTTGAGCATGAACCCAGTGCTACAGAAATAAAAATAAGAATTTTTCTTTCATTTTAAAATATACAAGAATCAAAAGTACATTTCATATTTATGAAAACCAAACCCAGTTACACATTTTTCAATAGATTGGCCTTGCAAAAGTCAATATTCTAAGTTTGTCTCCTAGAGAATAAACTCTTGATACAAAATAGAAGCCTTATATAAATACTTGAGTAGAAAAGATTACGAATGTCCATATCGCCCAAAATATTGTGTAATTCCTTTAATACTACACTTCTATATTAACATATTTATGTTGTGAAACTATTGTCAATATATTCACCCAAAATTTTGGCCTTTTTTTAGAAGAGGTGCTTAAGGGATAAGAACATTGGTGATTTGATTTTTTTTATTGGATTCATGAGCATTTAAGACTTATGAGTGGGAAGGTAATATGGGAAGTAAGAACTTGCGTGACCAATTTTATGAGTCCCACAATCCCTTGTCAAGTTGGTAAGTGCATCTAATGAGTGTGGTTTGATTTATGTTTGTTGGCATGGTATGTTTCCTTTTATGCAAGTGTGTTTTCTTTTCCTTATGTTTTATTCATGGAAAGGATAAGATAACTCATTTCAATAGCCAACTTGGTGACAGCAAGGTCTTAGGAGTGTGAGAGCATCCAAGTATATGAAAAAAATTATTTTGAAATTGTTTTTAGAATACTTCATTTATTTCTTTAAGAAGTTTTTATTTGGGTGTTGTAAGAAAACCCCCCATGCATTGTTCCATGCTCTAGAAAGGAATTAAAAACCAATGAGATAACATACAAGAATGATCAATAATATCTTGGAGAATGTTACTCTAAGAAATTTCTTGAATCCTAGCATTAGTTGGTGTCTCTGCCTCTGCCTCTCAGGAAGAGAAAATATCGACAGCAATTAGTAACATATCTAACTCTCCAAAGGAAATAAAATATTAAAAGTTCCATGAGCCATAGTCAGATTTAGAAGTCTTATTTGATAATATTCACCAATATTTCAAGGATATCAAAGAATCATGGGAAAAAGTCGAAGGAGAGAAACCATTAGAACCTGAGGTCAAGGAATCATTGACGTTCCTATAATCAGATCCATCATGCACTCAAAGGACCAACCATTCAATGGAATAAAATATGTATTGTAGCATATAGAGTGGATAGAATGAGCAAGGGTACCAAGAACATCATGACTACATTTAATATTGGTTTTAGATGGATATTAGATCGAGGAACCACTCTCATATTTAGAAATTATTCTCATTGTATCATCCAAAGCAATTGTTCTCACATGCTTCAGCTTACATTGAAGCCTATTTCTTAAACATGAGTATGAATACACTTGTTATCTTATTGCACACATGGCTTCACTACAAATATGTCCACACTTGATGAATGGTTTTCTATTTAGTAAAGTAGAGGTGTAGAATAATAAATCAATAAAATAGTAAACATTAAAAATACGTCTAATTATGAAAACCAAGAAATTGGCGCAGTTAGACAAGGAATTTGCTTGAAAACGAGGTTATTGGTTGGAAAATTTCGCAATAATTTTTGCATTATGTTTTTAGTCCTCCACATTTCTTTAAAATGTGTGTATATTATTTTGTTAGCTAATGTGGGATGCATTAATTCCATGTTAATGATTCTCATTCCATGCTCGACTCCAGCACATTCATTCACATGGTGAGAGTTGCAAAATGGTTCCAGTTTCAATGAATATTTTTTGAAATATTCAACAGCAATTACAGTCTTATAGTTTGAAAATAACGGAGGCAAATCATTAACATCCTTTCATAACTCTTGGCCTCAAACGCAACATAGAAGTCATCCCTACATGATCAAAAGTCATCAATATCATCTTTTAACACAGTAGTCAACATACATCATCATTACTCTATTTTTAATTAGCATACATGCACATAAGTCTCAAATTTAGTATCTTCATCAACTTTCCTAGCAACTTCAAAGTATTGAGGTAAAAAATCATCTTGATACTTTTTAATTTTTTAAGAATTTAGGAATAATGATAAGAAACTTTTGTGAGCTTGCATCCATATCTTACCATTTATGTTTTCTGTCTTTTTGCAAATTTCAACCACTCATGAATATTTATGGAACGTATGTGATAAACCCTTTGTTGTAGTAGCTTTTATCTAGCAAAAATTGGATCCAACTCTTCCTCTTTTCTCTAAGCATTTGCACTAATTTCCTAGTATTTGTAATAAGCAGTCACTTAACTAATATTCGAATGATGAATTAGTGATTCCATGCACTCTTTTAGTATGACAAACAAAATATTTTTTTTGCAAGACCTTATGTTCTTATGACATTCTGCACAACATTTTTGCAAACAAAGGTAGCATTTTGCATAAATCTCTCTAATAGATTGCTAGTCAGGGCTTATTTCCAAGAATTTTTTTCTAATTAAAGGAATGATGTAAATTTATAGTTGGATAATTGAAGTAAAAATATATGACGTTTCAGAATTGATATAGATTTTAGCGTGTAGATGATGTGTTTGGGAACATTAACACCATCTACAGAAAAATTGGTTTGATACATCCATGTTCCAGCAATAGCAATGTCAAGAGCAGATGTGTGCACTGAGGATTACCATCTAACCCTAGATATCATTCCTTGTCTCACTTATCTATATTTCAAGTAGAGACATAAAGCCAGTAAATTCTGTATAGCACATGATAACAGTTTGTGTAGCTTCCCACTATAAAAAATTCTCCAAATGATTTGCACGTAAATTCAAATCCCCCTGCACATCACCTTTTTGTGCTCCTTGCTCCCATGGATGAGGTAGAAAGGGATTGGAGGAGTGGCATAGTAGAGTGAGGCTAAGAAATCATTATACTAATTGATTTTTTCAGTGATATTCCTCAATAGAAGAAGAGATCATAATCATTGAGCGTCTCACAAAAGATCATATATTCGAATTCAAGAAATCTTTCAGCTTATTTAACAAGGATGGGGAGTGGAAATCACATCAGGCATTCCATCAATTTTACATGCCCATTCTGGAATATCACCAAAACATGATTTAACCATTCAAGGAGCTTCGGGATTTTCAAACAAATCAAGATTTTATTTTAATTCCATTGGTAACCATACAGACATGCCTACTATAGTCATAGTCATTTTTGCCCCTTCTTTCTAGTCCAATGAAGGACATCCACAAAGTGAAGTACTATTTACTTGGATTCTTGGAACAGATTCCTCATAATTTTAGTATTTCTAATTTGACAGCTGATTTTTCACATGTTTTAGATACACTAGAAATTTATTCGAGATCTTGTTTTGTAACACCAGATAATGTTACCTTTCTCCATTCCCTATAGAATGAATTCTTACGTAATAACAAGATTTTGGACAACATATCAAAAATTTTAAGCTATGAAGAATTTTCCTGTGATGGGTGAATTTGTCCACATTAGTTTGTTTCTTCCTTCTCTTCTTTTCCAAACATGTGAATATAATTGGATGTTTTCTTCAAAGACATGACCAAAATTAGCAACATACCTCCCAAACATCATTTATCTAGACAAAGTCTGTTAGGTCCCTATATCACTAGTATAGCCCCTTATTATTGTTAGTGTAAACCCCTTATTGTTATTATTGTACCCTTGTAACCCCCATTTTGTTATTATTGTGCCCTTAAATTATTATTGTTAGGTCGGCTAGGATTACATTGTGGCCCACTAGGATTACATTATGGCCCCATGGACTCCTATATATAGAAAGGAGGTTTGTAAATTGTATCATCCAAGAATTGTTCATTTATGTAATGTATTGGAGGTTGCCCCCTCGAAGTGGCTTATTTCTAAGGCGGTCATATCTCTTTTCTTCTATTTTTGGAGCTGGTTACACAACATTTGGTATCGGAGCTTTGGATTCTAGGGTTTCGCTGCTCCAAACAGGTCATCGTGGCATTTTCGCTATAACTGTTTTTCTACGAAGTTTCAGAAGCTGAAATTTTTAGGGTGCGAAGAAAAAATCCTGAGGAAGCTTGTATACAAATTTCAGAGTTTGGTTCGCAATAATTTCGGAGATATGATTTGTGGAAGTCAGGTATTTTTTCAGGCTCCTAAACAGGTCATCGTGGCATTTGCGCTATAAATTTTTTTCTACGAAGGTTAAGAATCTGAAATTCATATGGTGCGAAGCTGAAATCCTGAGGAAATTCATCAAAAAATTTCAGAGCTTGGTTCGCAATATTTTTGGAGATATGATCTGTGGAAGGTAGTGCTTTTTCAGGCTCCTGAATTTCATCTCAAAGAGGTGATCGTGGGAAAAGTTCAATAACTCTTTCTCTGAAGATTGGATTGGAGTGCCGTCAAAATTGGTCGCAAGTACACAGCCTGTAGTTTCTTCGCTATCAATTTCAGAGACAAAGGACAAAACATTGACACGTGGCAAGTCGTACAAGTTCGCTCTACTGAACCAATCCAGAATTAGGTCATTGTGGGAGATTGGACACAACTTTGTCTTGGAGAATCAAAATCAGGTCAGACCTGTGGCATTTGAAAGAAGCTTCAGAGGGCTACTATAGGGCTGAATTTCAGATATCGAAGATTTTCAATTACAGAGATAATTCAATTTCAATATCGAGCTCCTTAAAGCAAGTAAAAGGTGTGTATTTTTTTTTCCGAATTGCATAAGTCTTGTTTAAAGAATCAAGTTGAATTGATTCCAAGGGCATCTTGTAGAATAGATATCAATATTGGATTCTAAAATGGCCCCTAAAAAGAATTCAACACTCATTAAGCCTTCAGAAGGCTCTACTATGACTCATGAAGATGAAGAATTGCAACATGATCTATCAAAATTACAAGAGAAAATGCAACAGTTTTCACTCTCGCAAAGAGCAACAAAAAATGAAATGGAAGTTTTGAAGAAAGGCATGGAAGTGAAGATGGACAGTTTGAAGAAAGGCGTGGAAGCTAAGATGGATGACATGAAAGACAACATGGAAAACATGAAGAGTGATCTAAAAGCATACATGGAAGGCTTGATGACAAGCTTAAAACCGGAAATGATTCCTAATGGCGGAAATATAGGAGAAGAACCTCATGATGAGAACAAAATAAATGTTAATCGTGATTTCATAAACTCGAATGTTGGTGGGAAGAACCACCATATTCCAAAAATGGATATGAGTAAGTTTGATGGAAAGGATCCTGTAACATGGATACTACAGATGGAGCAATATTTTGATCTCCATAATGTGCAAAACACACAAAAGGTACGCATTGCAACTTTACATTTAGAAAAAATACATTTGTATGGTATCGATGGCTTTGCTCCTGTAAAAAAATTTTCACTTGGTCAATTTTTACGGAGGAAATGATAGCACATTATGAGGATACAAAGAGCAACACCTTCTTTAGCCAATTGATAAATCTCAAACAAAAGGGTTTAGTGGGGCAGCACATTGAGGACTTCCAAAAATTGAATATAAGGGTAACTGATATTCTAGAGGAACACAGGATTGATCTCTTCATAGGCACTTTAAAGGATAACATCCAACATGAAGTTCGCGTTTTGGAACTTGATTCATTGGAGAAGGCATTCAGGTTGGCAAGAAAAGTTGAATGTAAAATTATGGCGACAAGGAAGCCTACCACTCAATTCTATAAAGAAGGAAGTGTTGCTACGCCTAGATTTCCACAACCTACAAGGTTGACACCACAACAATTGGAAGAAAAAAGAGCAAAAGGGCTTTGCTACAGTTGTGATAGCAAATACACTAAGGTCATAAGTGTGCTGAGAAGAAATTATTTTACATAGATTGTGAAGAAGAAGAAGAAAATGAACAAGAAGAGGATATACACTAGGAACCACCCCTAGAAGAAGAAGAAATGAATCCGACCATATCGTGTAATGCACTGGCAGGAATTACCACTCCTCAAACTCTCAAGATAGAAGGACATATAAAGAAGAAAAGGGTAATAGTGTTGATTGATTCAGGTAGCACCCATAATTTTATTCATTATAAGGTAGCCAAGGAATTAAATTGTTTCCTATACCCAGCACCAGAATGTAAAGTGATAGTTGCAAATGGAGGAACTATAAATTGCTCTGGAAAATGCCATAATATCAAGCTAACCATGGGGGAATATGTATTGACTAGTACAATGCTTGCCATTCCTATGGGAGGTGCTGATGTTGTACTAGGAGTACAATGGTTACAATCTTTGGGGACGGTAGCTTTTAATTTTCAAGAACTTTTCTTGAAATTTTTTTCAGAAGGAAAGGAAGTCGAATTACGGGGTATTGCGGGGAAGCCAGGAAGGGTAATAAGCTCTAATGTCATGACAAAGCTTCTAAAGAAAGAACAGCGAGGCGTAATTGCACAATTATGCTCACTAGAAGTTCCAACATCAAAATCATCTATTTCTGCAGATCTCCAACAAGTCTTGGACAATCATTCCAAGGTGTTTGAAACTCCCAAAGGACTCCCGCCTATTCGTGATCATGATCATGCTATTCATTTGATTCCAGGAAGTGTTCCTCCAAACATCAGGCCTTATAGATATCCTTACTTCCAAAAGAGCGAAATTGACCGTATGATTGCAGAAATATTAGAGGCGGGTATAATTTAACCTAGTCAAAGTTCTTTCTCTGCTCCCGTAGTATTGGTACACAAGAAGGATGGATCATGGCGAATGTGTCCGGATTATAGGGAGCTCAATAAGCTCACCATTAAAGATAAATTTCCCATTCCTATGATTGATGAATTATTGGATGAATTACATGGAGCAATTTATTTTACCAAGTTGGATCTTCGTTCGGGATATCATCAAATTAGAATGAAGACTGAAGATATTCCAAAAACAGCATTTCGAACTCATGAGGGTCATTATAAATTTTTGGTCATGCCATTTGGCCTTACCAATGCACCTTCTACATTTCAAGGGTTGATGAATTCCATTTTCAAACCCTTCCTTAGAAAATTTGTGCTAGTATTTTTTGATGATATACTAATCTACAGCAGGTCTTGGAAGGATCATGTTGAACATGTTGACAGGGTGCTCAAACTATTGCAGGAGAAACGATTATATGCAAAAAAATCCAAATGTTTCTTTGGAGTACAAGAGGTGGAATATCTGGGTCATATTTTATCTCACGAGGGTGTTAAAGTAGACCCTAACAAAATTAAAGCCAACAAGGAATGGAAATTCCCCACAACCATAAAGAAGTTGCGAGGATTTCTCGGGTTAACGAGGTATTATCGCAAGTTTGTTAATAATTATGGGAGAATAGCAGCACCTCTAACAACATTATTGAAGAAAGATGCATTTTCATGGACTCCTGAAGCAACTAAGGCCTTTGAACGTCTTAAAGAGGCAATGTGCCTAGCACCGGCCTTAGCTACACCAGACTTCACAAAAACCTTTATTGTGGAATGTGATGCCTCAGGAAATGGAATTGGTGCAGTTTTAATGCAGGAAGGAAGACCCATTGCTTTGAAAGTCGTCCAATCAAAGGAAAGTATTTACAGAAACCTATTTATGAGAAGGAAATGTTAGCAATACTACATGCACTAAAGAAATGGCGAACTTACCTAATGGGAAGACACTTCAAGGTAAAAACGGATCATGATAGTCTTAAACACTTTTTGGAACAAAGACTATCATCAGAAGAGCAGCAAAAATGGGTCACAAAGATGTTGGGTTATGACTTTGAAATAATCTACAAAAAGGAAAGCTTAATGTTGTTGCAGATGCACTCTCAAGAAAGAATGAAGAGGTGGAAGCATTGCTTTGTGCCATTTCTATTATCCAACCAGATTGGATAACCGAAGCAAGAGATGAATGAAGAAGGACAAAGATGTATGGACACTCATTCAAAAGTTGCAGCAAGATCCTAGTACATCTGATACATTTAGTTGGAAAAATGATTCCTTATGGTACAAAGATCGCTTATATCTTTGTTAGAATTCCCAACTAAAACAAAAGATTCTTCTGGAATTGCACACTTCTCCTTTAGGAGGACACTCAGGATTTTTAAAAACTTACCACAGGGTGAAGAAAGAATTTTTTTGGGATGGCCTTAAATCTGATATTCAAAAGTTTGTGGCGAAATGTTTGGTTTTCCAGCAGAATAAAGTTGAGACAATTAAGACCCAGGGACTTCTACAACCTTTATCCATTCCAAGTCAACGTTGGGAGGAGATTTCAATGGATTTCATCACAGGTTTACCTAAGTCCGAAGGAAAGAATGTCATCATGGTGGTAGTTGATAGACTTACCAAGTATGCACACTTTGTGCATTATCTCATCCATTTAAAGCAAGTACAGTTGCTACTACATTTATGGACAGAATTCAAAAGCTACATGGAAGCCCAAGGGTTATTGTGAGCGACGGAGATCCCATTTTTACTGGAAATTTTTGGACGGAGTTATTTTCTTGTTTGGGTACTCAATTAGCTCATAGCTCATCTTATCATCCTCAATCTGATGGTCAAACTGAGATACTAAATAAATGTTTGGAAGGATATCTTCGTTGTTTTGTATCTGATAAACAAACACAATGGGTCAAGTGGTTACCTCTTGCTGAATGGTGGTATAACACTTCTTTCCATACTGCAGCAAAAATGACCCCATTTATGGCACTTTATGGATATCATCCACCATCCATCACATCATCTTTAAGGGAAAATTCGAAGGTTCAAGCAGTGGAAGATCACATCGAGCATCGGCAAGAAGTTCTCCAACTCTTAAAGGATAACCTGAATTTGGCACAAAATCGAATGAAACAACAGGCAGATCAACATCGTAGCGAGAGAAGTTTTGATGTAGGAGATTAGGTATTTTTACGGCTACAACCATACAAACAAATGTCCCTCAAGCAAGCAAAGAAGGATAATAAATTATCGCCAAATTACTATGGTCCTTACAAGGTGTTGCAAAGGATTGGTACTATGGCATACAAATTGGAGCTTCCTGCTTCTTCGCGAGTACATCCAGTTTTCCATGTTTCATGCTTAAAGAAGGTTATAGGTGAAAATCTTCCAGTTCAAACAGTATTGCCAGAACTTGATGGGGAAGGGAAAATCATATTGGAACCTGAAGCAGTCATGGAAAAAAGAACTCGACAACTACGGAATCGATCAATTTCGGAGTATCTCATCAAGTGGAAGAACTTACCCACTGAAGATTCTACATGGGAGGATGAGAATTTTATACAGAAGCACCCGGAGCTACTCAAGTGTTGAGGACAACACTTTTTTGAAGGAGAGGGGCATGTTGGGTCCCTATATCACTAGTATAGCCCCTTATTATTGTTAGTGTAAACCCCTTATTGTTATTATTGTACCCTTGTAACCCCCATTTTGTTATTATTGTGCCCTTAAATTATTATTGTTAGGTCGGCTAGGATTACATTGTGGCCCACTAGGACTACATTATGGCCCCATGGACTCCTATATATAGAAAGGAGGTTTTGTGAATTGTATCATCAAAGAATTGTTCATTTATGTAATGTATTGGAGGTTTCCCCCTCGAAGTGGCTCATTTCTAAGGCGTTTACATCTCTTTTCTTATATTTTTGGAGCTGGTTACACAACAAAGTCAGACAATCTCATGTGGTTCTACTACACCTCCAAGGTCAAGTGCGAAGCCTAGAAAAATAACACATACAAGAGGTGAAACTTTTGATAGAAAAATGCCTAAAATTGTACATGAATCACACATAATTTGTGAAGACTCTTTTAAATCATGCCAAAATAGAACCTAGCTTCACTGGACTTGTTTGGAAAAAGCTAGAAGAGAAAATTTGGACTTCTTCAAGGCATGCAATACCAAATTGACTATGAAAAAAAAAATCACAAAGTTCAATCGGTTACTTCAGCAACATTTTGAACTCATCCAAAATACATCTGCATCTAATGCACCATATCTTTCTATTTCAAATACATTGCATTCTCCACTGGTAAAACATACTCCCATTTTATATCTCGTACAATATCTAAGAATACCAAGCATTCACAATGTGGGAGATAATTTAGTAACTTCAAATCCATAATTTCCTAAGGTTCTTCACACTTCTAAAGCATTCAATGATGGATGTATCACAACAAAATAATTAGGGACTGTAATGCGCTCTCTAGGTTAAAATCCTACAGAAGTAGAGCTCCAAGACATATAAATGAAGTTGATGTAGATGGCAACGATAACATTGATTTTCATGTATTTCTTAATCTTATGGTCACTTGTGTTAAACAAAATTCTTTTTTATATGTATATACTTCCATCAGCAGATGGTGTGGTTTTATAAGAAAAATATGTAATAGGGAAATTGTTGCAATTAATTTAATTCCTCTTCTACCGCACCAAATTCTTCTCTAAGTAATAATGTGGAAGCTTAAATAGAGACCCAAGAAAGAAGGTTAATGGTACAAAAACAAAGGCTCTACTTCAATTGTTTTACCTATTACCGTTTGAACTGATAAGAATTAGAAAGAGGCAAGTTGTAGATTCCTAAGGAAATGGGGAAGCTCATTTAGACAAAACTTCACAGGGAACTACAGGTGAACATGAACAGAGAAATCCTTTAGACATGAAGGTCTTTAATCACCAGTTGGCTTTGTTTACATGAGTACATGCAAAGGTGCAGACATAGGGGAGAGGTTGAGCCGTCAATTTGGCACCTTCCTCACCATCCAAAACACCAATTTGTTGTATTTTCATCTCACTTCTTTTCCTGTCTATTGCCAGTATTAACCCATTTATTAAAAAATATATCATAACAAGATTATGAATGTTAATTTTTATTATTTTTATTTCTTCTTAATGAATTAGAAGGATTAATAGTTGATTTATTGCTAATTATGGTTTAACCAGTTTAGTTCAAGTAGCTCTTATGTAGTTTCGCTAACTAGCCTTTGAGGTTGGCATACCTACGCAAATCTAAGGGAAATTATGGAATCTGGATTTTATTCATAAGGATGATGACATGGTTTCATGTTATCTACATTGCACCTAATTCGATTCCCCGCACCTCCAGCTTGGGATCAACAATTCAAACAACTTGTGAGGTAGGATGGAGCGACTAACTTCAAGCTCGATTTCCAATAAAATGAAGAAGACTGTGGAAAATATTAGACATGGCCTTTGTTCATAACATCCCCAATTAGGATACAAGTAATAATTTCCTCTAAAAATTGTGTGGATTGCGAGATATATGTGGTTCTTTAAGGGTATTTTTAAGTTGCAGACGTTGACCAACTATGCTTCAAATTAAGCAACTAGTTAGCAAAACAAATCAGGTCAATTTATTCTCAGATGATTCCATGCTAAATTAATCTTATGTGATCATATATTCAACTAAGAATACATAAAATACAATATTTTGTAATTTTATCATAGTTTGACAGACCATTCTTGGGGAAGTTGGTTTTAGTTAACCCCTACTCTTTCCTGTATAAATTTATGGGCAAAGAATAGGTTGGGGATTATAGAGGGGATATTTTTTCATTATTCCAAACTACACGGTGATCAGTAGAGTGCTCCTACATATTGGTAGCAATGTAATTTGTAGATCTTTTTGTAACGAAATATTGTTTCTAATATTTGGATTTATGTCTGGTGCAATACTCTAATCTAATCTTAGTTTTTCTATAGGAAAGGATACTATATTGGAAAGGGGCCACCAACCCAGTGCATTGCTTCGTTTATCAATGTGTTGATAGCATGTAATTTTGTGTGTTTATTTATAGCTTGCACGTTCACCCTGTTCCATTTATTTGCAAAGATTTTTGTTTATCAATAGATTGATTGCATGACACTTGGTGTGTGGATTTAAGCCTTGTGATAGTTGTACAATGTAGAAATTGTGTGGATTGAAGCAGCACTGATCTTATTTAACCTCTGAACTTTGAATCTGAGTTGTGTGACCACATTCTATATAAAGAAGTGCAAGGGATTTTTCTTATTGTAACCATGTTAATATATCAACTCATTCCCTATTTTGTTACATAATAACATGGTGTAATGCATGCTCTTTGCCATTGGTTTGAGAGTTCATGTTCAATTGGTAATGTTGAGGATCGAGGACAACAAAAAGTAATACTATGATTATTTATTAACTCAATAGGCTAGATTATATCTTTTTGACATCTGATTTATGGATCTAGTTTTTGCTATTTGTATTTTACTACAGATGTTTCTTTCATTTAACCATATCCGGTATAATAAGTGATGACCCTCAAAATTGCAGTAATAATGTTGCAAATCCCAAGGGTCTCAGCTTTAATTTCTAACCCTAGGTTCTTAAAAACTTAAGAAGGAAAACCATCTTAACTATGATGAAATAAAAGAATGTTTATTCTACGGTGCAATGAAAGGAAACTCACAACTGAAATAAACCGTGTAAATAATAAATCCTAATTCTGCAGGAAAAAGACAATTTCTCCATCAAACTAGGTCAAGGAATCTAATGGGTCTCTTTGATTCTATATTCCATATTCAAGGTTTTAGGGACGTTATAAGATGTTAAGGAAGGTGAAACATGAGTTAGATGCAATTTTGGATGACTTTGAGAGGAAAAAAGAAAACTGCTACAAGAGTCCATGTTTTGTTATAGGAGACATTCCAACGAGTAGTGAAATGTGCTAAGGAAATGGTTTGAAAGTAAAGGGAGGATAATGAAGGCTAATGAATGATAAATTAATCATGTGTGTGTCATCATGTCAAAGTTAGAAGGACTTATTCAGCAAATGGGTGGTTTTAGAGTCTCTAGTAGCTCTGCAAAAATGAGGTACTATACAATTGCAGCAAGCAATAATTATAGACGGCAAATAAATATCACCAACTGAAGTGACTTAAAATGTATGAAAAGAGATGTTAATTGAACAAGATAGTAATTGTTAAAGCTACCATATATTTCTCAAATACTATGCAAGAAAATACTATTCACAAACAAATGAATTAACCCTGCATAAAAAAATGCTCAGAAATATGCATAAACGACAATAATATATAAGGGGTCTTGATCACCTTGGGTGAGCCCTAACCCAAGGAAGATTAGATCCTTTAATTAAAAGAGTCTAAGAACCAAATATTTCTTTCATTAACTTGAAAATTTATTTTACATCAAATGTTGAAGAATTGAAACTTCTAAAGCTCTCTATTGCTAATGCTTCCACTAACTTCGACTATATGTTATCTGCCTTATGGGATACTTGAGCCCTCTATTTATACAATATGAGTGAGGGGAAACCTCCTTGAAAGAAGCATTTCTTACCCTCCAAAAATCCTAAAAATCAGGATCATGCTCCCTAAGTGACCTCGCAGCTACAGGGAGGAGTATTTAATGCTCCAAGATAGTTGATTTTGATCTTCCTGTAGCAAGGAATAGGTCCCATAAATCTCTATGACTGGATATCGTTGTGATTTGTGCCAAATCTTCTCAATGTCCTACACCATAATCATATTATGCATATAAATCATCATAAAGCTTTTTTACCTCCTTAAGAACTCATTTAAGCTAGTAAAATGTTATAAAGTGCAAAAGGGAAGGTCTAGTATAGCCTTTATGTTCCTAGGAAAGGTTAGATGGACCTTATGTTTTACCTAATTGGGAGGCCAATCATAACCCCCTACTGAAATTGTTGTTAATCCTCTGAGCAACCTATTTTTCCTCACTTATATATTTTTCCTCATTCATTTCCTTGATAACTTGTTGAATATATCACGTTGTGTTGGAGGCGGCCATGTCTGTTGGATAAAAACCTACATTTTTCTCAATGTATTGCCACTCTCTTGACTCTAATTCTCATGTAAACCTAATAGCAATGGAGGATTGACTATAAGTCCATTCCACTTGACTTAAAGTCTCTAAATGGTTCTCTTATACATAGGATTTGTGGCCAGTGCAACTTGAAACTTGTTAGGGGAATGCTACTCTTCGATCTTCATGTTGTATTGCAGTGTTTACCATCTCCTCTAGCAAGCCTATGAGCTCTCTTCTCACAATAACCTGAAGGCATTCTCAAAGTGGAGGATGGCCTCCACTTTCCTTTTTTTTATACTTCCACCAAATTAATATCCTCTGCAAGGAGTGCATGGGTGGAAGTAAGGATAGAATGATTGGGGTGTTCAAGCCTAATCCAAAGTGGTTCCTTCAGCTCTGCCTCCACTGTCATTTTCATTTTTTAGCCCTAATTTCTTCATGCCTTAGCCAATATGCTAGGGCTAGTAGTTATACATCACTTAAATATGGATTTGGGATCCATACAGTCATATATGGAAGCACAAGGTTGTGAATGTACAACTTATCAACCTTGGCCTTATCTTATGTACTACACTAAAGGAAAAAGTCAATGAATTATTTTACATCCTATAGAGTGAGAGATCCTCTTTATGCAAGAATTTTTATATGAAATTGGTACCATTGCTTCTTCAAGAATAAGGAGTAGGTTTTTGAGGATTGCCTACAACTCACTACTTCGAAAAAAGGTGTGCCACGAGTCCCAAATTTGTTTCTAGGATTATAACCTTGTTTTCCATCTCCTGCGTCAATCTTTATGTCAACTGCAATTAGGCCTTTAGATTTTTTTTTTCTCTTTCCAGACGATCCATTTTATTTTCTTTATCAAATCAAAGTATTTTTATTTCCTCTCTCATCTTATTCATTTCATATTCCATTTTTCCAATATTAGAAATACCCTTGGATTGCGCAATTTTCTTCCTATTGTAGCTATGGTGTTTGTTCTTATAGCTCTGTAATTTTTTCTTGTAACTCTGAAGGATATTCCTATTTTTTAGAATTTTTTCCTTCTTATTATATTTGTAACTTCATTTATTCAGAAGGTGTTGGTGTTACTCTTTTTTGTACCACTAATGTCACAAGTTTCTGCCCTTCTATATTATGAGGCTCTTCTTTTTCAAGGCTAATAGTTTCTTCAATGGTTATAAGAGTAGGATATGGAGCCTTTGGTTTTCCAGTAGACCACACCCTGGTACTTTTTCTTCTTGTTATGCAACGATCTAACAAAATAGAATAAAATATAGATCAATGACTTAAAAATTAGCCTCTTCGAGGGGGCTACCTCCTTTACATTATATAAATGAAAATTTCTTGGATGATACAAATCATAAGACCTCCTTGGTATATATGGGAGTCTAAGGGGTCACAATATAATCAGATCCTACATAATAATAATAATGTAAGGGCACAACAATAACAATAGGGGGCTAAACTAATAATAACAATAAGAGGAATACACTAGTATTATATGGATCTAACATGCCCCTCTCCTTCAAAAAAGTGTTGTCCTCAATTCTTGAGTAGTTCTAGATGCTTCTATATAAAATTCTCATCATCCCACGTGGAATCTTTAGCACGTAAGTTCTTCCACTTAATGAGATACTCTGAAATTAATCGATTTCATAGTAGTATGGTTCTTGTTTCCATGACTGCTTCAGGCTCAAATATGTTTTTTTATTCTTCATCAAGTTATGGAAACACTATTTGAACTGGGTATTTTCACCAATAACATTATTTAAGCATGAAACATGGAAAATTGGGTGTATTGGGGAAGATGCAAGAAACCGCAATTTTTGTATGCCATAGTACCAACCTTTTGCAACACCTTGTAAGGACCATAGTACTTAGGTGATAATTTATTATCCTTCTTAGCTTGATTGAGGGACATTTGTTTGTATGTTTGTAGCCATAAAATTACCCAGCTGCCTACGTCAAAACTTATTTCACTTTGATGTTGATATTCCTGTTGTTTCATTTTATTTTGAGCCAGAGTGAGGTTATACTTTAAGAGTTGGAGAACATGTTGTTGATGCTCGATGTCATCTTCAACTTCTTGAACCTTAGAATTTTCTCTTAAAGATAATGTGATAGATGTTTGATGATATCCATAAAGTGCCATAAATGGGGTCATTTTTATTGTAGTATGGAAGGAAGTGTTATACCACCATTCAGCTAGAGGTAACCACTTGACCCATTGTGTTTTTTAATCAGATACAAAGCAATGAAGATACCCTTCCAAACTTTTGTTTACTATCTCCGTTTATTTTTCATATTGAGGATGATAATATGAGTTATGAGCTAATTGAGTGCCAAGAAAAGAATATAATTTCGTTAAAAAAAAATCCAATGAAAATGGGATCTCTGTCACTTACAATAATCTTATGGTTTCCATGTATCTTTCGAATTGTTTCCATAAACGCAGTCGCAACTGTACTAGCTTTTAAAGGATGAGATAATGCAAAAAAGTGTGCATACTTGGTAAGCCTCTCAACTACCACCATGATCACACTCTTTCCTTCAGACTTGGGTAAACCTGTGATAAAAACCATTGAGACATCCTCCCAACGCTAACTCAGAATGAATAAAGGTTGTAATAGACCCAAGGTCTTAATTTTCTCAACATTGTTTTGTTGGAAAACCAAAAATTCTACCAAAAACTTCTGAATATCAAATTTAATCCATCCCAAAAAAATCCTTCTTGACCCTATGGTAAGTTTTTAAAAATCCTAGGTGCCCTCCCAAGGGGGAGGTGTGCAATTCAAAAAGAATATTTTTCTTGAGTTGAGAATTCTTACAAAGATATAAGTGATCTTTGTACCATAATGAATAAATTTTCTAGCTAAATGTATTAGATGTACTGGGATCTTGCTGTAACTTTTGAATGAGTGTCCACACCTCTTCGTCATTCTTCCATTCATCCCTTGCTTCGATTATCCAATCAGGTTGGATAATATAAATGGCACAAATCAATGCTTCCATATCCTAATCCTTTCTTAAGAGTGTATTTGCGACAACATTTTGCTTCCATTTTTTGTAGATGATTTCAAAGTCATAACCCAATATCTTTGTAACCCATTTTTGTTGCTCTTTTGAAGATAATATTTGTTCCAAAAATTATTTAAGACTATCATGATTTTTTTTACCTTGAAGTGTATTCCCATTAGGTAAGGTTGCAATTTCTTTAGTGCATGTGGTATTTCCAACATTTCCTTCTCATAAATAGGTTTGTGTAAATACTTTCCTTTCATTGGACGACTTTCAAAAGTAATGGGTCTTCCTTCTTGCATTCAAACAACACCAATTCAATTTCATGAGGCATCACATTCCAAAATAAAGGTTTTTTTGAAGTCTAGCATAGCTAAGACTGGTGTTTGGCACATTGCCTTTTTAATATGTTCAAATTCTGTAGTTGTTTTTCTAGAGTCCAAGAAAATGCATTTTTCTTCAATAATTTTGTTACAGGTCATGTTATTCTCCCATAATCCTTAACAAACTTACGATAATACCTTCTCAACCCGTTAAATACTCGAATATGCTTTATGTTTGTGGGGATTTTTCATTTTTTAATGGATTTAATTTTGTTATGGTCTACCTTAACACCCTCACGAGATATAATATGAGCCAAATAGTCCACCTCCTGTACTCCAAAGAAACATTTGGAGGTTTTTGCATATAATTGTTTCTCCTTCAATAGTTTGAGCACCCTGTCAACATGTTGAACATCATCCTTCCAAGACGTGTTGTAGAATAGAATATCATCAAAAAATACTAACACAATTTTTCTAAGGAAGGGTTTGAAAATGGAATTCATCAAACCTTGAAATGTGGAAGGTGCATTAGTAAGGCCAAAAGGCATGACAAAAATTCGTAATGACCCTCATGAGTTCTTAATGTTGTTTTCGAAATGTATTCAATCTTCATTCTAATTTGATAATATCCTTAACGAAGATCCATCTTGGTAAAGTAAATTGCTTCATGTAATTCATCCAACAACTTAACAATGACATGAAGGGGGAATTTATCTTTAATAGTGAGCTTGTTGATCTCCCTATAATCTAGACACATATGCCGTGATCCATCCTTCTTGTGCACCAATACTATTGAAGCAGGTTAATAACTTTGACTTGGTTGAATTATACGAGCCTCTAGCATTTCTACAACCATACGTTCAATTTCAGTCTTTTGGACATAGGGATATATGTAAGGTCTGATGTTTGGAGGAACACTTCCTGGAATCAATTTAATCGCATGATCATGATCACGAATAGGTGGGATTCCTTTTGTAGTATCAAATACCTTGGAATTATTGTCCAAGTCTTTTTGGAGATCTGGAGAAATAGATGATTTCAATATTTAAACCTCCAGTGAGCATAATTGTGAAATTATGCCTTGTTTTTATTTCTTCAGAAGCTTTGACATGCCATTAGAGGTTATTATATTTTTTGGTTTCCCTGTAATACCCCTTAATTCAATTTCCTTTCCTTCCCAAAAAAAATCAAGAAAAGTTCTTGGAAATTAAAACTTATCATCCCCAAAGATTGTAACCATTGGACTCCTAGTACAACATCATCACCACCCATTGGAATGGAAAGCATTGGACTATTCAATACATATTCCCCCATGGTTAGCTTGATAATATGGCACTTTCCAAAGAAATTTATAGTTCCTCCATTTGCAACCAACCATAACCGAAATAGTTAAACTACCTTAACACATGTCAAAACAAACATGAAATATAAACATCCACAGAATAGTCTTACAAACATTCATAATCCATGCATGAAGAACATGTTGGCCTTGAAGGCTTTTGTTATTAAGTAGAATTTCCAAGACACAAGTTTATAATGAACATCACTAGCTCCAATAGTGGAGAGTTGGAACCACTCCTTGCTTCCTAAAAGAGCTAGCTTATCTCTCTAATGCTTTTCGGGAGGAGCCAAGGTGAAAAGTCACTTTCTCTTACAATGAGGGTGTATATAAAAAAATGAGGAAGTGATGCCTCACCTTCCTTATGACTTTTCATCTACCTTCATGAGTGTTTGACTTCCTATGAATTTTCAACTTTACATGACTCTTCATATTCCACACATGTCCTTTTGGACTCCCAATTTAAAATACATTTTGAAACATAATTTACAACATTAGCGACAATGGTGTGGCATGTGACCACTCATGACATGACATGACATGACATGACATGACATTGTTTACATAAAATGCTTGATTCTGTGGAAATGTCAAGCCATTGTTGTTATTGTGTGTTTAGTTTCTCCTTGAAAATGCTTCTCTTGTCACCTCTGCATGGCTTGGTGATAAGGAATCTTCTGTGATATTGAGTCTTGAATGGGGATCACAAAATGGTGTCCCTTTGATTTTTCTTGATTGATCAGCTTGCATACATAGCCACGGCCACGAGATTTTCTTCCATCGTGCTTCCCTCCTTCATCTCCTTCTTCATCATCTTTCTATGGCATGATAGAGTACAAATTTCTACAATTCACTCATGACGAGACGACATCAGTCTAAAAACCCCCTAGTCTATGATTGTGCATATCGATCCATTACTTGAGCCAAAACTGAATGGAAAGTTGGGAAAGGGGCTCAATGACTGCATAGTTGCATAATTCAAGCAGCCAAGGGGGAGCCTTGAGTCTTGAGAGTGTGCAATGTGTATTTCAGGTTGGGATGAGGGATAAAACTGCGCAGTTCTACGAGCCAGTGAGATAGGCTTAGGGGATGGGCACTGAATGAACACACTACATAGTTCCGGGAGATAAGGGAGGTTATGCCATTGCACAATTGTGCATTTCAAAGGCTCAGGGAATGAGCTTAAGTCTAGTGATTGTGCAATGTGCAGTTAGGGCTAGGCTAGGAGAAGGAATTGTGAAATTTTGGGAGTCAAGGTATGGGATTGAGCACAGAAATTGTGCAGTGTAACAGTTATAGAAGGCTGGAACTGTGCATTACGTAGGTCCAAGAGTCAAGGTCACAGCTAGAGGATTGATACTCCATAGGGCACAGTCAAGGGAGGTCAGGTGAAGCTAAGTTGCTTGATCGGGAAGATTTTCCACTGAATGGCTAAGTGTGGGATAGGTAAGACTGATGTGAACAGTGATAAGACTTCAACTGTGATAACACACTTATAATACTTGTTAAAAATGGCAACAAAAAATAGTGAAGGAGGCCTCCTGAAACATCTTTCCTGATCCTAGTTGGAAAGTGATCACCTAAACTAGGTGGGGACCACACATGTGATTTTTGTCGAAAAATCTATTTTTAGACTATGTCTATTTTTAGACATATGGAGCATATTCTATAAGTTGCGGGATGCTATTTATGGATGGTTGGTCAAGTTGGAAAAATATATAGATTTCTATTTTTAGACATATTGAGCGGAATCTATTTTTAGATTGCCAGTCTAAAAATAGATATGTCGAATATTATTAGCTCTTAATAATATTTGGACTATAAACTTTATCTTTTCCTCTTGGAGCACTTCAGTTCGAGCTACAGATGTGGCACATGCAGCTGGCAGAAGGAAATTCGAATTTCCTATTAGTTATTTGAGCTATTGCATGGTTGACTTAAGTTAGAACTCATGTGGCATAGTTTGGTGGAGTTGATGAGACAGTTGATGGAGTTGTGTTCGGTTTAACCTAGTTGAACTAGTTGTATTTAGTATAACTGATAAATACACTAGTGATGAGTGGTGTGAATTAATTAATAATTAATTCACTAATTTTTAACTCATAAATCAACTAAATAACACATCAGTTAACTTCAGTGCATGGACAGTTTCAGTGGAGACCAGTGCAGAAATAGGTGAAAGAGTGGGTTAACTATCAGTTGTGACTATATTGTTGCTATTTGCAACACACATATAGGTGGAGTAATCAATGAGGATTGTGCAGTTCAATCTAGGTGGTTTATCTATATAAAGAGACCATCCCATAGCATTGAAACACACAATTGAGGTTGGCTATCAAGTGGCCAAAGGTTGGAGCATGAGTTTTGCTAGATCTAGCTTGATAGTGTGTAGCAAGGGAAGTAGTGCATGAGAGCTTGCAAAGAGCTTTGTAATATGATTGTTACATGATCTCCATGACATATATAATATACAGATAGTTGGGGGTTTTCAGCATTAAGCTTTCCCATGAAATATTGTGTTCATATGTGTGAATTTTTATGGTTTTAATGTGTGCATGCAATTGATTTTATTTCCGCATGTGATGATCAATGGTAGAAGAGATTCTATATTATGCATGAAGATAAAATAGTGTGTGATCAGGAGAATATCGATGGATAACATATCAGTTATTCAAATTTCTACATGGTATCAGAGCATATTGATCATCAGATCTATTATTCAAAAGTGATTGCATTTTATTTCTTCAGGCAGAGTCTGCAATCGGGCCAGGTAGCCTCCGGATTCATCCTTCTTTGAAGTTGAAAGGTCTGGTAAATTCCTATGCAGTCGATCTCTGATTTGGAAATAATTTGTTCTCACGAATTTTAGATCGAAAGTGGTGGAGTTTTGAGCTGGTGGAATTCGATTTCTTCCAAAGCAAGAGCGACCAAAGGAAGTTGGTGCTCAAGGATAAACTCAGGAAAATAAAGATGGAGAAGAATGACACTATTCCGGTATACTTGAAAAAGTTTTTCCACTGCAGGGATGAGCTTGGGAGTATAGGAGTTAGTGTGGATGAAGAAGGACAAGTCAAGAAGGTTGGGATTCGAGCAAGGAATCTCTAGAGACTTGAAGTAGATGGGATGTCTACAGAGCTTCCTACTGTTGGGAAGTGCATGAAAGACATGCAATTGATGCTTGAGAGGGAGCAAGTGTTGCATGCAGGCGAGAAAGACATGCAATTGATGCTTGAGAGGGAGCAAGTGTTGCATGCAGGCGAGAAAGACATGCAATTGAATCTTGAGAGGGAGCAAGTGTTGCATGCAGGTAATAGTGAACCTCGGGATGTGGAGCAACCACAAGAGGATCATGGAGTGGGAGAAACCACTTATGCAGAGAAATTTCGTGCCAGATGGGCAGAGGAAGTGTATGCAGCTATACCACCAGGTGAGAGGTGGGGCGACATGCATGAGTAATCCCAAGAGGATATTTCTGGGTAGGATTCATGAGATGGTGTGGATCTCATGAATTGAACCTGGCTACGAGGTGCCCACAGCGCAGCAGTAGAAGATCAGTTGGATTGATGCAGGTAGATCAAAGTGACATTGTCGGATACTGGAGCACAGATCAGAGTTGACAGCAAGTGCAAGAGTGCATGGGTGCAAGATTTCAATAGCGCAGTTGTTCCTAATGACATGTGCAGTAGCTAAGAAGAGGTCGAAGACTTTGATGATAGATGCATCAGACTGATTGAGTTGTTTGGAGCCTATTCAGTTTCGGAGATGTTGCATGCAAAGGGTGCATGGCGCATGCATGGAGTTGCATGGTGCATGCATGAGTTTGCATGGCGCATGCAAAGGGTGCATGGCGAATGCATGGAGTTGCATGTCGCATGCATGGAGTTGCATGTCGCATGCATGGAGTTGCATGGCGCTTGTGAAGGTTGCAAGGCGAATGCATGGAGTTGCATGTCGCATGCAAAGACAGTCCTTTCTTGTTGAGAGGGAGTGTTGAAGATTGCAACAAGAAACAATGAAGGAGGCATCCTGAAACATCATTCCTGATCCTAGTTGGAAAAGTGATCACCAAAACTAGGTGGGGGCCACACAGGTGATTTTTGTCGCAAAGTCTATTTTTAGACTATGTCTATTTTTAGACATATGGAGCATATTCTATAAGTTGTGGGATGCTATTTATGGATGGTTGGTCAAGTTGGAAAAATAGATGGATTTCTATTTTTAGACATATTGGGCAGAATCTATTTTTAGATTGCCAGTCTAAAAATAGATATGTCGAATATTATTAGCTCTTAATAATATTTGGATTATAAACTTTATCTTTTCCTCTTGGAGCACTTCAATTCGAGCTACAGATGTGGCACATGCAGCTGGCAGAAGGAAATTCGAATTTCCTATGATTTATTTGAGCTATTGCATGGTTGACTTAAGTTAGAACTCATGTGGTAGAGTTTGGTGGAGTTGATGAGACAGTTGATGGAGTTGTGTTCGGTTTAACTTAGTTGAACTAATTGTATTTAGTATAACTGATAAATAGACTAGTGATGAGTGGTGTGAATTAATTCACTAATTATTAACTCATAAATCAACTAAATAACACATCAGTTAACTTCACTGCATGGACAGTTTCAGTGGAGACCAGTGCAGAAATAGGTGAAAGAGTGGGTTAACTATCAGTTGTGACTATACTGTTTCTATTTGCAACACACAGATAGGTGGAGTAATCAATGAGGATTGTGCAATTCAATATAGGTGGTTTATCTATATAAAGAGACATCCCATAGCATTGAAACACGCAATTGAGGTTGGCTATCAAGTGGCCAAAGGTTGGAGCATGAGTTTTGCTAGATCTAGCTTGATAGTGTGTAGCAAGGGAAGTAGTGCATGAGAGCTTGCAAAGAGCTTTGTACTATGATTGTTACATTATCTCCATGACATATATAATATACAGATAGTTGGGGGTTTTCAGCTTTAAGCTTTCCCATGAAATATTGTGTTCATATGTGTGAATTTTTATGGTTTTAATGTGTGCATGCAATTGATTTTATTTCCGCATGTGATGATCAATGGTAGAAGAGATTCTGTATTATGCATGAAGATAAAATAGTGTGTGATCAGGAGAATATCGGTGGATAACATATCAGTTATTCAAATTTCTACAATACTTGATGACACAACAACATAGATCATCCATTACACATGAACAATGATTTTTCCTTAGTGCGACATCTTTATGACAAGTTATGACAAGTGTGACACTTAAGATACACTTTGCAACGACCATGACGACATGACTTGTGCTACAATGCTAAAAAAAATTGAAGTGAGTGTGACGGATGTTTACATGGTTAGAAAAACTCATTTACATAAAGATGACCTCTTGAAATCATCATAATAGGCTAATATACATGATACAACAACTAACATGTGAAAAGACAACAATTTTCCTAACTTGCAAAAGGGACCAAAACACTTCAAGAAAACACATGGAATGAGTCTCAAAGTTTTCAATGACAATGAACAAGACCAAGGAAGGCTCTGAAATTGATCGTAGGCCAAAATTTTGGAGGGTATTGTAGCAGTGACAACACTTGGTGACACACTGATAGATTTCCAGCTTCTCTACCTTGGTTACTTTTTCGTGGAGGGCCTTGGTTCTTCGGCAAGTATTGATTCATCGTGTGGATTACTTTGGTATCCACAATTACCCCGTGAATATACATGGTCTCTATCATACCTTCTCAGTTGGACACAATATAAAATTCAGCAATATCACAATGTTTCGAGTTGGGAAGGGTAGTGAAGTTCGCAAGCTTAAGAGTTTCAGATTATAATTTTTAATCTCTGGTGTTGCTCCACTACCAGCAGGCTTGGATAGTAACTTGGCGAAGTCACTACAAGAACACAAACATTGCTCTGCTACCAGTGAGCCTAGCCAGTACCCCGACAGAGTTGCTTGCTTCACCTCTTTGCACAGGAAGCCTTTCTCTTCTTTCTCATTTATTTATTTGTTTCATTTTTTATGATTGTGCATTGGCACTTATTCATTTTTGGGAGGAAGAGGGATCCCAACTTATTTGGAGCAGGAGAAGTTGTTCCTTTAGAGAAGTATATAGAGACCTTTGATTTAGGTTTGCTCATTTATATTTTTCTCCTTCTCCTCTTCTACTAACTGGATAAGCACGAAAAAACCAAAACATAAAGAACTGAATGTAGGCATAAGGTTTCTCGAATAGGCATGAGTTCATGCTTTAACCAAAACTCTCCTTAAGGATGGATCGTATTTTTTGTCAACCAAAAGATATAACCAACACAATGAAGGCGGACCGATTGTTTACCCAAATTTTTAAGTGTCACAAGAGTCTTTAGACATCGTGCACACACATGCTAATAATCCAAAACATGTTTATGCACAACACATATTCACATGACAAGAAAAAAACAACAACAACAAAAATTACTATGCACATAGTGTAGGGAATAGCACAAGATCATCATTCAAATTAGTGCTTTAATTCTTGGCCATTGATAAGGAGAGATTCAATCCTCCCATCAAGTAATTGAAGATGATAAGCGTGTTGGTTAATCTTTCCATGGATAGTGAATAGCCTAATCCATAATGATTGAAACTTGGTGTGTTTTCCTTTGTCCTCGTGGGCTTTATGTTGAAATTTGTAGCAAGAAAAGTGAAATTGGCATCCAGAAACAACATGACAGCACACACATTAGTGTGGGATCACGGGTCACACAGTGATGTGTCCTAGAGATACATTAGTGTGAAACCCAATTTATTAAATAAATTGGAAATGTGTCTAATTTAATTTTCCCTTAATTAAATTGGACAATAAATTGTAATATTATCTCATAAACACTTGTAATTGTTAATTGAGTGTGATAGACTCAGTTAGCTCATGAAATTTGAGTTGAGATTGGCTGATGAGGCATGTAGAGTGATTCTATTTGTTTTAGAGTCCAATTTGCGGTTAGTGTATTAGTTTAATGCATACGAAATCAGTTAACTCAATTAATTGAGTTAAAATCATTTTAACTAGTTGTAACTGTTTGTTGCACTAGTGAGAGGTCAAGTGAATTAAATTAGATTTAATTCACATGCAGTGATCTGTCAAGTGACTAATGATTTACTATTAATAGTTGCATGCATGTTAGTTTTGATGAAGACTTAGTTGAGACAGAGGTTAAAGGGAAGTTAAGTTCTGTCAGTTGTATTTTTAGCAAACTGCCCAAATGCAATTAAAACACCATAGAATTTCCATTCATTTTTGTGCAGTAAAGGAAGGATGAAATTCCTAAATAATAGGGATTGCATTCCTCATGAATTGCGTGAGAAATTAAAACTGAGCATAGGCCGAGAATTGGCTAAGTACTAGACCAATTTTGTCCAAATCAGTGTGATACAGTCAGGATAGTGCAGCAGACTCTTGTGAAAAGAGTGTATTGTATTGTTTCATGATTCCTTGGTTAATTATACAATAGAGATAAAGGGGTTTTGAGTAGCAAGCTTTCCCCGGGAAAAATATATGTGTTTTGGATTGATTTTCTTCTTTCTTTTACTTGGTGTGATTGTGCGAACGTGTTTATTTTCTGAAATTAGTTTGTAGAATGATTTAGTATCTTTCTCTAGTATATTGCATGATCATATTGAATCCATGAATCTATACATATTATTTGTATAATTTCTACATGGTATCAGAGTGCCAGAAATCACAATAATGGAGAAGAAATTGGGTTTGTGTTGAACAATATTCAAACTTGCAGATACTTTCGTTGGTGCGACAAGCGGATCAAGATAGCTTTCAATGGCTTAAGATTGGAATATGCACTCGATGGTAGTTCTAATTATATTGCATGTAAAGACAAAATGGAAGCAATTCTGGAGGAAAATGGGTTGAAATAATTCATTGATAATGATATTCCCAAGCCCACAGCAGCAGACGTTGCTCTTCATGATGCTTGGAAAAATAAGGTAGAAAAGGCGAGGAGGATCTTATTAGAGGGAGTTCGAGATCACATTGTCTCAAATCTCCATGGAAAGTTGACTACATATGCAATGTGGAAGGCCTTGACAGATCTGTTTTATACTAGCAGCGACCAAAGGAAGTTGGCATTGAAGGACAAGCTCAGGAAAATCAAGGAGGAGGGCGAGATGGTACCAACATACTTGGAAAAGTTCACTCAATGTCGAGATGAGCTTGGAAGTGTTGGTGTGACCATAGCAGATGATGACTTGGTGAGCCTAGCACTTCTAGGCCTTCCCAAGAGCTGGCATAGTTATCAAGTTTCTGTCAATGGGAGGGAGAAGTTACCAGATTGGGAGTGACTTTTGTCGAATTTGGTACAAGAAGAATTCAGGCGGAATACTAGGGATGGATCCTCATCCAAGACTAATGACGAGGAAGATTTACCTTGGCCAGTATGGCAAATAAGGCCAAGGGAAAGAAATCCCAAGGTGAAGCGGGCAAGAAATACTTGTCCAAGATCAGATGCTTTCACTGTCACGAGCATGGCACTATGCTACAAATTTTCCACAGAAGAAAAGTAAGAAGGAGTTGCAGTAGGTGAAGCATTGGCCTCACAGTTCGAGCTTGATTTTATTATCATTGCATGCATGGTGTTGTTCCTTGAGAAACAATTCCTTGCTGTGAACAGGAATCCGTGCTCAAGACATTAAAAATTATGTCACAAAACGTATGTTTGTCTCTGTTTATTAAAACCTTCAAATATTAATAATATATCTCACAAATATCAAATATTTATAAACTCTGCAATGCCATGTTCCCTTTATATTGAAGTGAGCGAAATGGAAGACGAAGAAAGAAAAGGATTTTAGTTTGTCATGTTGCTTAAAACAGAAACTGCCATAATAAAATCTTGAAGAAGTGAATAACAAATAAGCTAAAGTAAAGGAGCGCCCATTAAGGATAATTAACTCTTAGATACATAAATATCAAGAGACCTGCAGCTCTAATCACTCTACTTTATTCTCAAATATGAAAATGAAATGAAAACCAAGAAAAATCTTCAACACAAATGGATAATAGAAACTTGCAAAACTTTTTCATTCATTCAATATAGTTCAGTACAAAATTAGCCTTCAAGGTTCAAAACTCGGAACCTTCTTTCTTCCTTCAGATGTCTTTAAATACAATCTGAACCAAAATGGTTTTCAGCTATAAAACTGATTCTAACTAACTGTAACTGCTTAACTACTCTCTATAGTGGAGGTACATGCCTCGGAAACATTTTATTACATTTACATAACTTCACTTAAAACAAAATAAAAGATGATAACTCCTAATCTAAAGGAACTGATGTTCCTGGAATAGCAGTTGACTCAATGACTACTTGCGGCTGAACGGCTACTTGGGGCTGTTTGGCTGGAAATCCTTTTTCTGTGTCAATAGAAAATTTCTTTCATTCCTTCCAGAGTTTATCTTGAGTTATCGGAGCGTTCTTATAACGATGATATTCCAGTGTAAAGGCGACAACTTGACTGTGAGTGAGGTTACTTGTGAACAATGTCTTCACCATCCACAGCAGAAGGAAATGCCTTTGTAAGAAATTGAATATTGTTTCTCCCTTCAATATCTGTGTCTTCTCATGTCGGCCATCTGCTCTGCTTTTTGCAAATATCAATTGATCCTCATAAAATTTCTAGGACATAATCTCACCTCCCTCCCTCCAGCATGAGGGCAAACCTGTTCTCGTCAACTTATCAAACGAAATATCAAATTTCTTAACCATCTCTTTAATTCCCTATAACCGCTTCTCTGAGGCCTTTAGAAGGTCATTTTTAATGATCATTTTGTTTACCTCTTCAGCATAGAAGTACCTATCCAGTATCCCCATATCTTTCAACTCTTTATCTGTCTTGGCATTAATAAAATTTATGAATTTCTTGGCCCAATTTGATCTTTTGATAGCAGCCTGCTTCTCCGATAACAACTCCTTTTCATGCTCTGAAACAATGTTTTTCTCTCTGGCAATTATATTCATGGAATCGCATTTTTCCTGCATTTCAGAAATGATCTCGTTCCAGATGAGATCCTTAGCTTTAATAAGGGAAATATTTCCCTTCAATTTCTCCTTGAGTTCTTTGATTTCTTCCTCAGCTTTTTGTAGCTTCTGCTCGTTCTCATTTTACTTTCCTTCCCATCCTTGCATCAACTTAAGAATTGTGGCCAATTCAGACTGGGCCTGTTTACAATCTCTCTCCGCCATTTTTAATTCTGTGTTCAGCTGAACAACCTGGGCTTGAGGGTCGGCTCCACCTGCAGAAAAATCAAAAGTACAAGTATGGTTCTGGATTTGATTCTGTAAGGTTATAGCAGTCTGCTTTACCTTAGCAAGTTCCTCGTCCTTCTTCATCAACTGTTGTCGTAGTTCCTCTTTTTCCTTTTCAACCTCTGCTACTTCGGCTGCCAACGAGTGCTCTGCAGCTGGCAATTTCAACTTTTTCCTTAATGAAGATATTTCTGCTTCTGCACTCTTCATAAGTTTTTGAATTGCGCTTTTATCATTTGGATCAACCCCGATTTTCATTATGATTTTTTTCAGCTCTTCATTCTGAGTAGTTAACGCTCTTGCATTGGCTTTTTCCATCTTGCATTGTTTGACAACCTTAGCAAGCATATTTTCTATCTTGACTGCTGTAGCAGTGGTCTTGCTCAAATCATTGACAATCAACTGACCTGTCTGCATGTGGAGATTCATTTTGTCCCACAAGGGGATCTTTTTCATGTCCATGACTATATTCAACTCCTTAAAGCTGCTTGAAGGTCCAAGGGACATTCCTGTCGGATGCGACAGCGCCATCTTAAACTGATATTTCTCCAGATCCATTACAGTCAATAGTCTTGTTTGGTCAGCAGGTATATGGTGCTTTGCTTGTGTTTCTATATTGGCCTTTATTCTTTGGTTCTTTTCTTCAATCTGTGAGAACACTTGCTTCATGGAAGGAGCCTTTTCCAAATGAAGTTCTGGTCTACTAGGAGATGAAGGGCCACCTTGTTCTTCACTGACCTGGAGAGTAAAACCAGGTGAATTGGAAGAATGGTCTTCTGCTAATTTAGTCCTTTTCTCCTCTCGGGGTTCCTCCTCATCGATCTCAATAACATCATCTCTCCCTCTTTTGCTCATCTTTTCCAATATTGCAGGTGTTTGAATACTGATCCTTGATGAACTTGGCCCTCCTGGATTAGCCAATTTCTCTAAATCCGGTTTACTCACATGAGTAAAAGCAGCATACCCATTCTCGACCCTTTTTTGTGAAATAATCCCATGTGGTTCATAGGCCCATTTCTCTCCCAACAGCAACTGTGTTTCTTCCAATATTTTTGATACCTCCTCAAAAGCTTGCCTTGTGTTAACAACAAAAGGGCCTACACTCATAGGCAACTTGTACATTAATCCTTTCTTCATGGGCAGAAAATGAACTTGATCCACATTAAGACTTTCCCTTATAAATTCCAAGGCAAACAGTCTCATGGGAACAAAGGTTGGAAGCCTATAAGGCTCAATACTGACTCCATATAGCCTTATCTCAGAATAATCTTCAAAAACAAACCAGTCTCCAAATTTACAATTAGGTCCTAATTGTAAAAACTCCTAGGCCTTTGGCAGGAAGCATGGAGGTAGAGTTCCATTAAGAATTTTATAAGCAGTGGTCATGAAATGGTCCACAAATTCAAATAAACCGGCTTCGTTCTCTTCTCTTCTAACCATATCGGTCCAAAGAAAAACTGACTGTTTATTTTTATTACTATCCATTATATTCAAACCAACACTCATGAACTCTTCAACATTCTGATATAAAAACAAGTAGACTACCAATGAGGGAAATCTGAAATAACCTGTTAAAGGGAAGGCAATCAATTGAGAATTCACCACTTCCTGCCAAAAGGATGGGATATCTAGCACCACCCCTGGTTTCATCATAAGAGCGAACATCCCCAGGGTTGCCTTGTCAATTTCGCGATCATCATCTCTCCCCAAAATCTCCATAATACAGCTAAGAACTGGCCTGTATTGAACATTAAACGCCTCCAAACTGAACTTTCCCGTTTCAAATTGAGTCTTCTCTGGACTTGATACCAAAAACGACATGCAACGATAAAACTCTTCATTTGAAAGCTCCTCGAAATACTGAATCAACGAATCTTCAGAGAACTACAAAGGAGAATCATTTTCTGAAAAACATAATGCCTGACGCATTAATTGAGTTGAAACCTGCAGAATATTTTCCCCTTGGGAATTCATAACAAAACACTTGCCGGGGTACATAGACGAAACTAACCAAGAAATAAATTCGGGGAAGAAATGAGTTTTTGGAATACAAGCGGACAACACTCTCGAACTTTGCATAGCAGAAAACACAGGTGACTTGTCAGTGTTCAGGGTTACTTGATAATGCAAGAGAGGATGGTTTACGGATGACGCGGTATCATGAACATCTTTCTCGCTATCTAGGAGGGGACTGAGACTTGACAAACCAGACAATGATGTTCGCTTGGCCATGATTGACAGGAATTTGAAAACAATTCGCGAAATACTGAATAGCGCAAAGGTGGCGGGACGCGATTTAAACAGGGCAAACAGTCACAATTAAATCACAATAGGACGGAAAAACCCCATTTATAGACAACAGGAACCATAATAAATGCAAGGGTGATGTGGAAAGACAGCTAACAGTGAATGACAGCTTGCTTACCACCTCGACGGATGACGTAATGCAACCTCGATGGATGACGTAATGCGGGGGGTCTGTGAGTACAGCGGAGAATTCCTACCCATACCCCCCGTAATTATTCAGGACCGTCGATCATCAGATTTCTGAGATCTGACCGGTCAACTGCGGGGGGTCGGGATTTGATAACCGACGGGCTAATTAACCCCCCGCAATTGCATATCCAAATACTTCTTTTCATGATTGTGACTTCCGCTCCGGAAGCTGCTCGAGATTTAACCTTAATACATATATATATCAACCAAAGGTCGGCCTGTTCCATGTATAAAAATGAAAATGGAAATACATTACATTCCCCTCTTTTTTATGCTAAAGTATAAAAACTTCATACTATAGCATATTTTCGAATTCTTATATATATATATATATATATTTTTTTTTATTTTCTTTTCAAAATTTCAAAAATGAAATATAAAAAGGATATGTAGATACTGATCCACAACACATGGAAAGAAATGTAATGGGATTCATGTGGTATCTAGATAGCAGTGCCTCGTTCCATATGACGTGGAATAGAGATCTCTTCAGTGAATTGGAGGAGAAGGACCTCCAACATAGCTTATATTTTGGAGATGAAGAGAGGTATCGCACTATCGGCATAGATACAGTTAACTTTTAGAGGTAGAATGGCTCCCATCTCAGACTAGCAAATGTTTTGCATGTTCCAATCCAAAGGAATAATCTTGTCTCCGTAGTGGTATTGGAAGAACGTGGTTATGAAGTAATGTTTAGAAAATGAATTTTTTTCCTTAAACACACAATCACGGAACAAGTGAAGCAGATCGGTGTAAGATTCAAGAACTTGTATGCTCTCGATGTTGAGGATGCATGCAAGGCATTGAGGAGCAAAGCAGTGGTTAATGACTTTGTGGTTGAGAGGGAGAAATTATATCTCAACATGCAGCATCAGAAGCAGTCTCAGAAGTTTTTGGAGCAGCCATAATTGGAGAAGCAAAGAGGAGACCGAGTGGAAGAGTCCACTCAAGCAGAGACCTCTAGGAGGGGGAAATTTCGAGCCAGAATGGCAGAGGGAGTACATGTAGCTATACCTCCAGGTGTGAGGTGCGGAAATATGTAGAATTAATCCCAAGAAAAAAATTGGGCAGGGTGTTTCATGGATCAAACCTGGCTATGAGGAGCGCATAGTATAGCAGTAGCAGGAAGGATCGGTTAGATTAATGCAATCAGATGTCAGGAGGACAGACATCAGAGTGACAGGTGTCGGATATTGGAGCACTGGTTAGAGTTGGCAGCAGTGCAAAGTGCGTGGATGTAGATTTCAATAGCGCAGACAGTCTAGCAGTCATGTGCAGTAGGCACCAGCAGTCAGAAGACTCTGATGACAGATGCGTTATATTGATTCAATTTTTTGGAGGCTATTCAGTTTCAGAAGTGTTGCACACACGAGTTGCATGTGTGAAAAACACTAGAGAAGTGTTGCATGCAACATTTGCATGTGCGAACAACACTAGAGAAGTGTTGCATGAAAGAGTTGCATGTGCGCATGCAAGAACATTCCAAAGGTACCAGATCGGGACATATTGATTCCTTTCATGTTGCAAGGGAGTGTTAAAATTTGCAACAAGAAACAGTGAAATTGGCATCCAGAAATAACATGACAGCACACACACTAGTGTGGGATCACAGGTCACACAGTGATGGGTCCTAGCGATACATTAGTGTGCAAGCCAATTTATTAAATAAAATGGAAATGTGTCTACTTTAATTTTCCCTTAATTAAATTGGACAATAAATTGTAATATTATCTCATAAACATTTGTAATAGTTAACTGAGTGTGATAGATTCAGTTGGCTCATTAAATTTGAGTTAAGGGTGGTTGGTGAGGAATTTAGAGTGACTTTATTTGTTTTAGAGTCCAAATTGCAGTTAGTGTATTAGTTTAATGCATGAGAAATCAGTTAACTCAATTAATTGAGTTAAAATGAGTTTAACTAGTTGTAACTATTTGTTGCACTAGTGAGAGGTCAAGTAAATTAAATCAGATTTAATTCACATGCAGTGATCTTTCAAGTGACTAATGATTTACTATTAATATCTACATGCATGTCAGCTCTGATGAAGACCCAGTTGAGGCAGAGGTTAAAGGGAAGTTAACTATTAGTTGTATTTTTAGCAAACTGCCCAGATGCAGTTAAAACACCATAGGATTGCCTGTGATGTTTGTGTAGTAAAGGAAGGCTAGAATTCCTAAAGAATAGAGATTGCATTCCTCATGAATTTTGTGAGCAAGGAAGGTTTAGCAGAGGCTCAGAATTGGCTAAGTACTAGCCCAATTTTGTCCTGTTCAGTGTGAGATAGTCAAGATAGTGCAATAGACTCTTGTGATAAGAGTGCATTGAATTGTTTCATGATCCCTTGGTTCATTATACAATAGAGATAGAGGGGTTTTGAGAAGCAAGATTTCCCCAGGAAAAATATATGTGTTTTGGATTGATTTGCTTCTTTATTTTAATTAGTGTGATTGTGCGATCGTGTTTATTTTCCGCAATTAATTTGTAGAAGGATTAAGTATCTTGCTCTAGTATATTGCATGATCAGATATAATCCATGCATGTATACATATTATTTGTATAATTTCTACACTTTATCCCACCTCAAGACTAAGTCAACCACACCAAATTTTTTCTTCCCTGCACACGTCTTGTCGAACCACCTCTTGATACGGTTCTGATGAAGCGAAAACTTATCTTTTGCTTTCAACCCTTCTTCCTGTAACTTGTGAAGAGTGTCCATCTTATGCTGCACTAATAAGCATGGATTTTCTTGGGATTCTTGTGAAATTTGGAGAGCAAGAAAGTAGATGTTGAGAGGGAGGATAACTTCTTTTCCGTATACTAGGAAGTAAGGGGAGGTGTTCATAGAGGGCTTTGGCATGACTCGGCCAGCCCATAAAGCATTTACCAAAGTGGAGTGCCAGTTATTTTGTTCATAGAATATGGTATTTTTAACGATGCGGGTGAGGTTCTTATTTGTGGACTCAGCAAGACCATTCCCCTGCGGATAATACTAACTACCTGAATGTTTCAACACAATTCCATTTTCCAATGCAAAATCATAGAGTCTTAACGATGAAAAATATGTCGCATTGTCAAAAACAAGTAGGAATGTCGAACCTGGAAATGGTATTCTACTGAAGGAAATTAATGACTTCAAGATCATTCACATGTTTAAGTGAAACTTCTTTTGTCCACCATGTAAAGTAGTATGTGGCAGTGAGAATATAGCGGTGTTGCTTTGACAAATGTGGAAATATTTCTCCAATAACATCCAAGCCCCACTGTTGAAACGATTCTTCCACTGTGATAGGCTGCAATGGGGACTTCTTGTTCCTGTTGGCACACCTTTTACAGACTAGAAACTTGCGGGCATAAGAATGAGCATAAAATAATAATGTAGGCCATTATAAACTGGCTCACATGATTTTATGTGCAGATGTGTTTCTTGTGAAATGTCTCCCGATCAATTCGTAGTAGAGATGACACAATACCTTTTCTACATTGTGTGCTTCCAAACACCTAAGAAATAATCCATTATGGTGCTTTCTGAAAAGCACCCCATGCACCAACTGGTAAGATAATTATTTGAGCCTAAGTTCCCTCTTATGTCATGCGGATAAATGGGAGGGCACAGTGTCATGCTTGAGGTATCGGCGCACATATGCATACCAAGAGTACGTAATAACATTGGGAGGTGTTTGCTCTACATTATACATTTCAATTTCCTGCTCCCAACCATATGGATATTCTTCTTCCTTTGCATCCACTGCTTTTTTTGTTAGTCGACATAGACCATGGCCCTTGATTGTGTGAACTAGTTTTAACTCTAATCCATATTCCTATAAACCAGTCATCCAATTCACTCTTCTCTCACCCATCTCTTGTTGAAAAAACATTGATCTAACCGTTGGGTACAAAACAAAGATAATACAATGATTTTTCAAGAGATATGCCTGAAAGTGCTTCACCGCCTTGTATACTACATAATCTTGTTTATCAATGGTGGGATAATTGAGTTCAGTACCTTGAATACTAGCGCTCATAAATTATATTGGTCTCTCATTTTTCTGATCATCCTTTTGCATAAGCAAAACGGAGAGAGAAGTTTCAGAAGCAAAGGTGTACAGCATAAATTTTTTGTTGAAATATGGGTTGTATAGAGAAGGTGCTTATGTGATAGCTTGCTTGATATGGGAAAAAGTGTCATTTTCCCTTTCATCCCATCTGTAGGATGCATACTTCTTTACCATATCATGTATTGGCTTGACAATCTGAGCCTAATCGGAGATGAACTTATAGAGGAAGTTGTTTTTTCCTAGAAAGGACTGCATAGCTTTCTTGTTCACTAGGAAGGGAATTTGTGTAATTACTTTGATTTTATATGCATCTAATTTAATCCAACTTTTAGCAATGATGTGTCCCAAGAGATTACCCTTGGACACTGCAAAAATACTATTTTGGGATTAAGGGATATCCTGTACTTACGACATCCCTCTAAACTTTTCCTCAAATGGTGTATGTGGTCAAACCTCTTGTTAAAACACATCATGACATCATCGAGGTACACCACCATGCTTTTTCTAATAAATCCACGGAATGTGATGTCCATGGCGTGTTGAAATGTCACACTAGTGTTAATCAGCCCAAATGGAATTCTCTTGAATGTAAATGTACCTCAATTTGTGCAGAATGTTGTTTTGAGTCTGTCAAGCTCTGAGACTAAAACCTAGTTATATCCTGAATAGCTATCTAATAAAGAAAACATCTCTAACCTTGATAGTGTTTGCAGTATCTGTTCCACAGACAACGCAAGGTATTTATCTTTTTCTGAGGCACGGTTCAAGTTGTAGAAATAAAAACACAAGAGGATTTCCTTGTAATTCTTCATTATCGGGACCAACTTCAATATCCAAGTAGAATGTTGCACTTTATATATGATCCGATCTTCCAACAACTTCCTTAAATAATTTGAATGAGAGGCTCAAGCGTCGGGTGTATCTTTCGCATATTTTGATGGAACGGATTGGCCCCTTCTTTGATTTGGATCACATGCTGGATAATTCGTGTGTCATAAGTTTTGAGCTCATCATACGTCCACGTGAATACATCTCAGTACTGCTTGAACAAGTGTTTAAAATATTTCCGCTCTTGTGGTGTGCAGAAAGTACCAAGATTAACAAACTTCAGATTATTTTGTGTTCCCAAATTGATCTGATTGTGCTATAGCGTTGAGATATGGATCTTAGAATTGATTGGCCATCTGAAGCAGTTTTGGAAGTCATACACCTTTTCTAATGATACCACGCCTTTATTCATGAGTCTTCCTTTGCTTGTGCTAGTTTCATCTTGCAATTCCTTCTCGTACTCATCTTCATCGATAGTTGCATCTTTGAATACATCAGTGCTTGCCATAAAGTGCAGTATATGTTGGTCATCATTGAAAACACATAAATTAGTAATATTACCAAGGATGGATGCCTTATAAATAATTTCTACGAAAAAAATTGTTCCTAAGCGGTGATAACATAGCAACAGCATTTTCCATTTCATTCGCAGCTGCGTCGTGCATTCAAGGAACAAAAATAATGTTAAAATCTTGGAAATGCGAAATCAAATGCCATACCTCTTGTTTGTAACTTTTTAGATGAGATGACACACAGTGTATGGTATCACGTACCTGTCGCACAATAAAGTTTTAGTCACCTATTTCTTTGAGAATCACAATGTTGAGGTCGATTTCTCTTTATAAACCCAATATGAGTGCATCTTATTCTGTGGTGTTGTTCATGCACTCGAATTCCAAGTAGTTGGACATCATATTTTTTCTCTGTTGCAGGTATACTAAAACACAACTAGCTCCAGATCCCTCCTATGTTTTTCAACCATTAAAGTACAATGTCCACATATCATATGTAAAAGGACTATGTACTACACTAGTACTATTATTATTATTACTACTAACTTTACACACAGCATTTCTACTAGTTGGACTAGGAAGGAGATCCAACTGTGTATCTGGTGGGAGTGGGGATGGATGATATCAATAACACCCAAGTTCAGTTTCTAAAAAATAATTTCCAAAGATAAGATTTGCGAAAGCCATTGGCTCGTTCTTTCCATCCAAGGGAGAAATTGTGTGTTTCATATATCACTTTGACTTCAATTGGATTTGATTGTTTCTACCCTTGTGTGAAAGCCATAAATGTGACCATTCCATATAAAAATACCCTTGTTGTTAAAATTTGAAAGTTTTATGCAGAAATTTAAAATTTCTTTGCAGAAACTTGAAAGTTCTATGTAGAAAACTGAATGTACTTGCAGAAAATTGAATGTACTTTGCAGAAAAATAAATGGAACTAAATGTACTTTGCAAAAATCTTAATGTACTTTGTAGAAATCTGAATGTACTTTGCATAAAATTGAATGTACTTTGCAAAAAACTAAATGTACTTTGCAGAAAACTGGATGTGCTATGTTGTTAAAAATACTTAGAATGCAGATTTCTTCTTCTTAACTTTTTGGATCAGAAATTGTAGATAGAACATAAAATTAAGGATCATATGAAGATATCCAAGCACAAATATGAGACACTGAGAGTTAGGTCCAATGATCAGGGAAAAACCCACAAGGGGAAAACCCAAATGATTCTTCTTCTATTATATTTCTTCAATTGTTTAGCAGAGTACAAAGAGAGAGAGAGAGAGAGAGAATGAGAATGAGAATGAATAAAGTCACCAATGGTTGATAAAATTTCAGTTGAAGTGATCTTTCTCTTTTCTTGAATATCTCCTCCTTCTCTTGATTATATCTTGTCCTACACACTTGCTCCAACTCTTCCCTTGCTTTCACACTTCTCTTGCACACCATCAACTCTAGCTCTCATTCTTCAAAATGAACATGTTACTCTCAACTCTCACTTAATCTTGCTTAAAAATATGAAAAAGGAGAGGAGTTACAAAAATAATTCATTCCTTGAACCAATAATAGGATAATTGAATTTCATGAGGGAGGATTTACTTGACGAGAAGTGTAACTCATCCCAAGAATAGAGAGAGAGGTACACTTGTCTTGAGGAGTTACAATTCGAATTAGGGAGAGAGAGAGAGAGTCACACTTAGATATGAGATATTGGTGAGAGTTACAAATAGAATTTATTGAGGGAATTACAAGTGCATTTAATGAGGATTTTCACTTTTTTCATGCATTGAATTATTGAGGGAGAGTTACATTCTCTGAATTTTGGATTTACTATTTTATTCCAAGAGAGAGGTTAAATTTTCCAAGTAAGAGATTCTCAATTTAATTTACTTATTTCATGAGAGAATTAGTTTTTATTAATCCATTAAAGGTGAATGACTTTAGACTATTTTATAATTAATAGTATCATAATAATAATAATACTAGTAAGGATAAAAATATCAATTCTTGACTTATACAATCATGATTGATTTAATTTTAAAGTGGATTCCATATGTCAAGATCATCCTTGATCATTTAGACATGAATTTCCATTTTTGGAAAGTCATATTAGAATTGTTAGAAATGAAATGTTATTACAAGTGGTTCAATCATAACTGAAAGATATGATTTCTTCTAGGAGAAATTCATCCCTCAGCTGTCAAATTTTAACACACCCTCTTAGCTAGGGAGGAATTTCTTTCTACATTAAAGATCTTTCTTCCTCTTATCTCTTTCATTCATCTCAGTTCAACTCTGCTCTGTAAGAATCATCCACTTGACACAAATATGGAAAGGAATTAACCATCACATATCACATAGACAAGGATTATACTCAACCAATTTTCATCTCAAAAGATTAGGTTATAGAACATGGGCATCACATAGACAAGACTCAAACAAGTCACACAGATAAGAATCAAACACAACCAAGTGTCAATTCATGGAACACCTGCATCCTAAACAAGTCACACAGACAAGTCTCACTACACCTATTGGCCAGATAGGTTGCTCTTCCCATGTCCCATATTGTGGGTCAGATGCATATTGAGGCCTGCTCTTGTAGCACACACTACACAAGAGTTCACTCATCTTCAAGAGCTTTCCAGCATAATTCCCTAATCATGTGAGATATGATAGGGTGGAAAGGCAGCTCAGCGTTCTCGATCAGTTGTGCCCACTTCCCAAAAGGGTCACATCCAAAATTCCAAGCTGCTCTCTAAAAACCAAGAATTTCCCTTTTGTTAAAGGATGGTAAGAATGGAATCTATTTTATCATCAGTGGAGATGTGATTGAGCCTCACTGCTCCTCTTTGCACTATATACTGGATATAGTGATACTTGATCTCAATATGCTTAGACTTGTCATGAAACAGAGTATTTTTTGCAAGATGAATCCCACTCTTATTGTCACAATATATAATTGTTGTGTTTGGAACTTACTCAAATAGTTCTCAGCCAACTGCCTCACAACTAGCCATGCTAACAACAATGTACTCAGCTTCTGTTGTACTTAGTGAAACATACTTCTTCTTTCTACTCATCCAAGAGATCATGGCATATCCCAAGCTAAATCAACACCCAAAAGTGCTCTTTCTATAAGCAAAATTACTTGCCCAATTAGCATCAATATATCCATGAATTCTTACATTTTTAGCAGTATATTTCAATCCCAGATTTATAGTTCCATGCAAGTATCTAAGTACATGTTTTGAAAAAATTCAGTGGGCATGAAAGGGATCAATCATATGTTGACTTAAAGTGTTTACAGAAATGCATATATCAGGCCTAGTGTTTACAGGAAACATCAAAGCACCAATGAGTTGTTTATACTCTCTGGGATTTGCTAGACTAGGTCCTACAGCTTTGCCACATAATTTCTTAAAGTTCATTTCCATAGGAGTATGCATGGACTTACATTCTACCATAGAAAATATTTCAATAATCTTAACAACATATTTTCCTTGAGAAAGATAAATTTCACCAGGTCTTTCCCAGACCTCTAGACACAGAAAGTAATGCATCAAACCAAGGTATTGCATTTCAAATTTAGAAACTAACTCCCTCTTACACTAGAGGATAAGAGGTTCTCCTCCTATAAATAATAAAGCATCAACATACAATACCAAAATTAAAGGTATACCTTGGACTGTCTTGAAGTAGAGGTTTGGGTTTACACTGCTTCTTGTGAAACCAAGATTTATTAGGTAGTTATAAATTTGAGCATACTGAGCTCTTGGAACTTGCTTCAACCCATATAAGGCTTTCTTCAGTCTTCATAAATGAGTTTCCCTTTTATGATATTTAAATCCTTGTGGTTGTTCCACAAAATACCTCTTCCTTAAGGAAGTCATGCAAGAAAGCAGTTTTCATGTCCATTTGGTGAAGAGTCCATCCCTGGCTAACATCTAAGGCAACAACAAATTGAATAGTAGTATATCGAGCTACAGGTGAAAAATCTCATTAGAATATATTCCCTCTTTCTGAGAGAATCCTCTAGCTACAAATCTAGCCTTATATTTTTCAATACTACCATCTGCGCCATGTTTAATCTTAAACAACCATTTGGAAGTGACAACAAATTTACCTTGAGTTACAGGAAGCACTTCCGAGACATCATTTTGGATGATGGACTTGTATTCTTCAGTCATGGAATCTTTCCAAACTTGTTCTTTTGAAGCTTCTTTGAAGATGCATGGTTCTTCCTGAATGATGTTGCTCATGGAAGCAACGTACCCTTGAAACCGACTTGGTTTCTTACTTTCCCTGAACGTTCGTCGTGGGGAAGCATGTTGTTCAACATCTTGCAAGCTATCTTGTAGCCATAGTGGTATCTTTCTGGTAGGAGGATCATGTAGTGGAGGATCTAGCAGATCCATGGAACCCATTGGATTATCAGCAAGCTCATTCTCAGGTTCTAGTTCAGACTCAAATGTAGGCTCTTTTTCATTAACAGCTTGTCTTTCAACAATGGCAGGAGCAAAGATTCTCTTACTTCTCTAAGAGTTGCATCTTCATCAAATGTTATGTCTCTCATAAACTCAATAGTTATTTGACTAGGTACATAAATTCTATAAGATTTTGAATTATCACAATAACCAGCAGATATACCTTTCTTACCTGAAGCTTCAAGTTTGTTCCTTTTCTCTTTTGGCACAAGGAAGTACACAGGACAGTCAAAGATTCTCAAGTGACTCACCTCAGTCATTTTACCAGTAAGACTTCTTCAAGAGTTTTATTGTCTAAGGCTTGATAAGGAGTTTTTTTTTTCACATAAAAACTGGTATTTGCAACTTCTCCCCACATAAAATTTGATAGCTTTTGATCATGCAACATGGCTCTGACTGCTTTTATAATGGTTCTATTATTCCTTTCAACCACACAGTTTTTTTGTGGATTGTACGACAAAGTGGTTTCCTTATTTATTCCAGCATATCTACAAAGATCATTAAACTCATTGGAGGTGAACTCTTCCGATTTATCAAATCAAAAAGATTTGATCATCTTTCCCGTTTGATTTTCAATCAAAGCCTTGAAATATCTGAAAATGTCAAATGCTTCCCATTTCTTTTTTAAAAAGAATATCTATGTCTTGCGAGAAAAATCATCAAAAAAAATCATGATATACAAGTAGCCACCAAGAGCAGTAACAGGCATAGGTCCACATAAATTAGAATGTATGAGTTGAAGTACTTGACTAGATTTTGTTATGCTTGAAGGGAATGGTCCCTTTATATGCTTTCCACTTTCACATCCTGGGAAAACTCCTTCGTTATCCATTTTCATCTTAGGCATTCTAGAAACTATCTTCCTACATGAGGTAAGGCTTTGTAGTGTAGGTGAGAAAATATTATGTGCCATAGCTCACTGTGAAGATTGATATCATGGACTAATGCATGAATGGGTTTAACGTTGACTTAGTAAAGCCCTTCACATATTGATCCAAGAGTGAAGGCTTCTCTCATACTTGAGTTCAAAGGCCAAGTTATAAATTTTTCATTAATAAAAAAAACTTTAATTCATTTATCTTCTAGAGTATATATGGATACAATATTATTTTTCAAACCATGTACATACAAAACTTCTTACAGAAAAATATATTTTCCATCATCTAACTGA
This sequence comes from Pinus albicaulis, assembly GCA_034641835.2. Classification (NCBI taxonomy): domain Eukaryota; kingdom Viridiplantae; phylum Streptophyta; class Pinopsida; order Pinales; family Pinaceae; genus Pinus; species Pinus albicaulis. Next base: position 368,444,295 of record CM076584.1, on the reverse strand, counting down.
AATGAAACTAAACCATAACCTTTAACTTGGTGAGTAGAATTATCTCTAAGGATAACATTTAAATTAGTCTCCCTCCCAACTAGATTAGAGAGTGTATCTTTGTAACCAGTAAAATGTTTGTAAACACTACTATCAACTAACCAGTTATCAAATGAATCTACAGAAGAAGAAATAGAAAGAGCATAAATAAAAAAATATTCTGATTGAGTTTCCGCTCCATTATTTCTATATCCTGGATTTATTGTTTTCTTAGGATGCCCTTTTTTTATTTTCAGAAGAGTCTTTTCTATAATCAAATTTGTTTTTGAATGTAGGAGTTCTTATTCTTTCTTTACATCACAAGAAAAATGACCATGTTTTTGACAGTTACAGCATCTAACATTTGACATGTCTAGATTCACTTTATTTGATTTGAAAGAAGATTTATTTTTATTACCTTTATTTCTCTTGTCATAAACTGAAAATGCAGTAGGTTCTCCTTCTTCATGATGTGAAATTCTCTCTGGAGATCATTCTAGCATCCTCCTGGATACCCTTTCCCATGAGCTCATCAAATGTTGGAATAGTGTTGATGTTGTTGATGGCTGCGATAATAGTATCCCAAACATGAGAAAGACCTCCAAGCGCAATCAACACCATTTATTTGTCGGGTGCAACTTCACCAACTGTTGAGATTTGATTTATGATTTTAGTCATTCTCAGGAAGTATGCTCGAACTGTCTCTCCTCTATTCATCTTGATGTCCATCAATTGATTCTTCAAAGAAATAATCTGGCTCAAGTTGCTAATTTAAAAATGCTAATTAGTTTGTCCTACATTTCTTTAGCTTTCTTCAAAGCAGAAACATAAGTAATGAGATTATCACTAGGAGAATCAAGGATAATTTTTCTATCTTTGATTTCACCCTTTTGATATTTGGATTTGATAGCAGGACTTGAATTCTCTAGTGTATAAGTTATTATGTCTTCAACATAATCTAGAACTTTGTGTTCTTTAAGAGTGATATATACCCTTTCTTTCCATGGACCAAATTTTGAAGCATCATTAAGCTTCTCCTCTATCTTGAAGTAGGAAAAAATCATCTTAATCAGAAAATTTGGCAGCAAGTGTGGTCTCTTCAGGTGATCTCTGATCTCCTTGGACTTGTCTTCACCAAAGCTCTGATACCATACTAAAATCTAAAAGTTATATGCATAAATTTAAAAATTCTTTGCAGAAACTTGAAAGTTCTATGCAGAAAACTGAATGTACTTGCAGAAAATTGAATGTACTCTACAGAAAACTAAATGGAAATAAATGTACTTTGCAGAAATCTTAATGTACTTTGCAGAAAATTGAATGTACTGTGTATAAAATTGAATGTACTTTGAAAAAAATTGAATGTAATTTGTATAAAATTGAATGTACTATGTCGTTACAAATATTTAGAATGCACATTTCTTCTTCACAACTTTTCATATCAGTGACTGTAGATAGAACATAAACTTAAGGATCATATGAAGAAAACTAAGCACAAATATGAGATACTGAGAGTTAGGTCCAATGACTAGGGGAAAACCCACAAGGGGAAAACCAAAATGATTCTTCTTCTATTATATTTCTTCAATTGTTCAGCAGAGTACAAAGAGAGAGAGAATGAGAATGAATAAAGACACCAACGTTTGATCAACTTGCAGCTGAAGTGATTTTGCTATTTGCTTGAATATATCCTCCTTATCTTGATTATATCTTGTCCTACACACTTGCTCCAGCTCTTCCCTTGCTCTTACTCTTCACTTTCTCTCACACTTCTCTTGCACACACTCAACTCTAGATCGCCTTCTTCACAGTGAACATGTTAATCTCAACTATCACTTTCTCTTGCCTAAATAAATGAGAAATGAGAGGAGTTACAAAATTAATTCATTCCTTGAGCCAATAATAGGATAATTGAATTCCATGGGGGAGGAGTTACTTGAGAAGAAGTGTAACTCATCCCAAGAATAGAAAGAGAGGTACACTTGTCTTAAGGAGTTACAATTCGAATTAGGGAGAGAGAGAGAGAGAGAGAGTTACACTTAGATATGAGAGAATATTTGGTGAGAGTTACAAATCAAATTGAATGAGGGAGTTACAAGTGCATTTAATGAGGAGGAGTTGCACTTTTGTCATACATTGAATTAGTGAGGGAGAGATACATTCTATTAAGAGTGCAATTACTATTTTATTCCAAGAGAGAGGTTCAATTTTCCAACTAAGAGATTCTCAATTTAATTTACTTATTTCATGAGAGAATTTGTTTTTATTAATCCATTAAAGGTGAATGACTTTAGAATGTTTTATAAATAATAGTATCATAATAATAATAATACTAGTAAGGATAAAAATATTAATTCTTGACTTGTATAATCATGATTGATTTTATTTTAAAGTGGATTCCATATGTCAAGGTCATCTTTGATCATTTATACATGACTTTCTATTTTTGGAAAGTCACTTCCAAATTAAGATGTGACTTACTATTTTTGGAAAGTCATATTAGAATTGTTACAAATGAGATTTTATTATAGGTGGTGTTGAGTCTCAATTCTGCATCTTTTCCATACACTTTTCTATACCTTTTTCACTCACCTGAACCTCCCAAGTTGTCAATATCATTTGCAAAAGAGCATCTAACATGGTTTTTAATTATATTTTTGTGTTTTCTATTTGATTTAGATTTTGTTCATTCAGCTGCGGAATTTTGGCCACTTTCCGCAGCTACTGCAACTTTCTGCAGCTATTTTGTGAAACTCTATGTTACAGGTGTCCACAGGGAAAACGAGCCACATGGGCAAGTCGGGAATGATGTGGACATGGTTCGTGTCCTATTGGTTTGATCAAACTCATCTAAAGAAGCCGTGGTCAAAGGGGTCCACATGGAAGTCAACCATAGAGTCTTACGGTGACAGGACTCTGTTCCGTGTCACGTAAAGGTTCATATGGCCGTTTCTGAGCTTGCGGAGGACAAGTCGACATTTGTACATGGCTCCATAGTCGAATTCAAGCATCCACTTCTCATAGATTTATTTTCCAACACGGCCATGATCCTAGATCCGTGGATGTAATGGTCTACGTGTTCTACACCAGCATAAACTTTAGGAGACAGTTATATTTCTTTTGTTATATATAACGCGTTTGCATACGCATAGAGAGTTAGTCCCGATTAGTCTCTGTTAATTTTATTAATTCTGCTCTGTAATGTAATTATGCTGCCTTTGAGCCGTAATACTACCATACTGTTATGACTGCATTTTAATATAAGAAGACTCTGTTTTCTAACTTAATTCGTACTTGAAGTTCGTTGCCAAGGCTGGTGTAGAGGGCCCCTGCTCAGCTAAGGTTTTGTGCATTAGTGTATAGTTCTTATTTCATTTCTTTAAAGCTCATTGTGCCATAATCCATTCACATGTTTATACATTTCATTTTTTTTTCATTTCTGTTTATAAACTTTCCTGCTTTCCATTTCACTTCTGTCTTTCATGTTTTATGTTGTTAATCACTAATCAGTGTTCTTGTTTCAGGTTATAGATAGGCAGCCCGGGCATTTTCATAGCTTTTTGACTAATGACATGGAATTAACATTGTTCTGCTGCTAATTTGTTTTTCTTAGTTTCTGTTTCATTTCAGTATTGCTTTGTTTAACTCAGTTTTGCTTAATTGTTTCAATAGTTAAATTTAGATATATTAAACTGCTCATAGCATCTTCAGTTGCCTCCAAAAGCCACAGCTGGACTGATGGTGAGGGATTGTATTATGAAATGTGTAGTTTAGTATTAGTTTCCTTTCTGCAAAATTAGATATATTAAACTGCTCATAGCATCTTCGGTTGCCTCCGAAAGCCACAGCTGGACTGATGGTGAGGGATTGTATTATGAAATGTGTAGTTTAGTATTAGTTTTCCTTCTGCAAATTTAAATATATTAAATTGCTCATAACGTCTTCAGTTGCCTCCGAAAGCCACAGTTGGACTGATGGTGAGGGATTGTATTATGAAATGTGTAGTTTAGTATTAGTTTCCTTTCTGCAAGTTAGAAATGTTAAATTGTGCATGACATCTTCAGTTACCTCCGAAAGCCACAGCTGGACTGATAGTGAGGGATTGAATTATGAATGTATGGTTTGATATTAGTTTACTTTCTGCAAGTTAGATATCAGTTACTCAAGTTGTTTATGGTTACTTCCGAAAATCATAGCTGGACTAATGATGAAGGATCAGAAGATAAATTGATGTAATCTGATTTAGATGTACTTTGTTGCAATTTTGAATTTCTTTAAGCATAGTTTCTTTTTGTTTAGACAGCAGCAAGAATAGTTTAGTTTCATGCTCACTAGTTCACTGTTTTTGATTTATTAGACTTATAACATCTTTTCATTTCAGTAGTACATTTTCATTTCCTTTCAAGTTTTGTCATTGAAAATTTCAAATTCCTTTTTAAAGTTTCAAGTTGGTAAATCATTATAGGGGATATCATTTCCTTGAACAAATATAACCATACTTGTTTTCATTTTAGAATTTCCATTTCACCTTAGAAAACCAAAAACGACAAAAAGTTAAGAAATAGGTTATCTTGCACATATAGTGCGTTGCACTTCATCAGCTTACGAATCCTGGATTGACAAATTAAATGCAGCAATTTAGGATACACTAAATTGACCAAACATTTTGGCGCCGTTGCCGGGGAAGTGTAACTAGGTAGCCAATTTCTTAAAAAAAAACTCAAAATCATAAAAGAAGGGAAAACTTGATAACTTCTTGAAGTATGCTCTCCTCTTGCACCTAGTGTGATCTGGAGGATCAGAAAAGAGAGTTATTGGTTTAGTAATTTCTTAAGTATGCTCTCTTCTTGCACCTAGTGTGACCTGGAAGATTAGAAAGAGGATTATTATCCCAACTTTTAAAAAAATTAAAAAATATATATATAAATAAAAAATGACATGCATAGAGCAAGAGATTCTAGGGGAAGGTTTATAGCTAAAGCCAAGAGTTCGATTTTCACAACTCCATCTTCTTCAAGGCATAGACCAGATTCACCACCATCTACCCCTAGCCTTAAGATTTTTGGAAGTCAAGGAACAGCTAAATTAGAGGATTCTCCTATACCACCTACTCAATCCCATTTAGAAAACAAAGAGACTTTCTCTCATTCTCCCTTGGTAGAAAAACTAGAAGACTTTAAGGACTCTAAAGAAACTATCATGGCGGAGGAAGTAATAGATGGAGGTAGAGGTAGAGGTAGAAGAGGAGGAAACAATGGAGACAACAATGGTGAAGGAAACAATGGTAGAAATAGGGAAGGAGACAACTTGTTTGGATTCCCTATAGTTGATGAGGAAACTCATGCAACAATGAAAAATATCTCACCATCTGTCCTCCCTAACTTTTATGGATTGCGAAGTGAGGACCCTAAAACATTTCTGCTTGAGTTTGAAGTTGTGTGCCGAACCTATGACTATATGGAAGATTCTCAAAAACTCAAACTGTTTCCTTCAACTTTGAAAGGATCTGCTTTGAAATGGTTCATGGGATTAGCCACTCAATCTATTAGGACTTGGAATGATATGAAACAAAAATTTTGGATAGATACTTGGACTATTGTATGCCCACCAATCACAAGGATGAGGTATTCAAGATGATGCAAAAAGAAGATGAAAATTTGGAAGACTTACTTGAAATATTTCAATACAACTTGAAAAGAGCAAAGATGAGAAACTTAGATGATGAAACCTTAAAAGCCCTCATATTAAAAGCCATTAGAGATGAATGGATAGATATTTTAAACATGATGGGGAAAGGAGATATTTCTCAACTCCCACTTCGTGACATAACAGAACTATGTGTCCATCTCTCAAGAGGAAAATCTAAAACAGGAAAAGGGCCTAGGGATCCTTCTCTTATTAGGGCTAACAAATTTGCAACTGGATCAGTAAGTAGGGCAGAGATTGGTAATATGCTTGATGAGTTCAAAATTGATATCTTAGGGAGCCTTAGTGAACAACTAGACACCCTTAAAATCCAACACAAGCAGAAAGAAGAAACAGATGCTTTAGCCATCTTTTGTCCGAAATGTAGGAAGAAACATGCTTTAAGGGAATGTCCCTTGGATGCAAAAGTTGTAGAAACATGTATGATTTGCTCAGAGAATCATGAGATCAAGGATTGTCCTTCAATTCCTGGACTCAAAGCCGTTTTTCAAGAAGACCCAAATTCAGTAGAATCTCTCTGTTTTGTTGCAAGAAGACCTTGGCAGGGACAACAAACTCAAGGGTTTAACAACCCTATGAATTTCCAAACCCCACCAAATTGGAATCCTTGGCAACAACCTTGGCCCCAACATCAAAACTCATATCATCCATGGGTACAAGGGATGCAAAATCCTTATGGGAGATTTGCTCAATTTTATCAATATCCTCCATCTTTTCAAAATCAACAAGCTCCACAATTTCCAAACCCAAATCCACAACTTTCATTGCCATTTCCACAACAACAACCTTCTCAACAAAATACAAATCCTCAACTCATGCTCCCATACCAACAGAAGACAAATCAACTTCCAGCTCAGCCATTGCCAAATCCTAACAATAAGAATCCCCAAACTACTTATATGGTAGAAGGACAACAATTTCCTACCTATATGATTGTTCCTCTCAACGATGTACAACTCAGATCTGGTAGAGTTTTAGAAAAACCTTATATAGATATCCAAGAGCAAGATACCTCTGAGGAGGATTCTCTTCAAGTCAATAAGGGTTCTGAGGAAGAATCTCTTCAAAATTCAAACATTCAAAAAGAAAAAGAAAAGTTAACATCCACAACTCCTATATTTGAGCAACCCGCATCTTCATCTACACCTCCTTTTCCTGAAAGACTACAAATTGACAAGGGGGTGGAAAAACAAATCTTGTTGCCTAACTATGACTTTCTAGATGAATTGAAGAATGTTTGTATCAAGATTCCCTTGCTACAAGCCATTCGAGAAATTCCTATTCTAGCAAAACCATAAAGGAGTTGAGTTTCAAAAGACCAGGAAGGAAGCTAAAGGACACAAGAAGAATCCACCTGGTAGGAAAGATTGCAGACATTATGATGGGAAAAATTACCATGCAGAAGTATGTAGATCCAGGAAGTCCAATTTTCAAGACACATATAAATGGGATAGAAATTCCAAACACATTGATTGACTTAGGGGCTACTATCAACATTATGAGTAGACAGACTATGGAACAGCTAAAACTTCCTAACCTTCTTTTTACACCTACTTTACTACAACTTGCAGATCGATCAGTTATTAAACCAGATGGTGTATTAGAAGATATTTCAGTCTCCTTAGATTCTTGGGAATATCCAGTAGATTTTATGATTTTGACTCCCAAGAGTAATCTAGGAGGGCACCCACTTATCTTAGGAAGACCTTGGCTAGCCACAGCTAATGCTTTTATTAGTTGTAAATCTGGGGATATGTACATTTGTAATGGTAATTCGACAAATAAATTCAATTTGTATCCTCCAGCAAAAGAAATCACAAAAGTAGGAGATAATGAATGGGTTGATGATGAGGACACTATACAACCTGCCTTTACCATTTCTGAAATCAGTGAGGATAGTCAAATTCTGAACACATTAGAAAATTTTGAGATATCTTCAGAATATGACCCCACACAATTTCAGTTGGAATCTGACATAGAATATTTATCATCAAGAAAAATGTCTCTTTACTCTATGGAAGAGTTTGGTAGTTCTACTATTGAGATTTTTCCAGGAAAAACATTGAATATCAACAAACATATGGAAAAATCACAACAAGAAGAACTAACCAAAATCTTGCAAAAACATTCTACTGCATTTTCATGGGAGTATACTGACATGAAGGGTATTTATCCTAAGACTTGCATCCATCACATCTATATTGAGGAAAACAATAGACCAATCAGACAACCTCAAAGAAGGATGAATCCAAATCTTAGGGAGATAGTGAAAGAAGAGCTCCAAAAACTACTCAATGTAAACTTCATTTATCCAATTTCAGATAACCGATGGGTTTCTCCTTTGGTTATAGTACCTAAAAAGAATGGTCAATGGAGGGTATGCATTGATTACAGGGAATTGAACAAAGCAACTTTAAAGGATCACTTTCCTTTGCCTTTTATTGATCAGGTATTAGATACATTAGCAGGTAAAAAGTACTTTTCATTTTTGGATGGTTTTAGTGGCTATAATCAAATTCAGGTAGCACCCGAAGATCAAGATAAGACCACATTTACTTGTCCATGGGGAACTTTTGCCTACCGAGTGCTTCCTTTTGGGTTATGTAATGCACCAGCAACATTCCAAAGAGCAGTACTAGGAATTTTTTCTGATCTAATCTATGATTGTGTAGAGGTTTATATGGATGATTTTACAGTTTATGGTAATTCATTTGAAGAGGCATTAGAAAATTTGGAAAAAGTTCTTATAAGATGTAAAGAAACAAACCTTTCATTAAGCCATGAAAAATGCTTTATGATGTTTATTGAAGGGATTGTTTTAGGACATCATATTTCAGGAGATGGGATTAAGGTTGATAGATCAAAAGTTGAAGTCATTTCCAAGTTGCCTATTCCAAATTGTCAAAGAGATGTTAGAAGTTTTCTAGGATTTACTGGTTACTATAGAAGATTTATAGAAAACTTCACTAAAATAGCATCTCCACTCTCCAAATTGCTTACAAAAGACTGTGAATTTAAATGGGATCCTGATTGTCAATCAGCTTTTGAAACTTTGAAAACAAGAATATCTGAAGCACCTATCTTAAGAGGACCAAATTGGAAACTCCCTTTACATATTTCTACGGATGCTTCAGATACAGCTCTAGGAGCTGTGTTGGGTCAAAAAGATTAAGTTCCTTATGCCATTTATTACACCAGTAAAAATTTGACTTCCACAGAGTTGAACTATACTGTGACTGAAAAAAGAATTTTTAGCTATTTTTCATGCAATTAATAAGTTTAGACATTACATAACAGGATATGAAACTTTTATTCATACTGACCATTCTGCAATTAGATATTTGATGAACAAACCTGTTACTAATGGCAGAGTGACAAGATGGCTTTTACTTTTGCAAGAATTCAATATTACTGTGTTGGATAGACCAGGAAAACAAAATACAATAGCTGATTTCTTGTCTAGGATTCTGAATACTAAAGAGGATTCTCCTGTAGAGGATAAGTTTCCTGATGAATAATTATTTGCAGTAACTATTAAGACACCTTGGTATGCAGATATTGCTAACTATTTGGTTACAGGGAAACTACCTTCACATTTATTTCCAAGTGAAAAACGAAAAATTATTCAGGAGAGTTCAAAATATTCATGGATTTCTAACGAATTGTTTAAAACAGGGCCAGATCTTGTGATCAGAAGATGTGTCAGGGAAGATGAAATGCCCGATATTCTTAAGGCATGTCATGATGAACCATGCAGCGGACACTTTACAGACAAAAGGACGGCCTATAAAATCCTCTCTTTAGGATATTATTGGCCTTCCCTCTTCAAAGATGCAAAACAATATGTCAAAAGGTGTGACAGCTGCCAAAGAGTAGGGAAACCTACCCTTTCAAATGAAATGACATTACAACCACAGGTACTCATTGAACCCTTTGAAAAATGGGCTTTAGATTTCATTGGACCTATTAATCCACCATCTAAGCAGAAGAAGTATATATTGGTTTGTACTGATTATGTTACTAAATGGGTAGAAGCCAAAGCATTAGTATCTGCTACTGAAAATTCATTTATTCATTTTCTTTATGAGGATATTTTTACTCGCTTTGGTGTTCCAAGAGAAATTGTGACAGATCAGGGGAGCCAATTCACATCCAATTTGGTGGAGAAGTTGATGAAAGAATTCAAAATCAAGCACAGAAGATCTACTCCTTACCATCCGCAAGCAAATGGTCAAGTGGAGTCCACAAACAAAGTTCTTGAAAGTATCATCACCAAAACTTTTCATCTACATAGAAGAGATTGGGCAGAAAGGCTTCCTGAAGCCTTGTGGGCCTACAGAACTACATGGAGAAATACAACAGGACATTCTCCCTATGAACTTGTTTATGGGAAAGAAGTCTTGCTTCCCATTGAGTTCCAATTCAAGACCTTCAAGATAGCAGTTCAGTTGGGGTTGGACTTATCAGAAGCCCAAAAGCATAGAATGGAGCAGTTGAATGAGCTAGATGAGATCAGACAAGAAGCAATTTTAAGAACTGATCTAGTTCAATATCAAAGAACTAAATGGCATGACAAGTACATCAAAGAGAAGAAGTTTCAAGAAGGAGATTGGGCATTGTTATTTCATTCCAAGTTTAAAGATTTTCAAGGAAAATTTTAGACTCATTGGCTTGGGCCATATGAGATTTACAAGGTCTTTAGCAATGGAGCGGTAAGAATCAAGACCATTGATGAGTTTCAAACTCCTCTTATTATGAATGGCCATAGATTGAAAGTTTATCATAAGCCACTCTCAAAAGAGGATTTTGTCAAAATGTTTCAAGAAAGTTCTGCAATCAGGCTGGTACAGAAGAATTCTTCTTCTCCACTAGCCTAGCTTTTGTTCTTTTCAGTTTAAAAAAAAAAAAAAAATTGTATAAGCCTGAAAACCAATCACTGATTGGCAGTCTTATACAGAAAATATAGGGTGAAAAATCAGGAACACCTGACACTCTATATTTTCCAAAAAAAAAAATCTCTCTTTCATTTCACAAGTTTTGTGATCATTCACTCCATTCCATTCCACTTCATTCCATTTCATTTCACTTCATTTCACTCCACTCCACTTCATTTCATCCATTTCATTAATAAAAATCTTTTTCATGACCATTTCCATCTGGTCATTTGTCATATGTTCATTTCCATTCATCCAAGTAATAGTTGTGTCAGTTTCCGCAGTTGATTCCAGTTTCCGCAGCCAGAAGCAGATTCCGCAGCTACTACTCTGTTTTCAAAAAGAATGTACAGTCGGATGTTATTTCCATAATCATGAAATAAAATGCAGGTGAGAGGATCAAAAATGAAGACATGGAGCATTCAAGACACCAATGAAGAGCAATTAGTTGAAGACCAAAGGAAAAGGCAAAGATTCCAAAGGTATGAATAAAATTTATTTCAAATAGCATTGAAAAACACATTTTTATATAGTTCTGAACCATGAGCTCTATCCATTATGTGCAATGATTATATTGACAATTCCGTAACCTTTCACAATCTCCATATTATCCTCTCGCATTCATCCCCAAACGGTTCCATCATTAAACCCCCGATTTTCACTCATGATACAATATTCCACCGGTGACAATGAGACGTATTTGATTTGACCAAGGACTCTTACAGCCGCATAGATCCATAATCATTGATTGAAACGTGTTCACATTTATTTCGCAGCCACCAAATTTCAAAACGCTGCTGAATGTGTTATACTCTGTCAATTGCACAGTCGTATCTCTGTTATGCTCACGAAACCCTTTTCTATTCTGTCTCACTCCATTCCGTTGATTGTGCTCATTTCCACTCTCGGATATCTACCCACAGTCTCACTCCATTTCGTTCATTGTGCTCATTCCCATTCTATAATATATTCCCACAGTCATTGAGCTCGTTTCTGTGCATTCAGCCGTTCTATTTCCATTTGAATCCTCCACATAGGAAAGTCTTTGAAGAGAAAAAAGAGAAATGGGTAAATTGCTAAGAGCAGAACCGGAAGGACCGAAGTTCATGGAGGGATATCCGCAAGTAAGGGAGATATTGAAGAAAGCAAAATGGCTGTGTTTTATCCAGAAGTTCAGAGGTTATCACAAAGAAGTTACAAAAGCATTTGCAAGGTCGTTTAATGGCTTGGAAGCAGAAATTGGAGACCTTAAGTTTGCGGTCAATGAAGCATCTATAGCAATAGCCACGGAACTTCTTCAGGAGGGTGAGCGTTGGTTTAAGAATAAAAGTATCAGTGATGAAGCATGGAGAACAATCTTACGAAACCAAGGTATGGACATAACTATTTTTAAAAGAGGAATTCCTATGCATGCATTGAAAGAGGAATGGGCTACTTTGTTGCTAGTTGTTCAGAAATTCATTACATGTGAAGGCCGTTTTGGGTCCATGTACATGTACCATACCAGGTTACTGATGAATTTTCTAGATAATCAAGCTCTCAATCTCCCATATTTTCTGTTAAATAGCTTGAAGAAAATGTCCGTGACTGTTCAGAAACATTTAGGAGATGTAGAACCTCATCTATATCACCACGGCCTTATAAAAATTTTGATTGAAAAGGAGTTAAAGGAAAAGAAAGACACATGGGAACAATTTCTGGTCAGAAATTTCTTTGAGGAACCTCAGGAAATTCCTGAAGGTAGCACAACAAGAAGAAGTAGGAGAAAAAGAACAATTGATGAAATCCAAAATACTCCTACTACTGCAATTGAAATAACTGATAGGGAAGAAAGACTGTCAAAGAGGAAGAAGAAAGAAATCAAGGGTAAGAAGCCAATAACACCAAAAGAAAGAAAAACTATTGAGGCTATACATAAAACTCCTTCTGAAGAAGAAGAAGATAATCAAGTGTTATCTGAAAGACTAGTTTATCTTCAAAAACAGTCCTCTATGGCCAAGAAGACAGAGAAAGGAAAACAAAAACAAAAGGATAGTGCACCATAGCGTGTGAGAAGAAGCAGCAGACTTAAGGGGAAATTGAGGAAAACGCAAATGAAGGGTCCTCATTTCATTGATTTGGGAGAGGAAACATCTGAACAGTCCCCAGCTGACCATAGTCCATCTCAGTCAGTTAGTGAACCTGGTTCATTTCATTCCCAATCAGACATTGAACATACTCCATCCCATTCTCAGAAAGATATTGATGTGAGCCCTCCTCAGCCAGATTATTCTCCTTCACGACATTTTGGGGACAGCCCAATAAAAATGACACCTGAAATAGACCCCAAGCAGTAGGAAGTATATGACTATATAGAATCTTTGGAAAAGGCAGCTACAGGTCCCAGTACTTCGTCTATCCAGCCTCATACAGTACAGGATGATTTATTCCAATCACTAAAACAGGAAATTTTTGAGTTAGAGCTTTTCAATAAACATATCAAAAATGAAAATGAGACATTGAAGGAACAAGGAAAACTGGACAAAATCATCCATGATAATACTATGCTACATCTGGGAATATGGCAAAAGAAGAACAAGAAATTGAAAATAAAATGCCAGAAGTTGAGCAGAGCACTGGTTAATATCAAATTTAGGTGCTTAATGAAGAAACCCAGAATGTTAGCAGCACCAAGGAAGAGGAGGAGAGGATTGGATGTGCTGGCTGAAGTGTCAAGGCACATGAACTAAGGAAGGAATATTAAAATTTTGGTTGCATGAGGACATGCAACACCTTCACAGTGGAGGTATGTTGAGTCTCAATTCTGCATCTTTTCCATACACTTTTCTATACCTTTTTCACTCACTTGAACCTCCCAAGTTGTCAATATCATTTGCAAAAGAGCATCTAACATGGTTTTTAATTATATTTTTGTGTTTGCTATTTGATTTAGATTTTGTTCATTCAGCTACGGATTCTTGCCACTTTCCGCAGCTACTGCAAATTTCCGCAGCTATTTTGTGAAACTCTATGTTACAGGTGTCTACAGGGAAAACGAGCCACATGGGCAAGTTATGAATGATGTGGACATGGTTCGTGTCCTATTGGTTCGAGCAAACTCATCTAAAGAAGCCGCGGTCAAAGGCGTCCACATGGAAGTCAACCATAGAGTCTTACGGTGACAGGACTCTGTTCCGTGTCACGTAAAGGTTCATATGGCCGTTTCTGAGCTTGTGGAGGACAAGTCGACATCTATACATGGCTCCATAGTCGAATTCAAGCATCCACTTCTCATAGATTTATTTTCCAACACGGCCATGATCCTAGATCCATGGACGTAATGGTCTACGTGTTCTACACCAGCATAAACTTTAGGAGACAGTTATATTTCTTTTGTTATATATAACGCGTTTGCATACACATATAGAGTTAGTCCCGATTAGTCTCTGTTAATTTTATTAAGTCTGCTCTGTAATGTAATTACGCTGCCTTTGAGCCGTAATACTACCATACTATTATGACTGCATTTTTAATATAAGAAGACTCTGTTTTCCAACTTAATTCGTACTTGAAGATCGTTGCCAAGGCTGGTGTAGAGGGCCCTTGCTCAGCTAAGGTTTTGTGCATTAGTGTATAGTTCTTATTTCATTTCTTTAAAGCTCATTGTGCCATAATCCATTCACATGTTTATACATTTCATTTTTTTTTTCATTTCTGTTTATAAACTTTCCTGCTTTCCATTTCACTTCTGTCTTTCATGTTTTATGTTGTTAATCACTGATCAGTGTTCTTGTTTCAGGTTATAGATAGGCAGCCCGGGCATTTTCATAGCTTTTTGACTAATGACATGGAATTAAAATTGTTCTGCTGCTAATGTGTTTTTCTTAGTTTCTGTTTCATTTCAGTATTGCTTTGTTTAACTCAGTTTTGCTTAATTGTTTCAGTAGTTAAATTTAGATATATTAAACTGCTCATAGCATCTTCAGTTGCCTCCGAAAGCCATAGCTGGACTGATGGTGAGGGATTGTATTATGAAATGTGTAGTTTAGTATTAGTTTCCTTTCTACAAAATTAGATATATTAAACTGCTCATAGCATCTTCAATTGCCTCCGAAAGCCACAGCTGGACTGATGGTGAGGGATTGTATTATGAAATGTGTAGTTTAGTATTAGTTTTCCTTCTACAAATTTAAATATATTAAACTGCTCATAACGTCTTCAGTTGCCTCCGAAAGCCACAGCTGGACTGATGGTGAGGGATTGTATTATGAAGTGTGTAGTTTAGTATTAGTTTCCTTTCTGCAAATTAGAAATGTTAAATTGTGCATGACATCTTCAGTTACCTCCGAAAGCCACAGCTGGACTGATGGTGAGGGATTGAATTATGAATGTATGGTTTGATATTAGTTTACTTTCTACAAGTTAGATATCGGTTACTCAAGTTTTTTATGGTTACTTCCGAAAATCATAGCTGGACTAATGATGAAGGATCAGAAGATAAATTGATGTAATCTGATTTAGATTTACTTTGTTGCAATTTTGAATTTCTTTAAGCATAGTTTCTTTTTGTTTAGACAACAACAAGAATAGTTTAGTTTCATGCTCACTAGTTCACTGTTTTTGATTTATTAGACTTACAGCATCTTTTCATTTCAGCAGTACATTTTCATTTCCTTTCAAGTTTTGTCATTGAAATTTTCAAATTCCTTTTTAAGTTTCAAGTTGGTAAATCATTATAGGGGATATCATTTCCTTGAACAAATATAACCATACTTGTTTTCATTTTAGAATTTCCATTTCACCTTAGAAAACCAAAAACGACAAAAAGTTAAGAAATAGGTTATCTTGCACATATATTGCGTCGCACTTCATCAGCTTACGAATCTCGGATTGAAAAATTAAATGCAGCAATTTAGGATACACTAAATTGACCAAACAGGTGGTTCAACCATAACTGAAAGATATGATTTCTTCTAGTAGAAATTCATCCCTGAGTTGTCAAATTTTAATACTTGCATCTTGTTGGACCAATCTCTGCTTAACAATACCCAATATGCTTCCGGAATGTCCATAATTACTATGTTTATACTTTGGTGAACTTGTTCATCAGATGATAAACGGATAAGCACATTCTTGAGTTCACCAATCGCATGAACAAGAGTCTTATCCAGCTAAATAATTTATGCATATGTTTTATCCAATTTTTCATTGATTTTATTTGCAACAGATAGTGGTATTACGTTTACCGATGCACCAGAATCAACTAAGAAATTGTGTACATTGTAATTGAAAATTTCAAAAGTTAACAAAAATGGAGGGCATAGTGTATTTGAATCAATTGTTAAAGCGCTAAGTATGGATCCGAGGGAACCAAAGGACATACCAGATCCCTTGTGTGAAGAAGCATCGTGACCTTAGGTTGATTGTCTAAGTGTGCATAGGAGCATGTCCTGCTAACTCACAATATTTGTTAGTTTGGACATTTAGATATTTGTGTGAGCCTTCTTCATCTCTTACATTGTGTTGTAATCCAAAGCAAGAGAGATTGACGAAGTTTCTAGGGTGTAACTTAGTTTGTGACTTCTAAATTGATGGTATTGTTCTTAGTGCTTGCAGAATTACTTTTCGTTGTGACAGCATTCCCAGAATTTATTTGAATGTTTTGTGTTGAGTTGACGAAGTGGCTGGTCTTTCTTAACAAATGTTCTCTTAATTTCTACTTCATTGAATCTTCTTCAATTGTTGGCCCTTAGCTTCTCAAGCTATACCAATTATTATGCTTCCGAGCCGAGCCATCACTCGGAGGTTGTTTCTTGGCAAATCTCTTTTTAGGTGCAAGTACGCAACTGAATTTGTTCACTGAGTCCCATGTTACGAGTTTCCTTGGAAGCAACAATTTCTTCCTTTTCTTCCGCAGGCTCAGTCTACTCATCGGAAAGTACTATATCAATGAAGTGTGTAGCTAGACTATTCATGTTGTGTTTCCATTGTAGACATGTTTTTTCTTAATGATATTCTTGATGAAATGAAAAATATTGATGGATGACCATACTCTTAATATTCAGCACAACGTTCGAGCTTTGTGCAGACTTGGCCAGTTGGTTACTGATGTTGTCGAAATTGGAAATCATTCTGAAAAGGTTGAACTTAGGAGGTGTTGTAACTTTAGGATAAAATATCTGCATGAGTGGAGGTTAGTGCCTAAGCCATCTATTCAAAAGATAACATAATTTATTACGTTGTCCCATTTTAATTATTCAGACGTATTTCTACAAGTAAAGTGAAAGAGAATATTTTTTGGAAAATTCACCTTTTCAAAGTGGCCTCATTGAAAATGAATATGATTTTTAAAGGTAGAAGTATAGTGGTGAAGAAGATGATTAAAGCCAGAAACCATTAGGTTGCTTCAAATGCAAAATCTCTTGCTTCAAACTTTAGTAGAAATATGGAAGACAGAGAATTTATTCTAAATTATGAACTTTTGGACATTGTGAAATAGAGCTAGTACCAGGAGCAGATAAGGTAGGACTAGGAGTTATTGGAGACTTTTCTCTGCAAACCCTTCAAGACACTAACTTTTTAGGATCAGAAATAACATGAGCCTTTTTTTTGAGGTATCAAACCTCATGTGAGGCCTACTAGGAGCCAGGACTGTTGTTTTTTTTTTGGTGAGAAACCTCAGCCTAAACACTTTATTTTCTCAACATGCAAATAAATGTTTTGAAATAAAAAACTAGGGAAAAATAAATTTTTTGCTACATTCCCTGGCAACGACGCCAAAATATGTTGTAACTTTAGGAGACAACCTCTGGCTGAGTGAAGGTCAATGCCTAAGCCATCTATTCAAAAGATAACAGAGTTTATTTTTTTGTCCCATTTTAATGATTCAAAAGTATTTCTACAGGTAATGTGAAAGAAAATATTCTTGGGAAAATTCACATTTTCAAAGTGGCCTCATTGACAATGAATATGATTTTTTAAAGGTAGAAGTATAGTGGTGAAAAACATGATGAAAGCCAAAAACGAGAGGTTGCTTCAAATGCAAAATCTCTTGCCTAAAACTTTAATAGAAATATGGAAGACAGAGAAATTGAAAACACATAAAGAGGAGCGCACATTAACATTATTTAATTGCATTCATAGGCACCATGATATTAGTTAACGGTTGCATTAAAAACCAGCATCTTCATTAATCTTTTCCATGGAAGATAAACATAAAATTATTTACAAAGAAATAACACATACAATACTCAGAGATCAGTTTGGAATCACCTTGAAAATAACTTTATTAAAACTCCAAGAAGATAAAAAATCATTGCACAGAAAAATCTTTCCTTCTAAAAGTCAAAATGTTGGAACCATTCCTCGTTCCTCCACGTCTCTTTTATATTTTCATTACAAAATAACAGTTGAGGAAATTGTTAACTGTCAAAACTACATAACTACTTCGAACTGCTCTTTCCTATTCATTCCTATGAGGAAATTTCTTCAAAATAAAACTTAAAATACATGATAACATAATTTTACAAAAGTGAATATATGTGAATTCCACGAAAATGACAGGTGGACTCACTTCATTGAGTGATTTGAGACTGTTGTGTTGGCTCGCTTGTAGAAGGCCCTGCTTTTGTTGTTGTTGTTGTTGTAGGGGCCATCCAATCTCTGCATTTCTTCCAAACTGACAAATCTGAGCTTGGATATTTCAAAAATATGGTGTGAGCCACTCTGAAATTTGTAATTCTGCTATTATTGGGCTCATCAGTGAAAAGGGCTTTGATCAATCATAACAACTGAAAATATTTGTGTAGATAATTCACAATTGTTTCTCCTTTCAGCGTTGTTGTCTTCTCATGAGAAGTGCCAATTTTACTCCTAACTTCCACCAACATAGTTTCATATGTCTCCCAGAGAACCAGGTTTCCTTGTTGATCCTGCCATGAGGGTAATCTTTCCATTTTTATCTTATCAAAGTTGGTGTTAAACTTAAAAACAACTTCCTTTATTTCTCCAATTTTTTTCTCAGTGTTGTTTCTGTACAAATTATTGAGTACGATTTTATTAATTTCAAGCACCAATTATGTTATGTCTTCTATTTTAATTTCCCTTAATTCCTGGCAGACATTCAATTAAGGAAGTCAATTATTTTCTTTGAAAATTGTGCTCGTTGCATAATCTTCTGCTTGCTAGCAGAAATTATGCACTCTAAATCTCTAATCATTGTTTTCTCCTTTGCAACAATTAGCATAAAATCCAAAATATTTTCCATTGAATGAATTATATATTTCCAAATGATTTCCCTGGTCTGAATCATAGACATATTACCTTTCACCTTTTCCTTTAGATCCTTGATCTCATTGCAAGAAGTCATGTAATCATTGTGATATTTTGATGCAGTCTCTTTAGTCATCGTCAGTTCTTTTTCCTTTGATTTCAAGAATTTTTTTGTATCATCCAAGTTTCTATGTATACTTTTCATCTCATCTTCATAAATCTTTAGTTATGTCATCACTCTAGTCAATTTATCAGTTGGGTATTCAAATTTAGGTTGTACTAGAATAGTACATACATGTGTATCAATATTCTGTTGTAAACTGGAATTCATTTCTTTCAGGGTAGTTATTTCATTGTTCCTCTAAAAAAGCTCATTTGTTAAGATTTCCTTCTCTTTCTCCACTTGAGCTACTTCTAGATCCATCACATGTTCAATAGAAGGCAACTGTTGGGCCACTAGTTTGTCATTATTATTATCACTTTTTAACACCTATTTCATTCATTTCTACCATTCTTTATCACATCATTTATTATGATTTATCATATAATTCCATTTTATAATTATTTATGCTCTTATGGATAAATATTATTTTTTCTCCTTTATTTTTAATAAATTGATGATTGCATGATTTTAATAAGTTGGAATATTTTAATGTGTTGTAACGTCATTCACCATTTTAGCCTCCAAGATATTTTCCAGATTGCAGATTTGATCTCCATCTCATCATTAAATATTCCAACTTAGAATTTCGTTGGAATAAGAAGTGACAGTTTTGTATTAGACGTTGTGGGAAAATGGAGAAGAATCTAGAAAATATGAAACATGGGTTTTGTCCAGAACAGACCGGATTAACTTTTTTCAAAGATCAGTTTGCCCAAATTTGGTTCTTATTAAGAGAAATGGAAGGTTATATGAAGACAATTTTCCCAGATTCGTTGTTGCGACCGTTTTCCAAATTATCTCAGTTGCAATACCAAATTCGACTCGTTCCTATTGAATGATTGATGGAAAGATATTTCAGATATGATCTTGCTGAACAATTGGTTATGAAAAATCCAATTTTGTTATGGGAATCATTTTGTAATCATCTCTGTTGTAACTTCTCTCTGCTCTATGTGTATTTAAATGAAAAAACAGAGATCAAAGGGAGAATTATGAAAGGGAATAGAGAATTATTTATGAGAATAATTATGGACAGAACGTAGCTCTGAAAAGATATAATTATATTGTAATGTTGCTCAAGTTCGATGATTAATATCTAATTGAAGTTGTTGTTCTCTCGCATTATCTGAAGTATCTTAGCAGTGCTCTCTAGCAGCTAAGGGCTCGACCTCTAATGGAGTTAAATGTTTCTTTGTATTATGCTTCTGATGTTTCGAGCATTTAATTGGTTTGATAATTTCATGTTTCTGTGAATCTATTTTATTCTGTTGTTTATTATTTCCTGTTATTGGAATAATATATATTCTACTTATAATTTGTATTGCTATCATTTGATCACAGCGTGAGTTATCTAGACTGCGCATTGCATTGATTTAATCATCTGTAAGAGTTTGGTTATTGTTATTGAACTCTCAGATTGATATCATTTCCATTTGGATTGCTTTTCAGATATTGAGTATGGTTTGGATTGAATTAGCTAAGAAGAGATGAGTTATTGCTATTGTGCTCTCGGTTGATGCTATTATTAATTAAAATTTCTTGTGTGAGATTTAATTATGATTTTAGTAAAGGTTTGAGTCTTGAATCTTAGATGTATTATTTCCTTTAAAAGTTACAGCTTGAGATTTATGATTGCATCTGTTTATTCTTGTACTGAATTTAATAGATTATCTCACATCATTACTCTTTGGATTTATAGCTTGCACATATTGTGTAAACTCTTGAAACAAAAAGACTTACCTAGGTTGATAATTAATGTGAGGTGACTAGGAGTTTTAAAAGACACCTTTTAGCACCCAACATTTTGGTGCCATTGCCGGGGAGAGTGTTGTCATTTCATAGAGAGTGATGTATGTTTGATATTTGTTGCTGGGAAAGAATTGGGTATTAAAAACGGAAGGTAAGAACCTACGTAACGAGCAAGTAAAGTGCTTTCTCCTCTGCCCGCTTTTCAGCACAATTGCATACAAGTTGATATAGGTGTTTGATGTTTGTCTGCTATAAAAGAATTGGGTATTAAAAACGGAAGGTAAGAACCTACGTAATGAGCAAGTAAAGTGCTTGCTCCTCCGCCCGATTTTCAGCAGAATTGTGTAGGAATTGAAGTAGGAATTTTAGAGGTAGAATTTTTGAAAAAAATCTTGTAATTCCACTCGAGTTGTGATGTAAGCACCACCCATTTCACTAACCAATTGACAAGAAAATTTGAAGGAGGATCCTCAAAGAAACACATGAAGAACATCTTCTATTATGGTAAGAAATTCCTCACATTGCAACTTTTGAATTCCCTATCAAAGACATAGGAGGAGTGACACAAATGCACATAATTCCCCTATCATCTCTACCAAATTTTCATGGTTTGAAAAATGAAGATCCAGATACATTCTTATTTGAGTTTGAAATAATTTTTAGAGGATATGATTATTGTACTAATGATAGAAAGTTGAAAGTGTTTCCTCTTACTCTAAAAGGAGCAGCTCTCCAATGGTTCATGAACCTTGGTGGGAGTTGCATCCAAACTTAGGCAGACATGAAGAACGTATTCTTGAAGAAGTACCAAGACTTTTGCAAGGTCGATGAAGATATTTTCAATATGATACAAGGGGAAGATGAAAGCATGGAGGACTATGTGAAGCGATTTCGATACAACCTTCAAAAATCAAAGCATAAGTATTTGGAAAAAGAGATCTTAAAAACACTCCTACTCAAAGGAATCAAAGATGAATTTTTAAACTCTTAAATCTGATAGGAAAAGGCGATGTCTTTCAGTTATCATATGATGATGTTTGTGAATTATGCATAAGGTATTCAAGAGGAATCTCCAAGGCTGGTAAGAATTCTAGAGAAGCTTCTTATTTCTTTTCCAAATCTACTACAAGAAGAGGAGACATAAGAGATGAAATCAATGTTTTATTTGAAAATTTTAAATATGATTTTATTAGCTCTCTAAATTCACAATTGGATGTTTTATAGGTTCAGAAAAATCAAGAAATTGAAGAAGTATTTTTCCCTCATTGTCAAAAGGAGCATCCCATAGATACTCACTCTTCCCTATCTAGGATGGAAGTAGCATATCAAAAATATGGGGAAGTTGCAACAATCTCAAAATCATGGAAATCGCGGCCTACATGTATGGTTCAAAACACTTCCCCTCCATTTTTTTACTTGTATAATCCATTATGGAATACTCATGTGTTAGGGCAACAATGTCAATCTCGATATAACTCCCACCAATCTTGTCTACAAGTTTGGAATGATTCATCTTATGATTGCATGACTACTCTCCCTCATCTTGTAGCAAAAACACATCCTTCATATTCTCCACCAGCTCTTCCACAACATCTTGCTTTCCTATCAAAATCATCTATTCAACCCAATCAACTACATCATCAAAATGCTCCATTCCCTACACAATTTCCTGCTCAACTCATTCCACACTCTCACCATAATAAACCAGTACAACATGCTTACAGTGTTGAACTGCAAAATTTACCTACCCTTCCCACCCATTCTATCTCACATGCACCATTGGAGAAAACTTATACTGAGATTCAGAATGTATCAAATCCAAAAATTGTAGAAGTTATGAAAGAAAATGAGGTTTCTTATAGCCTGCATCAACAAACCATTTTTAACACTCAAGAACTTCATGATATGACGGCTATGGGAAATCAAGAAAGTAAGGGATACAATGAATATTGGTTTCACTCCATTTGTATGCAACATCACTTCAT
The DNA here is from genome assembly GCA_034641835.2 of Pinus albicaulis. Taxonomy (NCBI): domain Eukaryota; kingdom Viridiplantae; phylum Streptophyta; class Pinopsida; order Pinales; family Pinaceae; genus Pinus; species Pinus albicaulis. The sequence goes on along the minus strand of CM076584.1, from coordinate 368,421,490 downwards.
ACTCCAACAATTTTTGGCACCATCTTTTCAAGGGAAGTTGGCTTCTCATACCCTACTATTTATTAACATGCATTTTTCAAATTTGGGTATGTACATACTAGAGGCCTTATTTCGAAAATGGCTCCACTGAAAGTACTCTTATACGTAAGAATATTCAATTTTCCGAGAAGAGTAGTTTAGTGTAGAAAATAAATAAATAAGGACATAAATAAATACATTTTTATTATTATGTAAAAAAAAAAAAATGTTTTGTTGCAACACGCTGTGAAAATCAACATCAGTGATAAATATTTTAATTTATTTGTGTATGTAGATGTATTTTATTGAAAATAACAGTTCTACAAACACTCATATTCATTTTTATCACCAATATGAAAAAATTTCTTGAATATCATATTTTTTTGGCTTGCGGGCTTGATGAAATTTCAGGAACAGAGTCGGGACAGTCATGTTTTGAGGGACCAAAAATGAGTATTTTAAAAACCTATTTCTATCCTAAGTAGCCCTTGATTTCTACTTTCCAACCCAATTTTAATCACTCAATTTGGATTTGAAACGAAAAAGTTAGAACCAAAACATTGACAGGGCGTCTAGTAGGCAACTCAGGAACAGAGTCGGGACAGTCATGTTTTGAGGGACCAAAAGTGAATATTTTAAAAAATAGTTTCTATCCTAAGTAGCCCTTGATTTATACTTTCCAACCCAATTTTAATCACTCCATTTGAATTTGAAGCGAAAAACTTAGAACCAAAACATTGACAGGGCGTCTAGTAGGCAGCTCAGGAACAAAGTCGGGACAGTCATGTTTTGAGGGACCAAAAGTGAATATTTTAAAAACATGTTTCTATCCTAAGTATCCCTTGATGTATACTTTCCAACCCAATTTTTGTCACTCCATTTGGATTTGAAACGAAAATATTTAGAACCAAAACATTGACAGGGCGTCTAGTAGTCAACTCAGGAACAGAGTTGGGACAGCGAGTTTTTGGAGGCCTAAATGATGATATTTTTAAAACCTGTTTCTATGGTATATTCCTCTATGAATATAGTTTACAAGTCAATTTGAATCACTTGATTTTGATATCATATAAGGAAAATATGACCCAAATATTGACTGTCTATCCTAAATCAGCACTCTTAAAACTTTGTTTTTCCAGCTGTTCATTAAAGTATTTAACCCATCAATTATTATTTTCTTGAAAACATATTTCTATTAGAGATAAATAAATGAATCTAATTTCATTTCCAATTTGAATCAACTTAATCCATCATCAAATGAAAAAGTTATGCTTGAAATATCAATTGTTGTTCTGAGTTGGAAAATAAAAAATGACTCTATTATGCAGGTTGTTCTAAGCAAATTTAACATACCATTACATGGAATTTTTAAAATATGTTTATATTGAAGACATCTCTCTGAATTCACTTTCATTTGGCTTTAGAATCATTCAAATCAGATGAAAAACAAAGAAGTTATGATTAAAATATTGTTGGTTAGTATGGTCGACCACTGCTCTCCCGTAGGTGACAAATAAAATTTGTTTTATTTTTCTATGGATTTGTTTTGTAGAGTAACTACTTGTTTTTTTTGCATAGTTCTTGGATTAGGAGAGCCCGGTCACCTCTCTTTATCCATTATTTTATGTTTTATTGCAAGTAGACACTCGTTTTTTGCAGGTCTTAGGAGAATAAAGAAGGTCAATTTATGGACGAGCGATTCTTGAAAGAAATTTTAATGAAACAAGAACATTTTATCCAATTAATTACCTAAAGGATTCATAACAGAAGAAATGAAGAATTGGTTTCCATTTGAAGATTCATGTCACTACAGTCAAGAAAAAATTTCCAAGAGATCATTTCTTTTTCCATTGACAGATTGATATTCCCTTAGGAAATAACATCATAGCTATTGTAACTTAACTTATTTATTTATATATTGTTTTTAAATAAAGTGTTGTTTCTTTTCTGATTTCTCTTATGTTTTTTTGTTTTAGGTGTTGATTCCTTCAAATTGCAGTTTCCGCTCCATTGGCAATTGAACAATAAGGACCCCACCATACAAGTTTCAATTGCAGAAGGCAATCCTTTGGCAGCTTCAATTCTGTAAAAAGTTATTTCTTTTTAAACTGTAAATATGATTTATTTTCTCTATTTTTCTGTAAATACAATTGTTTTTTCCTGTTTTTCTCTATTGCTTATCTTTCTTTTTACAATTGTCTTTCTGTTGCTAGAGCAGTAGGTATGATTGCTTATCAGTGTTTTTCCTCTCCCTATTTTCTTTTTTGTTCCCTACAGGGAACAGCTGCTGTTCTCTATAAGGAACAACACTTTTTCGTGTGTATTTTCTTTTTGTTGTTCCCTATAAGGAACAGCACTTTTTCATGTGTATTTTCTTTTGTTGTTCCCTATAGGGAATAGCTACTGTTCCCTATAGGGAACAACACTTTTTAGTGTGGATTTTCTTTTGTTGTTCCCTATAGGTAACAACACTTTTTCATGTGTGTTTTCTTTTGTTGTTCCCTACAAGGAACAACTATTGTTCCTTCAAAGGAAAAACATTTTGTGAGTATTTTCGAGAACAACACTTTTGCACGATCATTCCTATCCATCCCAGCCCATTTCTTTGATTCCCTTGCATGGCATGAAGTCCAATACTTTTATGAGGACAAGAATTATGGAGTCTATTGAGGCAGGTGAATACCCTTAACGTTATGATCTTTAACAGGACAGCTTCTGGATGAGAGATTCTTTTTAAGAAAAGGGACATAGTTATTTATATACTACTTTACTGCATCGTTTTCTATTGTACATAATATTGATTGATCATCTTAATACCATGCTGGTTCCACCCTTCCTGGTTATAATCTTCTTTGTCTGTAATAAATGAGATTATGGGTATATTTTTTTCTATTCACATGTTCAACTTCTTCCGCCATTCCTACTCTTAAAAAGTACTAAGCCTCCCTCTTTTTATTATAAAACTGTGTAATCACAACAACAAAAATTTTTGCAAATGGATAATAGGAAGTCTCATTACGAGCCAGCCTACCATGTTCATAAGGTTGTAACAAAGTGACATTTCCATTATGGCCACCACACCAGGGTTATGATCCATTGGATAGCCAAAATATCCATGGAACAGGAGGTCTCATCATGATCCAGCCTGATCACTTTTGATACATCCTAGAGAATGGTAGTGTGGTTATTTGTTTACCACGCCAGTACACTGATCTCTTTTGTAGAACAACACTGGAACTCTCCATTTATAAATTGAGGATCCTGGCTCATACGGGTTAAAAAAAAACCCTGTCGAGGCTATGGATGTCTGCTGGCAGCAGAGGCTCTGCTTATGGTATTGAAGTTATATCTTATCGTCAATTATTACTATAATACCCTTTTCTTATTCTTTTTTTATCGGAGAAGTTATTTCCTTAATTTTTCCCTGTTTTGAACCTTTACGCATGAGAAATTGTTCTCCGATCAATCGCATCATTTTCGGCTAGAATACTACGAGAAAAGCATCTTTTTGGCATATTGTTGTTCTTTTCTTTTTCGCATAACTTATCATCAATCCAAAGCGTCCTATCTCTTATTCATAACTATATTTACACACTCTGCTCTCATTATAACCATACCTCTTGCCGTTCTATCATTGATATGTGTTCTCTGCTTCATTTACTGTCGTATTGATCATTCCCTTGCCTTGCCATCAGCACAACACCTTTCATATGCTTTATGGTCATGGAATCCCCTTTCCAATTGGAGGGGGAAATGTATGCTTTATGGGATAACATGCGATATAATTACGAAACTCTGCCATAACTTGATGATTTGACAAAACATTAGTACTGCATTTATACAAAAGTTTTTCTGATTAAAATTTTTGCATGCATCCTATCTGTTGTTATTCAAAACTAAAACTGTGGATTCAAGAAATTTGCATGCAAAATAGTGACTTGTTATAGGAGAAAAAAAAGTATGGGGGGGGATTATATTTGCAGCAAGGCCACACTATTGCCCCTAACAACAGAGGCTCGTGCAACTCGCGAATGTGCACAATTGTTCAGACATGACATGCTTGCATGGCTTCCACATTTTGCATCACTTTCTGTATCTGCTCAGCCTACATCAGCTTCAACAAATTCCAGTCCATATATGTCATTCCACATTTTTTTTCGGAGGTAAAACTTGAGGTAAAATAACATACTTTTCTGATTTATTACGAATTTAGGAGATTTTCATGCAAAATCCATTGAGCATTATGTATCATCATTCATTCCACATCTTTACCACTTCCCATTATTCAAAGACAAAATCTTTCAGTTTGGGGGAGTGTTCCTTTCATTTATTTATTTATTCTAACCATCTTATTCATGCACAACACCTCCCTTCCTCCATGTTGTTTTACACCAAGCATAGATTTCAACAAATTGTAGCAACCACCTCTATTCGTTTTCTAGCATTACATGAGGGCATGCTAATTCTTCAGTTTGGGGGAGGAATTGCTACACATGATGGATGTTTTCTATTTTCTTTATCATTTAAGGCATACAATTTCATTTTTATACAGTGCAGAAATTGATTTGCATATATCTTTAAAACTATGAATTGAATTCTTGTGATTTCTAGATAACAAAGGGGTACAATTAAAATACACAAACCCAGATAATTTCACGCTAAATTAGTTCATAAAATTTCGAAAAGCATGCACTATCACCTACAGCCATTTTGTTTATATCTCATGATTCGTGCATCAAAACGATTTGATTTTTGGAAATCTAGTTTTTGAGAAAATGGTTAATGAAGTTTGTTGTTACTTATATCATATTTTGCTGCAAGTTCATATACATATAGTTGAACATCAAATGTAAAAAAAATTACGCCTTCATCAAGATTGCTAAAATTGAATATTCATTATTTGAGGAAAAATTCATTTGTTCCATCCATTTCATGAGTTGGGATGAACAAGTTTTGTATTATTGCTTGGTTAATAAAGAGGCTTTGGGTTGCATGAGGACATGCAATATATTCAGTTTGGGGGTATGTTGGGCCACTAGTTTGTCATTATTATTATCACTTTTTAACACCTATTTCATCCATTTCTACTATTCTTTATCACGTCATTTATCATGATTTATCATATAATTCCATTTTATAATTATTTATGCTCTTATGGATAAATATTATTTGTTCTCCTTTATTTTTAATAAATTGATAATTATTATGCATGATTTTATCAATGATAGTTTATTAATAAATGTGTTGTAACATCACTCACCATTTTAGCCTCCAAGATATTTTCCAGATTGCAGTTTTGATCTCCAACTCATCATTAAATATTCCAACTCAGAAATTCGCTGGAATAAGAAGTGACAGTTTTGTATTGGATGTTGTGGGGAAATGGAGAAGAATCTTGAAAATCTGAAACATGGGTTTTGTCCAAAACGGACCGAATTAACTTTAACATATAGCAGTTTTCCCAAATTTGGTTCGTGTTAATAGAAACGGAAGGTTATCTGAAGATGATTTTCTCAGATTTACTGTTGCGGCCATTTTCCAAATTATCTCAATTGCAATACCAAATTCGACGTGTTCCTATTGAATGATTGATGGAAAGATATTTCAGATATGATCTTGCTGATCAATTGGTTTTGAACAATCCAATTTTGTTATGGGAATCATTTTGTAATCATCTTTGTTGTAACTTCTCTCTGCTCTATGTGTATTTAAATGAAAAAACAGAGATCAAAGAGAGAATTATGAAAGGGAATATAGATTTATTTATGATAATAATTATGGACAGAACGTAGCTCTGAAAAGAAATAATTATATTATAATGCTACTCAATTTCGATGATTAATATCTAATTGAAGTTGTTGTTCTCTTGCATTATCTGAAGTAACTTAGCAGTTCTTGCTTGCGGCTAATGGCCCAGCCTCTGGTGGAGTTAACTGCTTCTTTGTATTATGCTTCTGATGTTTCGAGCATTTAATTGGTTTGATAATTTCCTGTTTCTGTGAATCTATTTTATTCAGCTGTTTATTATTTCTTGTTATTGGGATAATATATATTCTGCTTATAATTTGTATTGCTATCATTTTATCACAGCGTGAGTTATCTAGACTGCGCAATGCATTGATTTAATCATCTTTAAGAGTTTGGTTATTGCTATTGAAATCTCAGATTGAAATCATTTCCATTTGGATTGCTTTGTAGAGATTGAGTATGATTTGGATTGAATCACCTAAGAAGAGATAAGTTATTGCTACTGTGTTATCGGTTGATGCTATTATTAATTAAAATTGCTTGTGTGAGATTTAATTATGATTTTATTAGAGGCTTGAGTCTTGAATCTTAGATGTATTATTTCCTTTAAAATTTACAGCTTGAGATTTATGATTGCATTTGTTTAGTCTTGTACTGAATTTAATAGATTATCTCACATCATTACTCTTTGGATTTATAGCTTGCACATATTGTGTACACTCTTGAAACAAAAAGACTTACCCAGGTTGATAATTAATGTGAGGCGATTAGGATTTTTAAAAGACACCTTTTAGCACCCAACAGCAACTTCAGCTTCTTTCTTAATACTTGAATTTTAGTTTATGCTCCTTGCAAAAGTTTTTGAACAATAGTGCTATCCTTTGGATTGAACCAACTTTAATAATAAGTTTCTTTAATTCTTCATTTTGTATGAATAAAGCCCTGAAATTAGATTTCTCCAACTTCAATTAATTGACAACCTTTCCCAATAAGGCTTCAACATTACTAGCAGCTAAAGAATTTTTTCTCAAGTCATTGTAAATCAACTCTCCAGTTTGCCTGTGCAAATTGATCTTGTCAAGAAAATGGATTTCTCTTGCATCTAAAGTTAAATTGACTGTCTTGAAACCTGCAGAAGATGAAACTATAAGATCATAAGGATGAAGAAATGACAATCTTAATTGATTTATATCCATATCCATAGCAGATAACAATATGGTATGAAAATCTAAAATTTATTGAGTTTCCAACTGGGATGTAACACTCTCTCTTATCCTTTTGTTTATTTCTTCAATCTAACCATAAAATTGCTTTAGGACAGGTATAGAACTCTGGGAAGAATCTTTAGGCACAAGTGAAGAAGGTGTACAAGTTACTTCTCCCCAACTGGTACTGAAATTATGTCAAACACTTGGCATGAATAAAATCTACAGGTTTAAATAACAAATTTGAGCATGGGGGTCTCATACTTATCTAAGAATCACTAAGAAACATTATTCCCTTATATCATTAGCTACAATATCATATATTAGGTCATAGATACATCATTCATTCATTTAAAAATAAAAACATGAGGAGATTCATACATCATCACTGCCATAATACATGCTTATAACCACCATAATAACAGCAGAAATCTCAAGGACACATCAACCATAGAATCCACATAATAAAAATAATATTTACCCATCAATACAAGAGGAAACGAGATCTTGTTGCCATAATAAAAATTCAACCAGGTTTGGGACTTCCATGTTCCACCCAATAATAGGCATGGTTGAGCCAAACATCACTTCATCCAGTCACCCTCATGCCATATTCTAAGCATGAATGTGGGATCTCATCAAACACATCAATCAAAACCAAACTAGGGCTTCTAGAGGCCAAACCTCATCAACCCCCAATTAATGATTCCACCACACGATAGGACATCACAACCATCACGGATTGGTCTCTACCCAAGTTTTCTAGGGCTCCAAATTGTTTGTTCCAACCAAGGCTCCAAGACTAGTAACTCAACCCCAGTTGTTTCCAGGCTCCAGAGTGTTTGTCCAACCAAGAATCCAGGACTAGTAACTCAACCCACCTAGGGCTCCATAGCGTTTATCCAACCAAGGCTTCGGGAACTAATAGCTCAATCCACAACTAAAGGAATCATGAGAATCAACCAGAAAAAAATCAGTGGAAATAAACCCACAACACCATGGTTATCTAGGAAATGGAAAGGCTAGGAAAATCCACTGTCAATCCAGGCAATCCTCCATGCCAATGAAAAATCATAATCAAGAAACCACATACAATATCAGGCATGCCAAATCTAGTAAGGAAAACATTCATGCAACTCGATACCTACACTCAAAACCTCTTGTAGATGTTGATCTCGATGTCCTCTTGCACTTTCCTACCCTTCCTTTTCCTTCTTGATCCAAATCTCCAAGTATGCCACACTCTCCAAGAATACTCTAAGTTCTCAAGAGTATGAGAGAAAGAGAAAAAAAAATGAGAGCTCCAAAACTGAACTGAACAAAATCTTGCTAACTGATCATCATAACCCTTTTTATCAATGAGGCCTCTAATTTCTTCATTTTCCATTATTTTCCTTCATTTTAATCCTCACATGCAACCTGTGACCTTTCTCCTATGTTTTCTCCTATTTTCCTTTATTTTCATAGATAATTTCCAATTAATGCCTCATGCCTTTCCAAAGCCTTTTCCAATTTTCTTTAGCCATAATAACCAAAATGAACACCCACTACGATGTTTTCCCCACCATTCAGCTTGGAATACGTCTCCCATGACCTTGGCCTTATATTTTTTTACATGGATTTTTAACAAGGGTTGTTACACAATGCCGATCTAGTTACTACTTTGTGCAGTCTGGAGCTGTGAATGTCCTTAAATGAGGGTATATATTTGTTGTATTCATCTCAAAAATATCCTTGTTTGAAATAGTGATAGATTTCATCCCACGATTTTTTGTTAGGAGAAGCTTGTATGTTGTGTCTAAAGGTAGAGAAGGGTTGGGAATTTTCGATTTAGAATCCACAATCTAGTGTTGTGGTTGCTATCATTCCATTTTATTTCCTTTTTCTAGGAGGAATGATTTAGAGACCCTACACTTGAAAAGAAAACACTTATAAGCAAACTATTTTGCATAAATGGGTATTAAAATCGAAATAGTGGTATATGGAACTTACCTCTATGACGGCATTAATAGGGAAAATTTTGCAACCAAATTTCAAATGTCACTAAGACCACATAGAACTTTCAAACATGTTAGATTTCGTGAAATGATAACATAATTGTTATACACGAGAAGCTTTGACACAAATTCAAGAACTGTTAATGAATTATCATAGAAGGAAGTTGTACAAAGAGATTGATGTTCATTTATTGAATGCTCATTGAAATCATGAACTGAATTGATTTTAGTTACAATGTAATTTCCACGTAAAACTTGACAAGTGGTATACATGGAATTAACTATTGATCCTTTATTAAACCATGCTTGCATTCATTTAAACACAACTAAAAGGTATCTAATTGGTTTAGTGATGTTAATGTTGAAAATGCAGCGAGATGATGGAGCTTAGTGAAATGAAGTCGCCTTCACTAAGTGGGCCCGCAGGCGAATTCTGGCGCAAAATCTATTTTTAGACTATGTCTATTTTTAGACATATGGAGCATGGTTCGGGAATTCCAGTTTGAGATTCTTGGAGCATTGGTCATGTTGGTAAAAATAGATGGGACTCTATTTTTTAGGTCGAAGAGGTCGAAGTCTATTTTTAGACTGCCTCTCCTTAAAATAGGGAAGTCAAATATTATTTACCCTTAATAATATTTAGACTATAAACTTCAGTTTACTCTCTTGGAGCACTTCAGTTCAAGCTACAGAAGTGGCTCATGCATCTGACAGAGGAATTACGCTATTCCCAAGGGTTTGATGGCATCATGCATGGTTGACTTCAGTTAGGACTTCAGTGGCAGAAGTTTGGTGGAGTTAATGAGACAGCTAGTGGAGTTGTGTTCTGTTTATTTTAGTCGAACTAGTTGAGATTAGTTTAACTAGCTAATCAATTAGTTATGAGTGGAGTGAATTAAATATTATTTAATTCATTAATTAGTAACTCATTATTCAACTCAAGAACACATCAGTTCACTACAGTGCATGATCAGTTCAGTGGAGACCACTGAAAGAGGTAGATGAAAGGGTGGAGTTAGCTATCAGTGGCGACATCAGTTGTGCATGAGATTTGCACCACACTTGGAGGAATTTCCCATGATGATTGCGTTGTCAAGCCAAGGAGATTCGAACCTTGGATCTCTATATAGACATGCCTGGATTGCGCAATAGAGGCAAGGCAATTGGCTGTGAGTTTTGAACCAGTAACCTGTTCAAAATTGAGCTAGATTGTGGGTAACTGTATGAGAAAGTACTGAGTACTTGTGAGGAGTATTGTACTGAGTTTGTTACTTGATTTCTCCATTATAATATACACAATAGCTGCGGGGTTTTCAGCTATAAGCTTTCCCCATACATACTGTGTTAATGTGTATGATGATTTGATGTGTTATCGCTTGATTTATTTTCCACATGTTTGATGATCTGAGTGGAAGAGATTATGTGTTGCATATAAATTCGAATTGTATGTGATCAGGATAGTCTCGGTGAATAATTAATCATTATTCAGCAAATTTCTACAGTTAATACATATTGGTACTTGACATCATGATACCGAGATACCACACATTGGATGTTATGGTATATAAGCATTGAAAAGGATAGAGTGGTACCAATATGAGTTTATTTATAAAAATAAGGAAGAAAAATAAAGCTTATAATCAAAAGATTTTCTTGAAAAAACAACTTTACTAATCATGTTCACTAATAAAGATTAATTAACTTGATAATTTGTGATTAATATTAAACCCAATTAACTATCATGGTATTGGGTACCAAATGCTTTATTGATAGACCATTTCATAAAATGATTGGTATTCAGTTTGACATGGAAAATGGATGATCTGTAAAGGAGATGATGCGCCACCTTTGAGTATACGAAACGTGTCATCAATAAAAATCATTTTATGGGGTACAAAGAGGCTGAAAATGAGTGACACATGTCATCACATTAGATTTGTTGTGTGTCATAATGATACGTCAACATAGTTCCAACATGGCAATGGTAGGGACCCATAACAGGATATTGGTGTTTCTAATGATAATTCCACTTTATCGTTTGGATTCAATATGGTGTACAACAAGTTCAATACTGAGGTATGGGGTACTGGGATGAATAACATTGCAAGAGTGTTTCGGTATCTGATATCTAGTATGCTAGGCAATACACCATCCACTGCCTTTTATTGCAAATCATTTGGAAATTCCATTATTTGAAAAGAAAGGTTATTGGAGTACCAAGATGGATAACATTGCATGAGCCTAAGCGGTATATGATATGATAATAAAGTATTGTTAGCTACCAAAAAAGGATTTGACTTGAAATTTTCAACAATTAATCGGAATGGGCACTGAGATACTGGGATGATGGTCGTTTTCGTATTAAGAATTGGTCTTATATGAGAGTAGTACAAGAAAATAGCCCGAAATCAAATATTGGGCATCGAGATATAAAATAAATAAATAAATAAAAATAATAATAATTAAAATTAGCAACCCAATATTGATTACGAGGTTTTAGGATTTTTGCCCAAAAAAAATGAAAAAAACAAGCAAACGATATATACAAGTTTAAATACCAATTTTTAAAAATAAAATTAATAAATTAAAATTTATTTTCTAAATTTTAAGTCTAAATTATCTTACAAATGAATTTTTTGACAAATTAAAATTTTGAGGTTCCTCGTTGTAATAATGTGGAGTTGTTTTTATACCACAACAAGATCACAATATAGAAAATTTCCTAGAAAGAAGGGAATGTTTCCTCTTCTTTCCAATTGTTATCTAAAATACTTAAAATCATAAAAACAAATATAAAATAAGAAAAAGAATCCTCAAGGGATTTAGATTAGTCATCAATGGTTTTTTTTTCTCATGGTTCAAGACACGGCTACCACCTTGCAACATATTTTAATAACTAGGTAATTTGGGAAGGTCGTGGAGTTTTCACGATTAGTCCACAACTGTGGAGATGGGTTGAAATCCTCAAGTGACTTTCCTTCATTTCAATTATGTCAGAAGAAATAGAGTTAGAACATTTTTCTTACTTGGAAATTAATTTTAAAACTAAATTGATGTTCCATTCACTAATTTATTTGATTTGACTTACATGTTCCCACTCAATTTTATCCACGTAACTCAAACATTCTAGAGGAGGGAATGGTTCCCCGAGAAACCCAAGAGATGGAATAGCTCCCCAAGAAACCCAAGATATGGTATTTTATATTCTTCGATAATTTCCAGTGCTCCATCCCAAATTTTTGAACATTGTCTATTGGATTATGCTTTTATATATTGCATGAATTGACAGTGCCCTAACCAAATATATAGGGAAACCACAAAATAAAGATCTTATTTTGTTAACTTCAGCAGTTGTTCAGGAATATCAATATATTTAACCTTCTATAATTTTAGATTATCCAAAGAACCCTCAGCCCTTTTTTGTTCAATCAATTGAGCTTTCACTAAATGAGAATGCTTTATTAGTTTATTAAGTAAAAAATTAATTTCATGTAATGTTTTATAGAAGTGTTTATGTAAACCATTTTTTTCATTTATGGTCATTTCTTCAATCGTGAAGAATTTATCAGCTCCCTTTTTATTTCTTAATTCTCGAGCTTGGGATTTTAGGATTTAGATTTGTTGTTATGATAACCTAAAATCTACGAATTTTGACTGACCTATATATAATTCAGTTGAGTAATTAGTTATGAATCTTATTGTTGAGTCTCAAAAGTGTTTTCCATATTCATACATATTTCCATTATGTCATAACCATCTAGCCCTTATTTCATAGCCATCTGACCTAAAGCCCTACATCAAATAACCATTTTTCATAAATATATGGGTTAGGATCCTTGTTTTCCAACGTTATTTATTTTATGTATTTAAAGTGAATTTATGATTAACTAGAAAATTAACATAGTTTCATATATCTATATATGTGTTGTGAGTTTTGTGACATGTGTAGGTCAAAAAGGAGACTTCTAGAAGACCCTTATGTGGCACTCTAAGGCCAAATTCGAATTTGGTTGGAGAAGATCATGGGATCATGAGAACATGTGTCTCACTTCCTTGTTGTATTGAAACTCTAAGAGGATATGTGTCTCACTTCCTTGTTGTATTGAAACTCTAAGAGGATATGTGTCTCTTTTCTTAAGTTGTGTTGAAATTCTAGAAAGACATGTGTCTTATCATTTCCTATTTTGATTGTAACTCTAGAGTTGGAGGGAGAGATTCATGGACTCTCATTAATGAGATGACTCCTCATATTTTGTATAAATAGGAGAAGCTTTCTCCTATCATGGGTAATGAGGAATTAAGGAAGAAGTAGGAGAAAATAGGAGTATTTTGTAACAAAGTTCAAGATGGAATGGGATGTAGATTTGTGAGATTTTCAATAAAGAAATTCAGTTCTTTGATGATGTTTTGATTACAACTTTAAGGAGCTGAAGGACTTCACCAAATGGTAGCAGAGGGCCCATGCTATCCAAGGAGGCTTTTACATGCTTTCTAGATAAGTAGCTTTTAATTCATGTCTTGCATTATTTGTTTAACTGAAAGATCCTCATTATCTTACAATCATTCTTTTTCTTAAAATGCTCTTCCAAAATATCATTATTAGATGAAAAAGATTTGGTTGTATCATGTTGAGTATCTTAGTTTCCTTTACGTTTCTGAAGTTGAATTTGTAGTTGTTTTTATTAATTACTATAGTTATACTCATTCTAACTCTTCCACAAGAAGAAGCTCTTCCAAAAGATTATAATGATGAATGGGAAATAGCTATAGTATTGTAGGATTAGAAGTTGAATTCATAGTTGTTTTTATTAATTACTATAGTTATACTCATTCTAACTCTTCCACAAGAAGAAGCTCTTCCAAAATATTATAATGATGAATGGGAAATGGCTATAGTATTGTAGGATTAGAAGTTGAATTCGTAGTTGTTTTTAATTAGCTACTGTAGCTATATTCATTCTAATTCTTCCACAAGAAGAAATTCTTCCAAAATATTATAATGATGAATGATGAATGGCTATAGTACTGTAGGATTTAGTTGTAGTTTTTGTTGTTCACTATCACAGTTACACTTGTTCTAATCACTCTTCCACAAGAAGAAACTCTTCCAAGAAATTCTTAAGAAGTTCAAGACATGACCGTGATAATGAATGATTTAGTTGTGTGTTTGTACTAAGTATCATCTCTGTTCTTGCTCTTAAACGCTTGCCCAAGACATCGTAATGACGAGTAGGATATGGATATGATATCTTAGTTTTTCATTTGCTTTCAGTCCTTTATATTTGCATTTTCATCCAATTACACAGTCAGAATTGTTCTAACTCTTCCAAAAGAAGGAACTCTTCCAAAATACCAATCATGATGGACAAACAGACTGTAGAATTCCATAGACTAGTTGCATTTTAATTCAGTTAGAGCACTCCGGAGGTAGATTACATTTAGTTTAGAATGTTCTGTTCCCAAAAACAATAAGAAAAACACATACAACGAAGTAAGGAAGAGGTCACTTAAGCACATATAGTGCACCACACTTCATCAGTTTACTAGCCCTGGTTGATAATTTATGTTAGCAATTTAGGACGCTAAATTGACTACACACTTATTTCTTCGATGACTGAATTTCCCTATTATGAGCTTCTTTCATCATTGAAATTCCATTGTTAAATTTAGGAGTTAGTTGGTCAATTTGTTGCTCATGATTTTTTTTCAACTAAACTTCTTTGTTGTCAAATTGCTCCTGCAAAACTATTGTTCATCCTTTTTCTTATTTTAATTGTGTAGATAGATTACTAATAGTCCATTTATTAACATGAAAAAATGCTCCTGAAACATATATATTTCCTTTTGTAAACTCATTGTCACTCAAATGAGATGCATTCCATGTAAAAATTGGTTCTAGTAGCAAGATTTTAAATTTCTCAGTTTTATTTTATTCCCCTTTTCTTTGACTATTCTCTTCCTTTATGTTTGAAAGACATAATTACTCAAAGGAGTGATTGTGTTCTCAACAATGGGTAGTGTATATATATCCATAGTTGGAAAAAATACACCAGGAATCGAATTGATTGGAGAGGTGTGAATAATAATAGTTGGAGTGATGGTTGTTTTAGAAAGAAAATCCTTCTTAACTCCAATTATACTCGCTTGATCTTGCTCTGCATATTTTTATTAAGCCCTATATAAACCCCATGTTAACCCTAAAACCCCCTTGTCAAGCCTTATATATTGAGTGACTGCATTTCTGTTATTATATTGTTATGAACTGTGGAACCTTTTATGATTCCATTTTATTATAATTGCACCCTTTGTCTCATATATATATATATATATATATATATATATATATATATATATATATATATATATATATATAGAGAGAGAGAGAGAGAGAGAGAGAGAGAGAGAGAGAACCTAGTCTCGGGATCATCAAATCTTATCTTATACATTGTATTCACTATAAAAGGAGGTTTCCCCCTCGAAGAGGATTGTGATTATTGGTTTCTTATCATTTTTAAGGTGTGAGGTTCATAATATTTGGTAGCATAACATATGAACCTAAGGTTTTGCTACTTCAAACAGGCCATCTTGGAATTTTCACTATAACTATTTTTTTGGGAGGTTTCATATAATTAAATTTGGAGAATATTTAGAATAAATATGAAGAAACATCTGGTTCAAATTCCAATCTTGTTCCATTATACTTTCAAAGATATGCTCTAAGTTAGGGTTACTGAATGCTCCTAAAATTCATTTCAAAGAAGTTAGCTTGGATTTTCACTATAATTTTTTTTTTTTAAGTTTCAGATTGTGAAAGTTGGAACATATTTATGTGAGATATTTGGGAATATTTAGTTCAAATTTCAAAGCTTGGTTCACTGTACTTTTAGAGATATAATTTTTGGAAGTTAGGGTTTGTGGAGAATCCTAAATCAGTTTCGAATGGGTCAGTTTGGTATTTTGTTTAACTTTTTTTGTGGGACTTTTAAAACCGTGAAATCTCCATGGATCTTAAAAGACATACATAAGTACCTTAGGTAATAATTATAGAATTATATTTGGAGAATTAGACGCGTGGCACACTATACAATTTTGCACGAATGAAGAGGCCTATAATAAACAAGATTTGGAAAGTTACCAAAACTTTCACTTGGAACATCAAATTTTGGTTAAACCTATGGAATTGTAAAGAAGACATATTACAAAATTACATACCAAAGTTTTAGATTTATAAGGGATCAAATCTTTTAAATATATCAAGAAAAAGGTCAACCTTTCAAATATTTTCCAAATTGAGGTTTTAAAGTTACATAACTTACAAGTAACATAGCTTTTCATTAGAAGATCTATTTATTTTGCTATGTAAATTGCGATAAAGAGGAGTAAAAATATTATTTTCTTACATGGCTCCAAAGGACTATCCAAAAGCTAGTACACCAACTAAACCTCGTGAAGGCTCATCGAGGACATATGAAGAAAGTGGAGACTTATGATTTATGTTTTCCCAATAAGAGAAGAAAGTTAAAGAAATGGATGATTGTATGTTGAAAAAGGTAAATTTTTTATGTTTATAAGAAAATTTTGACAAAATGGAAAAGAATATGAAAGAAAATGTATAAAAATCCATCAGGGTAGAAATAAAATAATCATAAACCATTTTGTTAAAATATCTCCCCAAAAGAGATATGGAGATCCAAGGAAATCAAGAAATCAAGGAGAGGCATGGTGATGGGACTCAATCACATATGGGGAGTATGCTATCACACTCGGAGAGCACAAATAATGAATCGCTATAATCAAGAAATTTCAATCCATTATCCACATAATTAGGTAAATATTGCATCAAAGTGGCATCCGTACAAAAGGTAAATATTGCATCCATGTTTTTAGAACAATACCAACATGTACGGTATCCAAGGCTTTTTGAAAGGAAAAGGGATTCAGTTATATCTTGGTCCATTTTTACAATGGATTTTACAGCACATTATGGGGATATTAAGAGAAATACATTCTTTAGTCAATTGGTAAAACTTTGACAAAAAAAATCCAATTACAAAGCACATTCAACAATTCCAAAATTTGATTCTTTGGGTAAATAATATTTTAGAGGATTATTTGTTTGTCCTATTTGTGGGATCTTTAAATGAAAGCATCTAACATAAAATGTATCTCTTTGAACCTGTTAGGGCCCTATAAATATAGGATTCATAATTTTGAATTGACTGTTGATAGTCTTGTAAATATGTACATACCTTGCTTTCTGCAAGTTGGTTTCCCATATTTTGAAAAAATAATCAAATAATCAAAAATAAAAAAAGAGGGTAAAAAGTCCTAAAAAAAAAATCAAAGGACTTAAAAAATATATAGACCCCAAAAGAAAAAAGTTGAAAATAAAACATGAAAGTGTGCAAGTCCAAATGCCACTACTTTTTACTTTTTGCAAGTGATTATGGCAGAGTGTCAATAAATTCCATAATCCATGATGAGTTAAACTATTTAAACCTAACTTGTCATGTTTTCAATTTCCATGTTTTAGATAGTGAATAAAGTTTTGTCAAACAGTTTAATCCTGACAAATCAGTAGATAGGTAGAAAATAATGAGGAGCTCATCAGTTTAATATGAGCCCTCAGATATAATAAGGTAGAATTAGATAGTTTATGCTTTCAAAAGAATAAATGTTTCAAGGTTGCAAGCCTAAATGCATCTGCTAAAAGGAAGAAAAAATGTTAGAGTAATGTTGGGTAGGTAGAAAGAAGTGGGAAAAAGCATGTAATATTCATCACCGGGCAAAAATCACTAATTTCCCTTCCCCTGTAAGTATTCAGTATTCTATACTACCAGTCAAAAAGGCTCAGAGCATTTCTCTGACTTTTGTTGGGACCGAACCAAAGGCTCGATGACTGGATAGTGGAAAATGTTGAGTTCTTATGATTAAAATCCCCTTTACCATTATTTATCCCTCATTCATACATTTTAACTCATTTTCATAAGTAAAGATTCGTTCTTACTTAATAAAACAAAAAACCCCATTTGATTAACTTAGAAACATACAAAAACCCTCAAAAATACTTTATCCTAAGTAAATTGGTGAAATGATGAAATGAAAAGCTTTGTTTTATTTTATTCACTTTACTTAGTCATTTAGTGTATTTTTGTGTATTCCATTTTCCCCTTATCATATTAACTTCTAACCTACTTTATTAATTCCCTAAAAATACCTTATCCTACATATATAAATCTCTTTATTTTAAAATACCCCCCAAAAACCCACTATTATAAAGATTTTGGACCAAAGATATTATCCACATGTTAAACTAAAAACCCAAAAAAAATACGCCCTTTGGTCTAAAACTAACCTTAATGAAATATCCCGCCCCTTATGGTTATTAGACCCTTCATGGTTTAAAACTATATAATAAAATAAAAGCTACGCCAATACATATATTCCAAACAAAACATATTCCCTCGCTCATCAAACTCTTATCTTAAGTTTTGAATCAAATTATAAGTTATTTTTATAAGATTCAAAGACTTAAACCTGCGCCCACACAATGTCTACCCTTTACCATGATTTTCATCCCTCCCCGCATAATTTTTAACCTAAGGCTAAGGTTTATTATCACATAACTAAAGCCTTCCCCTTTTATTATTCCCACTATATAAAGCCTCACGCTTCATATAGATTAACCCCAGGTATATACGTAACCCCACGTTATGTTTATAAAACTTTTACCTGCACCCATTTTTATAAAGGTTCTTTTAAACCATACTTATACCCTGACACCATAAGCATAAACTCTACTTTGCATATGTAAAAACTTTGATTTCGTTCATATTTATAAAGTTTTTAACATATTTCAGCCATCGGCCCATATAAGAGAACCCTGGTCCCACCTTTGCTTTGCCGCACCTTCCAAAATAGATCTCAACCCTTCGCTCCTGAGCTCCAGATCCAATGGCTCTAAAATGATATCACACACATAAACTAATCGCTCACCCAAACCCAAATCGGACGCGAAATGGGCAGTATTGCCCATTTCTCCCTCCACAACGTGGCAATCTTTTATTGGATCGCGTCTGTTTTAGGTTAAACCGCTTACCACTCAAAATGCACGCAATAACCACTGTTTGGTTTCACTTTCAAAACTGAAACCACCTCCCGCCATCGATAAGACCCGCATTCAATGAAAAATAAGCATAAAAATATATATGATTTAAAACCTTTGATAAGGCTGTTTAATATTTATTTATGCATTTCAACTTCGAAAAAGCTCCTCCCGACTATGTTAAGCCTTTTTAAGCCTTAAGTGTCGATTTATACCCAGAAACTCTAGATTTGACCACCATTCCACCATTAAATATTGACCAAACTATTTCGCTGCTCCAGTAAGCCAGACCAAACCTCAGAATCAACCAAGGTCCTCTCAAAACCTTCATGAATCTGAAGCCAAATTTTCAGTTTCTGAAGTTTAAAGATCAAATTCAAAGACCTAAAGGGTTAAAAATTTCTGAATATATCCTAAAAATCCCTTTTTCAATCAAAACCGACTCAGAAAACCCCTGTTTTCTGTTTTAGGCTAGTTTTACATCCTCAGATAAACCAAATTGAGAAAAAAGCCCAAAAGAAGCCATCCTTAGCCTAAATTTCTCAGTTTTCTCTTTGTTTAATATAAAAACTCCTGCAAACAGTCTAATCTTGCAAAAGTAGCTCAAAAATTCCTAAAAAACAGAGTTAAACCACCACAGATAGATCTCATTCCACTAGTATTTCAAAAAATCCTTCAATCACCTCCTTACAAACCTCTGTTTTATTAACAAATTGTTTTATTTTTGCAGGTTATTATCAGAATAAGAAATTGGGCCAACAGTTTCAATACTAGTTAACAAAATTGTTTGCTCCAGAGTCTTAGATTTTAATACAAAAAGTTTCTTTCAAAAAACAGTTTGTATACAAAGAAAGAATAAAATCAAGTTAGAGAGAGATCATAATGATGAAATGTGCACAGTGAATGGTAAAATTGAAATCAGAATTCACAATGACAGTGAAAACAGAACAGTCAAAGAGCATCAAAGTTAAAGTGTATCAGGTAAAAGTCAAAGTGAAAGTTAAAACAAAGTTATAGAACAGTCAAGGTAAAACTGTAAAAGTAAAAACAGAGTTAGTAATGGTCAACAGAGATGAAAATACTTTCACCAACAACAACGAATTTTATCCAAAGTGAAAGTAAAAACAGTGAAAATAACAAAAAGGTTAAAAGATGAAGACATAACAAGAAGGAACATTTTTGCAAAAAATTCTTGTTTAAGTCATTGTTTTGCAGAAACTATTGTGACCAAGCCAAGATGAATTTTGCAAAATTGAAGGAGGTTTATGTTCTTAAGATGTCTAAATACAAAAAAAATTCTCACTTTTCTAAGAGCCATTATGGGTTGGGAAATATTAAACAATATTGGAAAGCACGTTTTGCAGAAAATTCATGTTAAGTCATCATTTTGCAGAGACAATTGTGGCCAATCAGAAATACATATCACAAAACTAAAGGAGGTTTTTGTTCCTAAGAGAGCCATATACAAAAACCTATCTCACTTTGTGCACAGGTATTACATAATGAGAGATACATGCGCATCTTTACAACCTATTTTTCAGACTCTATAAAACTCTGTTTTACACATTTTTGCAAAGCCTATTGTGAACAGTTGGAGAGGAATTTTAGGGAACTGAGAGAGTTTTATCTCAACAACATATTATTATACAATAACCTCTTTCACTCTTTACATATCTATTTCAGATTGTGAAATACAAAGGTATCATTGGACCCCAATTTTGTAGAATTTCTGGAGCAGAATGCACAAAGAAAGGAAACAGTTAGTAACTTGGATGCCTCATCATCAACTAAGAGTTGAGATCAAATTCGAATTCTCTTCTTTTTCATCACCTATCCCTAAAAAATAATTCCAAATACATGCATTAGTTTTGAGTGTCATTTACTTAAGTTCTATTTATGTAAAACAGTTGGAGATATTTGTAAAACAATCTTGATATTTTTTTCAAGATATTCTAGTTTAGAATTTGTATAAATACTTCACTCTTTGAATTATTTTGTGTGGAATTAAATTGTTGGAATTACTATAGACATTTTTTTGGACATTGGAGGCTCTTGTGTGTTTGAATTCAAAGTAGCAGACTGAACAAGCTGACTGGCATCATAATTCGGGATCCCTGTGATAAGCTAATGAGTGAAGTATTTCCTACTTGTCATTATTTCCTTTTTTAAGTTTCATGCATTCATTTTATGTTTGTTCTGTCTGAATGTGTAACTAGGAGTATTACTACAAGATTAATCAAGTGCTCCCTATCTTTAACTAGTTTCCATTTTAATTTTTTCTTCTGATTTCCGGTGTTGAGAATTCTTAATTGCTCTCACTCCCATTTGACCTCTATCTTCTAATTCCATTTTTTGGATCAAAGGATCCTTAAGTTCCCTTTAACCTGATCATACCACCTCAAAAAAAACCACTTTCCCAAATCTCTGAGGACTATCTATCTTGCCCTGAATATATTTGTACCTTTTAGCCTTGATCTCTAGTGTTGCTAGCTTGATTTAGACTCCATAGCCCAATGGACAAGTAGATTTCTCTCTATCTTTCCGCCAAGTGATTTTTCCCCGCCAAAACCTTTAAACCAAAACCAAATTATACTTTCATAACTAGCCTAATATTATAAATCAAAACAAAGATAAATATTAAGGGGGGAGCCCTCTCTGAACCCTAGGAAGGCTAGATCCTAGAGTTTGAAGTAGGTTTGTGGTTACCTCGGACTATTCCTCTTAAACCTGGAGAAATTACTAAGTGATAACAGAACCTAAATATGTATATCATTCTTTTAATCTAGCAAATAAATTTGAAAGTAAAAATATGGCCACTAGAAAATTGGTCACTAATAAAATATAGAGAAAATCATGTTGAAAATGCAACAAGATGATGGAGCTTAGTGAAATGAAGTCGCCTTCACTAAGTGGGCCCGCAGGCTATTTTTGGCGCAAAGTCTATTTTTAGACTATGTCTATTTTTAGACATATGGATCATGGTCTATGAGTTGCAGGATGCTATTTATGGATGATTGGTCGAGTTGGTAAAAAGATATGGACCTCTATTTTTAGACATTGGGCGGTTTCTATTTTTAGACTGCTAGACTAAAAATAGAACAGTCAAATATTATTAACCCTTAATAATATTTAGACTATAAGCATTATCTTATCCCCTTGGAGCACTTCAGTTTGATGCTTGGATGTGGCACATGCATCTGACAAAAGGAAATACGCTTTTCCTATGGGTTAGTTGAGCTATTGCATGGTTGACTTCAGTTAGAACTCATGTGGCAGAGCTTGGTGGAGTTGATGAGACAGTTGGTGGAGTTGTGTTCTGTTTAACTTAGTTGAACTAGTTGTATTTAGTCTAACTAACAAATACACTAGTGATGAGTGATGTGAATTAATTATTAATTAATTCACTAATTATTAACTCATAAATCAACTAAATAACACATCAGTTAACTGCAATGCATGGACAGTTCAGTGGATACCAGTGTTAGAGGTGGGTGAAAGGGTGAGTGTGACTATCAGTTGTGACTATACCTGTGCATGAGATTTGCACACACATTGATGGAGATTGCCAATGAGGATTGTGCAGTTGGAGCTAGTGGGATTCAAACTTGGATCTCATCATTAATCAACTTGGATTGCACAGTAGAGGCAGGCAGACTTGTGGAGGAGATTTGAACCTGTGACTTGTTCATCTTCCGAGCTAGTTTTGTGTGTAGCATTGAGATAGTGCTGAGAGCTGTGAGAGCTTTGTGCTATATATTGTTACATGTTCTCTATCATTATAATATACAGATAGTTGGGGGTTTTCAGCTATTGCTTTCCCCATTACATCATGTGTTGATATGTGTGCTTGATTATGTTTTAATGAGCGCATGTGACTGCTTTCTATTTCCGCATATTGATGATCAATTGTAGAAGAGGTTATGTATTATGCATGAAGCTTAAATAGTGTGTAATCAGGATAATCTCGGTGAATAATTCAGCTATTATTAAAATTTCTACATGGTATCAGAGCGAGAATTGATCATCAGATCTATTACAGTGATTACAATTTATTTCGGTAGACAGAGTCTGTAAGCGGGCCAGGTAGCCTCTAGATCCATCCTTTCTCTGAAAGGTGATATATCCAGTGAATTCCCCTACAGTCGATCTCTGTGCTAGAAATACTTTGTTCTCACATTAGATCGGAAGCGGTTGAGTTTTGAGCTGGTGGAATTCGAATTTGCAGCAGAATTTGGAATTCGAATTTGCAGCAGTTTTCTTGGTGTCAAAGTCAAAATGTCTTTCAACGGATTGCGACTGGAATATGCCCTTGAGGGCAGTTCGAATGATGTTGCATGGAAGGATAGAATGGAGGCGGTATTAGATGATAATGGGCTGAAGGAGTTCATAGAGGCTGAGGTCCCAAAGCCTACTGATGCTGCTCAAGTTGAGGCTTGGCAAAAGAAGACGGCGAAATGTCGAAGGATTCTGTTGGAGGGCATGAAGGATCACATTGTATCCAGCATGCATGGAAAAGCTTCTCCATACTTGATGTGGAAAGCGTTGATAGATTTATTCCAAAGCAAGAGCGACCAGAGGAAGTTGGCGCTCAAGGATAAACTTAGACATATAAAGATTGAGAAAGGCGACAGTATGCCCAAGTACCTCACGAAGTTCATCCAATGCAGGAATAAGCTGGGAAGTGTGGGGGTGACTGTAGATGATGAGGAATTGGTGAGCTTGGCTCTCCTTGGTCTTCCGAAGATTTGGCATGCCTATCAGGATTCTGTCAATGGTCGGGAGAAATTTCCAGGATGGGAGCGACTTTGGTCGGATCTTATGCAAGAGGAGATAAGGCGGAATACCAGGGATGGATCTTCATCAAAGGCATCTGATGAAGAAAATTGTGCTTTGGCTGCCAAAGCAAAGAAGGGGAAGAGCAAGAAAGCTTCTCATTCCAGTGCGAAAGGCAAGAAGCAGGACATGTCCAAAGTGAAGTGCTTTCACTGTCACCAGCATGGACATTATGCCACAAATTGTCCGCAGAAGAAGAAAAATAAGCAGGCTGGTGGATCTGCAGTGGGAGAGGCCTTAGCCTCGCAGTTTGAGCTAGATTTTTCGCTGATCGCATGCTCGGTCTCAAGTGTGATGGGATCAGTATGGTTCTTGGACAGTGGTGCGTCTTTTCACATGACTGGAGATCGAGATATGTTTTCAGATCTGGATGAGAAAGATCTTGGAGTGCACATCGAGATGGGCGATGATGGTAGATACAGTGCGACCAGTATCGGTACCATTTCCTTTGAGAGGGAGTCTGGTAAACCCTTCGTATTGAAGGAAGTGATGCATGTTCTAGGATTGAAGAAGAATATGATCTCGGTGGCCATGTTAGAAGAAAAGGGATATGATGTTGTCTTTAGCGAGGGAAAGGCTTTCTGCACGGTAAGACAATTGGGAGAAACCGGAAGATAGGGGTTCAAGTCAAGAACCTTTATCAGTTACAAGTAGATGGCTGCGCAGCAATGGCATGCAAGGCGGGAGAAGTGGTGAGCCGGGATGATGATGGCGAGCTGTGGCACAGGAGATTGGGCCACCTTCACCATGGAGCTTTGAAGATGCGCGACATATTTCTCTTGAGCACCCTGAGCACTCTTGCACGGTCGGGGTCCGGTGCGGTGTGCAGCCAGGAAAAATTTGTGAAAGTCCACCTTTCATGAGAAGGAGAACCATGATTTGGGGTTCCTTGAGAGAGTTCACAGAGATGTGTGTGGACCATTACGGTAGCTTCGATAGCAGGCACAAGTACTATGTGATCTTTGTTGATGATTTTTCTCGGAAGTGTTTGGATCTTCTTCATGCAGAAGAAGAGCGAGACATACTCAAAGTTCTGTGAGTTCAAGGCACTGGTTGAGAAGGAATCGGGGAAGCATGTGAAGGCTCTTAGGAGCGAAAATGGTGGTGAATTCATCTCTGCTGAATTCAAGGACTTTTGTAGCGCAAAAGGAATTCGGAGAGAGCTCATAGCACCCCATAACCCATAGCATAAAGGGGTTGCTGAGCAGAAGAACAGAACGATCGTGGGTGCTGCACGGGCGATGTTGCATGATCAGGGCCTACCCCTTCACTTTTGGGCGGAGGCATGCAATACTACAGTATATGTGCAGAACCGTTGTCCTCACAAGATACTTGGCATGAGTACACCGGAGGAGGCATTTTCTGGTAAGAGACCTGATATCTCCCATTTGAGGATTGTTGGTTCACCTCTCTACTTGCATGTGACGAAGGATGCCAGGAAGAAGCTGGATCCGACTGCAAAGGTTGGAATATTTGTGGGGTACACTGATACACCTCACAACTATCGTGTGTATTTTCCAGACAATCGCAAGACTGTTGTGCGACGGGATATCAAATTTCAGGAGGAGAAAGCCATGAAGTGTTCGCTTGAGAGGGAGCCACACTTGCATGCAAATGAGGAGCTATTAGTTCCTAAGGATGAGCTTCAGGATGTGGATCAGCCACAAGAGGAAGTTCATGGAGTGGAAGAGACCACTCGTGCAGTGCCAACCATCAGAGGCGCAGGCGCACTACAGAAGTTGAGCGACTGGCTCAAGATGCAGAGAAGGTTGTAGGACCACCTACAGCACAGCACAGATAGAGACAGTCACCGGACCAGTACACTGGATACATGGCTCTTGTGAGAAAATGTGTCGTGACAAAGCCATCCTCTTTCGAGGAAGCTGTGGAGGACCCCGCATGGGTAGATACCATGGTGGAAGAGTATGATTTGATTGTCAGAAACAGTGCATAGGAGATTTTCCCGCGACCGGAAGGGAAATCAGTGGTGGGTTTGAGATGGATCTACAAAGTGAAGCAGGCGGCTAACGGGAGTGTGGAGAAGTACAAGGCAAGATTTGTTGCCCGAGGCTTCTCACAGATAGAGGGGATCGATTATGAGGAGACCTTTGCACCTGTCGCAAGGTATTCTTCCATACGGATGATCCTAGCTCTCTCAGCGCAGATGGGGTGGCACATTCATCAGATGGATGTGAAGACTGCGTTCCTCAACGGAGTCATTGAGGAGGAGGTGTACATAGAGCAGCCTGAAGGTTTTGAGATCTTCAGCAGTGAGTCGCATATGTGCCGACTCAAGAGAGCACTGTACGGGCTGAAGCAAGCACCTCGTGCTTGGTACACTCGGATAGATAGCTACTTCACCGGGCTTGGATTCTCCAAGAGTGAGGCGGATCCTAACCTGTACCAGATTGTGGTGGAGGGGAAGCTTTTGATCATTGTACTATATGTAGATGATCTAATTTTGACTGGCGATGAGCAGTTGATACTTTCATGCAAGGAGGATCTTGCACGAGAGTTTGAGATGAAGGACTTGGGCATCCTTCATTATTTCCTGGGATTTGAGATTTGGCAGCGCAACGGAGGACTGTTTGTTTCTCAGGGCAAGTATGCACGGGAGATTCTGGAGAGGTTCAACATGCAAGGCTGCAAGCCTGTTGACACTCCTCTTCCTGGTGGTTGGAGGAAGGAGGATGCTACTTCAGCGGAGGTAGTGGATGCCACTGTCTATCGACAGTTGGTGGGGTCGCTTATGTATATGGTCAATACACGACCCGATATATGCTATGCTGTTAACCAGCTTTCGCAAGCTATGGTTAAGCCTACCAAGCTCTTCTGGAAGGCAGGCAAGCATGTATTGCGTTATCTTAGAGGCACATCGGGATATGGTTTGTGGTACAGACAGGAGGATGAGGTGAAGCTTTGTGGCTTCACGGATGCAGATTGGGCAGGGAGCCCAACGGACAGAAAGAGCACATCTGGAGGGATCTTCAGTATCGGGTCGACAACAGTTTCTTGGTACAGCAGGAAGCAGAGATCCGTGGCACTCAGTTCAGCAGAGGCTGAGTATATGGCAGCAAGCTTGGCTGCATGTGAGGCCATATGGATGAGGAAGATCCTGGTTGGGTTGTTCGGGTCACACTTGGAGCCTACTGTGATTTATTGTGATAACCAGAGTTGCATTAAACTCTCGGCTAATCCAGTATTTCATGATAGATCCAAACACATCGACATCATGTACCATCATATCAGAGATTGTGTTCAGCGGAGAATCATGATGCTTTCATATGTTCCCACGGAGGATCAGGATGCCGACATCCTGACGAAGGCGCTCACCAGGAGCAAGTTCGAATTCCACAGAGGCAGGATAGGGGTTGCAGATAATCCATATCTTGCTGAGAAGGAGTGTTGAAAATGCAGCAAGATGATGGAGCTTAGTGAAATGAAGTCGCCTTCACTAAGTGGGCCCGCAGGCTATTTTTGGCACAAAGTCTATTTTTAGACTATGTCTATTTTTAGACATATGGATCATGGTCTATGAGTTGCAGGATGTTATTTATGGATGATTGGTCGAGTTGGTAAAAATAGATGGACCTCTATTTTTAGACATTGGGCGGTTTCTATTTTTAGACTTCTGGGCTAAAAATAGAACAGTCAAATATTATTAACCCTTAATAATATTTAGACTATAAACATTATCTTATCCTCTTGGAGAACTTCAGTTTGATGCTTGGATGTGGCACATGCATCTGACAGAAGGAAATACGCTTTTCCTATGGTTTAGTTGGGCTATTGCATGGTTGCCTTCAGTTAGAACTCATGTGGCAGAGTTTGGTGGAGTTGATGAGATAGTTGGTGGAGTTGTGTTCTGTTTAAATTAGTTGAACTAGTTGTATTTAGTCTAACTGAAAAATACACTAGTGATGAGTGATGTGATTAATTATTAATTAATTCACTAATTATTAACTCATAAATCAACTAAATAACACATCATTTAACTGCAATGCATGGACAGTTCAGTGGAGACCAGTGTTAGAGGTGGGTGAAAGGGTGAGTGTGACTATCAGTTGTGACTATACCTGTGCATGAGATTTGCACACACATTGATGGAGATTTCCAATGAGGATTGCGCAGTTGGAGCTAGTGGGATTCAAACTTGGATCTCATCATTAATCAACTTGGATTGCGAAGTAGAGGCAGGCAAACTTGTGGAGGAGATTTGAACCTCTGACTTGTTCATCTTCCGAGCTAGTTTTGTGTGTAGCATTGAGATAGTGCTGAGAGCTGTGAGAGCTTTGTGCTATGTATTGTTACATTTTCTCTATCATTATAATATACAGATAGTTGGGGTTTTTCAGCTATTGCTTTCCCCCTTACATCCTGTGTTGATATGTGTGCTTGATTATGTTTTAATGAGCGCATGCGACTGCTTTCTATTTCCGCATATTGATGATCAATTGTAGAAGAGGTTATGTATTATGCATGAAGCTTAAATAGTGTGTAATTAGGATAATCTCGGTGAATAATTCAGGTATTATTCAAATTTCTACAAATCATGCTTCCTCTCTTAAACCGACAAGGTTTACTCCTCGGTAAATGGAATGGATGAAAGAACAGAAAAGGGACTATGTTTCAACCATGATATAAAGTACAACACGGGGCATAAATTCAATGAGAATAAATTATTCTACATATATTTTAAAGAGGAATAAGATCAAGAATTAGAATATCATGAGATCTAGAGCTAGAAGAGACTAGTCCAGCAATATCCGATCATGCATTAGCTAGCCACAATACTCCACAAACCCTCCATATAGAAGGATATGTTAAAAAGAAAAAGGAAACAATGTTGATTGATTCTAGTAGTACCCAAAATAGATTAAAAAAATGTAAATTGTTTCACATATCCAACACCAATGTTTCAAGTTATGGGTGCAGATGGAGGTGTCATAAATTTTTTAGGGAAGTGTCATAGTATTAATCTCAATACGGGGGAGTATTCATTAGATATTCTGATGATTGGAATACAAATCGGTGGTTTAGTTGTTGTATTTTTTGGTCCAATGGTTATAATAATTAGGAACAATGGCACTTAAATTTCAATATATTTTCATATGATTTTCCTCGGAAGGAAAGGAGATTGAGCTTAGAGGTATCCAAGGGGAACACAATAAAGTGATAAGCTCTAATGGCATGAAAAAATTGCTAAAAAGAAGGAATTGAGGTGTAATTGCATAATTTTGTTCACTAAATGTTCAAATGTCAATATCATATATGTCAGGGGATCTCCATAAAGTTATCAACAAGCATTCCAAGGTATTTGGATTAATGCCTAAGGGTTTTCCACCTACTCAAGATCATGTCTATGCTATTCATATGCAACCAAGAAGTGTACTAGAGATAAATGAAGAAGGGAAAATCACACTAGAAGCAAAAAAAAAATCCTTGAAACAAGGATTAAGCACTTGAGTAATCTAGCAATTGTGGAGTACCTCATCCAACAAAATAACCTACTAGCGGAAAAGGTGTCATGGGAAAATGACTTATTCATGCAAAAACACTAGTAGTTAGAGAGTGTTGAGGACAACACTTATTTAAAGTGAAGGGGCATGTTAAGCCCCATGTTAACACTAAAACCCCTTATTAAGCCCTAGATATTGAGTGATTACATTCATATTATTATATTGTTACGTAGGCTAGATCCTTTTATTGCCCCATTTTATTATAATTGTACACTTTGTATCATATATGTGTGTTTGTGTGTACACACACACACACAAAGGATGATTAGTCTTAGGATCATAAAATCTTGTATTATAGAGTGTATTCATTGTGAAAGGAGGTTCCCCCCTTGAAGAGGATTGTACTTATTGTTTTCTTATCATTTTTAAGATACAAGGTTCATAACACTTTTAGTCTTTTTTATTGTTATCTCTGCCTCTATTGCTATGATTACTCATTTCGTTTTAATTATATTTCATTCTATCTCCATAATTCTTCTTGTCTCTATTTATTTAATTCTACTACCTATTGGATCTTATGCTCTGCTTCTTCTTTTCTCAACTTCCCAACTTATTATTTTCTCAATTGTTCTTCCATGTGTGATTGTTATTTTTGTGCTAACTCTCATTATTGTCTTTTAAGATCTTCATCTTTTCTTCCCCACTCTACCTTCTTTAGTTCTATTTATTTTTCCATTTTTTCCTCTTTTCCCTCTTGTTGTTGTTATTATTATTCATCCAAATCCTCAATATTGTAGCTTTTTTACTAGTAGAAATTGTGTTCTTGGTTGATGTTGATTCTGATTAGTAAATAGTGAAACTAGGATCCATCTCTATAAGTTTTGCTTTCTCCCTTAAGCATGTTTCTCTTTTGCTTAATCTGAATCCATTATGTTTAGCTACATTTTCATGATTTGGAATACCATAAAATAGCTATAAAACGTCCTCAAAACTTTTGGCCACGTGAAAAAACATGAAAAAAAGAGATTCATCATGAGTATACAAAGTGGTATTGACTACATGATAATATTTTTTAACATTTTCTTTAGGATCGTGTTGTCTCATGGTTCCTCAAACCAAGAAAATATATTCTTAATGTTTTCTTTCTAAAATAGCATGTTGAGCATTGGATAAAACATAAATTCCAATTGAAATTGGAAAATAAGGGCAAATTCTTTACTGACTCTTTTTCAATGACAAAGCAATATCAATGATAATAGTCTGGTATGCTACTTTTGTCACAATCAATATTTATGGCATGTGCTTAGGGAGTAGATAAGGAGAATATTCACACCCAAATCCATGAATACAAGCAAAATTCCTCATTTATATACCAATCATCGATATTTTTGAGCAAATGCATAATGTCCTAAGTGATTCAGGGAGGAACTTGATGATAAATTAAATAATATGAAGGACCATTGAAATTATCATAAATATCATAGAAATGATATTTTCATTTAGATTCCCATTATTTATAACAATAAACATGAATTGGTTTTGTCACACAATTTAATTGCTTAAATTTTAGACATCAAATTATCAATCTAGGAGCATAAACTTAGAGATACTACAATGTATGTCTATAGATCAGAACATGAATGGGCCTTCTAATCTATCACTGCATAATGGAACTATTACAAGAAAACCATGCAAATTGCAAACCAAGGTTGTAGGGGACTTATCCACTAGATGGAAAACTTAAGGGCATTTTTGTGAGGGTACATGAGATATTCTTTCACTCAACCATGAACAAAGTGTTCCTATATCGTTTACAAAACAAGTCTCAAACCCTGTCTTCAGTAGAACCTTGTCCATTATAAATACTAACAAGTAAATGCATTCATAAATAAAACCCAAGGGATGTTTTCCATATCAGGTATCAAAACAAGTTCTCTTCACCATAAGCTATAATCTTTCAGAGTGATTTAACAAAGTGTTCATACATCCAAGGTAGGTTTACAATGCATGTCATGCCCTTTAGTAAGCAATCCCATTTTCATCTAATATTAACACAAATGTAAGAAAATTAAATAAACCTAACAAATATTATGATGATTCAGGTGTCAATAATCAACCCCTCTGTGATAGGTTATGATCTTTCATGATGTTTGAACAGGGTGTTCTCATGACCGTGAAGAGTTGTTTTGTGTACCCTATCCTTCGGTGGTTGATGTCAATTCTGCAAATGAAAATCAATTGTGAGCAATGACAAAAAGAGAGCATCATTGAATTCCAATAAATCAAATTGCAAATATAATTATAATTTAGAGATTTAACACACATTTTTATTATGAAATGAAGGAAGTTAGAATCATTATTATGATCATAAATTAAAATACATGGAATTAATTGCAGGCTGGTTATAATGATTATATCTAGTCACGTTGTAAAGGATATATACACAACTTAGTTATAAATTAAAAGAGTAATCTCATAGTCCGGTTCTAAAACGATTTGATACACATCTAATAATAAATCAAGGAACTAATCACACACAATATGTAACAAAATACAACCAACTAAATTTTAGAGTTAATGAAAATAGGGGTAATATGGTTGAGTTTGTGGGCCCTTCCAAACCGATTTCATGTTCATGAACAGGAACTAGATCACATGCAAAATCAAGCCAAATTCATATCTCATAAAACACTTTTAGGTCGTTATAATACTAGTGTATCCCATTATGTTATTGTTAGTGTAGCCCCCTTATTGTTATTGTTGTGTCCATGTAGTCCCCATATTGTTATTATTGTCCTTCATAGAAGCACACTATTTTTATTGGTGTGCCCCTACCTTATTATTGTTATGTAGGCTCTGATTATGTTGTGACCCCTTAAACTCCTATATATAGAAAGTAGGTTTTGTCATTTGTATCATCCAAAAATTG
The DNA here is from genome assembly GCA_034641835.2 of Pinus albicaulis. NCBI lineage: Eukaryota > Viridiplantae > Streptophyta > Pinopsida > Pinales > Pinaceae > Pinus > Pinus albicaulis. The sequence continues at coordinate 368,389,196 of CM076584.1, read as the reverse complement.
TTCATTTATACAATGTAAAGGAGGCTTCCCCTCGAAGAGGCTCATTTCTAAGTCGTTGATCTATCTTTTCTTCTATTTTGTGAGTTGGTTACATAACATTTGGTATCTGAGCTTTGGATTCTAGGGTTTCGCTTCTTCAAACAGGTCATCTTGGAATTTTTCGTTATAGATTTTTTTTCTATGAATCTTCAGAAGTAATCGAAACCACGTGGATTCAAAATACTGGTGAACCTCGTTTACGAATTTCAGATCTTGGTTCGCTATATTTTCGGAGATATGATCTATGGAAGTTAGGGTTTTTGCAGGCTCTAGAATTTCATCTCAAACAGGTGACGCAGGGAAAATCTTCATAACTTTCGTTTCAGGAATCGTATTTGAATTCTATAATAAGTGGTTGCAATCGCACATAATTTAGTGTCTTGTGTATCAATTTCAAAGCTGAATTTTGAAACAGTGACACGTGGCACCCCATACAAGTTCGCTCTACTGAACGAGTCCATAATTAGGTCATTGTGGGATAGCGGGCATAACTTTACCTTGTAGAATCCAAATTAGGTTTGACCTGTGGCATTGGAAATAAGACTCAAAGGGCTACTACAAGACCAAATTTAAAATCTTGTAGATCAGAAATCACAAAGATACATCGAGTTCAATATCGAACTCCTCAAAAGCAAGAAAAAGGTGTGTATTTTTTTTTAATTGCATAACTTTTGTTTAAAAAATCAGTTTGAAGTGATTCCAACGTCATATTGAAGCATTTATATTAGTATTGGGTTCTAAAATGCCTCCCAAAATGAATTTCACACCCATTAAGCCCTCAGAAAGCTCTACTATGACGCATGAAGAGGAAGAAGTGCAACATGATATATCACAATTACGAGACCAAGTGGTCTCGCAAAGAGTAACCAAAATTTAAATGGAAGCTAAGATGGACAGTTTGAAGAAAGACATGGATGGTTTAAAGAATGGCATGGAATATAAGATCGATGGTATAGAAGAAAAACTGAAAGGAAAAATTTAAGACATGAATAATGGTCTAAAAGCATACATGGAAGGTTTGAAGTAAGGTTTGACAAAGTTGCTATAAGAAATGATTCCTAAGGGTGAAAAGGTAATAGATTAAACTCATGATCAGATCAAAAGAAATGTTAATCATGATTTCATAAAATCTAATTTTGGATTTAAGACCCACCATATTCCAAAGATAAATATGAGGAATTTTGATGGAAAGGATCCGATAACATAGATACTACAGATGGAGCGATAATTTGATCTCCATAATGTGCAAAACACACAAAAGGTACGCATTGTAACTTTTTATTTAGAACCCAATCAGTTTGTATGGTATCGATGAATTTTTTCTCGTAAACCACTTGTCGCTTGGTAAATTTTTATGGAGGAAATGATGGCATTATGAGGATACAAAAACTAACACCTCCTTTAGCCAATTGATAAATCTCAAACAAAAGGGTTCAGTGGTGGAACACATTAAGGACATTCAAAATTTGAATATAAGGGTAAATGATATTCTAGAGGAGCATAGGATTGATTTATTCATAGGGACTTTAAATTATAACATCCAACATGAGGTTCACCTTTGGGAACCTGATTCATTGGAGAAGGCATTCAGGTCGGCAAGAAAAATTGAAAGAAAAATTATGGAAATAAGGAAGCCTACCACTCACAACTATAAAGATGGAAGCGTTGCTGCTCCTAACCTTCCACACCCTAACAGGTTGACACCACAAAAATTGGAAGAAAAATAGCAAAAGGTATCTGTTACAGTTGTGATAACAAATACACTGAAGGTCATAAGTGTGTCGAGAATAATTTATTTTACATAGATTGTGAAGAGGAGGAACAAAAGGAACAAGAAACTTAAAAATAAGAGTATATACACCAGGAACCAACCTTGGAGAAAGAAGAAAGGAATCATAGCATATCTTGTAATGCATTGGCAGGAATTACCACTCCTCAAACTCTCAAGACAGAAGGACGTATCAAGAAGAAAAAGGTAATAGTGTTGATTGATTCAGGTAATTACCATAATTTTATTCATTGTAAGATATGCAAGGAATTGAATTACTTCCTATATCTAGAACCAGAGTGTCAAGTGATGGTTGCAAATGGAGGAACTATAAATTGCTTTGGAAAGTTCCATAATATCAAGCTAACCATGGGGGAGTATGTATTGAATAGCCCAATGTTTTCCATTCCAGTGGGTGGTGTTGATGTTGTACTAGGAGTTCAATGGTTACAATATTTGGGTACGATAGCTTTTAATTTTCAAGAAATTTTCTTGAATTTTTTGTAGGAATTAAAGGAAATTGGCTCTAATGACATTCTGAAAACAACATTGGTGAAAAAAGATGCATTTTCTTGGACTCCCGAAGAAACTAAGGCCTTTGAACATCTTAAATAGGAAATGTGCCAAGGACCAGACTTAGCTACGCCATACTTAACAAAAACCTTTATTGTGGAATGTGATGCCTTAGGAAATGGAATTGGTATTGTTTTAATGCAAGAAGGAAGGCCCATTGATTTTGAAATCCATCCAATCAAAGGAAAGTATTTACAGAAACCTATTTATGAGAAGGAAATTTTGGCAATACTACATGCACTAAAGAAATGGAAACCTTACCTAATGGGAAGAAACTTCAAGGTAAAAACATATCATGATAGTCTTAAATACTTTTTGGAACAAATACTATCTTCAGAAGAGCAGCGAAATTGGGTCACAAAGATGTTGGGTTATGATTTTTAAATCATCTACAAAAAATGGAAGCTAAATGTTGTTGCATATGCACTCTCAAGAAAGGATGAGGATGTGGAAGCATTGCTTTGTGCCATTTATAACATCCAACTAGATTTGATAACCAAAGCAAGGGAGGAATGGAAGAAAGACGAAGAAGTGTGGACACTCATTCAAAAGTTGGAGCAAGATCCTATTAAATTTGATACATTTAGCTAGAAAAATGATTCATTATGGTACAAAGATCACTTGGAATTGCACACCTCTCCCTTAGGAGGACACTCAGGATTTTAAAAAATTATCACAAGGTCAAGAAATATTTTTTTGGGATGGACTTAAATCTGATATTCAAAAGTTTGTGGTGGAATTTTTGGTGTGTCAACAAAATAAATTTTAGACAATTAAGACCCCGGATCTGCTACAACCTTTATCCATTCTAAGTCAACATTGGGAGGAGGTTTCAATGGATTTTATCACAGGTTTACCCCAAGTTTGAAGGAAATTATGTCATCATGGTGGTAGTTGATAGACTTACCAAGTATGCACACTTTTATGAACTATCTCAACCATTTAAATCCATTACAGTTTCTACTCCATTTATGGAAACAATTCAAAAGCTACATGGAAACCCAAAGATAATTGTAAGCGACAGAGATCCCATTTTCATTGGAAATTTTTGGACAAAATTATTTTCTTGTCTGGGTACTCAACTAGCTCATAGCTCATCTTATAATCCTCAATCTGATGGGAAAACTGAGATAGTGAAAAAATGTTTGGAAGGATATCTTTGTTGCTTTGTATCTGATAAACAAACATAATGGGTCAAGTGGTTATGTCTCGCTGAATGGTGGTATAACACTTCCTTCCTCACTGTGGAAAAAATGAACCCATTTATGGCACTTTATGGATATCATCCACCATCCATTACATAATATTTAAGAGAAAATTATAAGGTTCAAGAAGTGGAATATCACATCGAGCATTAATAACAAGTTATCCAACTCTTAAAGGATAACCTAACTTTGGCGCAGAATCAAATGAAACAACAAGAAGATCAACATCGTAGCGAAAGAAGTTTTGATGTAGGCGAATGGGTATTTTTATAGCTACAACCATACAGAAAAATTTCCCTCAAGCAAGCCAAGAATGATAATAAATTATCGCCAAAGTACTATGGTCCTTACAAGGTGTTGCAAAATATTGGTACTATGGCATACAAATTGGAGCTTCATGCATCTTCCTAAGTGCACCCAATTTTCCATGTTTCATGCTTAAATAAGGTTATAGGTGACAAACTCCCAACTCAAACAATATTTCCAGAACCTTACAAGAATGGAAATATCATATTTGAACCTGAAGAAGTCACGAAAACAATAACTTGACAATTACGACATCGATCAATTTCAGAGTATCTCATCAAGTGGAAGAACTTACCCGCTAAAGATTCCCCATGGGAGGATGTGAATTTTATACAGAAGCATCCAAAACTATGTTACACAGTAATTTTTCACCATGCTCATTTCCCATCCTTGATCCCAAAATTCCCTGAGACAGACCTTGTGCAATGTTTCCACCATAAAGAAATATGTTAAGACATCTTTTGAATATTCAAATAAAACCTCCTTGGAAGATTACTAAAGAAACTTGGTCAAAATCAGAGTTTCCTGGGTCAGCGCATTTCGTTTTTTAATGCTCCCGCTAATTTTAGATTGAAAATTATGGAATAGCGATGTCAGCGCCCTTATTTCTTCTAAAACTGCATTGATCCCTTTCTGGAAGTGTTTCCTCAAATGGAGGAGAAGCTTCGACCTCTAGAAGTTTCAGGGCTGCGAATTGGTTGTTAAACGGTGGTGATAGAGTCGATCTCTATGGTTTTAGACCTTTGATCTCATCCATGGGGATTTATCTCTTAGAAAGTGGACCTTCCTCCTTTCATGGGATCCCAACCTCTTCTCCCTTCCTAGAAATTCATGCCCCTCCTTCCATTAAAGTTAGTCCTGGTTGGTCATTATTGGGCTAGTCTGAAATCTCATTCCCTTTACATTATTGCATTGTGATAACGCCTAAGTGTTTGGGAGAACGAATGCTTTAGAGCTTCAGTGAAGGACTCTAATTTTCACCAAAGGGATTCCTCCAACATCAACACCTAGGTTGTAAGCTCTTCCTTTCATATTTATCAATAAAACATATGATGTTTGCTTTCTATATTTGTCTAGTCTTTTATGCAAATATTCGGGTACTCCTTGATCTGCTTGATAGCTAATGTTTATTATTATTATGTATTGGATTATGTTTGCTTACGTATTTGTGTGCCACCAACAGAAAGGAGCGAGCCTAAAAGGATCGTGTATCAAGGTCATCATCAACGGGTTCGAACGTAGCATTGGGAAAAATGTACCTCTATCTCTTTTCTTGTCGCATTATGAATATTAGTTAGGAAATATTTGCATTATAAATTATCTCAAGTTGCTAGACCCACTCTAGGGTTAGAGAGATCACATATGTCCACGGAGGGGATTTATCTTGACAATAGAATTGGCGACTCCATTAGAGAGCTTAGCCTCTTAACCTTTCTTTCTTGGACTAATCTTGGATCAGTTTGACCGATCACTGAAATCTAAGCTTGCTTAGGTCTCTGTGAGTTTGCATAGGGTTTGATACTCATTTCACTATGTCAGGTTTGGTTTTGGTGTGAAACTCCTTTTTTTCCTTGTTTTTAGCGACCAACGCGTTTTTTTTTTACACAGTAGTCCTACCAGTGTTGTTATATATAGCACATTGGCGTTGATTTATCTTTCAGCACCCTTCTTCTTATCACAGAAGCGTTGATCTTAGACCTAGGAAAAGATAGGGTTTCCCCTTGATTTTCTAGTGTGTCCTGGCCCCTGAAGAATGTTTGTTGAGTCTCAGTGATCTCCTTCCTGTGTGTTTCACTTACTTGTCTTCTTTGAGTAAGTGCTTTGGTCTCTTTGACTTGTTTGTGAGTTAGGAGATTTATCACCATTTCAAATACCTTTTGTCGCATTGATTTTAACTTCGTTTGAAGTGATTTGTCATATGCACTGGTCATCACTGCATTTCTTATCTTACCTTCAAGTTTCAACTTAGTGTCAAACATAGGATCACAAAGTGTTTGATTCGCAAGTATAGAAGAGTGTGTCATTTGTCCAAATTCTAAATAAATTGAAACTGATTTTCATTTAAGTTTTTTATTTGGCTTGTCTTTATCGTTTTCAAAAAGGAAGTGAAAAGAATTTCATTCATGTACTTTTTAAAGAGATTATGATTCTTGTTCAATTGAAAGAAAAGTGAAAAGGATTGCTTTTGCATTTCTTCATTTGTTTCATTCATTTTAATTTTGATTGTATTTCAAAGTAAAACAAAAACAAAAAAATATATCATTTTGTGCATCTTAGTGGAAAAGAGAAATGTTTTCATTTTTTCAATAAGTTGCTTTTTTGGGAAAAGTGAATTTGATTGGAAAGAATTGAATTTCATACTTTTTAACTAGTTTGGGGGGCATCATTATTTGATGCATTGATTTCACTTTTTCTTGCATCTCTTCCCTAAATAGTTTAGACTTCATCGAAATGGAAATTTTTTCTTTTTTCATTTATCCTACATCATACGATTCAGGTGACATCAATTTTGAGCCAAAACTCAAGCTCATCATGAAAATTTACCCAATTTACCTTAAGGATCATTTGGAACTAATGAGAACATTTAATGGTCTAGGCTAGAGACATGTTTTTTCATCGTAAAACATAGGAGTTGTCGCTAACGGTCTGCGTTACAACTCGGGGGTGATATCCTGTCCCACATATGTAATTATATTGATGTATGATAAATATATTTGAGGCACTCTCATTGAACGGTTACGCATTAGACAACACTACTACGGACTGGACTACCACATACCGTCACATATATTTGGGGAGACACAAATAGGTTGCAAGCCTACCATAAGTAACCGAGTTGTAGGGATAATTTTAAGGATGGAAAATTATCTTGAAGTTTAAAAAATTGGCGAATCTCACTAGTCCCTAATATGTAGACTATAAAAATTTTATTGATGTATTATAAAAAAATTCAAATTTCTAATGATATTATATATATTGTCTATATAATGTTGGCGATTTTTAACGTAAAATAATTTTTTATTGTAAAATTTGGGTGAATCATTTTTATAAAAAAATGGAAATTGGCGAATCTTTTTTTTGGAAAAACCATCGAAAATTAGCCCACCTGCGAATATTAGCCCCTAAAATTTTCCATCGGCGAGTTGGCCACCTTGTAAACATGATACACCGAACACAACATTCGTGGAGATTGGTTGTAGTACTTTTAAGTCCTTGGTCATTTTTTATATCATTTATCACCAAGGTGTATATTACGATTCACAAATACTTGGTAAACCTTTATGCCTAGTACACCCTTTTTTATTTGTTTTTTGTTAATACTAAAAGTAACTGCCCATGAAAACATCTTACCCATGCAGTTCTCCAGCCTCATTATTTCTTGGTAAATTGTGAATTTTTTCACCTCTTCCTTATTTGATATTGTTTTGAAAGGTCATCGTGGTTGAATTGTCGAATTCACCTTGTCCCTCCTCTAACGGATCTCAAGAACTTAATCCTGAGGTCCCTCGGCTTCCAATTGGATCCCTTGAAGCTCAAGGTGTCGAACTAGATATTTTCATCAGTATAAAAACCATATCATCTCAACCACCACCTGACGGTTCTCCATGGAAGAAATTGGAAGACTCTGAGCCGGAAAGCCATGAACTGTCGGCACAGTTTACAGTCTTTCCTGAAAATCCGCTCTTTGAACTGATAATGGTCTCGCCTCAAGAGGCTTATAGTCCTTTTCATCAACCCGGATTTCCCCTTCATGCTTCTCCAGTAGCATATCTCTCTACTGTCCGTTAGTTATTTCCTGGTGAATGGCATCCAATGCTGATGATGTTCCATTATGAGTGCTCCTCAGGTTAATCTATAGGGAAAAATTTTTAGCTCCACACCTCATGATTCAGGCAGTGGGACCGAAGTATCCTCTAGTCAAGTTGCATCTTTGCTTCCACAAGGGTATACCTCTTTGGGAAATATTATTTCTAGAGCTTCTAGTGCCATGTATTTATTTCTGGATACCGTTTGGTCAATGAGTATTCCTCCATCTTCCGGCCCGTTCATCTGGAATGTGGCTACAGCGTCACAACCTTTTGTTTGACCTATAGTCACCATTGGTCAAATGATTGTTTCTATAGGAACTTCTAACCCATTTTCGCCATCTACAATTACTGTAGTTCCGTCGTTGAGTGGAAAATCAATGGTTTCATCCATGCCTGGGGGGAAATCTAATCCTCCTTACATACCTCCCCTCTCGAGTGGGGGGCCACTGAACCCTGGGCCCATTCCTGGGGCAAGACAGCCTAATGTTATTCTAGTTGGGGTATGGTCTTCACAGCAGAAGAACACTTTTGTAGGCTCTATTCCTTCGGGTGGTCAACCTACTTCAGTTGCATTATTATTCTAAGTATTCTCAGTATTCTCAAGTTCAATAGCCCCTTCAGCAACCGAACGTACCGTATTTGTATGTTCAACAACCTAACACCCCTCAGCAGTATGTTCAACATTTGAATGTACAATATCAGTATGTTCCTTGACCAAGCACCTCTCAACAATATTTTCAACAACCCCAGCTTCCCATAAGTGTTATTGCGACTAACGCTCAGTTTGGTCCTCGCACCCAAACTGGTATGAATCTCTCTCTGGGTCAATTTGGTGCTCATTACCAACCATTTCCTTATGGTCAGTACCAGCAACCCTAGCCTAGGCCTCATTCTGGTGCTCAATATCAGTAGATTCATCAGCGCCAACAGGCCCAAATGGGACCTCAGGCTGGACCTTATGTTCAGCAAGGACCATAGGTTGGACCCCATGTTCAGCAGACCACAGGCTAGACGTCATGTTCATCAAGGACCTTATATCTCTCAAGGTCTGCAACCTCAAATCCCGCATGGGCTTTATCAACAGCCCCAGCAAGGTCCTTATGTTCAGCAGTCATCGCAACAAGGTCCGTACCATTAATGGGGGAAATATGCATATTTAGGACAGAATCCACCCTATTGGGGGGAAAATCTATATCAACCAGGTTATAAGCCTCGACCTTTCTCTCCTCATCATCCTCCCTTGCCATTTTTGGCTACGTTGGAATTTCCAGAAGTGTCAAAGCTTACAAATGACCCCATCCAACATCAGTTGCATTGGTCGCCAATTTTGACTAAGATTCCGGGAGATTGTCCTAAACTTGAAGGAAAGTCTGGGGAAGAACCCCAAACCCATGTCATGACGTACCACTTATGGTGCTCTTCTAATTCTTGGTTTGACGATTCTATTTGTATTCATCTTTTCCAGCATACTTTTACTGGTACTGCGAGCAAGTGGTATATCGAGCTCCCTCAAGGAATTTTCTTCATTTTCAACTCTTAGGTTATGGCTTTCCTTACTCATTTCCAATTACATGTCCAATATAAAACCAGCACCCACCTCCTCGCCTAGTTGAAGTTGTCAAATACTACTCACATTTTGGATCACATTCATGAGTCACGACGTCACTGTCACCTCATAAAATTCAAGATCCCTGATCAATTGTTGACTTAATGGTTTACTAAATCATTCGTTCTGAGGATTGCTAAAGATATTGCCATGGGTGGATGTGTCACGAAAGAGGAAGTCATTTCCAAATCCCAATACCTCAATTTATTTTATTCCCAATCTGGGAATCTATACGAGCTCTTGCCTAACATGTCGCGACCTTCAACTGATCCCACATCATCTCATTCTTCTGCTACACCTCTAGTTGATGGTGTTATCGGGACAGTGGCTCATACTTATAGTAGTGCACCCAAAACTTCCTTGAAATCTAATTCCACTACTGTCTCTACTCCCTCAACTCCTTCCAATAACCAAATGAATCATGGTAAAACCTTTGAGGTAAATTTTTCCCAATCTACAGCAACAGACAAATCGTCACAAGGTAAGAAAAAGGGTAAAGGAAAATCCAAATCCAACCCTAAACAGGATTCTAAAAATCCAGCTACTGACAATTCTTCCACACACAAGCCTAAATATACTTGCCTGATATGTGATGAAGATCATTACACCAAGTATTATCCTCAGCATGTTGAAGTTGCCCGTCTTTTGAAGGGTGCACTTGGGACTCTGATTGTCTTGAAAGAACCTTTCCCTTCTCATCAAACACAAATGGTAGATAAACCTCAATCGTCTAGAAACTCTCAGGTTTTCATGGCTAGAACAGAATCTATCACTATTACCACGAGATCAAAAGACTACCCCAATCCATCAAAGGCTTCTATGGAACTGGAAGTTACAAATCACGCTTCCTCTTCCATGTCTCCTACTTCTGGTCCTCTCCAAATTGAGAGACCTAGTAGTGACTCCATCGTCTGATCACCCCCAAAGGGTGTTCTTTAGAAATCATCCTATAATCTGAATGCGAGAGTTATGCAACACTACAATATTGTAGAGGACCTAGCTCAAGCCTTCGGTGAGGTCAGCTTTGGAGGTCCTCTAGTCATGTCCATCACAACGGAAGGCATTATTTTCTGTTATTGGAGGGATTGATCCTGTGGATTTGAATCTTATTCATTTCAATCTTGAGAACTTCACTCCTGACCTCCCATCTCAGGTGGATTTTCTGATTCAAGTTACCATCATGGGAAAGAAAATTCATAGGATTGTTGTTGGTGAAGGTGCTTCGACCTGCATCATGTATGTCGCATGTTGGAAATCTATCGGTTGTCCTCCATTGAGTCAGTCCCCAAATACCTTGGAAGATTTTGACAGTAGAGGTTTTCAGCCGTACGGTATTCTCAAAGCATTGCCCATCCTATTTGAGGGAAAAAAGGTAAATTTAGAATTTGAGGTGGTAGATGCAAACTTGAATTATAATGTCCTTCTTAGATGCAGTTGGACTCGTGCCATGGTTTGCATGGTCTCCACCCTTTTCGTGTCCTCTATTTTCCTCATCATGGAAAAATCATGACTGTCAATCAGTTGGATTTATTTTCCTCTGATTCTTCAACAAGAAACATTCCATATGTTTGGAAGACTGCTACCCCCTATGAGAACACCGGGTAGGGTCTATTCAATGACTCATCCCTTATGGGAATTTTTCCACTCCCGCCTTTGAAAGTCACCACTGTCAATATGATATCGTCTTGTCACGATCCATGGATTGTTCACAATCCCAAACAACTCGAAATTTTTGGTGACGTTATGCCTCTTAGCCCTACTGAACAAATGTATCAAAGTATTCTCATGGATTTTGAGGTTGCATCTAGAACCAACGATCATTTGGTTTCCTCTCTAGACACTTATGTGAAGTCTCCCTGGTTTGGTTCTTGGGAATCTGATGATCCCTTGAATGAGACTTTCCCCACTGACGAGAGTATCGTGGAGGTAATGTCTCTTGAAGAAATTCCATGGGATGATGGACATCATCTTTCTTCATTTCTCCCAATCCCAGGTGACATCTTCTCTTTTCTGGAATCCCATGCTTCATATGTACCGACTGACCCATTTCAGAATTTGATATTGATTCATGAAGTGTTGTTCAAAGGGAACATGGAAAATATTACTCCAACCATTCTGATCGACATCTCTGTCAAACCAGGGATTGTCGAGAATGTTCATATCGGTGCATATTTTTCTCCCAATGAGATCAAGATCTATACTGATATTTTTCAGGAATTATATGATGTCTTCATGTGGTTATATGAAGAGATGTCTGGCATTGATCTAAGTATCGTTGTGCATGAAATTCCTACCTATCCATATTCCAAGCTCGTTCGTCAACGTCTTCATCATGTGCACCCGAGAAAAGTTGCTGCCATAAAGGGTAAAGTTGAAAAACATCTCAAAGCCAGTTTTATTTATCATATACCATCGACACATTCGGTCTCAAATATTTTTCCTATTAATAAGAAACAAGCGACCATCCGGGTTTGCGTTGATTACCATGATATCAATCGAGCGTGTCCCATGGACAATTACCCCACTCCTTTTATTGACCAAATCATTGATGAATGTGTCGGGACTAAGATATTTTCATTTATGGACTTTTTTTCTAGACAAAACCAAATTAATATTGCTCCAGCTGATCAACACAAATCCGTGTTCATCTGTCCATGGGGGACATTTGCCTATAAAAATCTCCCTTTGGCTTGAAGAATGTCGGGGCCACCTTCAAGCAAGCTATGTCGTATTATTTTCATGACATCAAACACATAGTTTAGCCATATCTCGATGACCTTCCTAATCATTCTACGAAACATCGATATCACCCGAGACACCTCTGACCTATCTTCCTTCGTTGTCGACACTATAATATCAGGTTGAATCCTCATAAGTGTGTCTTTGCATCGAATATGTTCGGCTCTTGGGTTTCTTGGTGTCCAAAGAGGCATCTGCATCGATACTCTTAAAGTCGAGGCAATCATGAATTTTCCTCCTCCCTCCTTTGTTCATTAACTACAAATTTTGTAGGGGAAAGCCAATTTCCTCCATTGCTTTAGACTGAATTATGTTGAGCTTTCCAAAGGCTTTACTTTCCTATTAAAAAAGGTAATCACATTCATATGTAACGAAATTTCCCAAATCTCTTTTGATGCATTGAAACGAGCCCTCATCAATGCTCCTCTACTGCATCCTCTCAATTATCACTGCGATGACTACATGTATTTGGCTGCCGCCGAAAACACTATCGGTATGGTGTTGGTTCAGGATGATGACGATGGTCAATAACATGTAGTGTACTACTTGAGCCGCAATATCTTTGATACTAAGACCCGTTATGCTCATGTAGAGAAACTCGTGCTAGCTACTATCCATATTGTTCAGTGTATTCATCACTACATTCTCCTACGCAAAACTTTGGTGATTTTTGATTGCAACCCCATGACTTAAATTCTCACACATTAGTTTCTTGGGGGAAGGTGACTCAAAATGGATTTTCATCCTTCAAGAGTTCGACTTAGAATTCACTACTTCTAAGTCTAAGAAATCCTTGGTCTTTGTTGAGTTGACTTGTGATCTTCCTACCGCGGATGATCCCACTCCTCTTGATGAGTCCATTCTAGATGAGACTCTCTTTCTCATTAGTAATCTTGATCCATGGTATGGAGATATTATTGTTTATCTCCAAACCCAAAATTATCAGCCAAAGCTATCGCACTCTAAGCGAAGACAGATTTTCTACCAGTCCCAACCTTACCGTATCGTTGGTGACACCCTATATCACACTGGTATTGACTCTTTTCTCCGTCAATGTTTGACTCTCACGGAAGCTGACAAAGCTCTCAATGACTACCACTTCGAGGCTTGTGGTGGTCACACATCTGGTTATGCTACCACCCAAAATATCCTTCGCATAGGGTATTTTTGGTCGTCTATCTTTAAGAATTGTATTATTGCAGTACAAAAATGCCACGACTACCAATTCTATTCTCAGAAAGAGTGTGCACCACCCTTACCCTTGCACCCAATTGTGACCATCGAAACTTTTTCTAAATGGGGCATAGATTTCATGACTTGTAACCCTCGCTCGATCGGGGGGATAGGTATATCAACGTTGATGTCGATTGTTTCACTCAATGGGCCTTAGCGATGCCTACATGCGATAATGAAGGTCTAACTCTGCGGCGCAATTCTTGTTCAATCATATGATAGCTCGGTTTGGTGTCCCAAAAACAATTTTCACAGATCATGGCTCTCATTTTCATAATCATATGATGACAGAGCTCGCTGCTCATTTGGGGTTACATCACGATAGCTCCACCCCTTATCATCCACAGGCCCATGGCCAAGTTGAGGTTGTCAAAAAAATATTGGTGACCATGCTTCAACACACCATTAGGAAGCACAAATGATATTGGCATCTCATGCTCTTCTCATATTTGTAGGTGTACCAAAACTCTGCTGAGACTACCACTGGATTCACACCATTCCAATTGGTGTATGGTCTAGAGGCCACACTTCCAATCGAGTGTGAGATTCATGTTGGAAATACTGTGAGGGGAGCTGAATCAATATTTATTATCAATTAGAAATTTTAAATATTTTCATAGCATTAGTTAATATTCAATTATTTGTTATGTTTATCCAGTAACAACAGTAAACAATAAAACACAATAGGCACATGAATTTTAGGTGGAAAACCCCCTCTAGGTCAAAACCACCAAACGCTTTTCTAATAAATTCTTTAATCTTTAGCACCAACTGAAATGAAAGGTAAAAATTCCTAGAATTATAGAAAATCATTATTCTCCAGATCCCACTGGAAGGATGCCCCAATTCCATGGTTTCTTCAGTAGTCAATTGAATGGATGCCCCGACATCCTAGATCGACCTACCACCCTGAAGTGTTCAAAGGCTCCAACCTGTAGGTGACTTCATGCACCAAAATAGCACCTCACTGCCACCATACAGTGATCAGAAATAAGACGAGATTGTGGACTCCCATACTAGGGACAATGATCCACGATACAATATGATTCACAATGATTTTCTTGAACTAGACCAATCACCCAATCACACTATAACCTGCAACCCAACCATAACATTGTCCAACAATGACACTTATACCTCCCAACAATGGCTCTCCAACTCTAGGAAGATTGACTCTTTTATAATAATGACTCTTTTACAATTTTAGAATGATGATTTTACAATACTGAATTTTGACACGACCTCATACTTGACTTGACATTGCTTTTTTGAACACTAGCAGTTGCTGAGGTATTGATGTGCTTGCTTCAAGTAATGGTACTTTGGCATTGCATTGTCCCTTTAGTATGTGTCTGAGTTGTCCTATTGTGTCCTCCTTCCTACAAATGCATTAATGAACAAGACCCAAACCAATATACAAACAAAATACTTACACTTTCCTACAAACCATATCTTAGAGAAATATTCAAAATTAAAATGTAAATAGATTCAACATCTATGAATAAAACCCAATAAAACATACATACAAAATACTTACATTGTCCTGCAAGAACACATGTCAAATATGATATAAAAATTTAAATTCAAACACTAATCATATGTACCTTGTTGTAGCAGACTTACCCTTGACTGTTGATGTGTTGTCCTTACTATAGTGATCCTTGAATGCATTTTTTTTCCTTCTAGAAGCTCGATATTGAATCTTTGGTATCTATGTAATTTAAGATCTCCAATGTTTGAAATTTTTTCATGTGGTAGCCCTCTAAGTCCTCTTTCCAACCCCATAGGTCTGATCAATATTGGATTCTTCAATAAATATTTATGTCCACTCTCCTATGATGACCTGATTATAGACTGGTTCAGTAAAGTGAACTTGTACAAAGTGCCACGTGTCACTATTTAAACCTTTGATCCTGGAAATGATATACAACAAACTAGAGTCTGTCCTCTTTCTATCACTTTTTACAAAATTTGAATCCAATGCTCATGGAGAAAGTTATGACGATTTTCCCAAGTTTGACATGAAATTAGAGAGCCTGCAAAAACCCTAACTTCCTCATATCATATATCCAAAATTATAGCAAAAAAATATCTAAAATTCACTCACACGCTTCATCAAGATTTTGGCTCAAATGGGTTTTTTTCTAGCATCTGAAGCTTTGCAAAAAAAAGTTATAGCGAAAATTCCACGATGACCTGTTTTAAGTAGTGAAATCCTTACATCAAGAGGATATGAGGGTCACAAATTATATAAATGATTAGTTTGAAAGGGTCTTCAACAAGTGAACATTGGAGGGATTTTAGGAGTTTAAAAAATTAATAATTATTGAATATTAAATTACCACAACCAATTATTAGTGTCATGCTACAACCCAATGGGGTTTTAGCCCACTAACTGGGGTTACTAACTTCAAACATGAATATCTCTCAAACTGTGAAGAATTACGCGGCGTGCCATATATCAACATAAAAATATCGACAACTAGAAGCCATCCAAAATATAATTGAATTAGAATAGAGTAATTTGTCAAGTAAAAATTCCCATGCAAGATAGTGGTAGCCCCTGGTGTTGCTTAGGTTGACATCAATGACAACCATTGATCAACAATATCCCCATTTGGCATTGATGGCAACACAATTAATCCCCTTGCGATCATGATACCTCTTCCTACAGCATTCTCTCCCCCTTTGTCATTAATGGCAAAGGGTAACTCACCCTGACAAATGTCATCCTGCGGACCTATACACACCTCAACTCCCCTTTTATTTTACTTAGATAGATAAGATAAAGATTCTAATGAGAACTTGGGAGAATCCCAAGCTTTCGGCAAAGATACTCAAATTCTTCACGAGGTAATGGTTTGGTAAATATGTCAGCAATTTGTTCCTTTGTGCCAACATATTCAAGCTTGATATTCTTTTTGGTGACCTACTCTTTAACGAAATGATATTTGATCGGAATGTGCTTTGTTTTGGAATGCATCATAGGATTCTTGGAGATATTGATGGCACTGGTTTTATCGCAAAATATGGGAATAGGTACATAAAATGGATAACGAGATTGGAGATATATTATGCTTTTGTTGTGGATAACGAGATTGAAGACTACTTTTTACTTAACCATGAAACAAGGCAACCACCTAGATAAATTGTTGCTCCACTAGCACTCTTTCGATCATCAGCACTTCCTGCCCAATCTACTTTTGTATAAGCTTGGATAACTAGATTATTTCCTTTGGGATACCATAAACCATATTCTGTTGTACCCTCAAGATATCAAAGAATTCTTTTGATGGCAATAATATGAGATTCTTTTGGTGCTGATTGGAATCTTACTACTTGTCCAACTACCTGCATTACGTCTGGCCGAGAAGTTGTCACACATGAAGTTGTCACACATAGAAATTTTCCAATCATAGATCTATACAACCTCTGGTCCACATCTTTTGATGAATCATCTAAACTTAACTTGCAACTTGTTACCGTTGAGGTAAGGACATGCTTGCAATCTTCCATTTTCAATTTCTTGAGCATTTTCTTGATGTACCCCGTTTGATATATAAATATTCCTTTATCCTGCTGAGATATCTGAAGCCCTAAAAAGTATGTCAGCTCGCCAAGTAGATACATTTCAAACTCAATTTGCATATTTGTGGAAATTTTTTTACTTAATCTATCATCATTGCTTCCAAAAATTATATCGTCTACATATACCTCGATAAGTGTTAGGTTACCTTGATCCACTTTCACATAGATATTGTTTTTAGTGCTTCCTTTCTTGAATCCTTGTTGATGTATATATCCATCAAGACAAGCATACCAAGCGCTAGGAGCTTGCTTGAGACCATATAGTGCCTTTTTAATCTGTAGACATAGTCTTCCTTTTCAGAGAGCAGAAAACCTTCGGGTTGTTCAATGTAAACTTCTTCTTCCAATTCACCATTTAGAAAGGTTGACTTAACATCCATTTGGTAGACCTTAATTTTTCTTGAGCATGCATAAGTGAGAAAAATTCGGACAGCTTCCATTCTGGCAATGAGAGCAAATGTTTCTTCAAAATCAATTCCTTCAACTTGTGCATATCATTTAAAGACTAATCTTGTGTTATTCCTAGTAACATGTCCATCCTCATTCAATTTGTTTTTGAAGACCCATTTAGTTCCAATAAAAATATTATCCTTTGGTCATGGAACCAATTCCCAAGTATCATTTTTCTCAATTTGATCTAGTTCTTCATTCATATTTTCTACCCAGTGTTCATCTTAACTAGCTTCCTCAAAATTTCTAGGCTCAAAAATTGCTAAAAAAGCAAGGTGGGATTGTTGTGATGAATGAAGCTGTCGACTTCTTTTGGTTCCAATTCCTTCATTTATGTTGCCAATGATTTGATTTTACTGATGATTTTTTTGACACCATTCTTTTAAAGCTTTTGGATAATTTCCTTGTACATCCTGCTGATCATTTATTATTTCCTCTTGGTTGAATGTTGTTTCCTTATTTGATTGGTCTTGTTCTGGAGCTTCTTCTTCGTCCATCACAAATTCTCCCTCAGATCCCTCAGATTTTCTTGAAGGGACAATCTCATCGTCATCCTTTATAACACAATCTTCATCAAAAGTAACATTTATGCTTTCCACTATTTGTTTTCACCTCAGATTGTAGCATCTATAAGCCTTCCTTTTACATCAATAACCAACGAAAATTCCTTCATCAACACAGGAATAAAACTTGCCAAATGTTTTATCTTCTCTTTTGATGTAGCATTTTCTTCCAAGTATTTAGAATTATTTGACATTAGTCGGTCTTCCTTTCCCTAATTCGTATGGAGTCGTGTTACAATTGTTCCTTAGCAAATCTCTGTCTATAATGAATACAACTGTATCGATTGCTTGAACTGAGATATTATCATCTAATTTTGAGTCATTTAATATTGTTATGGACATTTCTTGTGCAAAACTATTTTTTCTTTCAGTGACTCCATTTTGTTGTTGTGTTCTGGCTGTTGAGAATTGCTTTTTTATTCCATTTTCATAACAGTATTGTTGAAATACCTTGGAAGTTAATTCTCTGCCATTATCTAATCTCATACATTTGATCTTCAAATCAGTTTCATTTTCAACCAATTTCTTGTAGATTCTAAAACACTCGAATGCCTCAGTATTTTTCTTTAAGAAGCTGACGGCTGTCATTCTGGTGTAATCATCTATTATTAGCATAAAATATAATTCTCAATCTAAACCTTTTGTTCTCATAAGACCATATAAATTAGTATGTACTAATTCCAATGGACGTGATGCAAAGTATTCTTTTGTCTTGAACTCAATTTTTGTCTGCTTGCCATGCCAACAAGATTCACATATCATATTGGTAGGTTTTGAAATTTTAGGCATTTCTCTTACTGCTTCTTTCTTACTGATCCTAACCAAATTGTCGAAATTTATATGTCCCATATGTTTGTGCCATAAACAACTTTCGTCTTATTTCACCAAAAGGCACCCTTTAGGTGTCTCAACCAAAATATATATGTCATTTGGAGCTCTGCTTGTTGTAGCCACAATTTTCCCAAACTTGACTTTCCTGAATTCACATTTCTTAGAATTAAATAGCATCGTGTGTCCTTGATCGCACATTTGTCCATAACTAAGCAGATTGTGATTCATATTTTCAACCAACAACACATCTTTCGCGCATGCATTCTTGCTTCCAAGTGTGACTGTACATGCTCATATGACATTTGAAGACTCGTTATTTACAAAAGCCATTGTTCCATCCTTCTTTTCCTTCAAGGATATGAACTTATTCGTATCTCCAATAATATGAGTTGAGCAGCCACTATCAACATACCAAATTTTTCTGTTGCTTTGAGCCTTGAGAGCGATAGCACATTTTTCAGTCTTCTTTTTACATATTTTTTCATTCTAATTTTGCGAGCATTCCTTTGAATAAAATTCAAGTCTGCAATCTTTAGCCAGGTGTCCAAAATTGTTACATTTGTGACATTCAACATCATCTCTTAAATGATCAAATATGTTAATATTTTGTTGAGTTCTGGAATATCCCTTTCTGAAAGATCTCGCAAAACTGTATTTATTCCAAACATACATGCGACATTCTACAGCTCTATGTCCAAATCTTCCACATGAATAACAATGACCACAAAATATAGGTTGATAACTGGGAGGAAATCTTCTTCGAGGAATTGCCTTCCATGTTTCTTCTTGTGAGTCCTGATCTCTTCAGTTGGTTGGGAGGTCTACCTGTTTGATATATTTTCCATATCCATCTTCTTTTGTTGCCATAGAAGGACTTGGCTCCTTTTCAGATTTTTATTTGTAACAAAGACCAGTCTTGTCACTGTTTGATCATTGATTTTTGATGGTTTATTCCAATGCCTTGGAGCTCTTGGTGTAGTTTTGAAGAGTTTCTCCATTTTTTACTTCCTTTCATAGAGAAACTATTTCAACGTCCAATTCTTCTCTTTCCTTTTTTCTTTCCTTTAATTCTTCCCTAAGCGATTCTTCAACTCGTTTGTATTCTTCAACCTTGATTTTAATATTTAGGACCTGCGCCCTTTCTATATTTAATTCTTCTTCAAGAGTGTTGACATGCTTCTTCTCGACCTTGAGCTCTTTGATAACCCTGACCACTTCGTTTTGAAATTCAACCGCAGTCATCTCTTCTTCTTCGTCACATGCTTCTTGCTTATTATGCTTGCCCATAAACAATACTCTTCTGATGATTTCTTCTTCATTATCACTATCTTGATCAAATGAGGAGCTATCTTATTTGGAGAAGAAACTCTTCTTAAACCATTTCTTCTTGCCTTGTTTGTTGTAATTTCTCAGACCTTTATTTCCTTTTGCAACAACCTCATTTTTGTGAGGACACTAGGCTGCAAAATGCTCATCCTTACCACAATCGAAACATATCAATGGAATTTTACCTTTGAATTTCCCCGTACCTATTCTCATTTTTCATGTGAAGTATGAAAATTCTTTATCTGAAAATTATTCTTCGTCTTCTTCCTTTTCTACTTCCTTACAACTACAAGTTTTCTCTTTCAGAGTATGCTTGTCCTTACTAGTTTTCTTAGATGTGGAAAATGATGTTTCTATGTGAGATGTGTCGTCCTCTTCTTCAATCCTCATTTCATATGCCGTAAGCACTCCATGAAATCCATATTTGTTGATATTGGCTAGATTCGAACTATATTCCAAGATAGATAACTTTGGGTTGAATCTTGCCGGAAAGGTTCTAAGGATATTTTGGACGACAATTTTTGTATCGACAGGTTCTCCCAAAACATCCAATGCATTTTTTATTTCATCAACATGTTATAAATATGCATCAATCTTTTCATCTTCCTTCATTTTGAGCTGCTCAAATTTTTCCCTATAAATTTGAAGCTTTCCTTCTTTCACGTTTGAGTCACCTGCATATATATTCTCAAGCTTTCCCTGTAATTATTTAGAAACTTTGCAACTGAGTACCTTAATATAGACATATTCGATAAGCCCATTGACAATGAGATCTTTAGCCTTTACATCATATACCATATTTTTCTTACCTTATTCATCATGGGTCGTTGTAAAGCCTTTTTCAACGATTTCCCATACTTCATATCCTTGCGCCAGCAAATGAACCTGCATTCTTCCACTCCAAAGTGTGTATTTATTTCCATTGAACAGAGGAAATCTATTCTTAGTATACTCCATGATCTCCTTCCACTGGTTAGATTATTATTGAAGGAACCAAGCTCTGATTCCAATTGTTGGAAATACTGAGAGGGGGGGTGAATCAGTGTTTCTTATCAATTATCACTTTTAAATATTTTTAGAGAATTAGTTAATATTCAATTATTCTTGATGTTTATCCAGTAACAACATTAAACAATAGAACACAATAGTAACATGAATTTTCGGTGGAAAACCCCCTCCAGGTCAAAAACCACTGAATGATTTTCTAATAAATTCTTTAATATTCAGTCCCAACTAAAATGACCCAAACCAATATACAAACAAAATACTTATGTTGTCCTACAAACCATATGTCAGAGAAATATTCAAAATTCAAATGTAAATACATTCAACATTTATGAACAAAACCCAATCAAACATACATACAAAATACTTACACTGTCCTGCAAAAACACATGTCAGAGATGATATTCAAATTAAAATTCAAACACTAATCATGAAAACCTTGTTGTCATAGACTTACCCTTGACTTTTGATGTGTTTTCCTTACTACAGTGATCCTTGAATGCATATTTTTTCTTGCCTTATAGAAGCTCAATATTGAATCTGTTATATCTATGTAATTTCAGATCTCCAAGGTCTGAAATTGCGTTCTATGGTATCCCTCTGAGTGCTCTGGGCCAACCTCGTAGGTCTGATCAATATTGGATTCTTCAAGAAATATTTAGGCCCAATACCCTACAATGACCTGATTATAGACTGGTTCAATAGAGAGAACTTGTATGAAGTGCCATGTGTCATTGTTTCAACCTTTGGTCCTGAAAACAATATCCAACAAACTAAAGCTCGTCTTATTTCTGTCACTTTTTATGAAATTTGAATCCAATGCTTAGAGAGAAAGTTATGAATATTTTCCCAAGGTCACCTATTTGACATGAAATTTGGGAGCCTGCAAAAAACCCTAACTTCCTCATATCATATCTCCGAAAATATAGCGAAACAATATCTGAAATTCGATCACGCACTTCTTTTGTATTACTGCTCAAATGGGTTTTTTCAGCATCTGAAGATTTGCAAAAAAAAAATGTATATCGATAATGCCACGATGACCTGTTTTAAGTAGTGAAATCCTTACATCAGGAGGATATGAGAGTCACAATTAATATAAATGCTTAGGTTGAGAGGGTCTTCAAAAAGTGAATATTGGAGGGATTTTAGGAGTTTAAAAAATTATTAATTATTGAATATTCAATTACCACAACCAATGATTAGTGTCATGATACAACCCCATGGGGTTTTAGCCCACTAACTGGGGTACTAACTTCAAACACGAATATCTCTCAAACTGTGAAGAATTACATGGCGTGCCATATATAAACAAAAACATATCGAAAAGTAGAAACCATCCAAAATATCATTGACTTTTAATAGATTAAGTTTTCAAGTCAAAACTCCCATGCAAGATCAGGGTAGCCCCTGGTGCTACTTGGGTTGATGTCAATGACAACCATTGATCAACAATTCCTTCTCTAAAGCTAGATGTTGAACTACTTCCTGGTACTTCACCAGAAGAGGAATGTTTTCTTTACCTCAAGCATCTCGATGAGACCCGAAGGCTTACTGCTTTAGTTATTGAAGCACAAAAAAGATGAGTTAAAGCTCAATATGAAAAATCCATCAATGATCCAGGTGGATATCGATGGCCTCCCACCTATTCCATTTGGACCCACAGCATCAATTCTTTCAGTTTTTCAGCTTCAGCACAGCTTACTATTTATAGAAGGTTTTCGGGTCCTGCACACTCGGAGCCATTTTGGGGCATTAATAATCCAGGTGGATATTGGTGGCCACCCATCGAATCCATTTGAACCCCCACAATCAGTTATTTCAGTTTGTAAGTTTCGGCAACTGATCCGGATTTTATGCAGGAACGCAACAGAATACAGATATAACCATAGATACAGAGATGCAGAGGAAATAATGCTTCAATTTTTTAATAAACAAATGACTGAAATAAGCTTACAAACCTAATGGAAACAAGCTAGGGCGCTGGTAGCGTATCTCTGAGAAGAGATGTAGCGTACGCAGGCCTCTGAACTGTGTTACATTGAGGCTCGCAGGCCTATTACAGACATAATGGAGATAGATGAGCTAGGGTACTGGCAGCGTATCCCTGAGAAGAGATGTGGTGGCTACCAGCCCCTGAACTGTGTTACAATGCAGACATGATCAGAACAAGCGAGCTAGGGCACTGGTAACGCTTATCCCTGAGAAGAGATGTATCGGCTCCCAGCCCCCTGAACTGTATTACAATGAGGCTCGAGGGCCTATTTATTGTTGAGAAACAATGTAGAATCCGAAAGGTCCAAAACCATAACCGTAGGAGATGAAGCGCCAAAACTGTGGGCCCTGTTTGGGTAAATTGGTGGTTCAACTTCCCAGGAACGTAACTTTGGCATCCGATCTCCGTTTGACGCGCTCAATAGCTTGTTAGAAAGATCTATCCGAGGAATTCAATTTTTGAACGAGCAACATCGGTCCATGGACCCATGTTGCTCTCCGTTTTCCCAAAAAGTGTCGTTTAGGGCCTCAAAACGGCTCCGAAAGTTTAAGACCCGAAAAACTGCCAAAAATAGTAAGTTGTGCCGAAACTTACAAACTGAAATAACTGATTGTGGGGGTTCAAATGGATTCGATGGGTGGCCACCAATATCCACCTGGATTATTAATGCCCCAAAATGGCTCGAGTGTGCGGACACGAAAACACTGTAAATAGTAAGATGTCTTGAAGGTTTGAAAAGGCGAAAGAATTGATCTTGCGGGTCCAAATGGAATAGGTGGGAGGCCATCGATATCACACGGATCATTCCTCCCTCCTTAGGAAGCGATGGTCTCCATTGCGTCAGTTCCTCCATGGGGGGGTGGGGGGGGGGGGGGGGGGTGGGGGGGGGAATTTCTTTGAACTTGGTGTTGGCGAATTTGTGTTGGATGTAGATGTGCCACCGGTGGGCAGCCATTAAAGGATCTGAAAAAAAAAAATTGTCCATCATTGTGTTCCTCTGTTTCTCGAGGGCATCCTCGAGCAAGATTTTGATAGGATCTCCTGCTCCCTCGTCTTTCTTTCCTTCCGCCATGGGGGGTCGTCGGGGTTGCGAGGTTGAACTCCTTATACACTGGCCGCGTTGGGGACATGAAGAGAAAAACAGAGAAAGAGCAGACCCGCTCTAATACCACTGATCCGGATTTTATGCAGGAACGCAACAGAATACAGATATAACCATAAATACAGAGATGCAGCGGAAATAGTGCTTCATTTTATTAATAAATGAATGACTGCAATAAGCTTACAAACATAATGGAAACGAAGCTGGGGGCGGGCGCGTATCTGCGAAGAGATGTGGCGTACGCGGGGCCTCTAAACTGTGCTCATTGAGGCTCGCGAGGGCCTATTACGGACATAATGGAGATAGATGAGCTAGAATGCGGCGGCGTATCCACGAGAAAGTGTGGTGGCTACCCGGCCCACGAGCTTGTGTTCTGATACGGACGCGGTCGGAACAAAGCGAGCTGGGGCAGCACAGTGGCAACATCACGAGGAGGTGCTATTGTCGGCTCCCGGCCACGGGCGCGTATTACAATGAGGCTCGAGGGCCTATTTGTTGTTGAGAAACAATGTAGAATCTGAAACGTCCAAAAACCTAACCGTAGGAGATGAGGCGCCAAAACTGTGGGCGCCCGTTTGGGTAAATTGGTGGTTCAACTTCCCGGGGGCATAACTTTGGCACCCAATCTCCGTTTGACGCGTTCAATAGCTCGTTAGAAAGATCTATCCGAGGAATTCAATTTTTGAACGAGCAACATCGGTCCATGGACCCATGTTGCTCTCCGTTTTCCCAAAAAACGTCGTTTAGGGCCTCAAAACGGCTCCGGAAGTTTAAGACCCGAAAAACTGCTAAAAATAGTAAGTTGTGCCGAAACTTACAAACTGAAATAACTGATTGTGGGGGTTCAAATGGATTCGATGGGTGGCCACCAATATCCACCTGGATTATTAATGCCCCAAAATGGCTCCGAGTGTGCAAAACCCGAAAACCTGCTATAAATAGTAAGTTGTGCTGAAGCTGAAAAACTGAAAGAATTGATGCTGCGGGTCCAAATGGAATAGGTGGGAGGCCATCGATATCCACCTGGATCATTCCTCCCTCCTTAGGAAGCAATGGTCTCCATTGCGTTAAGTTCCTCCATGGGGGGGTGGGGGGGGGCAATTTTGCTGAACTTGGTGTTGGCAGCTGTGTTGGATGTAGATGTGCCACCGCTGGGCAGCCATTGAAGGATCTGAAAGAAAAAAAATTTGTCCATCATCGCGTTCCTCTATTTCTCGAGGGCATCCTCGAGCAAGATTTTGACAGGATCTCCTGCTCCCTCGTCTTTCTTTCCTTCCGCCATGGGGGGTCGTCGGGGTTGCGAGGTTGAACTCCTTATACCCTGGCCGCGTTGGGGACATGAAGAGAAAAACAGAGAAAGAGCAGACCCGCTCTGATACCACTGATCCGGATTTTATGCGGGAACACAATAGAATACAGATATAACCATAGATACAGAGATGCAGCGGAAATAGTGCTTCAATTTATTTAATAAAAGAATGACTGCAATAAGCTTACAAACATAATGGAATGAAGCTAGGGCGCTGGTAGCGTATCTCTGAGAAGAGATGTAGCGTACGCAGGCCTCTGAACTGTGTTACATTGAGGCTCGCAGGCCTATTACGGACATAATGGAAGTAAATGAGCTGAGGTGCGGCGACAGCTGTCACGAGAAGAGATGTGGTGGCTACCCGGCCCACAGGCTGTGTTACAATGCGGACATGATCGAACAAACAGCTAAGTACCGTGCTTATCTGGAAGGATATTAGGCTCAGCCCCGAAAACATACAGTGGGGGGGGGTAGGGGCCTGTTTATTTGTTGAAAACAGCGCAGATACGAGGTCAAGAAAACCACTAGCCTAATTGGGGACAACGATGTAAGTGATGTAAACTGTGGTCTGTTAAGCACATAGTTCTTCAGGAGAACGTAACCTGGCATGGGTGGCCTACGTTGGCTGTGTCTCGGTAAGCATTGAGAAAGATGCGTACGAGAATTCAATTTTTGAATGAGAAACATCGGTCCATGGACCCATGTTGCTCTCCGTTTTCCCAAAAAGCGTCGTTTAGGGCCTCAAAACGGCTCCGGAAGTTTAAGACCCGAAAAACTGCTAAAAATAGTAAGTTGTGCCGAAACTTACAAACTGAAATAACTGATTGTGGGGGTTCAAATGGACTCGATGGGTGGCCACCAATATCCACCTGGATTATTAATGCCCCAAAACGGCTCCGGGTGTGCAGGACCCGAAAACCTGCTATAAATAGTAAGTTGTGCTGAAGCTGGAAAACTAAAAGAATTGATGCTGCGGGTCCAAATGGAATAGGTGGGAGGCCACCGATATCCACCTGGATCATTCCTCCCTCCTTAGGAAGCAATGGTCTCCATTGCGTTAAGTTCCTCCATGGGGGGGGGGGATTTTGCTGAACTTGGTGTTGGCAGTTGTGCTGGATGTAGATGTGCCACCGCTGGGCAGCCATTGAAGGATCTTAAAAAAAAAATTGTCCATCATCGCGTTCCTCTGTTTCTCGAGGGCATCCTCGAGCAAGATTTTGACAGGATCTCCTGCTCCCTCGTCTTTCTTTCCTTCCGCCATTTGGGGTCGTCGGGGTTGCGAGGTTGAACTCCTTATACCCTGGCCGCATTGGGGACATGAAGAGAAAAACAGAGAAAGAGCAGACCCACTCTGATACCACTGATCCGGATTTTATGCAGGAACGCAACAGAATACAGATATAACCATAGATACAGAGATGCAGCGGAAATAATGCTTCAATTTATTAATAAAATAATGACTGCAATAAGCTTACAAACATAATGGAATGAAGCTAGGGCGCTGGTAGCGTATCTCTGAGAAGAGATGTAGCGTACGCAGGCCTCTGAACTGTGTTACATTGAGGCTCGCAGGCCTATTACAGACATAATGGAGATAGATGAGCTAGGGTACTGGCAGCGTATCTCTGAGAAGAGATGTGTCGGCTCCCAACCCCCTGAACTGTATTACAATATAGGCATGATCAGAACAAGCGAGCTAGGGCACTGGTAACGCTTATCCCTGAGAAGAGATGTATCGGCTCCCAGCCCCCTCAACTGTATTACAATGAGGCTCGAGGGCCTATTTATTGTTGAGAAACAATGTAGAATCTGAAACGTCCAAAACCCTAACCGTAGGAGATGAAGCGCCAAAACTGTGGGCCCCGTTTGGGTAAATTGGTGGTTAAACTTCCCGGGGACGTAACTTTGGCATTCGATCTCCGTTTGACGCGCTCAATAGCTCGTTAGAAAGATCTATCTGAGGACTTCAATTTTTGAATGAGCAACATTGGTACATGGACCCATGTTGCTCTCTATTTTCCCAAAAAGTGTCATTTAGGGCCTCAAAACGACTCCGGAAAGTTTAAGACCCGAAAAAACTGCTAAAAATAGTAAGTTGTGCCGAAACTTACAAACTGAAATAACTGATTGTGGGGGTTCAAATGGATTCGATGGGTGGCCACCAATATCCACCTGGATTATTAATGCCCCAAAATGGCTCCGAGTGTGCAGGACCCGAAAACCTGCTATAAATAGTAAGTTGTGCTGAAGCTGAAAAACTGAAAGAATTGATGATGCGGGTCCAAATGGAATAGGTGGGAGGCCATCGATATCCACCTGGATCAATCAACCCTCGTGTTTTCTCCGAAGTTGACTTGGTCATGATTTATGACTAATCCCACGACAAATTGGGAGTGGGAAAACTTAAGCCAATGTGGCATGGGCCCTATATCATTCAATGAGTATTGGAGAGAGGAGCCTATGAACTAGCAGATTACGAAGGAAATCCTTTGGCTGAGCCCCGATATGGGCTCTATCTGAAAAAATATTACCTTAATCATAAGTGTGATACTTTGTACATTACTGTTTTATTCATTAGTGTGCTTTGATTGGATTTTTGGTGTGATTGTTTTCTTTGCAGACATGTTTCCTTTGCTTACCTTTTGTTCAACTTGTTTTGTAGATGTCATCGAATCATTACGTCGATTTTGTTGATGGTGCTTGTCATAGCACATAGAACTTTTCTTCCGCAACATGGGCACTTTTTTCCCATAATGTCGAGTTGATTAATTTACAAGGTATTTGTTTGGGTCGAACAACTAACAATATTGTCAAAATATAGTGTGGTCATCGAGCTATTATTGGATGTTATTGATCTCAGAATTAGAGATTTTGCTGTTAAAATAGACTCACAACTCATTGTGTTATAGTTAAATGGCCATTATTTTGTGCAAAATCCTCAAATTTTGCGCATGTATTTTCATGCTCGATTATCGGAAAGACATATTGATTTTATCACATATCAACATACTCCAAGACGTTTAAACACATTAACAGATACATTAGCAAATCATGTATTAGATAGACATCTATGCAATATGTAAAAACCAACACACCATTATAATACACAAGTAGTCGTAGAAACATGTATATATATATATATAGTGTGTGTGTGTGTGTGTGTGTGTGTCTATATACACGCACACTATATATGTATATATATATATACACGCACACTATATATGTATATATATATATATATATATATATATATATATATATATATCGGGTATGTCAATTTTGTTACATTCAAAATCTCAAAAAATATGAGTTTTGTTACAAAAATGGTTGTTTGATCCTAAATCAGTTAAAAAAAGTAAAAATAGGGTTGTTATCCACTCACATGGTGCTCGTGATAACAGGTGACTACTCAAATCACTCTCCATAGTAGCCGACGAAGTCTGCCTGGAACCCTGACCATATGCCTCTGAAAGCAAAGAGGAATGTCATCAAAGGTAGCCTACTCTAGGATGCCTCTCGTAAGGCTTCCCAATTTTTTCTCTAATTCGGCTAGTGTGTTCGCTCCCTCCTCGTAGGGGACATCCTCCACCAGGTGGGCTACCCTCCTCGTGATCAGTGACATACAGTGCAGTCTCTAAGGACCCATATCTATAAAAACATCATAATTTTACGTCTCATAATACATAACAAAAACATTCAAAAAGTAAAAAATGTTAAAAAAACAAATTTTACCTGCGTCACTGTGTCCTCAAAGAATGGGCAGATCCAGATCTCCCTTGAAGTCGATGCCTGCATATGAAAATTCTTCAACCACAATGAGTTGACGACACAACCAGCTGAAAAAGGATGTATGGAAATGCATATGTTCCCCCCCCCCCCTGTCGGGGAATAATTTCGCACCACCTCATCGGTCTCGGGTCTCTCGAGGCTGGATCATGGATCTCCAACTGCTAGTATAGAAACAGTGGTACTCTCTCTAAGAAAAAGGTCACCATAATGGACCCGTACCCGAATTTTTTCAACCACCCTGTCTTGCATTTGGTTAATTGGCTCTTCATGTTGGCTAATAACCCTTTGCACCAGCTAAACATCGTTGGGTCCAGACACTCCACCGTGTATTGGAATTGGGATTTTGTTGCCTCATGCAACGTCTGGGCTCCCACCACTCTAGTTATGAAATGAAGGATTGTTCACAAGGGAAGCATTTTAATAGAGGAGATATCTATCTTCCCGTTGTCAGTCCTTCGATCCTCGGGACAATGTCTCTAGATGAGTATATTGGTACTCTCATCCCCTGCATGAGCTCCAGATATTTTGATTCCCTCCCCTCTTTGACAGGTTCGTGATGAAATAGATATCCATGACATCTAATTCTAATTCCTGGTCCTCGATGATGAAAATCTATCGATCCACTTCCCACAATCCAATCAAATACTGGAGCAGCTCTAGCTGAGCTCTCAGCCCTGATGTCTGAAAGAATTTTAGTAATCCACAATTGCACAATTTATTTACACAATTTTTGTCTTGCAATGCTTCTTGGTCTTCCATTTCGTGGCCTTCTTTCCATTCGATGACCATCTCTACTGAAAACACTTGAAAAACATGTTCAAAAGACATTTTAGGACATTTCATGGAAGAATTTTTGCAAATCATCCATGGAAATGCATGGATTTCTTATTTCAAAATCTTCCCTATGGCCAGCGCAATTGTCCGAATTAATTCAGCGCTGGCGGCGCGCTGCCCTAACGGGCTAAACGCGACGAGCGCGGGTTCAATAGCTCTAACCCGTGCTGAACGTGGGTGATTTTGAGGTTTGAAATCCTCCCCTCGTGTCTCTTTTATAAAACCAAATGCTAAAAGGATTGAATTAAAATGAAGAGGAGGCTTAAGGCTCTTACCTGGCACTAACGAATCAATAAATGGTGTCTTGGATCGGTCGCACCATTAATCTGAAGTTCGGAGGGAAAATGTGTAAAATGAACTTCTCTAAATAAAAAGGTGAAAATGAATTTACTTTTTGGTCTATTTATATATTTTTGAAATATTTTCATCATTATTTTATTATTTTTCCTCGATATCAATGATGTTTGTCATTTTTGTGCAGTGACAGGACCTTTGCACTGTTGGTGATTATTTCTGATGCAAACATGTTTTATTTTATCTCTTTTTCGGAATCAGTAAACATTTACGAAAAAGGAACCCCACTAGAGTCAACTTCCAGCTCTTTTCTGACTTTCGAAAAATGAAAATATTTTTGAGTACTTGTCATTTCAAACTCGTTAAAGTGAATGAATTGACATGGTCTCAGTATATGTTTACCCTTTTTGGGGTCGAGATTTATTATTTACAAAAAAGGAATACCTTGATCGAACATAGTCAATAGGTTCTCTTGGATATTGTTTTCTACCTTTTCTAATTCGAGAGACGATTTATGAAAAGGGACATGATGGAGTTTCCTTTTTGTTTATTTTCAAACTCCTTAAACATTAAAATTTACCGAGTTACCCTTTCGTTGGACTCGTGAAAGATTAAACGATAAAAGACTTGTCACCATGACAAGACCAAGTTCCTCCTTCATAGGGATCATTAAACTTACTAGGATTGATTCATTTGAGGAATTAACTTACATGCTCAACATATGTTATCCTCTTCACGCTGACTATAAAAAATAAAGAGGTAATCGTTAGCAATAACGGGGGAAAATTGAAAGTGAACATCCTATGTGTATTTTGGGCAACTTGTCGCTCTTGAACATGACATCCATCTGCAGTTCGTGTCGGGTTGGGGACATCCTACATTCGTCACTTTGCCTCCATGGGTTTGGGAAATCCATTTGCCTCTTATTTGATCATCAATTTTTGTCATCATGACCTCTGATCCCATTTGAGTCAAATGTTGCCACTCTCTGGAGTCATGTCGCCAATATGTTCAAGAGAAGTCTTTTTTTTCAAACATCATTTGCCTATATGACCTCCTTTGTTAAAATCCTGAATCACTCATATCATATTTAGATATATGTTCTTTCATGTCGAAGATTTGGGAATCATTATGGCCCTCCTTCAACAAATCACTTCCTGTCAACTTCAGCTCATTATCCGGGAAGGTGGTTTAGAAACTTATTTTCAGTACCTTAGAGCTTGCATGCCTCAATGGCAAGTTCTCTTTATTCAATGACAGGTTCACATCATTTTCCTTTGATTGAATGATTCTGCAAGTGTTCGACTTCATCCCATTCATTCACACTTGTAGATTATGTTGTTGTACCTTAAGGTCCATCGTCATTATTGGTGTTCTCTCTCATACCTGTTAATGGTTTTCATCATTGACCGATAATCAGGTCTTTTCAACCATGTTCAATACCAACACATCTATTCGCATGGCTATATTTGTACATTGGGTTGATTGAGATTGTGGTGAAGATGTTGGGTCACATCTGATTTTTTATCTAGGTTGCGGGGAGTTATTGAGTATTCATGATTGTATACATGATCTTATATTTACGAATGGTTGCGTCCATACCACAAATCCATTTCTATGATCTATTTAGATGGATGGTTGTGACCATGTTATGGGTTCATATGTTATTTTATGCCGAGTGCAGAGTCATGTGGTTAGGCATATTCATACCAGAGATGTCATATATTGTAAAATATTTGTTTTGGAAGGTTTCCTAGTGGTGATCTAATTTCTTTTCCTTGGTTCATAAAGCATTTCAATCATCACTCCCAGTTCTACCTTCATGCTTTAGGGGGCATCTGTTACACATTTTTTCACCGTGCTCATTTCCCATCCCTGATCCTGAAATTCCCCGTGACATACCCTCTGCAATGTTTCCACCATAAAGAAATATGTTAAGACATCCCGTGAAGATTCAAAGAAAACTTCCTTGGAAGATTATTGAAGAAGCTTGGTCAAAATCTGATTTTCCTGTGTCAGCGCGTTTCCTTGTTTCATGCTCGCGTTGATGTCAGATTGACAGTTCTGGCTTAGTGATGTCAGCGCCCTTTTTTCTGGGAAAACCTCGTTGATCCCTTTCTGGCAGTGTTTCCTCAAATGGAGGAGAAATTTTGACCTCTATAAGTTCTAGGGCGGCGAGTTGGTTGTTAAATGGTGGTGATAGAGTGGAGCTCTATGATTTTAGAGCTTTGATCTCATCCATGGGGGTTTGTCCCTGAGAAATTGGACCTTCCTCTCCTTTCATGTGATCCCAACCTCTTATCCCTTACTATAAATTCATGCCCCTCCTTCCACTAGTCCCGGCTGGTCATTGTTGGTCTAGTCTGAATTCTCGTTCCCTTTACATTCTTGCACTATGATAACACCTAAGTGTTCAGGAAAAAAATGATTTAGAGCTTCGGCGAAGGACTCAGATTTTCACCAAAGGGAGGACTCCAGCATCAAGGCCTGGGTTGTAAACTCTAGTATTTTATGTAAATATTATGGTACTCCTTGATCTATTAGATAGCTAATGTTTATGATTATTATGTATTGGATTACATTTTTTGTTGCCTCTTGATCATCCGCATGTATTCGTGTACCATTAGTAGCAAGGAGAGAGCCTAAAACGATCGTGGATCAATGTCATCATCAACGGGTTTGAACTTAACATTGGGAAAAAGGTACCTCTATATATTTTCTTGTCGCATTCTGAATATTAGTTGAGAAATATTTGCATTAAAAAGTATCTCAAGTTGCTAGACCCACTATAGAGCTACAGAGATCACCTATGTCTGCAAAGGGGATTTATCTTGACAACAAACTACTCAAGCGTTGAGGACAACATTTTTTTGAAGGAAAGGGGCATGTTAGGTCTCTATAATACTAGTGTAGCCTCTTATTGTTATTTTTAGTGTAGCCCCCTTATTTTTATTGTTGTGCCCATGTATTCCCCATATTGTTATTATTGTGCCCCATAGAATCCCACTATTGTTATTATTGTTCCCTTACATTATTGTTGCTATGTAGGCTCTAATTATATTGTGACCCCTTAAACTCCTATATATAGAAAGTGGGTTTTTTCATTTGTATCTTTTATTCTATTTTGTGAGTTTCTTACATAACATTTGGTATCGTAGCTTTGGATTCTAGAGTTTCGGTCTTCAAAAATGTCATCTTGGAAATTTTGCTATAACTTTTTTACTACAAATATTCATAAGCTGAAATTGAAACCACATGGATTCAAAATACTGGTTAACCCCATGTATGAATTTCAGATCATAGTTCACTACATTTTTGGAGATATGATCTAAGGAAGTTAGAGTTTTTTCAGGCTCCAAAACTTCATCTCGAAACGGTGACCAAGAGATATTCGTTATAACTTTCGTTTTAGGCATCGGATTTGAATTTTGTAAAAAGTATCTAAAAGTGCATGGACTGTAGTTTCTTATATATCAATTTTATGGTTTAAGGTCGAAACAGTGACACGTGGCACCCCATACAATTTAGCTCTACTGAACTAGTCCATAATTAGATCTTTATGGGAGAGCAGATATAACTTTATCTTGAAGAACCCAAATTAGGTCTGATCTGTTGCATTTGGAAAGAAAACTTAAAGGGGTACTACAAGACTGAATTTCAAATATTTGGGATCCAAAATTACAGAGATACACTTGGCTCAATATCGATCTCCTCAAAAGCAAGAAAAATGTGTTTTTTTTTTTTTAATTGCAAAATTTTTTATTGAAAAATCAATTTGAAGTGATTCCAAAGGAATATTGAAGCATTGATATCGGTATTGAGTTCTAAAATTCCTCCCAAAAGAAACTCCACACCCATTAAGCCCTCATAAATCTCTACTATGATGCATGAAGACTAATAAGTGCCACATGATATATCACAATTACGAGACCAAAAATGAAATGGAATCTAAGATGGATGGTTTGAAGAAAGATATGGATGGTTCAAAGAATGGCATGGAAGCTAAGATTGATGGTATAGAATAAAAAATGAAAGGCAACGTGGAAGACATGAAGAATGGTTTAAAAGCATACATGGAAGGTTTGAAGGAAGGTTTGACAAAGTTGCTACAAGAAATGATTACTAATGGAGAAAATGTAGTAGATGAAACTCATGATGAGAACAAAATAAATGTTAATCATGATTTGATAGACTCTAATGTTGGATTTAAGACCCACCATATTCCAAATATCGATATGAGGAAGTTTGATGGCAAGGATCTGGTAACATGGATACTACAGATCGATCAATATTTTGATGTCCATAATGTGTAAGACACACAAAAGGTACACATTGCAACTTTATATTAAGAACCCAATCAGTTTGTATGGTATCGATGACTTTGTTCTCGTAAACCACTTTCCACTTGGTCAATTTTTATGGAGGAAATGATAGCACATTATGAGGGTACAAAAAGCAACACCTTTTTTTATCACTCTCCCCAACTTCCTAGGCTGAAATTAGGAGTGAAGAAAGGTAACCACGGACCAACCTTTAGCTAGGCAGCTAGCCCTACCTAACCAAAGAGGGCTCTCTCTATGTCACTTTTTTTTTAATATTAAATTTTAGGCTAAGTACTAGATTTTAGGCTAGATATGAATTAATTTATTTTAGAATTTGTTTAATGATTTATTTGATGGATAAAATTTATAATCAGTGAAGCTAAAACTGATTTCAAAGACTGAATTGCAGAAAACTAAGCAAGGAAAGATAGGCAAGCTATTTGAGCACATTTAATTTGTCATTGGTGTGTATTGGTAGAAAAGAGAGAGGTCTGAATGAGAATTTTACTGAATTCATTCATTAGAAGAAAAGACACATTGTAAAAATC
Organism: Pinus albicaulis; assembly: GCA_034641835.2. Taxonomy (NCBI): domain Eukaryota; kingdom Viridiplantae; phylum Streptophyta; class Pinopsida; order Pinales; family Pinaceae; genus Pinus; species Pinus albicaulis. Next base: position 368,353,961 of record CM076584.1, on the reverse strand, counting down.
CTAATAAACAAAACATTTAATTTATTTATGCTTATAAACTGATAATATTTTACACAGAAAATGGAATGGAAATGAAATAACATAGAAATGTCACAGTGCTCAATAAAAATACCACATGAATCTCACACAATTGTTGCAACTCCTTTTATTTTCATTAATAGCAGGTCCACAGTAATACACAGAGTTTCAGAACTCGATTATCCAACAGTAATACTTCGTACCGCAAAGTATTTATAGAAAAAAAATTACAACAGTTACATTAAAGGCTATCCAAATTGATAGCACTTTATTTTCTAACTAATTCTAACTACATCGTGGAAATAAATTACATCTGTTGTGTTGGTGTTGGCTGTAACTGAAAACTGTTGCTGAAGAAGATAATCACAGGTTGTGATGGTTGTCATTTGACTGTTGATCTGGAAAAATTTGACTTTTTTACTTTTGCTAATTACTCTTGAAACTCACATAACTTTTCCCAATGCTCTTCATCAGGGATAACTAATTTAATTACCTTGCGGTAAATTTCATCTGCTTCAGTGTATTTGGAAAAAGTGGGCTTCACCACAAAGACATGTTTAATTTCCTACTGAATGTAAATGTCATTGCTTAATGCTCCCAACAGTGCCTTTCTTGTTAATGTTCCCTTTATATTCGAAAACTTAGCACTATCCATAGAAATATCCTAAATTCTTTTTCCATGGTCATCTCTGGTCATCAATTTATCATTAATTACAAAAAGAGAAGGCAATCCTTTTTGTGTTAGACTCTATCCTGCTGAAAAATCTCTGAACTGTAACCTCCAGACTGTGACATTTTTCTTCAAGTTGAAGAATCAAATTCTTCTTTGTCAGCACTTTCTTCACCTCTAGGATGGTTTTTGTTCTGTCATCAATGCCCAATTCATCCAGCTCGTACTTGTTCTTTGAATTCATAAATCTAATGATATTTTTTGTTGTAGTAGGCTTGTCTCCTAGTTGTGCTTTGATTGTTGTAATGGCCTCATTTTCCTTTTGTATCAGTTCCTTTTTCTCAAAATGGATTTGTATACTTGGCCAAATTTCAGTGACGGACTCTGTGATGTTTGCCCATATAATCTCTTTCATCTAGCCCAAAGTATTACCAATGGCAGATTATTTTTTCTCTTTTTGCAGCCTTTCAGTCACCTTTTTTGCCTTTTGTGCTTCAGCTGCATGTGAACTATCAGTATTAGATTTCTGTAATTGTAATAATTTTACTTGATCCTATAAATTTTTGATCTCCTCTTCTTGACTAGACATGTTATGAACTACTTTGGTAATTTGTTCAGCTCCATCTGTAGTGCTTGATGTAGAAGTTTGAGCTATAGGAATGGTTTTTAGTGGCACTGCCTCTAAAGGAACCTTTGATGTCTTCAATGCTACTTCTTTTTCCTTTATCATCTTTTCTAACTCTGATTCCATCTATTTTAATTGAGCATTCTGCTCCATTATCAACTTCATCATATCTGTCTTCTGAGTTTCATTTTTTTCAATATCTTTTGCCAAAGCATCTTCTGTAGCTGGAATTTTCAGTTGTTTCCTCAATGATGCTATATTAGCATTTTTCTTCTTGATGATCTCTTAAATTGCATTCACATTGGATGGATCATATCCAATTTTTACCACCAAATCTTCTAGAGTTTTTATTCTTGTGTCCTTTGCAAATGAAGACACTTTCTCCAATTCCAACTATGATTACACATTTTCCAATGAAACCTGTAGTTTTGATAGACTTAAAGCAATATTAGTGAGATTTGATGAAATCTTCTCACCAGTTTGCTTATGTAGCTCCATTTGGTCTATTGGATTAATATATTTTATCTCAAACTCAAATGTAGCCCTCTTATAATATGCTTATGATTTTGGCTATGGGATCTATGCTTGAAGAAATGAAAAATGCATTTTTCCCTTTTTTGCATCAAAGGCTGAAAGTAACCTACTTTGTGAGCTGGGAGTTTGTTTCCAAAACTGGTTATATGTACTTGTCTTCAACATTTCATTCTTCAACTTTATCTCTTTGAAAGTATCAAAGAGATACTTCTCCTTTTCCCCTGTAGAAGTTGTGCTCGTCTGAATAGCCTTTTGCTAATCTTTAGGAGTTGTTGTTTATTGATCTTTAGAAACTGTAGAAGTGGTAGGAGTAGTAGAAGTGCCTTTATCACCTGCCTGTGTGGATGGAGGTGTCTCTTCAATAATGATGATTACTTCTTTCTCTGACTCCTTGGTGGGATTGACCTTAGGACTTAATTTTGTTTCCTTCCTATAGTGAATTTTGAAATCTTTGCTAGATGAATCAGTCATTAGAGATGACTGATCTTCTCTAACTCTCTTACCTTCTCTTTCCTTTGACATAGGAGTCTGCAGTGCTAATGTAGATAGTTTTTTCTCTTCAGCCTCATGTAGTGTACCTTATGTCCATTTAATTTGATTCACGTACTTTTCAATCTCTGGTCTAGGTGCATGAAAATATGTTGTAGATTTATTTTCCACCCTCAGTTTGGAAATGACACCAACTAAATCATAAGACCATGTAAAACTTGGGCTAAACTGCATTTCTTTCAACAACTTATTTGCTTCCTCCCCTATTCTCCAATTATTATAGATAAAATGGCCTATCTGTGTTTTGATTTTAAACTGTGATTTCTTCTTACCATAGACAAAATGCACTTCATCTTCATTAATCATTTGTCTAATATACTCCAATGCAAAAATCCTCATGGGGAGGAATTTGGGCAACTTATAAAGGGGAAGATCACATCCATAAACTCTAAGTTCTGTATAATTTTGGTAAAATACCAATCCCATGTTCTAGCTTGATCGGATAGTTGCAATACCTTTCTAATCTCTTCACTAATCCTTGGCTCTGGAGTGCTCTTCAACAAACTGAGTGGTGGCTAAAGAAACAATTCCACAAAACGTTTATAAGAATATTCTTTTTGTTCCTTCATGACTAATGAAGTCCAGAAAATGATTGATTGTTGGTTTCATTCTTCATCCAATTTATGTATGGAAAACTTAAATTTATCTCCTTGAGAGTACAATAATAAGTAAACTAACACAGATGCATAACTAAAAACCTATTCAGTTATGAATTTCAAATACTGATCATGTATAGAATCTGCAATAAACAGACTAAAGTTGAAAATGGAGGGTTTGGAATCAGTAGAGAATATCGGCATGAATCCTATGATGGCAACCAAGAAGGTAGGAAATGGTTGTGATGATATTTTTGGACCTTTCAGGGAAAATGGATGCTGGAAATGGAGGGTTTTTCTTAGGTAATAGGTCATTTTCAGTCATGAATATCTCAAGAGTTTGAGCTCTCTTTGAAAAATCTAATTTCTGGTATATTTCTATCAAGGCTTCTTGGGAAAATGGTGCAGCATCTTTTGTGTTTGGGGCTTGCATCATTTTTTCAATTGTTTGGACATCAATAGTCACTAAAACCTCTCATGTAGGAGCGATAATAGCTCTCTAGTTTGGCATATACCAAGCTTGAAATCTCCTAACAAACTCTGGGGAACTATGGATATGAGGAAAGATGAAATTTGGGATATTAGAATCCCATAGTCCTATTTCATCTGATTTATCTAAGTATTTGTCTTCTAACTAGCAATATAACTCAAAAAGATCAATGTCAGACAAGTTTTCATGTATTTTGTGATCTTTGTCTGCTAATGGAATGTAATGAAAATCAATTGGACGATGTAATAGCAAAATTACTGGCTGCTCAAGTCATTTTTTTTCATATGCATGACTGGCTCTGTTGTAATGGCGGAAAAAAGGCATTCTCTGATAAAAAACACAGGTCGAGGCTTGAGGAAAATCTCTGCAACTAGAAGAAAATCAGTAGTTGCAAGAGAAAGCTTCAAACGATGATGAATTTTATCTCTGGAACTCTATTAATAGCTTTAAATTCGGAATCATGTGTTTAGTAGAGAAAATATCAAAATAAAGGCTTGAAACAGGCGTTTAATGGTGATTTTATGGGCAATTTTGATTATTTCCCGTTTGAAAAGGGGCGCGGGTACGTTTCCTAACGGTTAGCCATTGAATTAAATGGCTAATGGTTAGGAAAATGTGGGGTTGATTGGATGGTTATAATCCGCATCAGCAATGACATGATTGGCAGGAGGAAACAGTATTTTAATATCAGCGGTTAAGCGATATTTCGAAGGGGTGTTAGAGCGATAAGTGGTTTCGTGCGGGGGGGTGAGAAATTACACAGCTCTGGCATGTACCAGTGAGGTCAATGTTCAATACCACTCTTTTCGTAACCGCCCCCCCCCCCACCACGTTAAGTCTCAGACGATGTGGGGGGGTCGAAGTCTAATACGGGTCGTCGTATGAAATGGAGATGTGACGGATGATCGAAGAGGTGGAAGGGATTTAACGTACGACAGAGTTGATTGATTGGTGGGGTAGGGGTATGACGAGAGTGATGTGATATGAATGATAGGAGAATAATGGAATGTAACGTGTCACGATAGTAATGGAGAATAATTAATAGTGGAGTATGACAGTGGCAAAGTACAACTCATAGGATTTAAAACCTATGGATTCAAAGGTTTATTTTTGAAATATTAAAGATAAATATTTAATAAAGTATGATTTCGAAAATATATTTTTTAGCAAATATTTTCATTTCTCTTCGAAATATAGCAACAGAGCATAGAATTCTCATGACATAGATTTTATTTCAGACTTATGAAAATTGACTTGCCCCTTCAACTAAACCTTAATGGATGAGATGGAAATTTAACTACCCTTTTTAATAATATAAAACTGAAGACTTTTCATGGAAATTTAGACCCTTTCTTGACCTATATGTGATGGAATGACATGACTTTAGACCTCTGAATGGAGATGAAATAGTGTGAAAGAGAAGCATATCATGATAAGACTTATTCAATGACCAAAATCACTGTTTAAAACTAACTGAAAAAGAAAAAAAATTGACTAAAGACCTAATGAAAAACTCTCAAAATAGTTATATTTGATCACTAAAAAACTGACCCTAACATTGGCTCCAACTGGGGATGGCAGCTACTTGAGTAGGTGTCAAGAACACCGTAGATCGGGTAGACTTATCTATTCGGTTATGGGTTCAACTGGACTTTGAAAAAACAAAAAAAAACTGAAAAATTTTGACTAAAACAGCTGACTTGACAAAAGACTAAAACTTGAGAATGTTCTTTTAAAAAAAATAAAACTTGAATTGTTTGCAAAAGTCTCATGGCCCTCTCCTCGGGCTTCAAAATTTTGCAACCATTCCCTTATTTTCTGAACATCAAATGTAAACTGATATATACAATGACAGTGAATTTCTTTCTTAGGATTTCAAGAAACATAGTGCTTTAGAAACCTACCATTGATAGGTCCTTCCAACACTTCCTATCCTTTAATATCTTCTATCAAAAATGATTTGTTTCCTCTAAATGCTACAATATTGTAAGGTCCTTTCCATAGATTGTCAAATTTCCCATTCTTGCCCTTTTCTTTACTTCTAGCATCCCATCTTAGAAAAATATCACCAATATTGAAGTCATCAGCCTTTGTTTTTCTGTCAATGATCTTTTTACTTATGTCATGCAACTTTGAAGTATTGTTGAAAATTCATCTCTTGATCGTTGTAAATGTATCATCTGGTTGATCATTCTCTAAATGTCATTAGGCTCATTGTCAACCTCCTGCAAAATATTCATTACTGGAATAGCCAAAGAAGTAGGGAAAATAGTATCAATTCCATAAACAAGCTGAAATGGAGACATATTAATTGATCTTTTTGTGCTCACTCTATCAGCCCACAAAGCATTTGTAAGCTTCTTGTGCCAATTCCTATTTTTTTATTGCAACATCTTCTTGATAATATTCACCAAAGAATTGTTAGATGCTTCTACAAGCCCATTTCCCTGAGGATAATATGGAGTAGAGTGACCAAGTCTAATGTGATATTTATCATAGAAATCAATCATCTTCTTTGATTTTAAAGTAGATGTATTATCAGTGATAATCTTCTATGGACAACGAAATATTGATAAAATATTATTTTCAAGAAACTGAATGATGACTGAGTCAGTTACTTTCCTAGTAGGAATAGCCTCAATCCGTTTGGTAAAATAATTTGAAGTAGTGAGAATCCATTTGTGTTGAGCTGAATATGGAGAATGAATTTCACCAATAAATTCAAGTCCCCATTGCTGGAATGGTGCTTGAACTTCAATTGCTTTAAGAGGCAAAGGTAAAATTTTCCTTTCTCCTTGAAATATTTGACACTCATGACAGCTATTAATTATTTTATAAACATCAGAAAACAATGTGGGCCAATAAAAACCTGATCTCAAGATATTATTTTTTGTGGTTTTCCTATAAATATGCCCACCACAGTCACCCTTATGTAAATCTTTGATGACTTTCTCAACTTCACCTTCAACTAAAATATTCAGCAATATCCCACCAGGATCTTTCCAATATAAGACACCATTCAGAATGCAGTATTTCGGAGCTTTCACTTCAGTGATCTTGCTTTACTACTTGGCATGCCAGGAGGAGGATTCAAGTGTTGCAGAATATATACAATATCAGCATACCAAGGAGGTAAATCAAAGATCTCATCTATCTCAGGTAATGTTTCAGCAATTTGTTCATCAGACATTGCAGCAATGAAATTTATGTCTAAGGCATGAAGATTAGAATCTTCCATCAGCTTTGCTAGGCCTTGTCCTTTAATCAATTTTGTGGGCTTAGTTTCCAAATCATACTCTAGCAAGGTTGCAATCCATTTTCCTTTGCGACCTTCTGGATCCTTATGTGTAAGTACTTCTTTAACAGCAGCATTTGGAACATAAGCAATGACATGGGAATGTAAAATATACACTCTGAAATCTTTCAAAGCTTTGACGAAAGCTAAAGCTTGTTTCTCAATAATGTTTTACTTTAAAGCAACATCTCTTTTTGTTCTGCTAAAGAAAGCAATGGGTTGTTCTGTATTTTGATTTTTCTTTTGCATTAAAACAACTGCAAGTGTATGCTCTAAAGCAAATGATAAAATAATAAAATCAAGTGTATAGTCTGGGCTAATGATAATAGGAGCATGAGATAGAGCTAACTTGACTTGATTAAATGACTTATTTTCTTCTTCAAACCATTTTACTTCAGTATCTTTCTTCAACATATCAGTGATCTCCCTCGAATGTTCAGCAAGATTTGGAACAAATATTCTCAGAAAAATAATTTTACCATTGAAAGATTGAATCTCCTTTTTTCTCCTTGGATAATCTAAATTTTGAATTGCTTCAATCCTTGAAGGATCTACTCTTATGCCATCTTTAGATATAATATGCCCCAGCAATTTACCTTCTTCCATAGCAAAGAGACTCTTCTTTGGATTTAATGAAATTCCAAACTTTCTGCACTTTTCAGAAACTGTTTTTAGATGTTGCAAATGTTATTCATCTGTTTTTTAGAAATCAGTGATATCATCAAGGTAAATAACTAAAAACGGATCCTTTTCATTGGCAAAAGCAATGTCCATTGCTCTTTGAAAAAGTTCTCCTGCATTATTCAAACCAAAAGACATTTTGGCATACATGAAAGTACCCCAAGATGTGGTGAAATCTGTATTTTCTTGATCATCTAGGTAGACAAGAACTTGATTGTATCCTAAGTATCCATCTAACAAAGAAAGTCTAGATGATCCAACTACCCTTTGCAGAATGTGATCCATTTTTGGCAATGGATAATTGTCTTTTAAAGATACTTTGTTCATATTTCTAAAATCAATGCACGATATTATCTCTCTTGTCTTCTTTCTCTTAGGTACTAGATTGGACATCCATTCAGAGAAACGAATAGGAACTATTATTCAAGCAGTGAATAATCTGTTTCCTTCCTTATGAATAGAAGGCAGCAATTTAGGATTCATCCTTCTCAGCTTCTGGTGAAATGGTTTTTGATCTGGCTTCAAGGTATAGTATGTTGAATAATACTTTTATCATAGACCTTCAAATCTGAATATTCACAAGCAAAAACATCTGAAAATTGAGATATAAGTACTACATACTTAGCTTTCATTTCTGCACTCAGGGATTTAGAAATCTACACCATTTTTGGCTTCTCTGAAGTGCCAATATTTAAAGCTTCCACTCCCACCTCTATTGGTGACATAGTAGGCGTCCTTGCAACATCATCCTGGTCAGAAAGTTATGCCAAGGGTACCAAACCTCTTGGAATAGAATTATCCTTAAGCTGTAATACTTGCATCTCTGTATCATGAATTTCTTGGTCATCTATTTGGGCATTTATGAATTCTTCTTATGTTTGCAAGAAGTTATTGATTTCCTCATCATTTTGAAACACTTGCCAATATTGATCATTGTCAGGGACAGCAAGGCGATGTTTGACATTTATTTCATATTTTTTATTTGGATACAGAGGAATATTGAACATACTAGCAGAAGTGGCCAGAGAATCACCGATAACATTGTTGTTTCTAGAAATTAATGACAGAGTATATTCAGGAAATGTTTTGAGGATATCTAGGACTGCATTTCTATAAGCTATCATTTGGGGATGTTTAGCTTGATACTCTCCTTTGAATTTCTTAATTACTAACTTGGAGTCGCCATATACAAAAATTTTCTTTGCACCAAGCTTTTTTTTTAAATTTAGACCAGCAATTAAGGCTTCATATTCAGCTTCATTATTTATGCATTCAAATTCTAGTTTGTAGGAAGACATTCTAACATTTGGAGGGATATCCAATGATTGATTAATTGGATTGTGAATCCATATTCCAATACCAACACCTTCTTTTCTCATGGCTCCATCAAAATCCATAGTCCAAAGACTATTTTCTTCATTTGGAAGGTGTAAATCAAATGGTTGATTTTTAATTTATGTTTGAGATAACTCTGTTGTATTCAAAATATTTTTTTTTTCTATTGTTTTCTTATATTCTTCTTGAGGATATGACTTTATTTCCAAACTGTTTGACACTAATTTACAAAATTTTGTTTCTACCAATTCTAAAACAAAATCTGAATTTTTTGGATTTTCTGATTTTTCTTCAATCAAAAGTTCTGAAGATGTTGAGAATTCTTCATTGAATAAAATAAAAGACTCTAAATCTGTATGTATAACATGAATAGGATGATTTTTAGGCCTTTCTCTTGTATTTATCATATACTTCATCTTACTTTCTCTTATATTTCTGAATTTTCCAAAGATAGGAATTGTTGAAAATTCCAGCAGCAAAGTTCCTCTAAGTTTTTTCTCCCCATGATCTAGAAAGTAGAATTCCATACCTAGGTGGAATATCATCCACGACAACATCCATGAGGACATTCTTGGCTGGAATTTGTTCTAATGAGACCACTAAATCCTTAATAAGACCAAGACATTTCACCCTTCCTGAATCAAATCAATAGAGGTCATGATAAGGTCTTATGATGTCAAGTCCTAACTTTTCCATAATGGATTTAGGCATGAGGTTGTGGGATGCTCCAGAACCAAGCATTGCATTATGAAGAATAAAATCATGGATCTTGAGACTTAAATAGAAGGGAGGAACTTCACTATCTTCTGATTTTCCATCAACATCAGGACCAAAAAGAAACTCGGGATGATCATCACTCAAGTTAACCATATCAGATGTTTTATCAACTCTAAGAAACTTATTAACTTTAAACTCATATTGATCATTCTTCATTATCTCAGTTAGAGGAATAGAAACCTTCAATTTCGCAATTTTGTTTTCAAGGGAAAAATGAGCAGGATGTTTTCCTACCTCTTTTAATGATGTGTCCTTCTTTTCAGGTAGTTCTTTGGATGAAGAATATTTCTTCTTCCCTCCTTATTGAAATTCTTGATATTTTCTTTGATTGTTGGTGGATGCTTCATTAGCTTTATGAGAAGTAGAAGTAGCAGGTGCTTTTTCTTTGCCTCTGTTAGGTGCAACAACTTCTTTTTGCTAAGTATTAGTTTGAGAACTCCGCTTCTTTTGATTGGCAAATATGGGAACATTTCTTCCCCTCAAACCTTATTGTCTTTGAACTTGGGTGAGGGAATTTTGATAACCTCCCTGATAATCTTCATTGCACATTAAATCTTCATTTGACATGGCATATTTTTGGTCTTCTAATGCACAAATTTCTGCAGAATATTTATCTTCTTCAGTGAGGGAAAAAGGTTGTTGATTTTCCTCAAATAAATGATTTTCTCCAGAAAATTCTTCTTCATCATCTTCATCAGGGCCTTCAGTATAATTATGTTGGAAAGGTGTCCTAACTTGCTGTTGAATTTGTGGCTCCTAACCCCTTTGTTCACTTTGTTTAATCTTGTATTGGGGTTGTTGATTTTGACCCCTAAAATTGGGATTTCTTGTAGAAGGTTCAGCTTGTCTATCAGCACTAGACATCTTATCCATCATTTTTTCCATGGCTTTAATCAAAGTATCATTTTTTCCTTCTGATGAAGTGGATGTTTCTTCTTTTATTGTGACTCTTTTCTCTGTTTTGACCGTATACTTTTCAATAATCATATTGGCCTCTACACTCACTGCATTTCTTTGCATTTACTCCAAAGTTGATGGGTTTCTCTCCCTTAGCTGATAGGCCATATCAGGGTCAAAACCATCAGGATAATGGAGTAAAGCAAGGCCTGGGGGTGGTTTGATATTATCAGGAATTGAATGATATATCTTATTAATCTAGCTATAAATTCTTGACCAAACTCATTTGTATTCCTTTTTAGTGCATTATATCCAGCTAGGATTTGCAATGGATTTTTCTTCTCTTCCCATTTTTCCATAAATAAATCGATTAGATGTTTTGAGGTACCAATTGTACTAGCTCCAAGAGATAAAAACCATTTCTTTACTTCTCCATCAAATCTTTGAGCAATAATACGCTTCTTAGAATCATCATTGTCTACTTCTTCAAGATCTATAAAATTAGTTACTTTAGCCACATGTTGATATGTTGTAACTTCTTATGTTCCATCAAATAAAGGCATCCTCTGACCATAATTTTGAGGTAAAACAGTAAGCTGACCTGATAGAATCAATGGATCAAATCTGGCCATGATTAATGGAGGAGGTGGTGGAGGTATGAATTGTGGTGTGGATTGAATAAAAGTTTGCAAAGGTAAAGATGGAATGAAAGGAGGAACAAATGATGTAGTTGTATGGGATGGTGAGGAAAAATAAGTACCAAAAGCCTGTTGTTGATATTAAAAATAGGCCTTTTCAGAGGTTTCTTGAAATTTTTCTACTAAGCCTTTAAGTTTATGGAAATTAAACCAAAGTTCAGTATTAGTTTCAGACTCAAAGGTTTCAGATAATGGTGAAAAAGACTCAAAATAAAAATGGTCAAAAGTAGCTTCTGAGATAAAAGTTTCAGACTTGGTTCTAGTTAAATATTTTTTAGGTGATGGAGAAAAATCAAAATCTTCGAAGACAAACCTCGTAGGCAGGGAATTTGATTTAATTAGTGGAGGAAAAACTCTTCCTGACTGTCGAGACTTAGTCTTATATTTTCTCATAATACTTTCAGGATTATATACTAGGGATGATGGATTAGGGTTAGGGTTTTCCCTGGTATATCTTTTAGGAGCCAACTTACGATCAAAATTATATGTTTTGGCTCAAGTTTTGACTTTAGCTTGTTCAAAAAATATTTCTTAGCGAATATTTAACAATCGTTCCTCGGCAACGGCACCAAAAATGTTATCACTCTCCCCAACATCCTAGGCTGAAATTAGGAGTGAAGAAAGGTAACCACTGACTAACCGTTAGCTAGGCAGCTAGCCCTACCTAACCAGAGAGGGCTCTCTCTATGTCACTTTCTTTTATATTCAATTTTAGGCTAAGTACCATATTTTAGGCTAGATATGAATTAATTTGTTTTAGAATTTGTTTAATTATTTATTTTTTGGTTAAAATTTATAATTAGTGAAACTAAAACTGATTTCAAAGACTGAATTGCAGAAAATTGAGCAAGGCAAGATAGGCAAGCTATTTGGGCACATTTAATTTGTCATTGGTGTATAGTGGTAGAAAAGGGAGAGGTCTGAATGAGAATTTTACTGAATTCATTCATTAGAAGAAAAGACACATTGTAAAAATCTTAATAAACATAACATTTAACTGATTTCTGCTTATAAACTGATAATATTTTACACAGAAAATGGAATGGAAATGAAATAACATAGAAAAGGCAAAGTGCTCAATAAAAATACCACATGAATCTCACACAATTGATGCAACTCCGTTGATTTTCATTAATAGCAAGTCCACAGTAATACAAAGAGTTTCACAACTCAATTATCCAATAGTAATACTTCATACAGCGAAGTATTTATAGAAAAATAAATTACAGCAGTTACATTAAAGGACATCCAAACTGATAGCGCTTTATTTGCTAACTAATTCTAACTGCATCATGGAAATAAATTACATCTATTATGTTGGCATTGGATGTAACTGAAAATTGTTGTTGAAGAAGATAATCACAGGCTGCGATGGCTGTCATTTGACTGTTGATATTGCAAAATTTGAATTTTCTGCTTTTGCTAATTACTCTTGAAAATCACATAACTTTTCCCAGCGCTCTTCATCAGGGATAACTAATTTAGTTACCCTGCGGTAAATTTCATCCGCTTCAGTGTATTTGGAAAAATTTGGCTCCACCACAAAGGCATATTTGATTTCATATTGAATGTAAATGTCATTGTTTAATGCTCCCAACAGTTCCTTTCCTGTTAATGTGCCCTTTATATTTGAAAACTTAGTAGTATCCCTGGAAATCTCCTGAAGTTTTTTTCCATAGTCATCTCTGGTCATCAATTTATCATTAATTACAAAAAGAGAAGGCAATCCTTTTTGTGCTAGAGACTCTATCCTGATGAAAAATATCTGAATTGTAACCTCCAGACTGTGACATTTTTCTTCAAGTTGAAGAATTAAATTCTTCTTTGTCAGCACTTTCTTCACTTCTAGGATGGTTTCTGTTTTGTCATCAATTCCCAATACATCCAGCTCATACTTGTTCTTTGAATTCATAAATATAATGATATTGTTTGTTGTGGTAGGCTTGTCTCCCAGTTTTGCTTTGATTGTTGTAATGGCCTCATTTTCCTTCTGTATCAGCTCCTTTTGCTAAATAATGATTTGTATACTTGGCCAAATTTCATTGACAAACTTTGTGATGTCTGCCCATATAATCTATTTTTCCTGGCCCAAAGTATTACCAATGGCAAATTCTTTTTTCTCTTTTTGCAGCCTTTCAATCAACATTTTGGCCCTCTATGCTTCAGCTACATGTGAACTATGAGCATTATATTTCTGTAATTGTAATAATTTTACCTGATCCTGTAACTTTTTGATCTCCTATTCTTGAATAGACATTTTATGAACTGCTTTGGTAAGTTGCTCAACTCCATCTACAATGCTTGTTGTAGAAGTTTGAGCTATAGGAATGGTTTTTAGTGGCATTGCCTTTAAAGGAACCTTTGATGTCTCAATGTTGCTTCCTTTTCCTTTATCGTCTTTTCTAACTCTGACTTAATCTGTATTAATTGATCATTATGCTCCATTATCAACTTCATCATATATTTCTTCTGAGTTTCATTTTCTTCAATATCCTTTGCCAAAGGATCTTCTGTAGCTGGAATTTTCAGTTGTTTCCTCATTGTTGCTATATCATCATTTTTCTTCTTGATGATCTCTTCAATTGAATTCACATTGGATGGATCATATCCAATTTTTACCACCATATATTCTAGAGTTTTTATTCTTGTGTCCTTGCAAATGAATACACCTTCTCCAATTTTAGCTATGATTGCACATTTTCCAATGAAATCTGCAGTTTTGATAGACTTAAAGCAATATTAGTGGGAGTTGATGAAATCATCTCACCATTTTGCTTATGTAGCTCCATTTGGTCTATTGGATGAATATATTTTGTGTCAAACTCAAATTTAACCCTCTTATAATCTGCTTCTAATTTTGGCTATGGGATCTCTGCTTGAAGAAATGCAAAATGCATTTTTCCCTTCTCTGAATCAAAGGCTAAAAGATGCCTACTTTGTGAGCTAGGAGTTTGTTTCCAAAACTGGTTATATGTACTTGTCTTCAACATTTCATTCTTCAGCTTTATCTCTTTGAAAGTATCAAAGGCAGTCTTCTCCTTTTCCCCTATAGTAGTTGTGCTAGTCTGAATAGCCTTTTCGGACCCCCCCCCACCCCGACGTTAAGTCTCGGACGATGAAGGTGGGCCGAAGTCTAATATGGGTCGTCGGATGAAATGGATATGTGACGGATGATCGAAGAGGTGGAAGGGATTTAACATACGGTGTAGTTGATTGATTGGTGGGGTAGGGGTATGACGAGAGTAATGTGATATAAATGATAGGCGAATAATGGAATGTAATGTGTCACGATAGTAATGGAGAATAATTGATAGTGGAGTATGACGGTGGAAAAGTATAACTCATAGGATTTAAAACCTATGGTTTCAAAGGTTTATTTTTGAAATATTAAAGAAAAACCTTTAATAAAGTATGATTTCGAAAATATATTTTTTAGTAAAGTTTTTCATTTCTCTTCGAAATATAGCAACAGAGCATAGAATTCTCATGACACAAGGTTTATTTCAGAATTATGAAAATTGACTTGCCCCTTCAACTAAACCTTAATGGATGAGATGGAAATTTAACTTCCCTTTTTAATAATATAAAATTGAAGACTTTTCATGACATTTTAGACCCTATCTTGACCTATATGTGATGGAATGACATGACTTTAGAGCTCTGAATGGAGATGAAATAGTGTGAAAGAGCAGCATATCATCATAGGACTTATTCAGTGACCAAAATTACTACTGAAGACTAACTGAAAAAGAAAAATAAATTGACTAAAGACCTAATGAAAAACTCTCAAAAGAGTTATCTTTGATCACTGAAAAACTAACTCTAACAACTTCTTTAACCAATTGATAAATCTCAAACAAAAGGGTTCAATGGTGGGACACATTGAGGGCTTTCATAAATTGAATATAAGGTAAATGTTGTTATCAATCTATAATTTATAAGATTGTCAAGACTAAATTATAAATAACAACATCAAAAGTACTTGAAGCCTGGGATCTAGCCCTCCTAGACACGGAGAGGGATCTCTCTATAAGATTTAGATTTGTTTTAAGCTTTCTGATATTAGGCCAGTTAAATTGATGGTGAGGGTTGTTTGTTTGATTTTTCACGGTTGGATTAAAGGGTTTTCCCTATACAGATTCCATTGGGCTATGGAGTCGAGATGGGTTGGGTCTATGCATCAAATCCCAGAGCAAATGCAAGGCAAGATAGTTGTGAATACTGGTGTTTATAAATGAATGGATTTATGAGATGGAGAAAGGTGCTTTCAGTAATGACTTAAGATAAAATAATAATTCTTAAACCATATGTCAGAGGAAAACATTGAAATTGTAAATACAGTCAAAACTAAGGTACTTTGAATAATACATCTTAATCTAACCTTCCTGTTTTACAATTAGAATTTAAATTATGCATATGAAAAGGTTACAGCGGGAAAAAATTAAACATAAATAAGGAAAAACATCACCAAGATGACACAACACATGAATCTTGCGAACTGATCTCTTTATTGATGCTCCAGCTTGAGATATTACAAGTACTCGCAATGAAAAGTGCTTAGAAAACCAGGGTCCAACACCCATTACTAAATGAAAAGTTACACTTAAACTACTTGCAACTGCTTGTCATTATCAGAAGGGCAATCAGTTCGTTTACTACAAAGTAATTGAAATTCAGCCTGTGCGTCTGAGGAGTAAATGAATTGTGACAATTTTCAACAGGTGTCTGAAAGGCATCATAAAGTCGTTATTAAGTGTTGTGGCGGTCTGTTATACTGGAAAATTTGATATCGCTGAGCTGTTCTGATACACTGGATCTGTTGACGCTGACAATTTTCTAAGCTACCTACTTTGTCATCGTGCTAATTTTTCATCCTCCCTGGACTCCACATAAGTTTTCCCAATTCTCTAGAGTCAGAATCTTAGTTTTGTTCAAATTTGTTTAGACTTCATCAGTCTCAGTGTACTTCACAAACATTGGCCTCAACTGAAAAATGTGATTAATCTCATGTTGTATGAAGACATCATTGTTGATAACTTCATAAAATGCTTTCCCGGTCATAGTGTTCTTCAGGTTTGTGAGCTTGGATGTGTCCTTTTAGATCTCTGTTAGAATTTTTACATAATCAATCCTATGCATCAGCTTATCATTGATAACAAATAAGGAAGGAAATCCCTTTTTGTTCAGTGGCTCAATCCTATTGAAAAATCTACTTACTCCAATCTATAGTTGATGGCATCTTTCTTCTAGCTGTGTAACTAGACTCTTTTTGTTCAACACCTTTTTTACCTCAAGTATAGTGGTTGTTCTTTCTGCCACTTCCAGTTGCTCCAATTCGTGAATACTTTTATAAATCAGGAATTTGATAATGTTGTTGGCAGTTTGGGTTTTATCCCCAAGTTCCTCATTTTTTTTCTCAATGGAAACTTTCGCTAAATCAATTAGATCCCTCTGCTCAAAAATCATCTGAATTAATGGCCATATATCATTCACATATTCATTATATCCAACCATATAATTTGTTTAACTCTTCCTACCATGCTTCCAATTGAGGACTCCTGAAGGGACTTCTGCAAACCTTCATTTAACTTTTTGCTAATCTGCAACTCTGTGGCATGTGCTGAATCTTTCCTTTTGAACTACTCTTGTAGGTCACTGAGTTGATCTTGCAGCTTTTGAATTTTTGCTGCCTGTAAAGACATGTTCTCCATTGCCTTAGCTAGCTACTCAATGCCTTCTCCTGATGCACCTGTAGATTTTTTGGATGTTGTAATCAATGTGAGAGGAACTTCTTGTGGGGGAATCATGGCCTTAGCTACTTCTTCTGCTACTCCCTTCAATGCACCTCTTATTTCTTTCTGTATTTATTTTATCATTTTCTCCATCTCACTCTCCATTTTCTTAATTTGTTCTGTTTGTTCAACAAACAATTGCAGCATTTCTGCCTTTTGTGTTTCAATTTCTTCTATCTCCTTAGCCATAGGATCTTCTGTCACCGACATATTAAGCTGCCTCCTCAAAGAAGCTATGTTTGCATTCTTCTTCCTCACAAGTGCTTCTGCCACTGCTATGTTTGATGGATTGTACCCGAGTTGCATCACTAAATCCTCCAGAGATTTTATCCTTGAGTCTTTGGCCATGGAGGAGATTTTTTCCACCTTCAACTGTGATTGTGTGTTGGATAAGGTCGCCTGCAGTTTTGAGAGGCTCATGGTTGTGCTAGTTAGCATGGAGGAGATCATTTCCTATGTCTACTTATGCATCTCCATTTGGTGTATTGGATGAATGTTCTTTGTGTCAAACTCAAAAGAGGTCTTCTTGTAGTCTGTTGCACCTTCGGGATGAGGAATTTGTGCTTCTAAGAATGTCATCTTCATTCTTCCCTTCTCAGATTCAAAGGCTAATAGGAGTCTACTCTGGGAGCTACTTGTTTGTTTCCAAAATTGATTGTATGTGTTAGTATTTAGAAGCTCATTCCTTCTTTTGATCTCCCTGAATGTGTCATAGATATCTTCCTCCTTTTGCTATGTAGTGGACGTAGATGTTGGAATCTTCACATTCTGTTGTTGGAAAGGCACAGTGGCATAGGATGTTGAGAAAATTGTTTGGCCACCTATTGGAGATGAACTTGGTGAATCTTCGATTGTGGTGACAGTTTATTGGTCCTTCTCACTGCCTTGGTCAAGGCCCATGCGGATTTTGGCCCTCTTCCTGTATTTAGTTTTGAATTCTTTAGTGGAGGAATCAATGTCCATGTCTGTTTGATCCTCCCTAGTCCTCTTGCTTCCCATCTCATTCTCAAGCTCCTTGCCTTTGTCATCTTGAACTCCTGCAGCTTTCCTTTCTTGTGGAGTTGGTGTTTGAATTCCTGAGGTAGATATGACCTGCTCTTCTGCCTCCTGGAGTGTGTTTTCTACCCATTCTTCCTGGTTCATGTACTTTTTTTATCTCCAATCTATGGGTATTAATGTAGGGCATGGACTTGTTTTCCACCCTTTTGTTGGAGATGATCCCCATCGGATCATAGGACCAAGTGAAACTATGTGTGAAATTCATCTCTTTTAACATTTTATCTGCCTCATACCCTACTGCCCTGTTGTTGCAAATAAATGGACCAATTTGTGATTTGATCCTGAATTGTGACTTCTTCTTGGCAGATACAAAATGCACCTCATCTGCATCTATAATTTGTCTGATATAATCAAGGGAAAATATTCTCATGGAGAGGTACTTGAGAAGTTTATAGGGGGCCAATTAACTACCATAAACCCTGATCTCTGTGTAGTTTTGGTAGAGGTACCAATTTGTTGTTCTGATTTGCTCTGTCAACTACATCACCTTCTTTATTTCCTCATTGATCCTCGGCTCTGTGGTACTACTGAGTGCACTGATTGCTGGATGAACAAATAGGTCTACAAAAATATTGTAGGAATAGTTTTTCTACTCCTTCCTCAATAAAGTGATCCAGAAAATTATAGATTGGGATTGAGATTCATCATCATGCTTCATCATGTCAAATTGGAACTTGCTGGATTGAAAATAGACAAACATGTACACCAACATAGAGGTGTATTTGAATACCCCTTCTGTCTGGAACTTGAGGGACTAGTCATGAATTGCATCGGCAAGAAACTGAGCATCGTTGAACATAACAGTGGGCTAAGCATATGAGGAAAGGATATACAAGAAACCAATTATGGCTTCATCTACCCACTGATCATTATGATATCCTAAAAAATAAGATAAAGCATTGATTATGTTCTTATTCCTATCCAAGAAGTTGGATGATGGATATGGGGGATTCTTGGTAGGCATTGATGCATTTGTGGCCATGAAAAGCTGTAAGGTTTTGGCCCTGCTAGCAAAATCTAACCCATGGTATAATCCTATAAGGGCCTCGTATGAAAAAGGGATAG
The DNA here is from genome assembly GCA_034641835.2 of Pinus albicaulis. Lineage (NCBI taxonomy): Eukaryota > Viridiplantae > Streptophyta > Pinopsida > Pinales > Pinaceae > Pinus > Pinus albicaulis. Next base: position 368,334,880 of record CM076584.1, on the reverse strand, counting down.
TGTTCTCAACAATGGGGGCTTGCATCATCTCTCTAATGGATTGGGCATTGATGTAAAATAAAATCTCTCCTACAGGGTTCACTATGGCACTCTGGTTAATGTCATAGCATGATTGACATTTTCTAGTTAGCTCAGGGAAGCTATGGGTTTTAGGAAAGATGTAATATGGAAGCTTGGTCTCCCACAAGCTGATATCATCTGCTTAATCAAGGAGCTTATCCTCGAGCCAGCAGTAGACATTGAACAAGTCAAAGTCTAACTCTGTCTCATGGATTTTGTAGTCTCTGTCAGCCAGGGGGATATGATCTAAGTCTACCTAAGGATAGATCATGGGATTGAAAGGTTGATGGTCCGCCTTGGGAGGCATGATTTTTCTTTTGTATCTTCTTTCTCAACCTGCAATGAAAAATGGGTTGTAGGAAAAAGGGAGTAGAGAAGGGAAACTGATACAGAACAGCACTAGAGAAGAAATATGATAGGAGGGGATCGTGATCGGGACTGAACAATCAAAGGAGAGCTATAATCGAGTTCACAAAGTGCTGATATTTTCTCCTTTTATGAATTATAACTCTTCAGAAATAGTGGCTAATCCATGATATCTCTATAAATATCCGCAAATCCAACGCCTACAGTAATTCAACAGGATCAACAAGGTAAACTCAGCGTTAGCGGCGAATTTGGGATTTAACATGTAATTGGGGGTGACTGTTGAGTTGGTGCAGGTCCGTTGGATAACTTCCCTACCATTCATGGTGCAACGGGCTACTGGAGGGAAGAGATGTGATGGGAGGAGCGGAAAAATGACAGAGGACGTGGCACTACAGCAAGGGTAACGGTCAAACTGATGCGACGGTTTGGTTGACGGAAGAAACCGCTTTCAGAGGGGGTCGAAGATGGTGAGAAGTAATGGAGCGGGGGGTGCGCAATAGCATGGTTGTGCCATGTAGCAGAGTGGGCGGTAATATATACTGCCCATTTTGGACCCCCCCCCCCCCCCCCCCCGCCGGGGCAAACCCCCCCGGGGGGCTGAAATGGAGTGAGGGTCATCGAATGTGGGGTGAAGAGCGAAGGTGGAGGATAAGGTGGAGGTTGTTTAGCGCGTGATGTGATGTGGTGATGGGATGGTGGGGTCTGGGATATGGTGGTACTTAGGATAAATGAAAATAATGTGGGTTTGGGGGTTTCTAGGGATACAACAAATTGATAGTGTCAGGACTTAGGATAACCTTTGACATAAGGTATGCCCAGATGACATCGAAATCCTGAATATTAAAACATTACCCCTTCTGTCTTTTGAGAAATAAACCATCTCTGTCTTGGCTTTCTTCTCAAAGCAAAGAAAAAATGAAACTAGGATGATGTACCTTGGTGGAATAGTCTTCACATGGGCCTTTCATTCTTCCTCTACAACATATCTACCTACCCATACTAATCATATGACATTTATCTTCTTTTTTTCAGGGTGCATTTGGACTAGCAAACCCTTAGCTCATTTTTCTTTTGAATTTATAACCTAACACCCATCCTTATTTCAACCATTGGCTCAGCTTAAATTGTTGAGCCAATTTCATTTCCTACCTATCTACTAATAACCCAATATTAAACAGTTTTGTAAATATTTATCCTCTAACCTATCAACAAAAATTGAAAAATTGTCCTATCAGGATTAAACTATATGACTAGACAAACATAACTGATGCGTAGTGGCATTTGAGCTTGCATCACTTTCAGTTTTATTTATTTTTGGGGTTTTCTTTCTTTTTCTCTTTTTCTTTTTCTCTTTTTCTATTTTTTATACCCTCTTTTTTTTCTTTTCATATATTTTTATTTGAAATCATTTGAATTTTGAAAATCCTTTCAATAATGAAAACCTTGCAAGAAATGTGAAGTATCGAGTCACCTTGAGATCCTATAATTTATATAGCACTAACAAATGCTATTCTAGACGAGCATATGATTGATTTCTTCATAGGTAATTTAAAGGATAAAATCCAACATGAGGTTCGCCTTTGTGAACCTAACTCATGTGAGAATGCATTTAGGTTGGCAAGAAAAATTTTAAGCAAAATTATTCCACTCACAACTATAAATATGGAAGTGTTGTTGCTCCTAGCCTTCCAAAACCTACAAGGTTGACACCACAACAATTGGAAGAAAAAAGAGAAAAAGGTCTTTGTTACAATTGTGATAAAAAAATACACTAAAGGTCATAAGTGTGCCGAGAATAAATTATTTTGCATAAATTGTGAAGAGGAGGAAGAAAAGGAACAAGAAACTTCAAAATAAGAGGATATACACCAGGAACCGACCTTAGAGAAAGAAGAAATGAATCTAACTATATCTTGAAATGCATTGGCAGGAATTACCACTCAAACTCTCAAGATAGAAGGACATATTAAGAATAAAAAGGTAATAGTGTTGATTGATTCAGGTAGTACCCATAATTTTATTCATTGTAAGATAGCCAATGAATTGCTTCCTATATCCAACACCAGAGTGTCAAGTGATGGTTCCAAATGGAGTAACTATAAATTTCTCTGGAAAGTGACATAATATAAAGTTATGGGGGGGTATGTATTGAATATCCCAATGCTTTCCATTCCAATGGGTGGTGTTTATTTTGTCTTAGGAGTTCAATGGTTACAATCTTTGGGTACAATAGCTTTTAATTTTTCAAGAAATTTTCTTGAAATTTTTTTGGGAAGGAAAGGAAGTTGAATTAAGGGGTATCACAAGGAAACCAAGAAATATAATCATCTCTAATGGCATGACAAAGCTTCTAAATAAAGAACAACAGGGCTTAATTGCACAATTATGCTCACTAGAATTTCAAACATCGAAATCATTTATTTCTCCATATCTCCAAAAAGTATTGAACAATCATTCCAAGGTATTTGAGACTCCCAAAGCCCTCCCACCTATTTGTGATCATGATCATGCTATTCATTTGATTCCAGGAAGTGTTCCTCCAAACATCAGGCCTTACAGATATGATCCCTATTCCCAAAAGAGTGAAATTGAATGTATGATTGTATAAATGGTAGAGGATAGTATAATTCAACCTAGTCAAATTTCTTTCTTTGCTCGAGTATTATTGGTGCACAAGAAGGATGGATCATGGTGCATGTGCCCAGATTATAGGGAGATCAACAAGCAAACTGTTAAAGATAAATTTCCCATTCCTGTCATTGATGAGTTACATGGAGCAATTTACTTCACCAATTTGGATCTCCATTTAGGATATCATCAAATTAGAATGAAGACAGAAGACATTTTGAAAATAACATTTAGAACTCATGAGGGTCATTACGAATTTTTGTTCATTCCTTTTGGCCTTACCAATGCACCTTCTACATTTCAAGGGTTGATGAATTCCATTTTTAAACCCTTCCTTAGAAAATGTGTGTTAGTGTTTTTTGATGATATACTAATCTACAAAAAGTCTTGGAAGGATCATGTTCAACATGTTGACAGGGTGCTCAAACTATTGGAGGAGAAACAATCATATGCAAAAACCTCCAAATTTTTTTTTGGAGTACAGGAGGTGGAATATCTAGGTCATATTGTATCTCATGAGGGTGTTAAGGTAGACCCTAACAAATTTAAATCCATTAAGGAATGGCAAATCCCCACAACCATAAAGCATCTACAATGATTTCTCGGGTTAACAAGGTATTATCGCAAGTTTGTTAAGAATTATGGGAGAATAGCATCACCTTTAACAACATTACTGAAGAAAGATGCATTTTCCTGGACTCCAGAAGCAACTAAGGCCTTTGAACATCTTAAAGAGGCAATGTGCTAAGCACCGGTCTTTGCTACGCCTGAATTCACAAAAACCTTTATTGTGGAATGTGATGTCTCGGGAAATAGAATTGGTGTTGTTTTAATGCAAGAAGGAAGACCCATTGCTTTTGAAAGTCATCCAATCAAAGGAAATTATTTACAAAAACCTATTTATGAGAAGGAAATGTTGACAATACTACATGCACTAAAGAAATGGTGACCTTACCTAATGGGAAGACACTTCAAGGTAAAAAAAGATCATGATAGTCTTAAATAATTTTTGGAATAAATATGATCTTCAGAAGAGTAGCAAAAATGGGTCACAAAGATGTTGGGTTATGACTTTGAAATAATCTATAAAAAAGGGAAGCTAAATGTTGTTGAAAATACACTCTCAAGAAAGGATGAGGATGTGGAAGCATTTCTTTGTGCAATTTCTATTATCCAACCAGATTGGATAACCGAAGTAAGGCATGAATGGAAGAATGACGAAGAAGTGCGGACACTCATTCAAAAGTTACAACAATATCCCAGTACATCTAATACATTTAGCTAGAAAAATGGTTCATTATGGTACAAATATCACTTATATATTTTTAAAAATTCCCAACTAAAACAAAATATTATTTTGGAATTGCACACCTCTCCCTTAGGAGGACACTCATGATTTTTAAAAACTTACCACAGGGTCAAGAAATATTTTTTTGGGATTGCTTTATATCTGATATTGAAAATTTTGTGGCAAAATCTTTGGTCTGGCAATAAAATAAAGTTTAGAAAATTAAGACCCCGAGTCTGCTACAAGCTTTATCCATTCCAAGTCAAAATTGGGAGGAGGTTTCAATGGATTTTATCACATGTTTACCCAAGTCTGAAGGCAAGACTATCATCATAATGGTAGTTGATATACTTACCAAGTATGCACACTTGTTTGCATTCTCTCATCCATTTAAAGTCACTATAATTGCTATTGCATTTATGGAAATAATTAAAAAGCTAAATGGAAACCCAAAGATTATTGTAAGTGACAGAGATCCCATTTTCACTGGAAATTTTTGGACGAAATTATTTTTTTTTTGGGTACTCAACTAGCTCATAGCTCATCTCACCATCCTCAATCTGATGGGAAAACTGAGATAGTGAAAAAATGTTTGGAAGGATATCTTTGTTGCTTTGTATCTGATAAACAAACACAATGGGTCAAGTGGTTACCTCTGGTTGAATGGTGTTATATCACTTCCTTCCACATTGCAGCACAAATGACCCCATTTATGGCACTTTATGGATATCATGCACCGTCCATCACATAATCTTTAAGAGAAAATTCTAAGTTTCAAGCAGTGGAATATCACATCAAACATCAACAACAAGTTCTCCAACTCTTAAAGGATAACCTAACTTTAGCAAAAAATCGAATGAAACAACATGCAGATCAACATTCCAACGAAAGAAGTTTTTATGTAGGCGACTGGGTATTTTTATGGCTACAACCATACAAATAAATGTCACTCAAGCAAGATAAGAAGGATAATTAATTGTTGCCAAAGTACTATGGTCCTTACAAGGTGTTGCAGAATATTGGTACTATGGCATACAAATTGGAGCTTGCTGAATCTTCCAGAGTGCACTCATTTTTCTGTGTTTCATGCTTAAAGAATATTATAGGTGACAAACTCCTTTTTCAAACAATATTGCTAGAACTTGACGAGGAAGGAAAAATCATATTGGAACCTAAAGAAGTCACAGAAAAAATAACTCGACAGCTACGAAATCGATCAATTTCAAAGTATCTCATCAAGTGGAATAACTTACCTGCAGAAGATTCCACATGGCAGGATGAGAATTTTATACATAAGCATTCAGAACTACTCAAGCATTGAGGACAACACTTTTTTGAAGGAGAGGGGCATGTTGGGTCCCTATAATACTAGTGTATCCCCTTATTGTTATTGTTAGTGTATCCCCCTTATTGTTATTGTTGTGCCCATGTAGTCCCTGTATTGTTATTACTGTGCCCCATAGGAGCCCACTATTGTTATTGTTGCGCCCTTACATTATTATTTTATGTAGGCTTTGATTATATTGTGACCCCTTAGACTCCTATATATAGAAAGTAGGTTTTGTCATTTGTATCATCCAAGAATTATTCATTTATATAATGTAAATGAGGTTTCCCTCTCGAGGAGGCTGATTTCTTAGTTGTTGATCTATCTTTTCTTATGTTTTGTGAAACGGTTGCATAACAAACACCAACAATGAACTTGTATTACTCCATATCAAAAGTACATAAGAAAATGTAGAAGCACCCAATGATTTAATCGATTGAAATGTAGACTCGAAAAAATATACTATAACTAATCTTAAAATGATCGACCTTTTAGAACACACAACGGTTGAATTACATAGTGTTTTCACATGGTGAATGTGATGAGCAAGCGGATTCCACAAATCCCCTATCTTGTGCATGGAGGTTTTTTACACATATAAAAATAAATCAAAATGGGTAATATGGATGTATTCCGTTACAACTTTAGAATCAAACCCAAACTACAAAAGTATAAATCATTGGAGGCATGCAGATCTGGGCAAACTTTTGTGCAAGCTCAATTACTCTGTTTGAGCACTCCATTTTTTGGTTTGTTGAGAGTTGTGTTGACAATTGTGTTGACTATTACAAGTCATTTTGGGCATCATCTGAAAACACAGATCATTATCTATTAGGATCTATCATACTCTAAATTGGTTGCTAAATGCCCTAAACAAGTCATTCCATTGGTGTTTTTCCTTCATGAAAATTTCACTGCTTAAATGCCAGTTGAAGTGCCCCATTGAGCCATAAACTCACCCCTAGATAGTTATAACTGCTTTGCAGAGAATCTACTCCCATGCAAGGTTGTTTTGCAGAGGATCTTGGCCCACTTTAGAGTGCGTTGATCAACTGGGAGCGAATTTTTCATTGGATTCCAAGAATTTTCCCAACCTCTAGTGACTTTTAGAAGTTGTTCCATCTTTCACCTCATCTAATAACTTCGAATATGGACACCATGAATCCATTGAACCTCTTTTCCTCCTATTTCCATGAACAAGGAAAACTCTTCATCCATTTTTAGGAAATCCATTCAATGGTTCATTTATGTCAAACTACCTTCATCTCGTTATAAATAGAGCATTGATTATAGTGCACAAGAGGGCAAGAATTTGTGTTAAGTAGAGTTATGTTTATGAGATCAAAACTCTTGGAGGTATTGTGCATGTACTATGATGTTGTTGGATTGTTGATGTTGGATGTGATGAATATGGGACTAAAGTTGGATGAGTGACAGCGAATCGATCAACTAGTTGTACTCTTCCTTCTACTTCATAATAAATACATTTGTTCCTTTCCTAATGCACGTGTCAATGATGTTATCTGTGTATTTATGAATTTAATTGATTCAATTTGTTTAACTTGAATAGATAATATTGCCTTTATGTTGTTTTATGTCTTCTGTTTTCCATTACAGGTATCAATCAAGAGAGTTAAGTTGGATTGAGAGCGACGGAAGCAATGAAGGGAGGTGAGGAAAATCGAACAAATTACAAGTAGGTTTTCCTCCCTTTATCTATTCATTTTAACGAAAATGTCAGATATCTTTCTTTCCATTGTTCTAAGTGCACCACCACACTTAGGGAAAGCATACGTATCCATAGGTTTGAATTCTGTAAAACAAATTGGCGACTCCTTTGGGGAACGATAAATCGACCATGGTGGTTTTTTCCTTTCCCATCAACATCTAGTAGACTTTAACTGCTTATTTTAAGTCATTTGAATGTGTCTTAGAAAAAGTAGTGTGTTTGATTGCTTTTTCAGAGATTCCTCTGGCACCCATGCACTGTTGGTCTTGACAGAGTTCTCTGCATCGTACTGCTGGCTTAGGGACAGTGCTCTGCAATGCATTGTCTCCCACTCAGGGGTGTGTTTCCCCTGTGGCCAACCAAAATTTATCATATTTTTTCCTTTGCAAATTCATTTCAGTGTCTTTCCTGTTGAATTTTTTAGTGATTGATTCCCTCTAGAGACCATATTGTCTCTACTCTTCTTTCCTCACTTTCTATTTGTTTTACCAATGTTTCTTTTGTTTTCTTTGTCATTTTCAAATAGTTCCAAAGTTAAATTTTACATTTGATCAATTCATTATTTTCAGAAAGAGGAATCGTCGTTTCAGTCTTCTTTTCTCTTGAAATTTTTGAGTGATTGTTTGTGCATTAGTTTCTTTTTCGTTCATCTAAACTTAAAAGAAATTGAAAATAAAAGCATTCATTTACATATATGGATTGTGAGTGCTACTTAGGAATAGTTTAGGGAAATTGCATTTAGATGTGCTCATTGATGATTGCATTCAATCTAATTGCTCTATCCTTTGTAGCTAGTTTTTCATTCTAATTGCATTTTAGGAATGCTCAATACATCTCGTGGTGAACTTGAAAGACGAACTGATAAGCAAGATCAACATAAAATTTATCTGGATTTATCTAAGGAAGCATTGTAACATTAACGATAACATTTATAGGTCTAGGCTAGAAGACATGTTATGGCATCGTTAAACATAGAAATTGTCATTAATTGTTTTTGATACATTCCGAGTGTGATACCTCACTCCACGTACATAAGTATATCGGAGCTCATCCATGTACTTTTTGGTAAATCAGGCGGTGTTCTAGTACGAAAAGTATAAGGGGATGCTCTCACTATGCGGTTTCGCATTAAACATCGCTAATACGACTAGGCCTCCATGTACCTTCGCGTATATTTTGGAGGAAAAATTTAGGTTGCTTACCATCCATAGGTAATCGATTCGGTCACCTTGTACCTATGATACACTGAACACAACATTAGAGGAGATTGTCTGCACATACATAAGTCCTTGGTTTACTGGGGCAGTATATTGCAGTTCACATTTTCTTGGTAAACATTTTTCATAGAATCACCCTCTTTTTGTTTATTTGTTTTTGTATAAAATCAATCAGGAATCGTGGAAGAAGATAAACCCTTTTCCCATCGTTCGCGTAGGACAAAGAATAAACTTTTGTTACCGTGAGAGGCTACACATAGTACATGAAGGCGCATTCATCCTCTTGAGTCTGGTACTTCTGGAACTCTTGGTGCTACATAATTTGATATACCAGAGACATCTGATCCTTTAGGTACCGAGTCTCGAGTCATTTCGAATAATCCCGGTTTATTTTCTACTATCGAGACAGAACCCTCACAGTTACCTAAGGACACTAAAATTCAATCCAGTGAAACGGTAAATTCAGATTCCAACTTGTTCAACTAGAAGTCAATATGGAACCCATTGTTCTTTTACCAAAACATCTTGATCCCAAATTCAAACAACAAGAAGTTTTTCCGGTGCAACTGTCTGATCCTCAGTCATTTGTATCCGTCGAGTCTTCCTCTTTACTGTAGATTTTACCAACTGAAATTTATCTCAGGCCTGACAGTGAAGTTATTCCACCTAGTTTGATTCCGATAGAGGAATAACTTCAAGAAGATACAACCCCTTCAACTCCCACTCATTTTGGGTCAGGGCTTCATTTATATCAGTCTTTTCCTCGTTTGACCTACTCTGCTCATGTTGATCCTTTTAACTCTCAAGTTCCCATAGATTTGTTAAAGTATTTGTTGGGTTATTTAACCATGTAAGAGACATCATCTCATAATGTACCATCTGTTATAGTTGCAACAGCATATACTGTTGCTTCATCTTCGATGTTTTCGACGACACCTGAGTCTCATCTTTATGGTGGTCCATCTATCCCATTGGGTTACCAGGCCTTCAATGGAACCTACTCTAGTGTATCCTCTAGTCCATGGACTTCACCCATGTCATCATTTGGAATTATATCTAGTTCATCTCTTACGAGTACTGAACAACCTGATCCTTTATTTACATCATCGGCTCAATATCAGGCTGGTCCATCCAATTACCGTCCATATTATCTAGTATTTGTTGGATACCCATCATATGAAAGTCATTATGTGCAATATCCCTATACTCCATATGCTAGGGGACCACAAATGTTCAGTCTATATGGAAGTACTCTGTTTTATTTAGGTCAATCTTATGCTAGAATTCCTGTGTGCCAATGGCAGCCTACTTTGCATGTTCAGCTGCAAACAATTTTGTATCAACATCAACCAGTTCAACCTGCTGCATATGTGCCTATTGCACCTATTATTTCTTCTAAGGTTGTTGGTCAGTCTACTCAAGCAGGCACTTCCACCCCTAACCCTCAAGTTTCGGGTCTACAGACTCTGTCTTTCCAGGCTGGTATTCAACAACCGTCTGTATCGGGAATTTCACAAATGCAGGCTAGTTTACCTTTGTCACGGGATTTTACTAGCCTTTTCTATTAACAACCGAGTCTGAATTATCCTTGCGGAAAACCATTTCATCATATACCATGGCAGCCACAATAACCATTCCCACAGTATCAAGCTTATCCAGGTCTTGGTCAACAAGCCTACCCCTATCTGGGTTACCAACAACATAATCCATTTGTTGGTATGCAAAGGCTATTTCCGAGGCGATTCCATCTGTTAGCACCTGAATTGGACCCCAAGCTGCAAAGGCAAAACAGGGTAACAACTAAACCACGCTCAACCTTGTAGCTAGCCCTACAAGCACAGGAGAGGGCTCTCTCCGTGAAAGAATATTCAATGGAACACAATATAATGGATTGATATTAGGCTAGATAAAATGATGGGGATAAAGGTTTTCATGAAATAAATGAATAAATTTTAGGGATGTGTGGGATATAAAGGGACAGTTTGAAACGGGGAATTAAATCAGGACACAGGGTAGCTCATGGGGTAAGATAGGCAAGAAACTTAGCATTTAAAATTTAATAAGGATGGGATGGAGAGACTGGTGAGGAGCTGAAAAGGGCACAGCGAATGGATCATTTTAAAACAAAAGAAAACACACATAGTATGAATGATTTCCCAAGGCAGAGCATTTAAATATGGATTCTACCTTTCTATCTAGAAAGCATTCAAAAGAAATGTTTATGGATGAATGGAAAACATAAAAATTCACATATGAAACAAAGGAGAAAAACAAATGCTAAATCTCATACCACATGGATCCCACAAATCATAGTTGCATCCATTTATTAATTCCTGTCAAACTATACAATGTAGCACAGAGATGTTTCTTCCACACTATTTCCCTACTTTCTCTAAACTTTCAGACCCCTTACAAATGATTTCAATTACAATAAATAGGCTGAAATGTGGGAACACATATACACAAAAAAGGGAGTTGTTCTAACAGCTGAAATACAATCATAGAAATTAATACAACAATTTGCCCCTGAAAGTAAGGGACAGCATCACATTGTCTGCTTTGAAGATTTTGCTGTTAGGTTGCATAAACGAAAATAGGTAATCTGGTGAACAGATCTCCTATTTTGCTGTTGTTGTAACAATTTTGTTTTAAATAAACTCTCAGCCCTTTGTTGCTTTCCTTTATTCCTTTATTCTTTGACTTTTTATTAAAATGCCGTAGAAACATAATGGATTTCCATGCTTTGTGTGAAGGGAATAATGTATTTTAAAATGGGAAAAAGGAAGGGAGAGGCGGGACCCGCATGAAAATCGCAATCGGAGTGAACCGGGCAGAGGGATATTATATATAAAACCACAGTGTATCGCAATCGGAATTGGAGCGGGAGTGGAGGGACACAACATATTATACAGTAATCGCAATCGGAGATCGGGGATTAAACCTTGTTGAAACAACACCCGAAAAAATTCCGATGCGATTAGCCCGAGTCCGATGGGGCAGGCGGAATAACGCATTTATAATCATGCGATGCGATTGGGGAGAAACAAAACAGATGATTTTTTAATTTTTACAAAGGGGAAAGGGGTTTTTGATATGAATGGTAGAGGATTTTAATGGAGGGACCAAGGTATAATCGCAATCACAATCGGGCTCGGGAGTGGAGCGGAATGACATATATAGAAGTTCTGATGCGATTGGGAAAGGGGAATGGGGAAAACCTTTATAAAAACGAAATCAATACAAATTCTGAGTTTACAAATGGGAGAACCTTTTATATTATAAACGGACGGAGTATCATACAGTGGGTCCCAAGGGTTAATCGCAATCAGAGATCGGAGGGGAGAGGCACGGTCAATCACATTGGAGGGATTAAATCGAGGGCGCGATCGGGTCGCATATATAAAATTTGCGATGCAATCGGAGGATCAAGATGCGAAGGGCCGATCGGAGGAAAGTTGCGATTAATGGATCGGGGGATGGTGCAATCGGGGGATCGGGGAGGAGACTTGCGATCGGAGGTCGACGCGATCAATCGCATCGCAAGTTTTGCGATGGACCGATCGGAACATACCATATAAAAGTTGTGATTGAGATTTGAAAACTTTATATTATAAAGTTTTATTATATGATTGGCGGGGAAGTGGTTTTATACGGCGGGGGGGGGGGGGGTTATATATAATATAACTTTGTTTATAAAGTTATTTATTATAAAGTCCACAGGCATGGAGGGGAAGTGGTTGTTAATAAAATCGCATATATTATTTTTTAAAGATTTATAATGCGATATTATAATCGGAGGGGGGGGGGGAAGGGATTTTTAAAGGGAAAATAAAAACTTTTAAACATAAAGTTAAAAGGGAAAAAGGGGAAATAGGGGGGACTTAGGGAATAGAGGGCTTTTACTTCACTTGAGCATAAAATTCAATTCAGAAGTCAGTTTTGAGAGTGTAGTATACCATTAGAAAGCTCTTTTCGGGCTCTTTCTGATGGATCTGCTTGGAAGATGATCTGGCATTGAACATGCTACAGAAAATTTCTCTGAAGGCAGGAACATTACTTTTCTGGAGATGACAGCTTCTGAATTGTGACTTATTACAATTGATGATATGAAATTACATAATGAATGATAGTAAAGGCAAAATATCACATTTTCACCTCAAAACATGGTTTTGAGGTGAAAATTACATCAAGATGAATATAAATGTCTCTTTGATTTCTTCCTGGTGCTGTGACTTTGAGCTTATTGGCATCCTCATGACCTTGCTGATATTATTGATACTTGACTCACTAATTTGACCATGGTGAGACCCTAGAAACTAATGAAACCCATCCTATGACCTACTGACATGATTTTGAGAATAAAAGTGACTAATGACCAAAGACCATAGAAAGTAAAATCAGCAAGTACCTCATGAGGGTGAACTGATAAAAATTACTACCATCAATGAATCTATGACCTAGCAGAATGGTGAAATTGACTATTATGGGACTCCTAATATGCAAATGCAAAGAGTAACTTTGATCACTGATGGCAGTATAACTAGACTGACACTAACATTGGCTCCAATGGGGATGGTAACTCCTTGGAGGTGCCAAGAACACCGTAGACCAAGTAGCCTTTATCCATTGGGCATGGAGTCAATAATGTTGAAAACTGACACAAATGCAAACTGAATCTGACTCTAGACTAAGACTGAAAACTGAAATAAAACCAAACCATACACATATCATCCAAGTTTTATAGCCTTCACCTCAGGCCCCAAACTTGAATGACTGTGGATTTTGAACTCTGCTTTTGGAGAAAATAAAATGGTATATACAATGATGATGAGATATTTTCTGATCCATGTCTTCAAAAATGGTAGTGCTTCAATAGCCTACCATTTACTGCTCCTCCAGGACAATCTTGGCCATCCATTTCCGAAAGCAAGAAGGCATTCTGGCCCCTGTATGCTGTAATTTTGTATGGTCCCTTCCAAAGGTTGTCAATTTACCGTGCTTCCCTTTGTCTTCATTTCTTGCATCCCATTTCAACACTACATTACCCAACTGAAATTTTTTTGCTTTATTCTTCCTATCATAGATCTTTTTAATCTTCTCCTGCAACTAACTTGTTTTCTGTGACACTTCATCTCTTGTTTGTTGAAGGTGAATCATCTGGTTGATTCTTCGCTGGTTGTCATCATCTTCACTGCCAACTTCTTGTAATAATCTCATAACTAGAACTGTAAGAGAGGTGGGAAAGATGGCATCAGTACCATAAACCAGCTCAAAAGGTGACATACCCATTGATTTTTTACTGCTGACTCTGTCTGCCCACAATGCGTTGATAAGCTTTCGGTGCCAATTTCTTTTGTTTGCCTCCAACATTTTCTTAATTATATTCATCAGCGACTTGTTGGATGACTCTACCAGGCTGTTGCCCTGTGGATAATACGCATTTGAATGGCCCAGCACAATGTTATACTTATCACAGAAATCGACCATTTTCTTTGATCTGAACGTAGCTGCATTATCTGTCACGATTTTACATGGGCAACCAAAACGGGATAAAATATTTGATTCCAGGAATTGTATAATTACCGTGTCATTTGCTTGCCTGGCAGGGATGGCCTCGATCCATTTCTTGAAATAATCTGTCCCGGTCAGTATCCATCGATGCTGCGCTGAGGATGCAGGATGAATTTCTCCTATAAAATCGAGCCCCCACTACTGAAAGGATGCATTCACTGAAACAGGTTTCAAAGGAAGTGGAAGCAATTTCTTCTTCCCTTGGAAAAGTTGACATTCATGACAATTCATCACTATTTTATATAAATTGGAAAATAATGTGGGCCAATAATACCTGGCTCTCAATACCTTGTTCGTTGTAGTTTTCCAAAACAAGTGACCACCACAGTCACCTTTATGAAAATTGTGCATTACCTTCTGAGCTTCTTCTTCAACCAGCCAATTTAGCAAAACGCCTCCCACATCTTTCCAAAACAAAGCACTGTTCAATATGCAATATTTTGCAAATTTAAGCTTCAAAGATCTACCTTTGCTCTTAGACATGCCTGGAAGAGGCGACAGATGCTGAAGAACATAGACAATATCTGAATACCAAGGGGACTGTAGAAAAATCTGAAATGGGAACCATCAAACCTTCATCTTCCTCTTCCGACATCGTTGAAATGAGATTTATATCTAAAGCACGCAGATTTGATTAGGCCATCAATTTTTCCAAACCTTGGCCTTTGATCAACTTCGTAGGCTTAATCTCCAGATCATACTCCAACATAGCTGCTATCCATTTGCCTCTTCGACCTTCTGGATCAGTTTGCATGAGCACATCCTTGACTGTTGCGTTAGGGACATATGTTGTAGTGTGTGAATGTAGAATATAGACCCTAAAATCTTTCAACGCCTGGACAAGAGCCAATGCCTGCTTTTCAATAATATTATATCTTAAAGCAGCATATCTAATAGTCCTACTGAAAAAGGAAATTGGCTTTTCTGCTTCATCTGTCTTTTGCATTAAAACGGCAGCCATAGTATGCTCAAATGAAAACGAAAATAAAATAAAATCTTGAGTATAGTCGGGACTGATCAGGACTGGGGCATTAGAAAAAGCTAACTTTACCAGATTGAATGATTTGATGGCTTCTTCACTCCACTTAACAGTGCTATCCGTTTTCAACATATTGGTCATTTCTCTCAAATGCTCAACCGGATTAGGTATAAATCTATGCAAAAAATTCATCTTACCATTAAAAGCCTGAATCTCTTTCTTGTTCCGTGGAAGATCTATGCGCTGAATTGCCTCCACTCTGGTTGGATCTATGCGGATGCCATCTTTGGAGATGATGTGCCCGAGAAATTTTCCCTCATCCATGGAAAAAAGGCTCTTTTTGGGATTGAGAGAAATCCCAAACTTTCTACAACGCTGAAAAACCACTCTTAGATGGTGCAAATTCTCATCATCTAAACCTGAAAACACTGTAAAATCATCCAAATAAACAACAAGAAAAACGTCTTTTTCATTTGCAAAAGCAATGTCCATTGCACGCTGGAAAGTGGCTCCAACGTTCTTCAATCCAAAGGGCATCTTGGCATACCAGAAGGTTCCCCAAGGTGTTGTAAAGGCAATTTTATCTTGGTCCTTCTCATGCACCAAGATCTAGTTATACCCTGAGTAGCCATCAAGTAGTGACATTCTAGATGCTCCAACTAGCCTCTGCAGAATATGGTCCATTTTCGGAAGTGAGTAATTATCCTTTAAGGATGCCTTATTTAAGTTCTGAAAGTCAATACACAGTCTTATTTCTCCAGTCTTTTTACGCACTGGGACCAAGTTCGAAATCCAATCAGAAAATCTAATAGGAACTATGATTCCTGCTTTGTACAATCTGTTTACCTCCTTTTCAATTGATGGCAGCAGCTTTGGATTGATTCTTCTCAACTTCTGTCTGAAAGGCTTCTGATCCGACTTTATAGGAATTGTATGCTAAATTATTTTCTTATCATACACTTTCAAATTTGAATAATCCCATGCAAATACATCAAAAAATTCAGAAAGTAACTTAACATACTTCGCCTTTACCTCAGGGGATAATGCCTTTGATAATTTAACAAACTTGGGCTAATCAGCTGTTCCAATATTCACATCTTCAACACCTTTCTCTGTGGGCACCAAACTTGGTTTCTTTGCGACATCATCCTGATCAAAAAGCTCCTCTAGAGGTATGAGACCTCTAGGAATTACATTATCCTTAACTGTAATATGTCCATCTGGTTTGCTTCCAACTCCTGATCATCAACCTCATACTCACCCTCTATTGGAGTATCTTTGAATTTTCCATCACCCTACAAAAATGCATTGATCTCATTATCATCCCAAAATACTTTCCAATACCTTAAATTGTCCAGAACAGCAAGCCTATGTTTGACATAGATCTCAAACTTATTGTTGGATTTCATTGGAATCTTCAAGTTACTTGCAGTAGTGGCGAGAGAATCAGCAATAATGTTCTGCATCCTGGGCACTGCTGTCAAAGTATATTCTGGGAATGTTTTTAAAATATCCAGGACTGCATTTCTGTATGCCCTCAATCTTGGATGTTTTGCCTGGTATTCTCCCTTCACCTGTTTGATTATCAGTTCGGAGTCGCCATATACAGAAATCCTTTTAGCATTCAACTTCTTCAAAATTTTGAGGCCTGCAATCAAAGCCTCATATTCTGCTTCATTGTTAGAGAAATCAAAAGCTAAATTATAGGCACAAACTCTAACATTACTGGGAACCTTCTCAGGTTGAAAAATAGGACTTCTAATCCATATTTCAATGCCAGCTCCATCCTTACCAACAGCTCCATCAAAATCCATACTCCACAGGCCTTCTTCTTCTTCTTGAAGGTGCTGGAAATTTTCTTCTTTCTCCTCTTTACCTTGGCTGGTTTTTGGTTGTTCATTGTCCCTTTGCTGCTGGCAGGCAGGAGGCTCAGAAGTGTCTACTGCTTTATCTTTTTTCCTTTTGGAGGACCTCTCTGAAATTCTCTGAAATCTCGGGTATTTCATCTACTTGTACCAATTGAACGTTCTCATCATTCAAACCACCATTAGAATACAAGACAAAAGACTCTAAATCTGTATGGATAGCATTTATGGGATGGTTTACAGGCTTATCTTTGCTGGTAATCATATACTTCATTTTATTTTCCCTATACAACTTCCTCAACTGACCAAATACAGGGATAGTGGCATAAAAGAAATCAAGTTGTATGGTTTCCTTAAGTTTTGCACCCCAAGACCTAGATTGGGGCATTCCAAACCTTGGTGGGACATCAGCAACAACTACATCCATCAAGACATTCTTTGCTAGAATTTGATCTAAAGACACTACCAAATCTTTAATTAAACCAATACAGTGGACCCTACTTGATTCGAAGGAATACAAGTCATGATATTTACAAGTGATGTCAAGGCCTAGCTTCTCCATGACAGCTTTGGGCATCAAATTATGTGAGGCCCCGGAGTCCAACATAGCGTTATGCAAGATAAACTCATGTACTCTAAGACTCAAGTAAAAAGGGGGGACTTCATTCTCTACAGATTTTTCTGTGGCTGGACCAAAAATAAGTTCAGGGTAGTCGTCTTCTATGTTGACCGTATCAGAGATAGAATCGATTTGCAAGACCTTGGACACCTGAGTTTTATACGCACTATTCTTCACCAACTCCGTGAGGGGCATAGACACTTTTAATTTTGAGATTTCATTTTCTAGATTAAAGGAGGGAGCTTTTTCTACCTCTTTAATGGGCGGGTCTTTCTTCTCTGTTGGCTCCTTCACTGTGTTCTGCTGGTTATTCTCATTGGCTATATTAGCAACTGCAGGCGCTTTACTAGAAGAAGGATCAGTCGGCTCTTTAGCTTTCTTCTGTGCGTCATTTTTCATTTGAAGTTCCTTTCTTTTTTGGATGGGGCTGACTATAACCTCTCTGTTCCTTAAAGAGTACTACCTTTGCTGAGTCGATAGAGCGTTCATATACCCTCTTTGATAGTCATCGGACTCTTCTTCCAGTACTGTATCACTGGCTAAAATGAAATTTTGGTCTTTTTGAATGTCTGGAGTCGCCACTGTGTATTCTTCGTCTTCTATAAGGAAAATGGGCGCACCATCAGCCGTGAAAAAGTGATTGGTCTCAATGACAAGATCATCGTCATCTGAATCTGTCCCTTGCATGTAGTTCTGCTGCAAAGGAGTTTTAATTTGCTGCTGTGGTGGCGCAATTTGGTCCTGCGTTCTCTGCTCTCTCTGTTTAATTCAGAATTGTGGCTGCTACCCTCTGAAATTCTGATTTCTTATTTGAGGCTCAGGTCTATCTGCAATGGTCAACCTATCAACCATTCTCTCCACCGTTCTAATCAGAGTGTCCATTTTACTGTCTGAGGTGGAGGCCTCCTCTTTTATTGTGACTCTTTTCTCGTCTCTGGCTCGTGCTCTTTTAGCCAGCAGATTTGCTTCAACATTTACCACTATCTTCTACATGTCTTCAAGTGAAGACAGATCTCTTTCACGCAGCTAATATTCCATGTCGGCATCAAATCCATCGGGGAATTTTAATAATGCTAGTCCCTCAGGAGGCTTCAAATTAGCTGGAATAGCATTATATGTAGCATTGAATCTCAAACAATAATCCTGCACAGTTTCACCTACATTTCTTTTAATTTTCTCATATTCAGATAGAATTTGGAGTGGATTCTTTTTTACCTCCCACCAGTCCAGGCACTGAGTATGCAACTCCTGCAAAGTGCGAATTGTGCCCGGCGGTAGGGCTCTGAACCACTTTCTGACTTCTGCTCCGAAACTTTGAACAAACAGCCTCATTGTCACATTCTCTGCTTCTACCTCATGCAAATCAAAAAAGTCGTTCATTTTATCAACATGCTGCTAAGCTGTGATGCTCTGAGTGGCATCAAAGATTGGAATTTTTCTCTGATAGTCAGCAGGAATATCATTGAGAACCTGGGGCAAGACCAGAGGTGCATACCTAGCAGCCATAACTCTGGGTGGATTTACAACAGGATTTGTAGGATTTGAGGGAGGTGTTACTGGAGGAGATGATAAATGGGAATTGACTGATGGGAATATTGATGAATTGGAAGGGGGAAATTTTGTTCCTGATGATTCTGAAGGCTCAAGAATATCAGTTATAGTGATGGACTGAGGAGAATTCAAAATGTAATCATCAATGGAGGTATTTTCTCTCTGGGCTTCAATATCTACAAGGAAGTCAGGATCTAAAACTGTATCATCAATGTCATTTTCAGATTTATTCCTAAATAAAGAAAGCTCAAAATTCTCATCAAAGGAAAGATCTTCTACAAAAAACCATTCACTGCGCCAAGTATAGGATCTGAAAACGGATCTGGGGCTTAATGATCCTTCTTGTCTTCTGACAATTCTTGGGATAAGATTTGGATTTTCAAATACAGGGGGAGGATTTGGATCTGGATTAGCCCTGGTGTATCTTCTTGAAGCCAGTGTGGTGGAATGTCTATTTTACAAAAGTCTTACTCTGCAGCCTAGCAGAAATCTGAACATCATCTTTCAAAAGTCTGGAATTATTTGATCTACTGGGGCAAATCTTACAAGTCAGATGTTATTGTCTACAAAAACTAGGTCGGAGATTGACTGAAGCAGCATTTATCTACTTATGCACTTGCAAAGCAATGTGCATTTCGAAGGCTATCTGGCATAAATTCAGGCTCCGTCTGTAGTTTATAAAACAAATAACACTAACAAACAAACAATCGTGAACTACGTGTCCCCAGTATGGTTGCCAGAGGTGTTAGCACCTGAATTGGACCCCAGGCTGCAAAGGCAAAACAGGGTAACAACTAAACCACGCTCAGCCTTGTAGCTAGCCCTACAAGGATAGGAAAGGGCTCTCTCCGTGAAAGAATATTCAATGGAACACAATATAATGGACTGATATTAGGCTAGATAAAATGATGGGGATAAAGGTTTTAATGAAATAAATGAATAAATTTCAGGGATATGTGGGATATGTGGGATATAAAGGGACAGTTTGAAACGGGGAATTAAATCAGGACACAGGGTAGCTCATGGGGCAAGATAGGCAAGAAACTCAGCAATTAAAATTTAATAAGGATGGGATGGAGAGACTGGTGAGGAGCTGAAAAGGGTACAACGAATGGATCCTTTTCAAACAGAAGAAAACACACAGAGTATGAACGATGTCCCAAGGCAGAGCATTTAAATATGGATTCTACCTTTCTATCTGGAAAGCATTCAAAAGAAATGTTTATGGATGAATGGAAAACATAACAATTCACATATGAAACAAAGGAGAAAAACAAATGCTAAATCTCATACCACATGGATCCCACAAATCAGAGATGCATATCTTTATTAATTCCTGTCAAACTATACAATGTAGCGTAGAGATGTTTCTTCCACACTATTTCCCTACTTTCTCTAAACTTTCAGACCCCTTACAAATGATTTACAATTACAATAAATAGGCTGAAATGTGGGAACACAGATCCACAGAAAAGGGAACTGTTCTAACAGCTGAAATACAATCATAGAAAGTAATACAACAATTTTCCCCTGAAATTAAGGGACAGCATCACATTTTCTACTTTGAAGATTTTGTTGTTAGGCTGCATAAACAAAAATAGGTAATCTAGTGAACAGATCTCCTATTTTGCTGTTGTTGTAACAATTTTGTTTTAAATAAACTATCAACCCTTTGCTGGTTTCCTTTATTCCTTTATTCTCTAAATTTTTATTACAATGTCGTAGAAACAGAATGGATTTCCATGCTTTGTGTGAAGGGAAGAATGTGTTTTAAAATGGGAAAAAGGAAGGGAGAGGTGGGACCTGCATGAAAATCGCAATCGGAGTGAACCGGGCAGAGGGATATTATATATAAAACCACAATGTATCGCAATCGGAATTGGAGCAGGAGCGAAGGGACACAACATATTATACAGTAATCGCAATCGGAGATCGGGGATTAAACCTTTTTGAAACAACACCCGAAAAAATTCCAATGCGATTAGCTCGGGTCCGATGGGGCAGGCGGAATAACGCATTTATAATCATGCGATGCGATTGGGGAGAAACAAAACAGATGATTTTTTAATTTTTACAAAGGGGAAAGGGGTTTTTGATATGAATGGTGGAGGATTTTAATGGTGGGACCAGGGTATAATCGCAATCGCAATCGGGCTCGGGAGTGGAGCGGAATGACATATATAGAAGTTCCGATGCGATTGGGAAAGGGGAATGGGGAAAACCTTTATAAAAATGAAATTAATACAAATTCCAAGTTTACAAAGGGGAGAAACCTTTAATATTATAAACAGGCGGAGTATCGTACGGTGGGTACCAAGGGTTAATCGCAATCGGAGATCGAAGGGGAGAGGCGCGGTCAATCGCATCGGAGGGATTAAATCGGGGGCGCGATCGGGTCGCATATATAACATTTGCAATACGATCGGAGGATCGGGATGCGAAGGGCCGATCGGAGGAATGTTGCGATTGATGGATCGGGGGATGGTGCGATCGGGGGATCGGGGAGGAGACTTGCGATCGGAGGTCGACGCGATCAATCGCATCGCAAGTTTTGCGATGGACCAATCGGAACGTACCATATAAAAGTTGCAATTGCGATTTGAAAACTTTATATTATAAAGTTTTATTATATGATTGGCGGGGAAGTGGTTTTATACGGCGGGGGGAGGGGGGGTTATATATAATATAACTTTGTTTATAAAGTTATTTATTATAAATTCCACAGGCATGGAGGGGAAGTGGTTGTTAATAAAATCGCATATATATTTTTTGTAAAGATTTATAATGCGATATTATAATCGGAGGGGGGGAAAGGGATTTTTAAAGGGAAAATCAAAACTTTTAAACATAAAGTTAAAAGGGAAAAAGGGGAAATAGGGGGGACTTAGGGAATAGAGGGCTTTTACTTCACTTAAGCATAAAATTAAATTCAGAAGTCAGTTTTGAGAGTGTAGTATACCGTTAGAAAGCTCTTTCTAGGCTCTTTCTGATGGATCTACTTGGAAGATGATCTGGCATTGAACATGCTACAGAAAACTTCTCTAAAGGTAGGAACATTACTTTTGTGGAGATGACAGCTTCTGAATTGTGACTTATTACATATGATGATATGAAATTACATAATGAATGATAGTAAAGGAAAAATATCACGTTTTCACCTCAAAACATGGTTTTGAGGTGAAAATTACATCAATATGAATATAATGTCTCTTTGATTTCTTCCTGGTGCTGTGACTTTGAGCTTATTGGCATCCTCATGACCTTGCTGATATTATTGATACTTGACTCACTAATTTGACCATGGTGAGACCATAGAAAGTAATGAGACCCATCCTATGACCTACTGACATGATTTTGAGAATAAAAGTGACTAATGACCAAATACCATAGAAAGGAAAATCAGCAAGTACCTCATGAGGGTGAACTGATAAAAATTACTACCATCAATGAATCTATGACCTAGCGGAATGGTGAAATTGATTATTATGGGACTCCTAATATGCAAATGCAAAGAGTAACTTTGATCACTGATGGTAGTATAACTAGACTGACACTAACACCATCTTATCCTGTTATTCTTAACCTAGCCTTAATCAACAGTAGCCATTTTTTGCAACATTAAAATTATCTTATTTAAATTAGCTCACTAATGATCCCATTCATTATTTACCTTGGTGGCCGGTAATTCCTCATAAATTACCCTCGGACATTCCAAAATTCATTGGAAATTCTGGAGAAGACCCATCTACGCATGTCATGAATTATCATTTATGGTGTTCATCTAATCCCTTAAATGATGATTATGTTAGATTGCATATTTTCCAGTGAACGCTTATGGGTCCGGCTGTGAAGTGGTACATTGAATTACCACGAGCTTCATTTGATAACTTTAAAGCTTTAGCCACTAATTTCTTAACCCACTTCCAATTACCCATCAGATATGAAACTAAGTGGTTTATTAAGTTCATGTTTCCATCTATCACCGAGGATGTGGCCAAAGGCGATGTTGTCACTAAAGAGAAAGTAATTTCTTGTGCCCAGTATCTGGATCTGATTTACACTCAGTCTGGCATGCTCTATGAAAAGATTCCAAATGCGCCACGACCAAATTTTATTGTTCCTCCTGCTCCATCTGGACAGGACATTCATGTCAGCGATGGTGTGATCGGTTCTGCTAGCACTCCGGCAACAAGTCGACTATCTGGTCCTACACTTGCTATTTCAAATCAAAACCCTATTGCATATGATCCTACGTCTTCTTCTGAAATCCATTTTGTCGCATCTGAAAAAGGAAAAAGTGACAACCTACCTGGAAATAGAAAGAAGGGGAAAAATAAGAATAAATCAAATTCACCCCCGCAGGAAAAATCCTCTGATTCATCTGTTTCTTTTCGGAAAGCTCGTTACCCTTACTTGATATGTAATTAGGAGTATTTTACGCGAGATTTTCCTCACCGCTCAGAAGTATTTTACGCGATATTTTCCTCACCGCTCAGAAGGTCCAAAGCTTCTTAAGACTTTTGTCGCATCTACAGTGTTGAAAAATCCTTTTCCGAACCCGAAAACACATATGGTTGCTACGAATCCTGCTTGTAATTCGCAAATGCTTGTGTTATCCGCCACTAAGCCCAAAACTAATATTTTGGTGTCGACTCGAAGTAAATATTATAGTAATCCATTGTCGTCGTCAAATGGTCAGGCTACAGATCAACCTACCACTTCAACTTCGACCTCATCTAATTCGGCTATACTGCCTATCCTTTTAGAGTTAACAATACAGGCGCCGAAGGGAGTAGTTCATAAATTTACATTCAACCCTCGAGCTTGTGTAGCTCAAAATTATAATGTAGTGGAAGACCTAGCTCAGTCACCTTCTGCTATGTTAACGCTTAAGGTTCTTCAGAATTGACCCTCCCAGAAGCAGGCTTTGTTGTCTGTGATTAGTGGTATCGATCCGACGGGTTCAAATATTGTAGTCTTTAATCACGTGGGTTATGTGCCACAATTACCAGCACATTTAGCATTCTTGATTCAATTACATGTCCTAAATTTCCTCATTCATCACACTATAATTGATGAAGGCGCGTCTACTTGTATCATGTCCATGAGTTACTAGAAGTCACTTGGCTCGTCGACTTTGTCACAATCACCTACGACGTTGAAAGCTTTTGACAGTCATACTTATAAGCCTTGTGGAATTCTTAGTAACCTGCAAGTAGAACTAGAGGAAAAATTAGTTACTATTGAATTTGAGGTCGTTGACGGACCCCTTGACTACATTATATTACTTGGAAGACCGTGGGTTTAAGATATGGCTACAATAGTATCTACTTACTTTCGTATGATCATATTCCCTCATAAAGGAATTATCACAGTCATTGATCAACTCTCTTTCTTTGCCTCTGGTTCCCAGGAAACTGGAAGAGTTCTATCCGTTCACGGGCCCCCACCTTCTCTTCAGAACATTGGTATAGGACTATTTAAGGATCCTTCCCTAATGGGCACCTTTTCATTACCATCGCCTGCAACATCGGCGGAAATCGCAAATATAGAGACCTGCAACATGATCTCTTCCACTTCATCTAACTTAAGGAATATTACCAATGATTCTAAAGTAGTTAGGTTGGGCGACATCATGATGATAAGTCTAATTGAGCTATCATAGCAATAAATCTTCTTGGCTTATGCGGCCAATCCAAATCCGTTGTCGCCAATCATTTGGTTTGATCGTGTTAGACCCTTGTATTTCACAATATCACAAGGTGACTGATTATTTCTCAGATCTCTCATACTGGAAATAATATTCCATGGCTATCATTTATTTTCAGGAAAAAAGGGAAATCCTGACTATCAAGATAATCAAATGAATCTATCTGCTTTTTAGTTCAGTTGAAAGAGGAAAGTGTTGTTGATTAAGTGTGATGGCGAGCAAACTCCATACTTCCCTTACTCATTCCATCTACCTTCATTTACCCTTCATTTTTCCATTTGTCTAAAGTACCACGCTTGATTTCAATCAAAACCCTTTCTTAACTATTGAAATTCAAATTTATAGTTAAAAAAGAGCAACTCCACCCACCCACTAAAAATCATATACTTACCTCTTGCCCACACTTCGCATCATGCAAGTTTTAACCTTCTCTTATTAATTCATCATCGAAACATAAAACTTCTCCGATGTGATTTGGTGGTACCCATCCAACCTTTATACATTACCAAATCCGCATGCAAACCTTTGTATTTCGCATTTTCCTTACCTTTCGCCTTTTCGCACTTTCCATCATTAAGCGCGTCACATTTCTCACTTCGCACATTTTATAACTTACCTTTTAAGCACCCGCAAGTTATTTTGTTTAAGTTGTGATGAGATCGCATATCGCATGTCGCAATCTCAGGAGGATAGCGAATATAGCATCCTCAAGTTAAATGTTTTAACTTGCGATATAACACGATTGCCATCGCACGTCGCAAGTTTCAAAGGATAATCACAGAGGTAAGTGTTAAAATTTCTGAAGTGTTATATGCGACGATGGTGGAACCCGATCGTAATCACACATCACAAGTTTTAAAGGTTAAGTGCTAAAGAAAAATTTAAAACAACGAAATGTGAAGTGCGATGTTAGCGCAGATGTGATGCGGCTCCAAGATGAAATATAAACGATTTCAAGTCCTAGTGTATGAGGTTTGAGCATTATTTTATGAACAAAAAGGGTTAAACATGGCATAAAGGACTCTAGTAGAAAATAGAAACCACAGGTAAATACAGGCAAATGGCGTTCATACAATAGATTTCACCAGCAAAGCACTCAGTTTACCAGCACAGTACTAAAAAGGTGGTGACTCAGCAACAACTTTCCAGCAAAACAAGGTCAGAAACGCAGATCCACTCCTTTTAGATCGCTTTATTTCATTTCAATTTATTTTGAGAAATTATAGATTTCCTTGTCACATAGGAATTGATTGTAATTTGTTTTTAGTTTTATATAAATACTTCAATTTTGGAAGTATCAAGGGTCAATTGATTGAGATCGGGATTTTTTTTGTCTTTTGAAGTACTGTAAGATTTTTCAAAGCACTGGAGCATCAATAATAATCAAACCATTCACAAGATTCTTGTGGCTTAAATATTGTTTTTCTTCGTTATTATGTTTCATTGTTATCTTCCATTGTAATCATCTGAATTCCAATTGTAAAGCAGAAAGCATGATGAATAGGATTTACTTTTAAGTACCTTATTTTGGCTGCATTTACGATCATAATGTTTTCCACTGAAATCCAAACTAAATAATTCTTAATTGATCTTTTTTTCTACTGAATGATTTCCATATTTCTGTCATAATCCATTTATAAATTTGAAAGATTCAATAAATATTCCTAGCTTGCCCTGTGTTTACTCTGTGAAAAATTGATGCAACTATCCAATTATATTTTGACTCCATTGCCCAATAGACATTAATCAATTGAATACAATCAATATTCCAAAAACCAAAAACAAAACTCAAAACCCAAGTACAACCGTAACTAGCCTAAAAACTTATCCAAACAAAGTTAAATCTTAAAGAGAGAGCCCTCTCAGAAATTGGCATGGCTAGATCCTAGTTTCCAAAGTTGGTTTGATGTTGGCCTATGTGATTAGCTCTCACAATATCTAGTAAATTACAGAACGCTGACATAGTGTCAAGACGAAATTTATCTTCCTTAGAAAGTACATCAAAGTTCAGATCTGATTACTGAAGGTGGACAGTGACCAGACACAAGAAGGCTGCAATTATTCACCTGGCGACTCCATGATTCAAAGAAACCAGCTTTTGAGCATTCATGGCGACTCCACAACATGCTGACCAGATTTTCTACTGAACAGGATGGCACGGTTTGTGGTAGACCTTCTATCTCATGAATTTTTAAATGCATTCAGAAATCAATTATCTGAATTTCAGCTTGATGAAGATTTTATAGTGGTTGTCTCTCTCATTTTGAAATCAAGAAAATTTAGTCCTGAAACTAAAAGATTTTTTCTGGAGGTAGTTGTTGAACGATATGAAAATGGTATTGAACTTTTGAATTCTCAAATTCAGTCCTCTAATTTCCGAGATCCTCAAGAATTCTTGGAAAATCTTCCTTCCCATAAGCAAGAGGAAATTGTACTACCTCTTGACTTACATAGTGAGGATGATTGTGCTTTCAAGTACCAAACTGGAGATGTGAGTTCAAGGTTTAATATTAAGGACACAACTACTCAACTATTCATTGAAGGCCTAGAAGAAAATGTCATACATCATGCTTTTATTGATCCTATAGCAGAATATTTGGAGGTTCTTCTTAGCTTAAATTCACAAACATGTACTCTTTATAAGGGTTAGATATATCAGCAGTTTCCATTTCATATTATAACTTTGGTTATGAGGACACATAATCAAGTTATATTGTTGATTTTCCTGACAGACAGTCAAGTTGTCCATTTGTTTCTGCTGCTACTTGACTGGCTACACTGGAATTATTGTATCATTTAGAACAGCACCAAATTTTAGTAGGGTAAGGTAGGTAGGTGTGCAAACAAGATCAATACTCTGAGCATTTTCCATCTTTAGTTTCATAATGCTCTTTTGTTTTCAGTTCAAGTATGTTCAGAACTTCAGTTTTGTAGAGAGTGTTCATTTTAGTTTGAAGACTGACAGCCACAGAGGTTTTGTAGAAAATCAAGTTGCAGGTTTCGGATTAGTCCAATAGTCTACGGTGTTCTTGACACCTCCTGAAGGAGTTTTCATCCCTTGCTGGAGCCACTGTTAGACTCCTGTATTTCACAATATCACAAGGTGACTGATTATTTCTCATATATCTCATACTAAAAATAATATTCCTTGGCTATCATTTATTTTCAGGGAAAAAGGGAAATCATGACTATCAAGAGCATCAAATGAATCTATCTACTTTTTAGTTCAGTTGAAAGAGGAAGTGTTGGTGATTAAGTGTGATGGCAAGAAAACTCCATACTTCCCTCACTCATTCCATCTACCTTCGTTTACCCTTCATTTTTCCATTTCTCTAAAATCCCACACTTAATTTCGTTCAAAACCCTTTCTTAACTATTGAAATTCAGCTTTTATAGTTAAAAAAGAGCAACTCCACCCACCCACTAAAAACCATATACTTACCTCTTTCCCACACTTCGCACCTCGCAATTTTTAACCTTCTCTTCTTAATTCATCACTGAAACATAAAAATTCGCCGATGAGATTTGGTGGGACCCATCCAACCTTTATATATTTACCAAATCCACATGCAAACCTTTGTATTTCACATTTTCCTTTTATTTCACCTTTTCGCACTTTCCAACGTTTAGCGCGTTGCATTTCGCATTTCGCACATTTTATAACTTACCTTTTAAGCACCCACAAGTTATTTTGTTTAAGTTGCGATGCGATCGTATATCACACGTCACAAGCTTAGGATGATACCGCACATAGCGCCCGCAAGTTAAATGTTTTAACTTGCGATATAACCCGATCGCAATCGCACATCCCAAGTTTCACAAAGGTTAAGCGTGAAGGTAAGTGTTAAAATTACCAAAGTGTGATATGCGACGACGATGGGACCTGATCGCAATCGCACATCACAACTTTTAAAGGTTAAGTGTTAAATAAAAGTTTTAAAAAAAAATTGGAATGCGAAGTGCGATGTTGGTGCAGAGGCGATGCGGCTCCAAGATGAAATCTAAACGATTTCAGGTCCAGGCGTATGAGTTTTGAGCGCCATTTTATGAAGAAAAAGGGTTAAACACGGCATAAAGGACTCGCGTAGCAAATAGACACCATGGGTCAAGATAGGAAAAGGGCGTTCATACAACAGATATCGCCAGCACAACACTCAGTTTTCCAGCACAGTACTAAAAAGGTGGTGACTCAACAACAACTTTCCAGCAAAACAGGGCCAAAAACACAGGTGCACACCTTTTAGATCGATTTCTTTCCTTTCAGTTTATTTTGAGAAATTATGGATTGCCTTGTCACATAGGCATTTATTGTAATTTGTTTTTGTTTTTATATAAATACTTCAGTTTTGGAACTATCAAGACTTGATTGATTGAGATCATGATTATTTTTGTGTTTTGAAGTACTATAAGATTTTTCAAAGCACTGAAGCATCAATAATAATCAAACCATTCATAGGATTCTTGTGGCTTAAATACTGGTGATGTTTTTCTTCCATTGTTATGTTTCAATATTATCTTCCATTGTAATCATCTGAATTCCAATTGTGAAGCAGAAATCAAGATGAATAGGATTTACTTTTGAGTACCTTATTCTGGCTGCATTTACAATCATAATGTTTTCCACTTACGGACAAACTAAAGAATTCTTAATTGCTCTTTAGTTCTGTTGCATGATTTTCTTATTTCTGTCACAATCCATTTATAAATTTGAAAGATTCAGTAAATATTCCTAGCTTGCCCTGTGTTTACTCTGTGAAAAATTGATGCAACTATCTAGTTATATTTTGACTCCATTTCCCAATAGACATTAATCAATTAAATACAATCAATTTTCCAAAAACCCAAGTACAGTCATAACTAGCCTAAAAACATATCTAAACAAAGTTAAATCTTAAAGAGAGAGCCCTCTCTGAAACTAGCATGGCTAGATCCTAGTTTCCAAAGTTGGTTTGATGTTGGCCTATGTGATTAGTTCTCACAATCTCTAGTAAATTACATAACGTTATCATATCGTTCTTTGGATTTTGGTACTTCTTCTGATCCTTTTTCATGTGTATTCTCAACTGATGAGACCATTATGGAATCCATGATGCCGGAAGAAGAACTATGGGAATCGTCACATCAACAATCCCATCTTCCATATTACAGTGAAGATAATCCCCCTGAACTATATCACCCTACTGTCGTTGATTTCTTGACAAATTCTATTCCTTTCCACGCCATCGATTCTAAGAAAACCCCATCAACTATCGAAAAAAAAATTTCTATCAATATTTTTACCAAACCAGGTATTGTAGAAAACATTCATGTCAGTGCACCTTGTTCTCCATATGAATTTGACACTTACCGCGCTCTTTTTCATGAATTTCGAGACGTATTCGCTTGGTCATATGAGGAGATGCCAGGTATCAACTCCAACATTGTTTAACATGAGATTAAAATGTATCCTGATGTTAAGCCGGTGCGATAGCGCCTTCATCCTGTTCACCCTAATAAAGTTATTTCCATTAAAGCAGAGGTTTAAAAAAATTTCCTATTGGATTCATTTACCCTGTGCCACTTACCGATTGGGTTTCTAACATTGTTCCTGTCATGAAGAAACAAGGGACAATTAGAGTGTGCGTCGACTATCGGGATGTTAATCATGCTTTTCTGAAAGACAACTATCCCACTCCCTTTATTCACCAAATTATTGATGAATGTGCCGAATGTGAAATATTTTCTTTCATGGATGGATTCTCCAGTTACAATCAGATTAATATTCTCCCACGGGAGTAATATCAAACAAATTATATCTGTCCCCAGGGCACATTCACTTATTGAAAGCTCTCTTTTGGTTTAATTAACGTTGTGGCAACATTCCAGAGGGAAATGAATTATGTTTTTCATGACATCAAGCACATAGTTTAACCATATTTGGATGACTTACCGCGCATTCACGGAAATGGGTTGACCACCTGCTACATCTGAGAGATATTTTTACGATGTCGTCACTATAAAATACGCCTCAATCTACACAAATGTGTGTTTGATGTTGGTTCTGGTCATTTTCTTGGATTCGTCATGTCGAAATATGGAATTCGTCTTGATCCATTAAAGGTT
Organism: Pinus albicaulis; assembly: GCA_034641835.2. Taxonomy (NCBI): domain Eukaryota; kingdom Viridiplantae; phylum Streptophyta; class Pinopsida; order Pinales; family Pinaceae; genus Pinus; species Pinus albicaulis. The sequence continues at coordinate 368,303,865 of CM076584.1, read as the reverse complement.
CAGGCCATTCTTGATTTTCCTGCTCCTTCCAATCTGCTTCAGTTACAGAGACTCCAAGGGAAGGCTAAGTTTATAAGGAGGTTCATTCCTAACTACACTAAAATGGCTAAATTATTTACTTGACTCTTGAAGAAGGGGATTCCCTTCCCTTTGGATGAGGTTGCACAAGATTCCTTTGGTGTTCCTAAAGATACCTTGATCTGAGCATCATTAATCTATCCCCCAAATTATCAGAGTGATTATTTCTTGTATCTCGTCGCTGCAGATACAACCATCACTATGATTTTAGTCCAAGAAGAATATGAGATTGAACATTCGATATATTATTTCAATCATAATCTCAATGATACGGAGGTTAAGTATACATATGTTGAGAAGCTCGCTTTGATAGTCGTTCAAGTTGTACAAATATTTCGCCATTATATCCTACTCCGAAAGACCATAGTCATTTTAGATTGCAACCCTATTACATACATTATGTCGCGTCAATTGATGGGGGGGGGAATTCAAAATGGATCATCATTTTGCAGGAATTTGATCTGGAATTAATTAAATCCAAGTCAAAGAAATCATTGGTATTTGTTGAGCTTATATGTGACCTTCCTTCGAGTAGCATTGATCCTACTACGGAACCATCAATTCCAGAAGAGTCTTTGTTTCTGATCGAGTCATCTGACCCTTGGTATGGAGATTTCATCATCTATCTCCAGACCCAAACTTTTTGGCCCAATACCTCTCGCTTGCAACAACGATGTATTTGATACCAAGCCAAAGATTATCTGATCATCGGCGATACATTTTATCATTGTGGTGTGGATACGATTTTATGTAGGTGCCTCACGCATGAGGAGGCCGAAAAAGTTCTAAATGATTTCCATTCTGGCGCGTGTGGTGGACATTTGTCTAGTTATGCTACCCCGCAGAAGATTCTCTGCGCTATTTACTTCTGGCCTACCATATTTCGCAACTATGTTATCACGGTTAGAAGTTGTCATGCTTACCAGATATTTGATCGTAAAACCCGCTTTTTTCCAGCACCAATGCATCTTGTTGTCTATGTTGAACCATTTTCAAAATGGGGCATTGACTTCATGACATGTAACCCCCACTCGGCTGGGGGGCATGGGTATATTATTGTTTTCGTTGAATATTTCACCAAGTGGGCCGAGGAGATGCCTACATTCAACAACATGAGACAGACAGTTACATTGTTATTTTTTAACTATGTGGTTACATGGTTTGGTGTACCGCAAGCCATAGTCACAGATCATGGAAAAAATTTTCGCAATCACATGATGGATGAGTTTACTGCCAATTTAGGACTGTCACATGATAGTTATACCCCTTATTATCCGCAAGCTAATGGACAAGTTGAATCTATCATCAAGATTCTTAAGCGTGAGCTTAAACGCATGATTGGGGTTACTAAACGAAATTGGTATTTGATCATGTGCTCATATTTATGGGCATATCGAACCTCGGTGAGAAATGCGACCGAATTCACTCCCTTTCAGTTGTTTTATGGCTTGGAAGCTATCTTACTGATATAATGTGAAATACCATCGTTGAAACTCGTGATTGACCTGCTACCTGACACTTATGAAGAAGAGTGATGTCTTTTAGAACTCATCCATCTAGATGAAATGCGTCGTGAAGCCAAATTGGCCAAAGAAGTGCATAAGAGATGAATCAAGGCGCAATATGACTATAATGTCAAGCCTTGCACCTTCTCGGAAGGAGACCTCATCTTGCTTTATGATTAGGAAGCTGATAAGATAGGAACAGAGAAATTTGAACCATTATGGCATGGCCCCTACATTGTCAAGCACATTCTGGCTAAGGGTGCCTATGATTTGGTATATTATAATGGGATTCCATTGTCGCAACCTCACAATGGGTTGTATCTTAAACGTTACTATGCCTGATTTTGCGTAGTAAACATTGTATTGCATGTGTGTAGTAGCGTGTCTTTTAGAATTTTTCATGTGGTTAGTAATCCGCTTTGCATTTTTTGCAGATGTCAGAATCTTAGGAACTATTTGTTGGATATGCCAATGATTCTAGTTGTAGTACTCAGAATTTATCCTCTGCAACATGGGCCATCTTTGCTCCAAGTGGCGAGTTAGTGAGTTTCCAAGGGATTTGTATTGGTCGATCGACCAAAAATATCGCTGAGTATAGTGGGTTGATCGAACTCCTCTCTAATGCCATTTCACTTGGAATTCACCACATCATCATCAGGCTGGACTCATAACTTGTCGTACTACAGCTTACTGGCGTCTATACTATCCAAAATCCAACAATTCATCGCATGTTCCTTAGAGTTCTTCTTTTAGAAAGACATTTTGATTACATTCAATATCAACACATTTCCAAAAAAATTTAAGACTTTGGTTGATTCATTGGAAAATTATGTGTTAAATAGACATTTGCAACATATGTAAAGATATATTTTTAATTCACATCATAAAATTGAATAGGATTGCACGTAATCATAGAAAAACATTGAAAGTAAAATAGATTTATATCGAGTTTTTTACAAAAATTATGTCCAAGTCACGTTGGTCATCTGACCTCAAAATGCATACAGACATAGCATAATCTAAGTAAACTTAGTGATGCTCATGATAGCAAGTCACTGCTTGGGCTATCATGCGCAATAGCCTCATCCAATGGCTAGGCACACCAATGGTAAGGAGCTACAACCTCATAGGTAACTCCTCGATCTGGGAATCCAGCATCCTAAGAATCAATCCATCCACATGCTACTGCAACTCAGCAAGAGTCTCGGCCAAATCCAAATCATAAAGGACTGCTCTTCTGATAGTCCTCTCTGTTGGTTCTCTCACTTTTTATGCACGAACCACTGATCAAATGGTACCTACATCTGCATAAATAAAACTTCTTTAATTTAGTCTTGGAAACATCAAAAAACACAAAAATATGTAAAAAACTCCAAAAATCAAAAACATGGTCAACATTTTACTTATAGCACCCCAATGAGCGCCAGCTAGAAAAATCGAATCTGGATTTCCACGGAAATCCATCCCTGCATATGGATGCTCCTCTATGAAGATAATCCTTCTTTAGAGCCAACTGAAGAATGCAGAGGAAAACGAGATCGATGATTGACCAGCATGTCTAGCCATCATCTTGACCCACTGTTGCATCTATGGATCTCTAGGACTAGCTAATCCCAATGTCATGTGTTGTGGCTACATCAATGGAACTCGCTCCAAAATAAAAGTGATCAAGATTAACCCATAGCTTAAATTTTTGGTCTTTCCACTTTTTACCTTGGTCAGTTATTCTTTCATCTGAAGGAGTACTGCTTCAGCCCAGTTGAACACAGTTGGCTCAAGACACTTAAGCACATACTGCATGTACGATCTATTCGTGACATGTAGTTTCATGCTGCCATCTATCTTTGTGATAGTGAATAGGAGCGTTTGTAAAGGCATATCACATAAATCTTTGATATTTATCTTTCCATATTTGCTAGGCTCAGTTCCTGGTCCACAAAACTATCGGATGTAATCCTTCACTATTTCACCTCCATGGATGGAGCCCGCAAGGGAAATGGGGGCACTACGTCTCGACAAACCTGTCAGAAATTAAATTTCATCAACAAATATTGGGAGCACTTTGTCACCAATTTGAAATTCTTGTAGTGTCGGGTCCCATGAATGGATTAAGAATTGAAATAGTTCCATGTGTTGCCTCATCCCTGACAATATGAAGTACTTGATCAACCCACAGTCTCTGAGGGCTCTCACAGTGCCAGGATCATTTAGGGCAATCATATCATATTCTTCATGTTCTGTTTCTCACCATGTAATCGAAATTCTGATCCGATCAAAGTCTGAAATCACACTATAGGCCTAGTTAGGATCCATTCCATGCAAAAAAATGGAGAAATTTTGGGCAGAAAACAAGATGTAAGTTTCTGAATTTCTCCCAACGCACTCCTGAGTGGAAGACAGAGCATTGCAGAGGAACTATCCTTCATTCCAGCCTCTCTGCAATGGACTTTTTGACATCCAAGAGTGTGTTAGTCCTAGGGCGTTGTATATTTACCCTAGGAGCCCCAAAACCCTAAAAAATGTGCATGAAACTGAACAAGAATGAAACCAATAGAAAGAGGAGGGTAAGATCTTGTACCTGGTATGGACAGCACGATAAATGATCCACATAATCTGTTGTAATCAGCCGCTGAAGTTTGAGGGTAAAACAAGCTCAGAGCAGTGAAATTCAAATGGTAAAAATGACTTGGTAATTTCTTATTTTAATAGTCTTCTTTATTAATTTATGCATATTTAATGAAATGACTATATTTTTTACCCCTTTTTACTATTTTAAACAAGTATTGTTAATCCTTTTGATGGTTCTTTGAGCTGGTTTACAGCTGATTACAGTGAGTTCATCGTGCATGATCGGGAAATGCAATTTTGACCACAAAGCACACTTTTATCTCTTTTTTGAGCTTTGTTAAACATGAAAAAGGAACTAAAAGCACACTTTTATCTCTTTTTTGAGCTTTGTTAAACACAAAAAAGGAACCCCCCTGGAGTTCTCCTTCAGCTCTTTTCAGACTCTCAAAATATGAAAATATTGTCGAGCACCTGTCCTTTAGAGCTCGTAAAAGGAATTGAAACAACATCTAATTAGTATAAGCTTAACCCTTTTCCAAACTGAGATAGATTATGTTTACGAAAAAATAATAACCCTAGTCGAACATGGATTGGAGGTTCTCTCAGGTAGTATTTTACGCTTTTTCAGATTTGAGGGACTATTATATGAAAAAGAACTTGTGGAGTTTTCTTTTAGTCCCTTTTTCAAACTCTATAAATATGAAAAAGAACTGAGTTTTCACTATCGTTAGACTCGTTAAAGCATCAAATAGTGATGGACTTGTCCATCATGAAAATATCAAGTTTCAACCTCACTAGACTCGTTAAAGCATCAAATAGCGATGGACTTTCCCATCATGACAATATCAGGCTTCACCTTCACTAGACTCGTTAAAGGATCAAATAATGATGGATTCACCTAAAGGGTAGAATTATACATCAAGAATGTGTTATCCTCCTAAAGCTTTTTAAAAAATAAAGAGGTACTGGTCAGTAATGACTGGGGAAAATTGGAAAGGGATAAAACACTTTATCGTAGCAAGTCGCTCTTGAACATGACACTTATTCACTTCATCTTCGTGATTTTTGGGTTGGGTAGTCCGCTTGATGGTCTATCATACCTATGGTCTATCACACCATCCATCACTTCAGTTTTGGGTCAAATGCTTCCATTTCATTCAGTGTCACTGATATGTTCAAGGGAAGTCACTCAGTTATTCCTCATCCTTCGCAATATTCATAAACCTTCATTTCATGACCGCCATCCCTGACATTGCTTCATTAGTCACATTCTATCTCCAAAATCGTTACTCTCGTTTCATGTCGTTAAGGGGGGAAACATCAATGCCCTCCTATGATGAGTCGCTTCCTGTTAACATCAACTCATCAGCCAGGAATTTTACTTAGAAACAACCTTTCAGTACCTTGGAGCTTTCTTACAGCAACCTCAGGTTTCTCGCTTTCGGCGACAAGTTGACATCACATGCCTTCGACCGAAAGACTTTGTATGGTGTTCGACATCAAATCATATATTCACACCACGCGGAATGTACTACATTACCTTGAGAGCCATTATCATCAACGGTGGTTTCTCTCGCGTCCGTTAACAGTTTACATCATTGGCTGGTAATCATATAATATCTTCCCATGTTCGACTTCATATCACATATTCACATGGTTAGACTTGTACTTTAAGCAATCGAGTGAACGAGATAGAAGACCCCGGATCTAGTTTCATCCATCTGGGCTGCAATTTCAGAAGTAGTACCAAATCATTTGTACGATGTTCAATATTCAAATGGTCATCATATCATGGGTCTATATCTGTAGACAACTTTCTGATGTTATGATAGTTTATGCGGTGAGTATGGGATATGCCTCCCTCAACAATTCATGTCCAAGATGAACAAATATCATGATGTAATGTATTGTAATTGATGCAGGTCACTGTCTGCTTCATTTCCTCCTCATCACGTCATAAAGAAAATCACTCAACATTATCATTTTTTACTTCATGCTTTAGGGGGCAATTGTTACAGTTCAATTTGGGCATCATCCCAAAACACAGATCAATATCTATTAGGGTCTATCATACTCTAAATTAGTTTCTACATGCCCTAAACAAGGAATTCCATTGGTGGTTTTCAATCATGAAAGTTACATTGCTTAGATGCAAGTAGAAGTGCCCCATTGAGCCATCAATGCACCCCTAGACAGCTGTAACTGCTTTGCAAAGCATCAACTCCCATGCAAGGATACGTTGCAGAGGATCTAGACCCACTTTAGAGTGCATTGGTCGACTAGGAGTGAATTGTTCATTGGATTCTGGGAAATTTCCCAACCTCTAGTGGCTTCTAGAAGTTGTTCCAGCTTTCACCTCATCTGATAGCTTCGAATATGGACACCATGAATCCATTACACCTCTTATCCTCCTATTCCCATGAATAAGGAAACCTCTTCATCCATTTTTAGGAAAGCCATTCAATGATTCATTTATGTCAAACTAACTTCATCTACTTATAAATAGAGCACTGATCATAGGGCACAAGAGGGCAAGAATTTTTGTTAAGTAGAGTTATGCTGGTGAGATCATAGCTCTTAGAGGTATTGTGCATGTACAGTGATGCTACTCGATTGTTGATGCTCGATGTGATGAGGACGGGACTAAATCTGGATTAGTGACAATGAATCGATCAACTGGTTGTAATCTTCCTTATACTTCATAATAAAGACATTTTTTCCTTTCCTAATGCATGTTTCAATGATGTTATATGTGTATTTATGAATTTAATCGATTCAATTTGTTAACTTGAATAGATCATGTTGCCTTTGTTTTCTTTTTTGTCTTTTGTTTTCCATTGCAGGTATCAATCAAGCGAGTTAATTTGGATTGAAAGTGACGGAAGCGACGAAGGGAGGTGAGGAAAAGTGAACAGATTACAAGTAGTTTTTCCTCCATTTATCTATTCATTTTAAGGAAAAGGTGAGATATATTTCTTTTTGTTGTTCTAAGTGCACCTCCACACTTAGGGAAAGCATACCTATCTGTAGGTTTGATTTTTGTAAAAAAATGACCAATGACCAACACATCCCTCGATTGTCCTGGGGCTGATCTAATGAACATGATACCTTTCTGAAGGTGATATAAATAAAACCCATGTCATGGTTTTCACTCCATAGGTGTGCAAACATATCAACCATGTAGGTGGGTTGTTGGATACCATGTGGGTTATATGACCTGGATTAAAACTTCATTAGCAGGAAACAATCTTAATTAATCCCTTTAACTCATTAAAACAATAGAAATTGTTATGCAAAATTATGATCTAAGGATAAATCAAATTCCCTAAATGTGGTGTTATGCATTTAGAACAACAAATTAAAGACTTTGCTATCACTTTCTCTAAGAATAAACAGACATATAGAAAGATAGAAGAACCTACTTGTGATCCAAGTGCTTCCTATTATCCTTCTATCGCTTTTGTTGTAGCCTCCAATCCAACTGAGATTGTCAGATTGATTACTGCAAGTATAAAAAAAGAACAGAAAAAATATTTGCAATATACAAATGCCTACTTATATTAATCATTTAAATCGATTAAACATGAAAAATATATATCATTCAAGAGTCCATTGCATGAGAAATAGAAACATAAACATATACATATATGGGAAAATGAACAACAATCTTTATTAAAGAGTAGAAGGGGGAGGTTACAACCAATGATCGATTTGATGTCACCAACTCCAGCTTCATCCCAACCTCATCACAATCAACATCTCACCAACAACATATCACTTCTTTCACTCTCTCAATTGAGAATCCAACAACATTTCTTTACCAAAATTCTTCCCTCCCTAGCATTAGGATTTGTGCTCAATTTATAGGGAAATTGATGGTAGTTTCTCAATCAATGACTTTCTAATAATAGTCAAGACATGTTCCCAAGCTCAGAGGTGTTAGATGGATACTTGGATTCGAACTTTGACACATATGGACTCTTCTAGAAGGCACTGGCCTTGTGGAGATTCTGGAACAATGATAATTTCGCACCCATTTGACCAACGCACCATTGAATGTCGAGAAGTGAATTGCAGTACACCCTTGAATGGAGGATGATGCATATGCAACGCAGTTAGTCCCTTGAGAGGCAGCATTGGTGAGCTCATAAGTGATATAACATATACTTCAAACCTTGGAAAACTTGTAATAGAAGTCATGAATGATTTTTTCTTGTCTTAGGGCATGTAGCAATTGAAATGATAGGGGATGATAGACCCTATTTTATTGGTCCTGGGATTGATTTCCAGTTTGACCAGGTCATGGGGGATGATGCCCAAATTGACCTATAACAGTTGCCCCCTAAAGCATGAAGGCATAATAATAACAATATTTTTTGAATGTGATGCTTTACGACTTGACTTGAATAAGTTTCTGTTGTTGGTCATCACTCAGATTACTGTTAATGTTCAGGATCTTCCCTGGCTCAATTTCAATAGGTTTGCTATTATATACAGTGGTTTTTGGTATTGTTTGGTCATTGATATCTCTCAGGGGATCTTCTTCGATTTCATTATCAAGAACTGCTTTAATCATGTGGCATTTTGAACTTGATACTGTGGTAGGGTGATTGATAAAAGTATTAATGACATCGTCTTTAGTTTGGTTTTTGAATTCAAGGGCATCTACCACAGTCAATGGTGACCGAATATTTTCTGTTACGTATGATGTGGGTTACTACCTGGTTTTCATAATAGTCAAGCTTGGCTGAGCAGGAGGGTATAAATCTAAATTTTTCACATCATTCCCCCTGGTTATATTCATACTGCTTATTCGGCAGCTAATATAAGCATTAGCAATGGCTAGCCAAGGCCTTCCTAATATTAAGGGATGTCCATATGGATGGTTCTTAGGGTTAATAATCAAGAAATCTGCCGGGTATTCCAAATTTTCTACAGATACCATCACATCTTGTAACATTCCTTCTGGTCTAATGACTGAGTGGTCAGCTAGTTATAGTAAGGTCGTTGTTGGTTCTAAGGTTGTGATGCCAAGAATGTTACAAGTTGTAGTTGTGAGAATATTAATGGCTGCCCCTAATTCAACTAAATCATTAGGAAAAGAATGGCCATTTATCTGGACTATGACAATGGGGTTTCTAGGATCCTCATATTTTACAGGAGTTTCTTTTCCTAGTAATAAATCAGACAAAGTCTCGACAACATGGACAGTAGGGGTTGTTTTTGTTTTCCTCACAGACTTCTTTATACACAATTCTTTAATAGTTTTGGCATATATTGGAATATCTTAGATAGCCCGAAGGAGGGTAATTTTTATACAAATGTTCTTAAGTTCACCCAGAAGATCAAAGTCAGGATATTCAATTGGGCATGGTATCAACAATCTTTCTGGGAATGGGGGGAAGTGGTTATAATTTGTTCGGGATTTTTTTGTCTGACTATATTTTCCCCTTGTTTTATTTTTTGATCATCTATAGTCAGAGGCTTATTTGTGTTTGGTTCTTCAGGTTGCAAATATTTATCCTTATCTACAGTGATTATGCATCCAGATCTCAACTTAAGTTCATTACATTATTTCAACTCATCTTCAGGGTCCAAACCCTCAATGATTTGTATTGACTGAAATGATCTGTTGTTAGGATTTGGGTTGGGTTGAGCTGGAAGTTGTGGTCGTATATTAGATTGAGGATTCTACTGCAACGTGTAAGGTTCCGGTAAAGTTGGTTGAGGCAGAGGAGCTGTCCCCATAGGCTTGTTCATAGATGTTTGCCAATTTGATTGCCAGTTCTGATTTTGTGAGGTGGAAGGGGACCATTGGGAGGAATAATGGTTGTTTTTCCATATACTAATTAGGGGAATTTTGAGGTCTAAAATGGGCCTCCTAAGGAAATAATAAAATAATAGCTAAACCAATAAAATAATATTTATGAATTTGCAACTCACTTTTTGCACCAAAATCCATGTAACCATAGTTAAATTCAATTTAAAAGTTGTACCAAAATAAAATTAATAAAAATTGTATTGATGTGACTATAAATAAGAATGAGATTTTCAAGAAAAAGTTATTATCATTGAACAACTAATGCATTTGTCATTTTTACTTAAATAACTTAAAATAAAATATAAATATAAATTTATAAATTCTTAATTATATTATACGCTATTAATTAAAATTTATATTATTTAAATTGTATAATAACATGTAATTAATATACTATATAAAAATAATATAATATAATATAATATAATAAATGTATAGGGATATGCATTGTTTCTTTCAAGAAATATGAAATGACAATAATATTATTTTATTCAAAAAGTGTGAAATGAAATTTATTATGAGTACTTTACTTTGACTTTAAAAGTACTTAGAGCATTACCATGGTTAACTATGAGTTTTTATCTACCATTGAGAACGTGAAAAGTAAGTACCTTTAACTCAAGAAATGCCATCTCAACCATTAGGGATGATGTCATCCCCTAAAATGTGATTGCTTCTCATAAAGTGAATTTTGATTGTACATTTTCCTTAGGAGGCCCATTTTAGACCTCAAAATTCCCCTAATATGATGGTGGTGGGTAAGGGGAATTTGGCTAATTATTATTATTTGGATTTCACTGATTGGGCCATGGTGGCATAACAAATGCTTGAGGTGGCAAAAAAGGTGGCAAATTCTGCCATGTTGCCTATGAATATTGCTGAGAATTATATTGCGAGGGAGGAAAGAACGAAGATGGATCGGTAGGCATACTTTTCTGATGTGCTTGCCATTAACGACGCTGATTTAACAGATTTATGTTCCAATTCTTCTTATGCTTCCTTGAAGACTGCTTTTAATCCTGGAAATGATGAGAAATTTTCCGTGGCGTGTTCTTTAGTGCATATGGAACATGTTTGTACCGTATCTAGGGGGAATTTTTTATGACTATGTTTCTGTCTGTAATGGGGGAAAAATATAGCCAAGTTTTGTTCTGTTATAGCCTCCTTTTTCTTAGCTTGCATGACATCCAATTGTGTCGCCATGATCCCCATGATATTGGTCTTGAAATCCTCCAATAGATTGTTGATTTCGCTTTGTGTAATGCTTCCTCCTGAGGCTTTGATGTCTCTAGGACTTGCATCGCTTCCGACAAGTTTCAGCCTTGTACTGCCCCTAGAACACTTGATGCACAAATCTATATTATTGTTATGGTTTTCTTGATAAATATCACCTTTACCCTTTGTATTTAGTTTCTCTACCCATTGGTCTTTCATACCTCTAATCATTGTGGTTTTTAGAACATTATCAGGCAGATTTGTGTCAGGAGATCTTTGCAGATTATATTGGAAATGCTCTACATATTCTTCCAGAGTCTCACTAGGCTTAGCTACCATTTGAAAATTTTCATCTTTTAGTTCTCTAGTTCGGTAATAATCTTGGTATTTTTTAAGGAAATATGTTTTCATTTGGTCCCATTCATTGATGTTGCCTCCACCAAGTCCCATAAGCCAACACAGTGCTTCTCCCTTCAAAGTAAAGGGGAATAGCTTCAGCTTCTGGGGGTTGGTAGTGTATTCATAACCCCTGCATAAGACATCAAACTCAAAAAGGAATGCATCGAGATCTTCTGAAGTTAGCCCATGAAAGGTAGGAATGTTTTGTAATGGGATAGCCTTCATGGCGGCATTCACAACTGTGTCAACAATAGGGTATTGCAATGTAGAAGTTTGAGGTTGCTGGTTATTATCCATTTGGTCAAAAATATGCCAATATTCTTCAAGGATCTCTGGAGCTGGAGAGTTATTCCTAGGATGTCTAGAAGAGGTTGGAATGGTTCTAACAGCACTACCTTGATCTGTAACACTGGGTGTCCTCTGCTCAGTCACTACTTCAAGAGATCTAGGTTCTGATAATTTAATTTCAAAATTGCCTCTTTCTCCTTCTCCTTCACGAAGGTTGCAAGAATTTCCTTCTTCTGAAGGGTGATTTTGTGAATTCTCAGTGTCTTGAAAACTCTGCTCAATCCCTTCAGTATTACTGTGAATCTCAGAGTTAGTTACAGATGGTGGTCATGCGGCTTGAAGGAAGTCAGTAGGATGTCTGAGAGCAACAATTTGGGGTCTTACTGATGACTGAGACTCAGCTTTTCTTAAGATTTCGTCGATAAAAGTTGATTGTCCAAGGGTCTATGGTCCCTTAGGTTTTTCAGGTTTAGAAGGATGAATTTTGTCTTTTTCAGGTCTTTCCCTCTTAGTTAATCATGCAAAAATACAAACATTGATTTCTACCTTAAACTCTTACACAATTCTGCTAGAAAGCGGGCAAATGAGCGAGCATTTTACTCGTTCGTTACGCAGGTTCTTACCTTCCATTTTTAATACCCAATTCTCCCTCAGCAAAAAAAAACATCAATCAGACATTACTCTTTTTACAGAGTGGAAACACACTCCCCGGCAACAGTGCCAAAATGTTGGGTGCTAACAGATTTCTTTAAAAACTCCTAATTGCCTCACATTAATTATCAACCAAGGTAAGTCCTTTTATCTCAAGTGTGTACACAATATGTGCAAGTTATTCATACAAAGAATAATGCTAAAGCCAATCGTTTAATATAGATACAATCATAAATCTTGAAGCTTAAAAGGAAGTGATTCATCTATGCATTATAACCCAAAACTGCAATTCATTCTTAATTCAACTAATTCAAATGACAATCAACTGAGAGCACTGAAGCATTGACCGAGCTCTCTCAACTAGATCTAAACTATTAAACAGAAAGAAGGTATTGGAAATAACTGTCTACGTTTTAAATAATCAAAACCAATTCTTTTAACTAACAACCAATTCTTTAAGGAAATAAATTGGAAATGTGTATTCAATGGAAATAAATACCAGAAATCTGAATTATCAACTACAAAGCGGAAAAGCATAATACACTTGCAATGAAAGGAAAAGTATAACACAGGGAACAGCAGTGCAATTCACCAGGGACCGAGCCCTTAGCCACCGGCGAATACTACTTAACTACTCCAGAATCTGTGAATGAACTGCAGAGTGAACTATATATTAATAATCGTAGTCAATTAACATTACAATCCCATCTTATTGTTCAGAACTATGTTCTATGAATTACAATTACGAAAAATGCGGAAATTAAAGATACATCATATCGATATCTGAGAACTAGCTCTCCCTGTCCATTTATAGCTAAAAAGGAAGGATAAATGTGATCCCTCAGGATCAGGGGATCCTGAGGGATCCATAACAAAATTTCATCCTTGGACAGCGCTAATCTTGACTGATTTTTCCTCTGATTCGACTACATTCAACTTGTTTTCTTTCCTGTGATTAGGTCTTAATGTTCCTTCTTGTAAACAGTTGTTGTTTCATCTGTTATTTTCAGCAATAAAATAACGGGAATTAGTTTGGATGGTTAAATCGTATTAGGATCATTTTTCATTCATTCTTTATCAGAATCCTTTCATTATATTATTATATCATGGCACAAGATGGATAAGGAAGAGGAAAAAGGACACTAATCAAGAGTAAATACATACCTATTGCAAGGCTCAACATACTCCCTTGCTTACCTTTTTTCATGTCCTCATGAAAAATAAATAATTCTTATGCAAAGAAGTTAAAGAGTAGGCTGGAGAATATCTGTCCATAATAGACCTGAGACCATGATGTCATGCCAAGTTTGCAAAGGCTATCATTTCTTGTCCTTCAGGTAACTCATAGTCAGGATGATACCCTTCAGGAGGATACCAAATAATGAGGCTTCTAAAGAGACATCCCACCCAATAAGGTCCTTCTCTTAATAGAAGGTTTTTGTATGGACTAACCATCTCGCAACAGATTTGAAATTTCCATAATTAAATGGTTCTATGTCCTTAACATTGTTGCTTGAAACCATCCATCTCATTTTGGATGCAACCAAGGATCTTTCCTGAATCCAAAGGAAATATGTTGTTCCTTCCATCACAATTTCCTTATGTATGGGCCCTAAAATTTTAAGCACGCCCTCCTGTGTCATCAATATTTTATGCTTAGTAAGCCTTACCAAAAGATCTAAGTTGTGTTCCTGTCTTTGGAACGAATTATAAGCCTTCAACCACTTGATTTGGTTGACTGCAAAAGAGATAAAAGCCTGAAATTGAATATCTCCAACAAAAGGGTTGGGATTCACATCCACTTCTTTATCTAATATAAAATTATGCAAATAAAATTCACAAATAAGCCATTGGAGCTTTACTCCATGTGTCCTACAACAGTTTATAAAATCATCCATTTTCTTTAGCTCAACTGGCTTGCCGGATCTAACAGCTTTGATTTTTAACCATAAATATCGCTCTAATAAGAAAAAAGCGTAGTTCGTAGCAGGAGATCAACAGGTCAAGATATTCAAATATAATGAACAAATGGTGTCCAACTAATTCCTGACATTGTTCATCTTAGCTTTCATCCTCTTCATTTTTTCTTCTTCCTATCTAGCCTTATCAAAAGCCTCATTCTCTGTTAGGGCTAATTCTCTCAATTGTTTTTGTAACTTCTGGTATTGTTGCAGGGAGACTGTTTGTTGTTGATGTTATTCTAAAGCAAGTTGGGCTTACGTCAGTTCTTCTTCAAGTTTTAAAATAATAGGGTCATTCCTTGACAAGAAGTCCTTGGTTTGCCCTTCTGTCTGAGTGCTGATGCCGTGAGAGAATACCTCTTCAGTTTTTATTTTCTTATTGTGGGAGGACCAACCCTCTATTTGAACAGTCGCATTTACCAAATTTTTATTCAAATTAACTTGGGTGGCTATTGTCCGAGTGGGAGCGAGTTCAGTTTGAATTTCTACTGGTTTCTTCTCGTATATTATCATTTGTGTAGCTACAGAGGTTATCTCAGGAGTGGTGCTCTGATTTTTACAGTTTTTAACTTCTCGTCGTAGCCTTCTGACTATCCTCTGGAGATTTCGGTATTTTTGTTGCAGCTTCTTATGTTTTGCTCCAGCTCCTTGGCTCTTTCAAGGAGATTTTGTTTCACTAACAGTTTTATCAATGGTTTCTAAAGCTGCTTGTTGGTCATCAGGGTTGTGTTCCAAAAGAACCATATCACCTGACTGATTGTCCGACTTGTGACTAACTTCTATGTCTGCAGACTGCTGCTGCTCCTCATGGTTGTGTTCCAACATAATCGTTTCACCAGACTGGTTGTCGAATTCCTGAACAATTTCTGTGTCCACAACCTCTTGTGTTTCCATTCTTCCGGGACCAAGTAGTCCACCAGGTTGCATATATACATTAAGATTTGCCAAGACCTCAGCTATCCCTATCTCAAAAACTTCCAAAGGATCGTCTGGTCCTGCTTCACTTTCTAGTTCATTATTATAATCTTGTTCTTGTTCTCAATTGGCCTCTTCTTCGGGCTGTTCTTCAGGTTTTGATTCTGATTCGGCCTCTTCCTCGGGCTCTTCTTCAGGTTCTTCTTCTAAACCCAGTGCCTCTTCTTCAGATTCAGAGTCTCTTATCCTAACTGGATTGGTTGTCTCCGCAGGTTGATTACTTTCATCCCGAATATTTGTAGACATCCTCTAGGCTAGTTCAATTCTTACAGAATTCTTGCATTTTTGGGGTTCATCCTTTGAACAGGTAGTCTTTTTTCTTTTCGAAACAGGCTTCTACTGGCTTGTCTCTGCAATTTCGGCCTGTTGGATTACAGGGTTTTGCATGCTCTCTAGGGTCGTCATGAAACCATCCCAAGTTAAGTTGTATTGAACCAAGCTATGACTGATGATTAATCTAATCATTCCATGGTGACTTATTACAGCTTCAGGGTGTCTGTCCCGTCTTATTCTAACAGCAGTATCATGCAGTAAATAATTCAAAAGAGATGTCAGATTAACAGTGAGTTTTTGTTTCAAAACAGCTAATAATTTAAGTTGTCGTGGTCTTACCACATCTTGGCATCCATCGCAGGTAATGTATCTTTGGATAATGCTTGCTAATTCTCTCCATGTTTCTGCCAGAGAAGATGGTTGGATGCCTTTACCTTTCCTGAATAATTTCTCACCTTCGTCTTTGAAATTTTCC
Organism: Pinus albicaulis; assembly: GCA_034641835.2. Taxonomy (NCBI): domain Eukaryota; kingdom Viridiplantae; phylum Streptophyta; class Pinopsida; order Pinales; family Pinaceae; genus Pinus; species Pinus albicaulis. The sequence continues at coordinate 368,287,656 of CM076584.1, read as the reverse complement.
ACCACGTCTTGTAGCAATACATGTTTCTGTGACAATATAGTTCCTTCTACTGGCAGCACAGATAATTCAGCTATTACAGCGTCTGTGACTGTAATTCTTCTACCTTTCACCATGGATTCCCCATTCTGTAGATGTTGTAGAAATTCAATGGCAATTTCCTCATTCGAGGGCTGAAATCTTGTGAGATAGGATATCCACCCTGCACGGATTAGAATTTCCCTGGATCTGTCGGAGACCTCTAACACTAAAGGTTCGCGGCGCACTGCCTTACCACCCATAATGCTTGAATTCTTCCTACTATTGCAAAGGATGAGTGTAATGGAAAAATGCAGCAATACTGAAAAATGCAGCAATACTAAAAAAACGCAGCAACACAGCAATACCTAGAGCGATAGAACAGCAAGTTGTTGTAGTTGATATTAATTGTGCTATTAAATTGTCGCATGCAGCGTGATCATGGAATATCGTATCAATCAATGAAATAATGACTATGCATGTGCAAATGTAATGGAAATTCTCTCCCTCTTCGAAATGAGAGGTCGCCTACGACTGAATAGACGGGGAATGGTTGTTCTGACGGCAAGATGTAAGGATGAAGGGTACAGTAGTAAATGGAAAAAAGTACGTAAATAAATGACGAGACAATAAGAAAGATTGATAGACTAAAAGTGAGGTATATAATCATAATAAATGACAAGAGACAAGACGCTTTTGTTTATGATAAGTTATGTGATAAGGAAAGAGGACAACAATATATACAAAAGGAGGCTTTGCCAACGATATTCGGTTGTACACGATATGATTGAATAAAATCATGAACACATGCATAAAGGTTCAAAGTAGGGAAGTGTTTAAAGTAAATAATCTCTCAGATAAAAAGATAAATGAGAAGAGGGTATTATAAGAATTATTGATTAAGGAAATAGAACTTCAATACCATAAGCAGAGCTTCTGCTGCCAGCAGGCGTCCATAGCCTTGACAGAGTTTCTTTTTAACCCATGTGAGCCAGGATCCTCAATTTATAATTGAAAAAATTTCATTGTTGTTTCTACAGAAGAGACCAGTGTGTTGGCGTGGTAACCAGATAACCATATTGCCATTCACTAGGAAGTAGCAATAGTGAGCAGGCCAGCTCGTGATGAGACCTCCTATTCCAAGGATGTTTTATTCATCCAATGGATCATAACCCTGGTGTGGTGACCATAGTGGGAATTTCACATTGCTAGATCCTTATGAACAAGGTAGGCTGGCTCTTAATGAGACCCCCTATCCTCTATCTGTAGATAAAATTTAGTTGTCATTACATATTTTATGATAAATAGAGGGAGGCTCAGTACTCCTTAAGAGTAGGGATGGTGTAAGAAGTTGAAGCATATCAATAATAAGAAAAATTATACCCATAATCCCATTGATAATAGACAGAGAGAATTATAACCGGGGAGAGTAGAACCAGCATGGTAAAGATGATCAATCAGTATCATATACAGTAGAAATCAGTACAGTAAAGTGAAATATAAAAAATTGTGTCCCTTTCAATTGTTTTAAGTCTATCATCAAGAAGTTGTCTTTGTCAAAGATCATAATGTTAAAAATATTCACCTGCTTTAATAAAATCCATAATTCTTATCCGCGTGAAGGTACTGTACTTTAGGCCATAAAAGGAATCAAAGAAATAAGGTTGAAATGAGCTAGGAATAAGTCAATAAGAGGAAAAAGGTGTTTGTGGAATATATGAAAAAAGTATTGTTCAGAGCACACAGAAATTGTACAAGAAACAAAATTGTTGTTCCAAAATTGGAATAGGAAAAACAAAAGAGAGTGTTGTTCCAAAGATGGAACAGCAAAACCAAAAAGTGTTGTTCCGAAGATGGAACAGCAAAATAAAAAAGTGTTGCTCCGAAGATAGAACAGCAAAACCAAAAAGTGTTGTTCCGAAGATGGAACAGCAAAATCAAAAGGTGTTGTTCCAAAGATGGAACAGCAAAACCAAAAAGTGTTGTTTTGAAGATGGAACAACAAAATCAAAAAGCGTTGTTCCGAAGATGGAACAGCAAAACCAAAAATTGTTGTTCCGAAGATGGAACAGCAAAATAGGCAGAGAAAAAAACAAATTGAATCAGCAATCCTATTTACAGCATTTTTTTTATTTTATTTTTTAGAAAAATAAATGAATTTTTACAAAGATGAAGCTGCCAAAGGATTATCTTCTGCAGCTAAAATTTGCATGGTGGAGTCCTTACATATCTATTGAAAAAAATATTCTCTTGTGAGTATTCTTTGGTAGAGGTGCACCCAATGCCCGTTTTCTTTAAAGGAATAATCAGACCCATCAATGGTGGCCAATGTAAGAGTGCCATTGTCATGTTGGTAGAGGCGCACCCAATGCCCATTTGCTTTAAAGGAACAATCAGACCCATCAATGGTGGCCAATGTAAGAGCGACATTGTCATATACTTCCTTTATTTCATAGGGACCTAAACACCTAGTTTGTAATTTACAAGGGAAGTCTTGAAACCTAGAATCGTAGAGAAGTTCCCAGTCGCCCTCGTGAAATGTCTTTTTCTTGATCAGAGAATCGTGCCATTTGGCTCTTTGTTGTTGAAAAAGTGCACTATGTTCCAGAGCCAAAAGTCGGATTTCGTCTAATTCATTTATTTGTTGTAATCTATTAATTTGGGCTTCAGTTAAATCTAGTCCCACTTCCTAGGCTGTCCTTAGTGTTTGTATCTCAAATTCTACGGGAAAAATAAGTTCCTTACCAAATACCAGCTGATATGGGGAGTATCGAGTAGTATTCCTCCAAGTTGTGTGATATGCTCACAAGGCTTATAGCAGTCGAGTAGCCCAATCTCATATGTGCGATGAGACAGTCTTCATTAGAATAGCTTCAATTACGTTGTTGGTGCTTTCTACCTGCCCGTTCGCTTGCGGGTGGTATGGAGAGGTAATTCTGTGAATAACATGATGATTTTTTAGTGTAGCAGTGATCTTGTGGCCTACAAATTGCGGCCCTCCATCAGTGATTACTTCTCTAGGTAACCCATATTGTACAAAAATTTCAGAAAGAAAGTTTATCATAGTTTCTTTTGTGGCTCATGGTAATGATACTGCTTCTACCCACTTAGTTACGTATTTTGTTGCAACAAATATATATGATTTTTGGTTGGATGATGGGTTGATTGGCCCAACAAAATCTAATTCCCAATGCTCAAAAGGTTCTATGACTAGTTGTGGATGTATGGGAATCTCATCACATTGACCGGGGCATCCCATCCTTTGACAACTATCACAGGCCAGAACAAATTTCTTAGTATCCTTAAAAATCGTGGGCCAGTAGTAGCCCATTTGGAAAATTTTATGTCCAGTTCTACGGTCTGCAAAATGTCCACCGCAAGGTCCATCGTGGCAGGCTTTTAAGATATCATAAATTTCGTCTTCCCTGTTACACCTGCAGAAGTGCATATCAACTCCTGTGTGAAAAAGGTATCCTCCAATCCAGGAGAACCAAGTGTTGCGTTGTACTATCGATTTCCTTTCTCTAGGTGTCAGATGTTTAGGTAGTTTTCCCACTACTAAATAATTCGCCACATCTACGTACCATGGTGTTTTCACAGTTACAGCAAACAGGTTTCATCCGGAAACTGATCCTTTACTATTATTGCATCATCTGTTCTTCGCACTTGGGAGAGGAAATCTGCCACAAGGTTTTCCTTCCCTGGTCGAAGCCCTTATAGTTATATCAAATTCCTACAAAAGTAACAACCAACGTGTCACTCTTCCATTCGTAATGGGTTTATTAGCTAAGTATTTGATAGCAAAGTGATCTGTATGCAAAATTATAGGGTATCCAGTTATATAGTGTCTGAATTTGTTAATAGCATAAGTAATAGCTAAAAACTCCTTCTCTATTACTGTGTAATTCAATTCAGTAGGCGTTAAGTTTTTGCTAATGTAATATATAGCGTAGGGTTTCTTGTCTTCTTCTTGGCCAAGAACTGCTCCAATGGATGTGTCTGATGCATCTGATGAAATCTGGAATGGTATATCCCAGTTTGGACCTCGTAATACTGGTGTTGTTGATACTAGTCGTTTTAAATCTGTAAAGGCAGTGTTACATTTGTCAGTTCATATGAAATCATTGTTTCCTATTAAGGCATATAATGGTGTAGCAATCTGTGAATTTTTTTTGATAAATCTACGATAATATCCAGCAAATCCCAGAAAACTACGTACCTCTGTTTGAGTGCAGGGAGTAGCTAGTAAGAGAATTACCTGTATTTTTGCCAGATCTACCTGAATTCCAGCTGCTGAAATGTAATTACCCAAGATCAGGCCTTCTGTCATCATCATATGGCACTTTTCGCGACTTAAACATAGGCTGGTAGCAATACACCGTTCCAGAACCTTTTCCAATGTTTGTAATGCTTGCTCGAAGTCATCTCCATAGGGTGTGAAATCATCCATGTATACTTCCAATCCTTCATTTATCAATTCTGCAAAGAAATTGAGTATGGCTCTTTGGAATGTGGCAAGTGCATTACACAATCCAAAAGGTAATACCCTGTAAGAAAATGTTCCCCACGGACAGGTAAAGGTAGTCTTATCCTGGTCTCTAGGGGCAATCTAAATTTAGTTGTAGCCACTGAAGCCATCCAGGAAAGAAAAAAATTCCTTCCCTGCAAGTGTTTCTAGGACCTGATCAATAAATGGAAGGGGAAAATGGTCTTTTTACATTGCCTTGTTGAGTTCTCTATAGTCAACGCATATTCACCATTTCTCATTCTTTTTGGGAACCACAACTAATGGAGAAACCCATTTACTGTCAGATATAGGATAGATAAAATTCACATCTAACAGTTTTTGAAGTTCTTCTTTAACAATCTCTTTTAGGTGAGGATTTAATCTACGCTGAGGTTGTCGAATGGTTTTTTCATCCTTTTCAGTGTAGATACGATGCATGCATAGCTGAGGGTCAATCCCTTTCATATCTGAGTAATCCCAAGCGAAAGCCACTTTATTTCTCCTAAGGACTTGAATAAGTTTCTCTTGTTGGTCATCACTCATATTATTGTTAATGTTCAGGATCTTCCCTAGCTCAATTTCAATAGGTTTGCTATTATAGACAGTTGTTGTTGGTATTTTTTGGTCATTGATATCTCTCACGACATCTTCTTCTATTTCATTATCAAGGACTGCTTTAATCATGTGGCATTTCGAACTTGATACTGTGGTAGGGTGATTGATAAAAGTATTAATGACATCGTCTACAGTTTGGTTTTTGAATTCAAGGACATCTACCACAGTCAATGGTGACCGAATATTTTTTGTTAAGTAATTTGCGAGTTGCTTCTTGGTTTTCATAATAGTCAGGTTTGGCTGAGCAGGAGAGTATAAAGCTAAATTTTTCACATCATTCCCCCTGGTTATAGTCATACTGCCTGTTCGGAAGCTGATATAAGCATCAGCAGTCGCTAGCCAAGGCCTTCCTAATATTAAGGGATGTCCATCTAGCTGGTTCCTAGGGTTAATAATCAAGAAATATGTTTAGTATTCCAAAGTGTCTACAGAGACCATCACATCTTGTAATGTTCCTTCTGGTCTAATGACTGAGCGGTCAGCTAGTTCTAGTAAGGTTGTTGTTGGTTCTAAGGTTGTGATGCCAAGAATGTTACAAGTTGTAGTTGTGAGAATATTAATGGTTGCCTCTAAGTTAACTAAAGCATTGGGAAAAGAATGGCCATTTATCTGGACTATGACAATGGGGTTTCTGGGATCCTCATATTTTACAGGAATGTCTTTGCCTAGTAATAAATCAGACAAAGTGCCAACAACAAGGACAGTAGGGGTTGTTTTTGTTTTCCAGATAGAATTATTTATACACAATTCTTTAATAGTTTTGGCATATATTGGAATATCTTGGATAGCCTGGAAGAGGGTAATTTTTATGCAAATGTTCTTAAGTTCACCCAGAAGATCAAAGTTAGGATATTCAATAGGGCGTGGTATCAACAATCTTTTTTGGAATGGAGGGGAAGTGGTTATAATTTATTCAGGATTTTTTGTCTGACTGTATTTTCCCCTTGTTTTATTTGTTGATCATCTACAGTCGTAGGCTTATTTGTGTCTAGTTTTTCAGGTTGCAAATCTTTATCCTTATCTACAGTGATTATGCGTCCATATCTCAGCTTAAGTTCGTTACATTCGTTCAACTCATCTTCAGGGTCCAGACCCTCAATGATTTGTATTGACTGAACTGGTCTGTTGTTAGGATTTGGGCCGGGTTGAGCTGGAGGTTGTGGTCGTATATTAGATTGAGGATTTTGCTGCAACATGTAAGGTGCTGGTAAAGTTGGTTGAGGCAGACGAGTTTTCCCCATAGGTTGGTTCATAGATCTTTTCCAATTTTATTTCTAGTTATGGTTTTGTGAGGTGGAAGGGGACCATTGGGAGGAATAAGGGTTTTTTTTCCAGAATGGTGGTGGGTAAGGGGAATTTGGCCAATTATTATTATTTGGATTTCACTGATCAGACCATGGTGGCATAAAAAATGCTTGAGGTGGCAAAAAAGGTGGTTGATTCTTCCATGCTGCCTCTGAATATTTTTTAGAATTATATTGCGAGGGAGGAAAGAACGAAGATGGATCGGTAGGCATACTTGTCTGACGCGCTCGCCATTGACGACGTTTGTTTAACAGATATACTAGTTCCACTTCTTCTTCCGCTTCCTTGAAGACTGATTTTAATCCTGGAAGTGATGGGCAATTTTCCGTGGCGTGTTCTTTACTGCATATGGCACATGTTCATACCATATCTAGGGAGCATTCTTTATGACTGTGCTTCTGTCTGCAATGGGGGAAAAAATATCCAATTTATGTTCTGCTATAGCCTGCTTTTTCTTAGCTTGCATGACATCCAATTGTGTCGCCAAGGTCCCCAGGATATCGGTCTTGAAATCCTCCAATAGATTGTCGATTTCGCTTCATGTAATGCTTCCTCCTGAGGCTTTGCTGTCTCTGGGACTTGCATCGCGTTCGACTGGTTTCAGCCTTGTACTGCCCCTAGAACACTTGATGCACAAATCTATAATATTGTTATAGTTTTCTTGATAAATATCACCTTTACCCATTATATTTAGTGTCTCTACCCATTGGTATTTCATACCTCTGATCATTGTGGTTTTTAGAAAATTATCAAGCAGATTTGTGTAAGAAGATCTTTGCAGATTATATTGGAAACGCTCTACATATTCTTCCACAGTCTCGCTAGGCTTAGCTACCATTTGAAAAAATTCATCTTTTAGTTCTCTAGTTCGGCAATAATCTTAGTATTTTTTAAGGAAATATGTTTTCATTTGGTCCAAATCATTGATGGTGCCTCCACCAAGGCCCATAAACCAACGCAGTGCTGCTCCCTTCAGAGTAGAGGGGAATAGCTTCAGCTTCTAGGGGTCGGTAGTGTAGTCATAACCCCTGCATAAGACATCAAACTCGAAAAGGAATGCATCGAGATCTTCTGAAGTTAGCCCATGAAAGGTAGGAATGTTTTGTAATGGGATAGCCTTCATGGGGGCATTAACAGTTGTGTCAACAATAGGGTATTGCAATGTATAAGTTTGAGGTTGTTGGTTATTAGCCATTTGGTCAAAACTATGCCAATATTCTTCAGGGATCTCTGGAGCTAGAGAGTGATTCCTAGGATGTCTACAAGAGGCTGGAATGGTTCTAACAGCAATACCTTGATCTGGAACATTGGGTGTCCTCTGCTCAGTCACTACTTCAGGAGATCTAGGTTTTGATAATTTAATTTCAAAATTGCCTCTTTCTCCTTCTCCTTCACAGAGGTTGCAAGAATTTCCTTCTTGTGAAGGGCGAGTTTGTGAATTCTCAGTGTCTTGAAAACTCTTCTCGACCCATTCAGTCTTACTTTGAATCTCAGCGTTAGCTACATATGGTGGTCTTGTGGCTTGAAGAAGTCAGTAGGATGTTTGACAGCAACAATTTGGGGTCCTACTGATGACTGAGACTCAGCTTTTCTTAAGATTTAGTCGATAAAAGTTGATCATCCAAGGGTCACTGGTCCCTTAGGTTTTTCAGGTTTAGAGGAGGAATTTTGTCTTTTTTAGGTATTTCCCTCTTAGTCATTCATGCAAAAATAAAAACATTCATTCCTACCTTAAACTCTTACGCAATTCTACTAGAGAGCGGGCGGATGAGCAAGCATTTTACTCGTTCGTTACGCAGGTTCTTACCTTTCGTTTTTAATACCCAATTATCCCTCAGCAGAAAAAAAAACATCAATCAGACATTACTCTTTTTACAGAGTGGCAACACACTACCCGGCAACGGCGCCAAAATGTTGGGTGCTAACAGGTGTCTTTAAAAACTCCTAATTGCCTCACATTAATTATCAACCAGGGTAAGTCCTTTTATCTTAAGTGTGTACACAATATGTGCAAGCTATTCATACAAAGAGTAATGCTAAATCCAATTTTTAAATATAGATACAATCATAAATCTTGAAGCTTAAAAGGAAGTGATTCATCTATGCATTATAACCCAAAACTGCAATTCATTCTTAATTCAACTAATTCAAATGACAATCAACCGAGAGCACTAAAGCATTAACCGAGCTCTTTCAGCTGGATCTAAACTATTAAACAGAAAGAAGGTATTGGAAATAACTATCTACGTTTTAAATAATCAAAACAAGTTCTTTTAACTAACAACCAATTCTCTAAGGAAATAAATACCAGAAATCCGAATTATCAACTGCAAAGAGGAAAAGCAGAATACACTTGCAATGAAACGAAAAGTATAACACAGGGAACAGAAGTGAAATTCACCAAGGACCAGACCCTTAGCCACCGGCGAATACAGCTTAACTACTCCAGAATATGTGAATGAACATCAGCGCGAACTATATATTAATCATCGCAGTCAATTATCACAATCCGATCTTGTTGTTCAAAACTATGTTCTGTCAATTACGATTACGAAAAATGTGGAAATGAAAGATACATCATATTGATATATGAGAACTAGCTCTCCCTGTCCCTTTATAGCTAAAAAGGAAGGATAAATGTGATCCCTCAGGATCAGGGGATCCTGAGGGATCCATAACAAAATGCCATCCTCGGACAGCGCTAATCTTGACTGATTTTTCCTCTGATTCGACCGCGTTCAACGCGTCTTCTTTCTCGTGATTAGGTCTGATTGTTCCTTCTTGTAAATAGTCGTTGTTTCATCTGTTATTTTTGGCATAAAAAAAACGGGAATTAGTTTGGACGGTTAAATTGTATCAGGATCATTTTTCATTCATTCTTTATCAAAATCCTTTCATTATATTATTATATCATGGCACAAGATGGATAAGGAAGAGGAAAAAGGACACTAATCAAGAGTAAATACATACCTATTCCAAGGCTCAACATACTCCCCTGCTTACCTTTTTTCATGTCCTCATGAAAAATAAATAATTCTTATGCAAAGAAGTTGAAGAGAAGGCTGGAAAATATCTGTCCATACCAGGCCTAAGACCATGATGTCGTGTCAGGTTTGCAAAGGTTGTCGCTTCTTGTCCTTCAGGTAACTCATTGCCAGGATGATACCCTTCAGGAGGATACCAAATAATGGGGCTTCTTAAGCGACATACTACCCAATAAGGTCCTTCTCTTCAGAGAAGATTGTTGTATGGGACTAACTGTCTCGCAGCATCTTTGAAATTTCCATAATTAAATGGTTCTCTGTCCTTAACATTTTTTCTTGAAACCATCCATCTCATTTTGGATGCAACCAGGGAACTTTCCTGAATAGAGAGGAAATATTTTATTCCTTCCATCACAATTTCCTTATGTATGGGCCCTAAAATTTTAAGCACGCCCTCCTGTGTCATCAGTATTTTATGCTTAGTAAAAAATTACAGAGGGTGAGTAGGATCACTTCTTACCAAAAGATCTAAATTGTGTTCCTGTCTTTGGAACAAATTATAAGCCTTCAACCACTTGATTTGGTTGACTGCAAAAGAGATAAAAGCCTGAAATTGAATATCTCCAACAAAAGGGCTAGGATTCGCATCGACTTCTTTATCTAATATAAAATTATGTAAATAAAATTCACAAAGAAGCCGTTGGACCTTTACTCCATGCATCTTACAGCAATTTATAAAATCATCCATTGTCTTTAGCTCAACTAGCTTGCCGACTCTAACAGCTTTGATTTTTAACCATAAATATCGTTCTAATAAGACCAAAGCATAGTTCGTAGCAGGAGATCAACAGGTCAAGATATTCAAATATAATGAACAAATGGTGTCCAACTGATTCCTGACACTGTTCAGCTTAGCTTTCATCCTCTTCAGTTTTTCTTCTTCCCATCTAGCCTTATCAAAAGCCTCATTCTCTGTTAGGGCTAATTCCCTCAATTATTTTTGTAACTTCTGGTATTGTTGCAGGGAGACTTTTTGTTGTTGATGTTGTTCTAAAGCAAGATGGGCTTACGTCAATTCTTCTTGAAGTTTTAAAATAATAGGGTCATTCCTTGACAATAAGTCCTTGGATTGCCCTTTTGTCTGAGTGTCGATGCTGTGAGAGAATACCTCTTCAGTTTTTATTTTCTTATTGTGGGAGGACCAACCCTCCATTTGAACAGTCACATTTACCAAATTTTTATGCAAATTAACTTGGCTGGTTATTGTCTGAGTGGGAGCGAGTTCGGTTTGAATTTCTACTGATTTATTCTCGCATATTCTCGTTTGTGTAGCTACAGAGGTTACCTCAGGAGCTGTGCTCTGAGTTTTATAGTTTTTAACTTCTCGTCGTAGCCTTCTGACTGTCTTCTAGAGCTTTGGGTATTTTTTTCGCAGCCTCTTAAGTTTTGCTCCGACTCCTTGGCTCTTTCGAGGAGCGTCTATTTCACTAACAGGTTTATCAATGGTTTCTAGAGCTTCTTGTTGGTCATCAGGGTTGTGTTCCAAAAGAACCATATCGCCTAACTGATTGTCTGACTTGTGACTAAATTCTATGTCTGCAGACTGTTGTTGGTCCTCATGGCTGTGTTCTAACATAATCGTGTCACCAGACTGGTTATCGGATTCCTAAACAATTTTTGTGTCTGCAGCCTCTTGTATTTCCATTCTGCTGGGACCAAGTGGTCCTCTAGGTTGCATATATACATTAAGATTTGCCAGGAACTCGGCTATCCCTGTCTCAAAAACTTCCAAAGGATCGTCTGGTCATGCTTCACTTTCCATTTCATTATTATAATCCTATTCTTGTTCTGAATTGGCCTCTTCTTCGAGTTCTGATTCTGATTCGGCCTCTTCCTCGGGCTCTTCTTCGAGTTCTTCTTCTGAACCGGGTGCCTCTTCTTCGGATTTAGAGTCTCTTATCCTAACTGGATTGGTTGTCTCCGCAGGTTGATTACTTTCATCCCAAATATTTGTAGACATCCTCTAGGCTAGTTCAATTCTTACAGACTTCCTGCATTTATGGGGTTCATCCTTTGAACGAGTATTCTTTTTTTTTTCGAAACAGACTTCTGCTGGCTTGTCTCTGCAATTATGGGCTGTTCGATTACAGGGTTTTGCATGCTCTCTTGGGCCATAGTGAAACCATCCCAAGTTAAGTTGTATTGAACTAGACTATGATTGATGATTAATCTAATCAATCCATGGTGACTTATTATAGCTTCAGGGTGTTTGGCGCGTCTTATTCTAACAGCAGTATCATGCAGTAAATAATTCAAAAGAGATGGCAGATTAACAGTGAGTTTTTGTTTCAAAACAGCTAATAGTTTAAGTTGTCATGGTCTTACCACATCTTGGCATCCAACGCAGGTAATGTATCTTCGGATAATGCTTGCTAATTCTCTCCATGGTTCTGCCAAAGAAGATGGTTGGATGCCTTTACCTTTCTTGACTACTTGCTCACCTTCGTCTTTGAAAGTTTCCACCATGTCTTGCAGCAATACATGTTTTTGTGACCATATAATTCCTTCTCCCGGCAGCCCAGATACTTCAGCTATTATAGCGTCTATGACTGTAATTCTTCTACCTTTCACCATGGATTCCCCATTCTGCAGATGTTGTAGAAATTCAATGTCAATTTCCTCATTCGAGGGCTGAAATCTTGTGAGATAGGATATCCACCCTGCACGGATCATAATTTCCCTAGCTCTGTCGAAGACCTCTAACACTAAAGGTTCGCGGCGCACTTCCTTACCACCCATAATGCTTTAATTCTTCCTACTATTGCAAAGGATGAGTGTAATGGAAAAATGCAGCAATACTGAAAAACGCAGCAATACTAGAAAAACGCAGCAACACAGCAATACTTAGAGCGATAGAATAACAAGTTGTTGTAGTTGATATTAATTGTGTTATTAAATTTCCGCATGCAGCATGATCATGCAATATCGTATCAATCAATGAAATAATGACTACGCATGCACAAATGTAATGGAAATTCTCTCCCTCTTCGAAATGAGAGGTCGCCTACGACCGATTAGACTGGGAATGGTTGTTTCGATGGCAGGATGTAAGGATGAAGGGTATAGTAGTAAATGGAATAGAGTACGTAAATAAATGACGGGACAATAAGAAAGATGGATAGAGTAAAAGATAGGTGTACAATCATAATAAATGACAAGAGACAAGACGCTTTTGTTTATGATAAGTTATGTGATAAGGAAAGAGGACAACAATATATACAAAAGGAGGCTTTGCCAACGATATTCGGTTGTACACAATATGATTGAATAAAAACATGAACGCATGCATAAAGATTCAAAGTAGGGAAGTGTTTAAAGGAAATAATCTCTCGGATAAAAAGATAAATGAGAAGAGGGTATTATAAGAATTATTGATTAAGGAAATAGAATTTCAATACCATAAGCAGAGCTTCTGCTCCCAGCAGGCATCCATAGCCTTGACAGAGTTGCTTTTTAACCCATGTGAGCCAGGATCCTCAATTTATAATTGAAAATTTTTCATTATTGTTTATACAGAAGAGACCAATGTGCTGGCATGGTAACCAGATAACCATACTGCCATTCACTATGAAGTAGCAAAAGTGAGCAGGTCGGCTCGTGATGAGGCCTCCTGTTCCAAGGATATTTTATTAGTCTAATGGATCATAACCCTGGTGTGGTGGCCATAGTGGGAATTTCACATTTCTAGATCCTTATGAACATGGTAGGCTGGCTCTTAATGAGACCCCCTATTCTCTATCTGTAGATAAAATTTAGTTGTCATTACATATTTTATTATAAATAGAGGGAGGCTCAGTACTCCTTAAGAGTAGGGATGGTGTAAGAATTTGAAGCATATAAATAATAAGAAAAATTATACCCATAATCCCATTGATAATAGACAGAGAGTATTATAACCAGGGAGAGTAGAACCAGCATGGTAAAGATGATCAATCAGTATCATATACAGTAGAAATCAGTACAGTAAAGTGAAATATAAATAATTGTGTCCCTTTCAATTGTTTTAAGTCTATCATCAAGAAGTTGTCTTTGTCAAAGATCATAATGTTAAAAATATTCACCTGCTTTAATAAAATCCATAATTTTTATCCGCATGAAGGTACTGTACTTTAGGCCATAAAAGGAATCAAGAAATAAGGTTGAAATGAGCTAGGAATAAGTAAATAAGAGGAAAGAGGTGTTTGTGGAATATATAAAAAAGGTGTTGTTCAAAACACACAAAAATTGTACAAGAAACAAAAGTGTTGTTCCAAAATTGGAATAGGAAAAACAAAAGAGAGTGTTGTTCCAAAGATGGAACAGCAAAACCAAAAAGTGTTGTTCCGAAGATGGAACATCAAAACCAAAAAGTGTTGTTCCAAAGATGGAACAGCAAAATCAAAAAGTGTTGTTCCGAAGATGGAGCAGCAAAACCAAAAAGTGTTGTTCCGAAGATGGGACAGCAACATCAAAAAGTGTTGTTCCGAAGATGGAACAGTAAAACCAAAAAGTGATGTTCCGAAGATGGAACAGCAAAACCAAAAAGTGTTGTTCCGAAGATGGAACAGCAAAACCAAAAAGGCTTGTTCCGAAGATGGAACAACAAAATCAAAAAGTGTTGTTCCGAAGATGGAACAGCAAAATAGGCATAGAAAAAAAACAAATTGAATCAGCAATCCTATGTACATCTTCTTCTTCTTCTTTTCCTTTTTTTTTTAAGAAAAAAAATGATTTATTACAAAGATGAAGCTACCGAAGGATTACCTTCTACAGCTAAAATTTGCATGGTGGAGTCCTTGTGTATCTATTGACAAAAATATTCTCTTGTGAGTGGTCTTTGGTAGAGGCGCACCCGATGCCCATTTGCTTTAAAGGAACAAAAAGACCCATCAATGGTGGCCAATGTAAGAGTTCCATTGTCATGTTGGTAGAGGCGCACCCGATGCCCATTTGCTTTAAAGGAACAATCATACCCATCAATGGTGGCCAATGTAAGAGTGTCATTGTCATGTACTTCCTTTATTTCATAGGGACCTAACCACCTAGTCTTTAATTTACCAGGGAAGTCTTGAAACCTGGAATCGTAGAGAAGTGCCCAGTCGCCCTCATGAAGTGCCTTTTTCTTGATCAGAGAATCGTGCCATTTGGCTCTTTGTTGTTGAATAAGTGTAGTATGCTGCAGAGCCAAAAGTCGGATTTTGTCTAATTCATTTATTTGTTGTAATCTATTAATCTGGGCTTCAGTTAAATCCAGTCCCACTTCCTGGGCTGTCCTTAGTGTTTGTATCTCAAATTCTATGGGAAAAATAGGTTCCTTACCAAATACTAGCTGATATGGGGAGTATCCAATAGTATTCCTCCAATTTGTGCGATATGTCCACAAGGCTTCTGGCAGTCGAGTAGCCCAGTCTTGTCCGTGCGATGAGACAGTGTTCGTTAGAATAGCTTCAATTACTTTGTTGGTGCTTTCTACCTCCCCGTTCGCTTGTGGGTGGTATGGAGAGGTAATTCTGTGAATAACATGATGATTTTTTAGTGTAGCAGCAATCTTGTGGCCTACAAATTGCGGCCCTCCATCAGTGATTACTTCTCTGGGTAACCCATATCGTACAAAAATTTCAAAAAGAAAGTTTATCACAGTTTCTTCTGTGGCTCTTGGTA
The DNA here is from genome assembly GCA_034641835.2 of Pinus albicaulis. NCBI lineage: Eukaryota > Viridiplantae > Streptophyta > Pinopsida > Pinales > Pinaceae > Pinus > Pinus albicaulis. The sequence continues at coordinate 368,272,530 of CM076584.1, read as the reverse complement.
ATGCTACTGCTTCTACCCACTCAGTTACATATTATGTTGCAACCAATATATATGATTTTTGGTTGGATGATGGGTTGATTGGCCCAACAAAATCTAATGCCAAACGCTCAAAAGGTTCTATGACTAGCTATAAATGCAGGGGCATCTCATCAGATTGGCCAGGGCGTCCCATCCTTTGACAACTATCACAAGCCTGAACAAATTTCATAGTATCCTTAAAAATCGTGGGCCAGTAGTAGCCCATTTGTAAAATTTTATGTCCAGTTCTGCGATCTGCAAAATGTCCACCGCAAGGTCCATCGTGGTAGGCTTTTAAGATATCATAAATTTCTTCTTCCTTGATACACCTGCGGATGTGCATATTAGCCCATGTGTGAAAAAAGATATCCTCCAATCCAGGAGAACTGAATGTTGCGCTGTACTATCGATTTCCTTTCTCTGGGTGTCAGATGTTTAGGTAGTTTTCCCACTACTAAATAATTCGCCACATCTGCGTACCATGGAATTTTCACGATTACAACAAACAGGTGTTCATCCGAAAATTGATCCTCTATTGTTATTGCATCATCTGTTCTTGGCACTCAGGAAAGGAAATCTGCCACAAGGTTTTCCTTCCCTGGTCGATCCCTTATAGTTATATCAAATTCCTGCAAAATTAGCAACCAACATGTCACTCTTCCATTCGTAATGGGTTTATTAGCTAAGTATTTGATAGTAGAGTGATCCGTATACAGAATTACAGGGTATCCTATTATATAGTGTCTGAATTTGTTAATAGCATAAACAACAGCTAAAAACTCCTTTTCTGTTACTATGTAATTCAATTCAGCAGGGGTTAAGTTTTTGCTAATGTAATATATAGCGTAGGGTTTCTTGTCTTCTTCTTGGCCAAGCACTACTCCAATGGTTGTTTCTGATGCATTTGATGAAATATGGAATGGTATATCCTAGTTCAGACCTCGTAATACTGGTGCTGTTGATACTAGCCGTTTTAAATTTTTAAAGGCAGTGTCACATTTGTCAGTCCATATGAAATCACGGTTTCCTGTTAAGGGATATAATGGTGCAGCAATCTGTGAATTTTTTTTCATAAATCTACGATAATATCCAGCAAATCCCAGAAAACTACGTACCTCTGTTTGAGTGCAGGGAGTAGCTAGTAAGAGAATTACCTGTATTTTTGCCGGATCTACCTCAATTCCAACTGCTGAAATGTAATGACCCAAGATCAGGCCTTTGGTCATCATCATATGGCTCTTTTCGTGACTTAAACATAGGCTGGTAGCAATACACCATTCCAAAAGCTTTTCCAATGTCTGCAATGCTTGCTCGAAGTCATCTCCATAGGGTGTGAAATCATCCATGTATACTTACAATCTTTCATTTATCAAGTCTGCAAAAATACTGAGTATGGCTCTTTGGAATGTGGCAGGTGCATTACACAGTCCAGAAGGTAATACCTTGTAAGTGAATGTTCCCCGCGGACAGGTAAAGGTAGTCGTATCCTCGTCTTCAAGGGCAATCTGAATTTGGTTGTAGCTTCTCAAGCCATCCAGGAAAGAAAAAAATTTCTTCCCTGACAGTGTATCTAGGACTTGATCAATAAATGGAAGGGGAAAATGGTCTTTTTGCGTTTCCTTGTTGAGTTCTCTATAGTCAACGCATATTCGCCATTTCTCATTCTTTTTGGAAACCACAAATAATGGAGAAACCCATTTACTGTCAGATATAGGATAGATAAAATTCACATCTAAAAATTTTTGAAGTTCTTCTTTAACAATATCTTTTAGGTGAGGATTTAATCTACGTTGAGGTTGTCGAATGGTTTTTGCATCCTTTTCAGTGTAGATGTGATGCATGCATAGCTAAGGTTCAATCTCTTTCATATCTGAGTAATCCCAAGCGAAAGCCCCTTTATTTCTCCAAAGGACTTGAATAAGTTTCTGTTGTTGGTCATGACTCAGATTGTTGTTAATGTTCAGGATCTTTCCTGGCTCAATTTCAATAGGTTTGCTATTATAGACAGTGGTTGTTGGTATTGTTTGTTCATTGATATCTCTCAGGGGATATTCTTCGATTTTGTTATCAAGGACTGCTTTAATCATGTGGCATTTCGAACTTGATACTGTAGTAGGGTGATTGATAAAAGTATTAATGACATCGTCTTCAGTTTGGTTTTTGAATTCAAGGGAATCTACCATAGTCAATGGTGACCGAATATTTTCTGTTAAGTATGTTGCGGGTTGCTTCCTGGTTTTCATAATATTCAAGCTTGGCTGAGCAGGAGGGTATAAAGCTAAATTTTTCACATCATTCCCCCTGGTTATAGTCATACTTCCTGTTCGGCAGCTGATATAAGCATCAGCAGTCGCTAACCAAGGCCTTCGTAATATTAAGGGATGTCCATCTAGCTGGTTCCTAGGGTTAATAATCAAGAAATCTGTCGGGTATTCCCAAGTGTCTACAGAGACCATCACATCTTGTAACATTCCTTCTGGTCTAATGACTGAGCGGTCAGCTAGTTCTAGTAAGGTCATTATTGGTTCTAAGGCTGTGATGCCAAGAATGTTAAAAGTTGTAGTTGTGAGAATATTACTGGCTGCCTCTAAGTCAACTAAAGCATTGGGAAAAGAATGGCCATTTATCTGGACTGTGACAATGGGGTTTCTGGGATCCTCATATTTTACAGGAGTGTCTTTGCCTAGTAACAAATCAGACAAAGTCCCGACAACATGGACAATAGGGGTTGTTTTTGTTTTCCTCACAAAATTATTTATACACAATTCTTTAATAGTTTTGGCATATATTGGAATATCTTGGATAGCCTGGAGGAGGGGAATTTTTATACAAATGTTCTTAAGTTCACCCAGAAGATAAAAGTTAGGATATTCAATCGGGTGTGGTGTCAACAATCTTTCTGGGAATGGGGGGGAAGTGGTTATAATTTGTTCAGGATTTTTTTGTCTGACTGTATTTTCCCCTTGTTTTATTTGTTGATCATCTACAGTCGTAGGCTTATTTGTGTCTGGTTTTTCAGGTTGCAAATCTTTATCCTTATCTACAGTGATTATGCGTCCATATTTCAACTTAAGTTCGTTACATTCGTTCAACTCATCTTCAGGGTCCAAACCCTCAATGATTTGTATTGACTGAACTGGTCTGTTGTTAGGATTTGGGTCGGGTTGAGCTGGAAGTTGCGGTCTTATATTAGATTGAGGATTCTGCTGCAACATGTAAGGTGTTGGTAAAGTTGGTTGAGGCAGAGAAGTTGTGCCCATAGGTTGGTTCATAGATATTTTCCAATTTGATTTCCAGTTATGGTTTTGTGAGGTGGAAGGGGACCATTGGGAGAAATAAGGGTTTTTTTTCCAGAATGGTGGCAGGTAAGGCAAATTTGGCCAATTATTATTATTTGGATTTGACTGATTGGGCCATGGTGGCATAAAAAATACTTGAGGTGGCAAAAAAGGTGGCTGATTCTGCCATGTTGCCCCTGAATATTGCTGAGAATTATATTGCGAGGGAGGAAATAACAAAGATGGATCGGTAGGCATACATGTCTGATGCGCTTGCCATTAACGACGTTGGTTTAATAGATATGCTGGTTCCACTTCTTCTTCCGCTTCCTTGAAGACTGCTTTTAATCCTGGAAGTGATGGGCAATTTTCTGTGGCGTGTTCTTTAGTGCATATGGCACATGTTTGTGCCGTATCTAGGGGGAATTCTTTATGACTGTGCTTCTATCTGCAACGGGAGCAAAAAATAGCCAAGTTCTGCTCTGCTATAGCCTGCTTTTGCTTAGCTTGCATGACATCCAATTGTGTCGCCAGGGTCCCCAGGATATCGATCTTCAAATCCTCCAATAGATTGCCGATTTTGCTTCGTGTAATGCTTCCTCCTGAGGCTTTGTTGTCTCTGGGACCTGCATCCCATCCGACTGGTTTCAGCCTTGTACTGCCCCTGGAACACTTGATGCAAAAATCTATAATATTGTTATATTTTTCTTGATAAATATCACCGTTACCCATTATATTTAGTGTCTCTACCCATTGGTATTTCATACCTCTGATCATTGTGGTTTTTAGAACATTATCATGCATATTTTTGTAAGGATATATTTGCAAATTATATTGGAAACGCTCTACATATTCTTCCAGAGTCTCGCTAGGCTTAGCTACCATTTGAAAATTTTCATCTTTTAGTTCTCTGGTTCGGTAATAATCTTGGTATTTCTTAAGGAAAGATGTTTTCATTTGGTCCCAATCATTGATGGTGCCTCCACCAAGTCCCATAAACCAATGTAGTGTTGCGCCCTTCATAGTAGAGGGGAATAGCTTCAGCTTCTGGGGGTCGATAGTGTAGTCATAACCCCTGCATAAGACATCAAACTCGAAAAGGAATGCATCAGGATCTTCTGAAGTTAGCCCATGAAAGGTAGGAATGTTTTGTAATGGGATAGCCTTCATGGGGGCATTGACAGCTGTTTCAACAATAGGTTATTGTAATGTAGAAGTTTGAGGTTGTTGGTTATTAGCCATTTGGTCAAAAATATGCCAATATTCTTCAGGGATCTCCGAAGCTGGAGAGTTATTCCTAGGATGTCTACAAGAGGTTGGAATGGTTCTAATAGCACTACCTTGTTCTGGAACACTAGGTGTCCTCTGCTCAGTCACTACTTTAGGAGATCTAGGTTCTGATAATTCAATTTCAAAATTTCCTCTTTCTCCTTCTCCTTCACGGAGGTTGCAAGAATTTCCTTATTGTGAAGGGCGAGTTTGTGAATTCTCAGTGTCTTGAAAACTTTGCTCAATCCCTTCAGTCTTACTATGAATCTCAGTGTTGGCTACAAATGGTGGTCCTGCGGCTTGAAGGAAGTTAGTAGGATGTCTGACAGCAACAATTCACTGTCCTACTGATGACTGAGACTTAGCTTTTCTTAAGATTTAGTCGATAAAAGTTGATCGTCCAAGGGTCACCAGTCCCTTAGGTTTTTTAGGTTTAGAAGGAGGAATTTTGTCTTTTTCAGGTCTTTCCCTCTTAGTCATTCATGCAAAAATAAAAGCATTGATTCCTACCTTAAACTCTTACGCAATTCTACTAGAGAGCGGGCGAATGAGCGAGCATTTTACTTGTTCGTTACGCAGGTTCTTACCTTCCGTTTTTAATACCCAATTCTCCCTCAACAAAAAAAAACATCAATCAGACATTACTCTTTTTACAGAGTGGCAACACACTCCCCGACAATGGCGCCAAAATTTTGGGTGCTAACAGGTGTCTTTAAAAACTCCTAATTGCCTCACATTGATTATCAACCAGGGTAAGTCCTTTTATCTCAAGTGTGTACACAATATGTGCAAGCTATTCATACAAAGAGTAATGTTAAAGCCAATCGTTTAATATAGATACAATCACAAATCTTGAAGCTTAAAAGGAAGTGATTCATCTATGCATTATAACCCAAAACTGTAATTTGTTCTTAATTCAACTAATGCAAATGACAATCAACCGAGAGCACTAAAGTATTAACTGAGCTCTTTTAGCTGGATCTAAACTATTAAACAAAAAGAAGGTATTGGAAATAATTGTCTACGTTTTAAATAATCAAAACCAATTCTTTTAACTAACAACCAATTCTTTAAGGAAATAAATTGGAAATGTGTATTCAATGGAAATAAATACCAAAAATCTGAGTTATTAACTGCAAAGCGGAAAAGCGGAATACACTTGCAATGAAAAAAAAAGTATAACACAGGGAACAGCAGTGAAATTCACGAGGGACGGGGCCCTTAGCCACCGCCAAATACTACTTAACTACTCTAGAATATGTCAATGAACAGCAGTGCAAACTATATATTAATCATCGCAGTCAATTAACATCACAATCCAATCTTGTTGTTCAAAACTATGTTCTGTGAATTAAAATTATGAAAAATGCATAAATGAAAGATACATCATATCAATATCCGAGAACTAGCTCTCCCTGTCCCTTTATATCTAAAAAGGAAGGATAAATTTGATCCCTCGGGATCAGGGGATCCTAAGGGATCCATAACAAAATTCCATCCTTGTACAGTGCTAATCTTGACTGATTTGTCCTCTGATTCGACCGCGTTCAACGCGTCTTCTTTCCCATGATTAGGTCTGATTGTTCCTTCTTGTAAACAGTTGTTGTTTCATCTATTATTTTCATCATAAAAACAACGGGAATTAGTTTGGACAGTTAAATCGTATTAGGATCATTTTTCATTCATTCTTTATCAAAATCATTTCATTATATTATTATATCATGGCACAAGATGGATAATAAAGAGGGAAAAGGACAATAATCAAGAGTAAATGCATACTTATTACAAGGCTCAACATTATGATGGACATATCGTGATTTACCCCGCAATTTGAGGCAGTTGCATTGCTTGCTTACATATTTTCTCTTATTTGTCTATGTAAACATGTGTTTTAGGGTGTAGAGAAACCATTCTTTAACAATAAGTTGACTTGGAGATAAGTGAAATTTGGTTATGCAATCGGTTAGTGTTGCATTCTTCTATGTTTGGGTCAAGGAAAGGAGTTTCATAGATCTAGAATTTCTAGGCATTTACAATTGTATTGAATTACATTAGGGGCTTGGCTTTTATGCTGCGTATGTATAGGGGATGGGTTTTCCTGAGGTCAATAATGGATGCCCCCTTGTGTCGTTATGCCTTACACATATCATTTTGGTTGTACATTTTCGTCTTTCCGATGATTATTGCATGGATGGAAATTTTGTTATATATTCATGCCATTGGTACACATTTAACTTAAGTGGAAAGTTGTATAACTATTGGATTGATATTATAAGAAAGAGGGGGAGGATTCTGTTCCATGTTGAAGTGTTGATATCCAAATTGCTTCTTTATTGATTTTTAAAAAGAGCTCTAGAACTCACAACAAGGATCAGAAAATGAGAAATTTTTTTAATGTTGAAAGAATATGTGTCCTCTTTTTTTCATACAAAATGCTGAGTTCCTCAAGGGTCATGTGGAAGGAGATTAAAAATAAGTCAAGGTATGTTTAGATCCTAAATTTTATAGTTGAGAACCCAACTCATGGATGAAGAAGTAGAATGCAAGATTCTGTTACTATATGTACAGAGATGTACCTTAATGTTAAGGGTTGTATGGTTAAGTAATATGGAAAAATTGGACTTGGGAATAAACTTGTGCGGGCCAACAACTTTGAAATTGAGCAACTTGGGAAAACAATGGAAATTACTTGGCAAAAAATCGCTAAGCATTAAAAAATGCAAAATATTTCATTCTTTCATTTCAAATTATGTATAAACTAGCAACAATATATAATCATATTGCCATACCATATGAAAAGAAGATACATATATAAAAGGTGTGAGATGCCAATTGATCTAGTATCTATTATCAATTCCTATGCTCCTTTAGTGGGCATATATATTGGGTCATCCTCTAGTAGTGGAAGGTTCTGTGGCTGGAGTCAAACATAGTGGTGGGTACTGAGTCTAGTACAGGACTTTATCCATCCTGTAGTGGTTGGTTAAGGACATCCTCTACTTCCAACCACTCCTGCTCATACTTGACATCTACCCAAGCAGGGAAATCCATGAAAGATTTATTGGCACTAATTAAATACTCCGGTATTTTTTTTGAAATAGTGATTTTTTCAAAACTCAGAAAAACTTGCAATTTGTTTGGGTTATTTCTTGGGATGGGAAAATCGAATAATAATAATAAAAAAAAAAAAAACATATATATATATATATATATATATTCGAATCTTTTGGCAAAAAATTTCGCATTATTATAGAGAATATAATATTCATTGACATTGAGATGTAGGGAAATAATTATACATTGAGGCAAAATTTGCAACTTGTTTTGCTTCAGAAGCTTATACCAGTTTTCCCATCACATTTGACATAGAAAAATAAATCTTTCACTATAATTAACGCGAAGAAACTAATCCAGAAAGGGAAAAAATGGAAGTAGACGGATGATTGCTTTGTCAAACAAAATAATGATCTACTCTCAATTTTGACATGGTCAAGTCTAGATGGAAAAGATGATTTCCCATAGCAACTGTAGCCAAAGTGTGTCTATGCTGACAAAAACAACTTGAGCATGTGTCTAAGACAGTTGAAAACTGCTAAACAATAGACCTATTTGATTGTGCAACCCCTAATATCTGGGTGGGTAGAATAACGTTTTAGACTGATGATTGTTGAACTGAAAAATATTTTCATCCCAAGGGAAGGTAGGCTAAGAGTTTCTCCAGAGAGGCATCTACAGCAACTACGTAATTGACATAAATTAGTCCAAGAGTGTGCAAGTGTTCAAGTTCGAGTCTTCGAAGTTCCTCATCTATACAATGAAATTTCTCGAACCAATGTAGGTTGTCCTTTGATGTATATGAGACCCAACTAGGAGCATGCATTTTAGAAAGGTAAGATAAGCTCAAAATGAAAATAATATAACTCTTGCTATAGATACGATTAATTAATTTTCAAGCGCTTTCTTCATTATAGGAGGATTAAAAACTCTTATAGGTAGCACTATGTCATTATAGTGAACAAGGAAGGGTAGATGTGATATCCTTATCTGAGGCCCTTGGTGGCCTTGAAGATTCAAGAAAGACATTGTCCTCCTGTTGACCATAGTTTTAATTCAGGGTCCTATGTAGGCCTTGGCCCACAGAATGAAGTCCTCAGCAAAGCCAAATTTCTTCATAGCTGAGAATAAGAAAGTATACCTCACTCTATCCAAGGCATTCACCATATCGAGTTTTATGACTCATGTACTTCTTTCCAGATGGGTGGCTACTGTGAACAGCTTCCTGAACTCTTCTGTTGTTTTCACAGATAAGTCTGCCCTGAACAAAGAAAGTTTGTTTCTCTGCAATAACACATTGCATCAATGGTTTAAATCTAGAAAAGGTAGTCTTACCTAGAATCTTTTAGTTTCTGACGTTAGGGATGAGGGTGAAGTAGAAGGAATTTATTTGTTCTTTAAATCTGCATTGCTTCCTTGATTCTTCCACATAGTTTAAGAGGTCCCTATTGATATATTTCCATGCTTACTAAAAATGTGTTGAGAACTTGTCTGGACTCTGAACTAGGGACTTTGTTAAGTTTCATATTCCATACCGTTTCTTGGACTACCTTACTTGATATGGGTCCTAGGAGTTTCTCATTATCCAGTTCTTGTAAAATACATGGATCTTGTCCAACATTTCCTCCCGAGCACATCCAATATCTACTCTTATTCTGAAAACAGGTTCCTAACGTGAGAGAAGGCTGCTACTTTGATTTCATTAAACCATATGTTTTCAATCTGTCTAAGAGTTACCTCAAAGATGAAATTTTAAATTCTTCTTGAGTGTTCTTGGTAATGGAAAAATTTAATGCTCATGTTCCCTGCTTTCAGCCACAGGTTCCTTGATTTCAATCTCAAAATTTCTTCTTTGACGATCTGAGCTTTGAATATTTTAACACTTACTTCCTTTTCCCCTTGCTTGAGTTTGTTCAGAGAGCCCTTATTCTTCAATTTGGGACTTCACTTCTTCAAGGATTCTCGTCTTTCTGGAATGGGATGATCTTCCTTGTGGGATTTAGCCCATTCTTTCATTTCAATTTTAATCTCTTTATTTATTTTTCTCCCAGATATAGGAGGCCAAGCCATGAACTGGGAGAGATCCAGAATTTCTCACCATTTCTTTAAATTCTAGTTGTGAGAACCATACAGGGCTATATTTTAAATGACCTAGACCAAGTGCTTGAGAGTTTGATACTGAGAGCAGAATCGTCTTGTGATTGGATAGTGCACTTGGGATAATTGCAGCATTTAGAATTACTCAGAGAAAAAGGAGCTTTATAAGAGAAACCTATCAAGTCTTTCCACAATGAAACCTGGCCCTAGCTCTGTATTGCTCCAATTGAATTTTCCATTAAAAAGGTCTTACTCTGAAATCAGGTCTTCAATGGTCTTAATGGTTAAGAACATGTTGGTTTTTTTTTCCATTTCACTTATTAAACCTATAGAAAGGGTCCATTATATTGATTAAACAAGTGTAAAGATACCATTCCATTGATTTACCCTGCAAAGGGTCCATTCCGTTGATCAAACCCATTAGATGATTTAACGCTTGCAATTTCTTTTGCCCATGCTTGTTCCATGCATGTAAACCCAAATCATTGGCCCACCTAGCAATGTGGCCCACTTGTTGTCTTAGTGTAAGAACACTCTTAAAAATCCTTAGCTCCTCGTCAAGCTCATGAAATATTACTTGCACTGATTCCAAATTGTTTTGATAATTGTTCATCTAGGCAAATTAAAGGAATTTGCACCTATGATTAAATCATAAATCATTAGGGACTTGGATGTTGTGTATCTGTGAAGTTGTTTCTAGCCTATGCTTGAAAACTACCTCATAAGGAGCTTCTCCTTCATTTGTCCTTGCAAGCCATTTAATCACTAAAATCGTCCTTGGAGCATGGCTGTTAATTAGCCCCAAGTCCTCCATCTTCTCTATGGAGGGTGTAAATGTCACTAGTAACTGACTAGTTGCCTTCCTCCTCACTTTTATCATGGAAAATGATAGAGGATATGTTTCAACTTCTTATAACCAATTCATCAAGGGAAAGGTAAGTAAAAGAATCACTAGTAACTTACTAGTTTCCTTCCTCACTTTTATCATGGAAAATGATAGAGGATATGTTTCAACTTCATATGACCAATTCTTTACAACTTAAGGAAGAGGTGTTTTTCAAAGGATGATTAAAGTTATTGTAATATTTTGTTGTTTTGTTTAAAGCTTTCAAGTGTTCATTAGGTGATTTGGAGATATGAATTAATTTAGTGGAAATTTTTATATATTTTACATTTGAATGATGTTTTTTATTTTATAGATGATGACTCATGATGTTATTGTTTTGTGTATAATGATTTATGTTTGCTTTTGGGCTTGGGCCTTGGCACAACATTTTAATAAAAAATTGCATAATGGTTTTTGTGAACATTACACTTATTTTACTTTGAAAGCTACTTACAAATCTAGTAATTCTCAACTCTTGGAAACTATTGATGCAGGTTTCTAGATCGATTTGAAATTTTACTTTTGGAATATTCAGTGAGATGTCAAAAGCTAATCCTGGGAAGAAACTATCAAGGCAAATTGATGTATTATCATACTTTAAAAAGTCTCAATCCAAGAATACACATTCTCTTCATGCTTCAAGCTCCTTTGAACAATATGTTACTGAGAGAGATGTTAACTCTTGTGAAAATGCATCTGATATCCATATGATGGATGAAATAATAGGTTCCTCAAGTGATCAGGGTGAGATAAATGCAGTTTCAACAGAAATTGGTGATGAAAATGTTAAAGATATTTCCTTGGAAGGTGACACAAACCATTCATGGAAAAGGAAAAAAGGCTAGTGGATCAAGACCATCGAGAAGCTCGAAGCTCGGGGTTCTCAACACCTTAGCTACCAGAGCCTTTAGAATCTCTGATGTTAACCATTTTGAAGGTGAAAAGGCTCATCTCCTTAAAGTTTTTAATAAAAATGGTTATAGTATGAGTCACTGCCTTAAAGCTTTTCAAAAAGCGGAAAGGGGTCCTAGAGTTAGGAAAGATCCTTGCGATCGATTATCTGGAGTTCACCTTCCGTTTATCCAAGGTACTACGGATAAAATCGCTAGGATCCTTAAGAAGTTTAATGTATCCTCTACGTTTAAACCCTACCGCACCATTCGAAGTTCCCTTAGATCTGTTAAAGACCCGATTTGCCCTAAGGATGGTAAGGGTGTGTACTTGATTCCATGCTCTTGTGGGACGCCTTACATTGGTGAAACGGGTCGGTCTATTAATCAAAGAATTCATGAGCATGTAGCTGACCTTAAGCATAATAGATCACGCTCCTCAGCCCTAGCAGAGCATGTTGAGAAGACTAATCATCACATTTGCATTGAAGATGCTAAGGTGATTGCGAAGATCGACCATTTCCACCACCGCAAGTTGCGAGAAGCCTTGGAAATTGAAAAGAGGCCTCTCAACCTGAACAGGGATGATGGGTGGATGGTTAGCAGGTGTTGGATTCCTGCTCTTCATTCCTAAAATTAAAATAAAATAAATTTATGTATTATTTATTTATTTATTTTATTTATTTTTATATTATTATTATTATTATTTTAAATATATATATATATATATATATATATTTTAAATTTATTTATTTATTTATTTTTTTTTTTTTTTTTAAATTTAAATTTATTATTATTATTATTATTTTATTATTTTTTAAATCTATAAAATAAATATATAAATAAGTAAATAAATTAATAAATATTAATAAAATAAATTAAAATAAAAATTATTAAAAATTAAATTATTATTATTTATTTAATTTAATTTTTAATTTTTATTATTACGATTGTTATTATTTTTATTATTTTTTAATCCTTTATGTTTTTAAATAATATTAAACAAAATAAATATTTTAATTTATTATTATTATTATTATTTTTAAAATTGAAATATTCCTTTATTTATTTAATCTTCTAGAATATTTTGAATGATTCCTATTGTAAATTAAATAAAAATTAAAATTAAAATTAAAAATAATATTAAATAATATTCATATTATAAACTTTAATCTTTTTATATATATTTCTTGACTTTTTATTTTTTTGGCTTTGATTTAGTCTAACTAGACGTTATTTTTCAACGGCTAGTTGGAGCTTCTCATATCTATTTAATTGGGTCTCTTGATCAGATTTTCCTTGAGATCTGATGATCAACCACCTTTAATTTGGTTGTCTTGATAAACCAAATTTATTTGGTGTGATTTACTAAGAAAGATTTTTCTCAGGCTAATTGGATCGTAGGGAGAAAATTCCAAGATGATTGGGTCTCAAGTTTTCCATTTATTGAAGAAATACCTCCTACAAATGAGGATTTACGAGAAGTTAAATGTATTGCGTGTAGCTAGAAAATTTGCAAGGTAGTGAAATTTCAGATGAAGCTAGATACAGTACAAAAGCATGCAGGAAAGGTTTATGAAAAGAAAATTGTAAATGGTAAAGAGAAATCTATTGTCAGATGGAGATATTTGGAGGAATGTCGACATATGTAATGTGTGGAAGAATACAAAAAATATTTAATAAGTAAGAAGAAACTTGGTGTCATTGCATTTGGTTCAGTGGCAGTTACGAATCTGTCGCTAAGACGCTCGCGGCTGCAGTAAAGTCACAGTTCAGTCTTGCCTTACTCCGGAGGGGTCAGCGGTTATGCTCGCCAGCTTTCCTAGGAATATAGGTACAATGACTACCCTGTCACGCGAAAAAGGATATTAATCGCAATGTTTATCTCTCCTAGTCACAAAAAAAAAAAAAAATTTGAGGCAAGTGGAGGAACCATCATATTCAATTTGAAAAGACGATGAAAGAAGTTTGTTATCCAAGACGATACAACTGAGCACTGTATTTCACATCTTATGTAAAGGTAGTCCTATGACAGATTATCCAGATCAGATGAAATTTCTATATTTTCTTCACGTGCCAAACTTTCTATCTTCTCCTTGGTCCGTAACTAGTGGTTGGGAATGGGCAAGATATCTAGCTCAAGTAGAAATTGATGACTTGAAACAGGAGATTGCAAATGCTAGGTTTTTGGCATTGTCTTTGGATGAGGTTACAGCTATTGATAATACTTCATGGATTTGCATGAGCATTTATATGGTTAAAGACCATATTAGGCATTCCTATCTACTTTTAGGATTAAAAATATGAGATACTTTCTACAAATCGTAAATATTTATAAATTGGTTCTTAATACTTTCATGAAAGGTATGGGATCATTTAATGATTGGGTGAAAAAGCAGGTGTTGGAGCACTTGTACGTGTATTTGGATGTTAAATGGTCTTTGTGTTTAGGATCACAATCATCGTTTCCTACATATATATGCTTAATATTCATTGTATGGCTCATAGGATGAATCTTGCATTTAAAATAGTAAGCAAGTTTCCATCAGTTTCAAAAGTTGAAGATCTTGTATGTGAGACTCATGCATATTTTTCTCGTAGTCCCAAACGATATTTAGAGTTTCAAAAATTTGTAGATGGTGTTACGGATGGAAAAAAACTACTGAAAGATGTTGATACAAGATGGATCTCATTAAATGGACCAGCTCAAAGACTATTTAGTGAGTTAAAATCTGTAGGGTTGGATAGTAAGGAAAATTCCATATAATGTAGACAAAGATCAAGATCTTTTTCGACCAATCGACATAGAAATATTGACATTAGCTTGAATTCTTCCATGCTAAGTATGAAATGATCAAACCAGAATATCAGTCAATCGCACATTGTATATCAATAATACACAAATGCGTAGAAAGTCAATATGCTGTATTGATAATTAAAGGCGATGTGCTTCACTTTTTATCGGTCCGCAGCTTCATATGTTGGACTAAGATCATCAATATAGAAAATACTGAAAAAAATTTGGCGTTTGATGAAAAAGGGATACTATGTATCACAATGCGTGGGTATATGGTCCCCTTTCATTATATTAGTCAGACGAGACAAATCACCAAAGATTGCCCCGTGTCAAGAGACCAATTTGATAATATTGTGATCTTAGTGAGACAAAATTTGATATAAATTGCAAGATCACTATCATTAGAGATAAGAGAACGATTTCCTCCATATGAATTGTTAGAGGCCATGTGTGTGGTATACCCTCAATATTGGAACAATTGTCAATGTCCAAGAAATTTAAAAGTCGATTTTCAAAAGAGATTAAAATGTTTAGTAGACCACTTTTGCAAGAAAGTCTCGATACATGGAGAAAACTATATAATAAATTTATCTAATGAACTTGATACAGAACATAATGTTTTGGAGGCTCATAATGACAGTACATCTGGAGAAGATCATGTTCACAATGTAGAAAATGATGACCAAGTTGAGAACTGGGAAATTGAAATACCCTAGGACTCTTATTTTGGTATACACGTTCCATTGATCATGCAAGATTACTATATGTCAAATTCAAGTAAAAATGGGTTCTATATTTTGTATTTTTCATTGTAACATTGCAGCTACATTTTTTTCATGCCTGTTATTTTAAGATTGATGTTTCATATTTAATCCTTACATTGTTTGTTTCTTATTTGTGACAAGAAATGAAGTTGGAGCCTGGATTTGATGACTCTGGGACCTATTTCTTTTCAAATAGATAGTGTCTGACTAGTATTAAATGATAAATAACTAATTTAACAAGACTAACGCAAAGCATCAATGGGCTCATTCAAGTACATGAAACTACCTTGATTTCTAGCTCTGACATCTTGGAAAATTTTAATGGTATATATGTTGCTTGTGTTTGGGGAATTTTGCTGAGTTTCAAGTTTTATATTTTCTTGGAAAATAATTATTGATATTTGGAAAATGTGTGATTTTATATTGGTATTTGAAACGAAGTTGGTTTTGATCTTTGATTGGAAATGAAGTCAGATTTGATGAAGTTGGAACCGATTTCTTTTCACATAGATAGTGTCCTAGTATTAAATGATAAATAACTAATTTAAGAAGTCTGAAGCTAAGCAACAATGGGCTTATTCAAGTACATGAAATTGTGTTGATCTCTAGCTTTGATATCTTTGAAAATTTTAATGGTTTTTTTGTTGCTTGTTTAGAGGATTTTGTTGAGTTTGAAATTTTTGGTTTGTTTTGGTCAGATATTTTTAGTCCCTTGAATGCTTATGGGTCTCATATCATGCATAGATCGATAGATATAGTTTTATTATTATAATCATTGTTGTTTTCTTTATATATTTGGTGGTTTGAGGAAAGATATTTTATTTCCTTTCACTTTGTGGCATGATTTCGACATCTTCACCTTTTAGAATATAGTAAAATATTTTTCTTATTATAGATTTTTCTTGGAAAAGAATTAGTGATATTTGGAAAGGGAAATAAGCCCTATGTAGCTAAGCGAAGAGAAAAATTGTCTATGTACTAGGTTGCATTCATCGTAGGAGTCCTATTGGCATGAGACCGACATTCCTTTTATGCAATTACACTGTTGATGCCAAGGCAGAGCTGAGTTCACTAACCTGGAAAGAACAATGGCAGTTGATCATAATGCTAAGGAGATTAGAATGTTGGTTTCACAAACAGCTGACCACGCTACCGATGCTGGTAGAACCAAAGGAACCACATCAGCTTATTATGATTCTTTCGAGATTGCTCAGGGTGAAACTGAGGCTGTTTTGGGAAGCATGGAAGGTAGTTGTGGTTGCCTAACATTTAGTAGCAAGGTATTCTTATGTTGATTGCAGATTCCTGGAATATCTTGAAATCTGATGGTTACAAGAGGGTCAATTGTTTGACCTTTCTAGTGACAGTCAGATTCCTAGATATTCCTGGAATTTGCAATCCTCATAAGTTCAGCAATCAGTACAATAGCATGTGTTTAGTTTTAAGAGGTAACATGTTTAAATCCAAAAGCATTGAATACCCCTTCCTAAATTCACATATGTATTCCTTAATAGATTTTAATATTCAACTACCTCTTTATTATTGAAATTAACTACAGGGAGACTTTTTTGGGCAGTTTGATTGTCTACTGGGTGTTCTATGTAAATGATTGATTGTATTAATGTCGTTTGTGTGCAGGAGTTCTTGATACGAAATGTGCACTCTCGTCAGGAATACAAAGGGCATGCAGACAATTTTATTTGCTATCTTCTGCCTGGAACACCTTATTCACATGCTCAATATACTCCAGGTGATCTCTTAGATTTTACTGGCATTGAAATATAGTACACTTGCTCTCTCTTCTTCTAAATTTAACACTATATGTTGTTGTGTAAGCAGGAGGTCTTCTTTACACATTGCAGGATACTAATTTGCAATATGTTACATCTTCTTCCTTCTTGCTCTTGACATATGAAAAATACTTGAGCTCCTCCAAATAAGTAGTAACTTGTGGTGGGACAGTGACAGTCACTCATCACAGGCTAAGAGCACTTGCAAAATGCCAGGTATAGATTCATAATAGCCCAATGCTTAATTTTCCTATTATTTCAAAAAGTTATTAATGTATGTAGGAACTAAATCAATTTGTGTTGATGAAGGTTGATTACATACTGGGAGATAATCCTATGAGGATGTCATACATGGTTGGATATGGTTGCCTCTATCCAAAACTTATTCATCACAGAGCCTCTTCTCTGCCCTCTAAGGCCAATCATCCTCAACCCATTCCTTGCAATGAAGGATTCCAATCTCTGTACAACAGTGCACCCAATCTCAACATCTTGGTGGGAGCTATGGTGGTCGAACCAGTAGATCTTGCCCACTGCCTCAAAAATTGTGCATTTACTCAAACATTATAATGGTACATGGCCTTCATATTGACTTCTCTATAGATTTTACATAGTAACCATACTATCTCTCTGGATGGGGGTTGGAAAATGTCAATTTTATACTCCTGATGTGCTGCTTCTTTTGTTTTCTGTTCAGTCTTCCAAGAGTTGGTCGGTGCATAGGGATAGTTTACACCCTCTTGTTTTAGGAGGGGGTTCAAGCTCTTGATCTCCTAGCATTGAGAAGTTATATGATGGGGGTTCCACTTTTGAACTTCAAGGTGTTCAGACGATAGCCTTCTTTTTGTTTTGAAATCCCAAAAAATGCAAAAGGAATTTGTGAGAAAGTTTGCAAAGTTATGAAATCCTTTGAAGTGTCCAAATGCCAAAAGGCTTTCAAGCCTAGATAATTTTGGGTTTTTGAGATTTGGTGAGATAGGTGAGATATTCTCCAATTTCTTGAACCTTTGAAGTGACAAAACCTCAATCTTCAGGACTTGGGAATTTTGGGACTTTAGAAGGGTTACATCCTTAATAATGTATTGAAATTTTGAAGTGACAAAACTCAATCTTCGGGACTTTGGAATTTTAGGACTTTAGAAGAGTACATCCTCAATGAGGAAAGTGGCTTTCTAGTTTTCCAAGGGGTCAAATAATCAAGTTTTGGAGCTTGAGGATTTAGGGCACCTTGAAGATGCATGTAGCAATAATGAAAGGCAGCATCCCAGCCTTAGCATTGTCTACATATTCTAGAAAGGCAACATCCCAACCTTAGCACTGAACTCTAATGTTCAATATCTAGTCAATATCCTAGATAAAGACTTGGTGGATTCTTATTTTATCATCCTTACAATCCATGTACTTTCTAAATCTATTCCTTGAGTATATCAGTCATCCAATGTCCTCTCTTATCACTATTGAGGGTGAAAGTATCCCAAATTTTAAGCAAGCAATTGAAGCATTTATTTCCTCCTTTATTTGCCCCACATAAATTGAGGGAGGATATATTCCAGCTTGTTGCAAACCATGGTATCTAAGATAGTAATCCTATTGAGTAGATCCTTGTACATCTAATTTTGAAGCTTCTGCTTTGATTATTCATACAATATTTGAAGTTATAAAAACTGTCCTAGAGTTTACAAGTAAATATGACCATACCATAATTGTCTTCCTCTTCCTCACACCCCTTCTATTTTCTTCTTTCTCCAAAACAGCCTGAAGAGTTGTTGCTTTCCCATTTGAAAATTCCCCTTAGTATTCTGCCAATCCATTTTTATTCCACGATATTATGAACCTTCTCTTCTTGTTTATGTATGCTAAAAGTCTAGGTTTTTTAGTTCTCATTAATTCTGCAATATTTTCTCAGGATTGTGGTGGAAGATTGGCTCAGCTGTCAAAATCTCCAACTTTGACAGTTCATTGGAATAAATTTTCATATGGGCATGATTCGTGATAGTATGCTTGACCAGGCTGATTGGCTGAACAAAGTGTGCTTTCCTAGACTTTGTGATCTGGATGAAACCATCCATGAATTTCCTACAGAATTCTTGTAATAGAAGCTTGTCTAACACTTGGGGAGGAGGAAATGGGTAGATGATGAGTTGTCAAAGAACCAGACATAATATTACAATCATTGTGGAAGAAATAAGAATCTTTCCCTCTCAATAATTGTTGTTTTTTTTTTTGGGGTTCTATGTGAGTACTCTTTCAACAAGTAATGCATTTTGTTGAAGAAGCTATTTGTTTTGTCTTTGATATCAGTGGCTACTAGAGGTGGACCGTTATGATGTTTTTCTCAATTGTATTTTAC
Organism: Pinus albicaulis; assembly: GCA_034641835.2. Classification (NCBI taxonomy): domain Eukaryota; kingdom Viridiplantae; phylum Streptophyta; class Pinopsida; order Pinales; family Pinaceae; genus Pinus; species Pinus albicaulis. Next base: position 368,253,337 of record CM076584.1, on the reverse strand, counting down.
CTTAGGCATATTGGGGTAGGTAAATGTGTATAGACTACATAAGAAACTAAACGAAATGTGTTGGATTGAGGGAATGTTGTTCCTGGTAATGAATTGAATCACTGATTGGTTGTACTTTTCCCCAGTAGATATTGCTCACTACTTTGAAACTTATGCATTTACTCAAACATTATAATGGTACATGGCCTTCATATTTACTTCTCTATAGATTTTACATAGTAACCATACTATCTCTCTGGATGGGGGTTCGAAAATGTCAATTTTGTACTCTTGATGCGCTGCTGCTTTTGTTTTATGTTCAGTCTTCCAGGAGTTGTTCAATGCATAGGGAAATTTTGGACCCTCTTGTTCAAGGAGGGGGTTCACTTATTAAATCTCAGGCTCTTGATCTCATAGCGTTGAGAAGTTATATTATGGGGGTTCCACTTTTGAACTTCAAGGTGTTGAGACGATAGCCTTCTTTTTGTTTCGAAATCCCAAAAAATGCAAAAGTATTTTGTGAGAAAGTTTGCAAAGTTATTAAATCCTTTGAAGTTTCCAAATGCGAAAAGGCTTTCAAGCCTAGATAATTTTGGGTTTTTGAGATTTGGTGAGATAGGTGAGATATTCTCCAATGTCTTCAACCTTTGAAGTGACAAAACCTCAATCTTCAAGACTTGGGAATTTTGGGACTTTAGAAGGGGTACATCCTTAATAATGTATTGATCTTTTGAAGTGACAAAACTCAATCTTCGGGACTTTAGAATTTTGGGACTTCAGAAGGGTACATCCTCAATGAGGGAAGTTGATTTCTAGTGTTCCAAGGGGTCGAATAATCAAGTTTTGGAGCTTGAGGATTTAGGGCACCTTGAAGATACATGCAGCAATGATGAAAGGCAGCATCCCAGCCTTAACACTATCTACATATTCTAGAAAAGAAACATCCCAGCCTTAGCACTGAACTCTAATGTTCAATATTTGGTCAATATCCTGGATAAATACTTGGAGGATTCTTGTTTTATCATCCTTATAATCCATGTACTTTCTAAATATGTTCCTTGATTATATCAGTCATCCAATGTCCTCCCTTATCACTATTGAGGGTGCAAGTATCCCAACTTTTAAGCAAGCAATTGAAGCCTTTCTTTCCTCCTTTATTTGCCACACATAAATTGAGGGAGGATATATTCCAGCTTGTTGCAAACCATGGTATCTAATATAGTAATCCTATTGAGTAGATCCTTGTACATCCAATTTTGAAGCTTCTACTTTGATTATTCATACAAGCTTTGAATTTATCAAAATTTTCCTAGAGTTTACAAGTAAATATGACCTTACCATAACTGCCTTCCTCTTCCTCATGTCCCTCTTCTTTTCTACTTTCTCCAAAAAAGCCTGAAGATTTTTTGCTTTCCCATTTGAAAATTTCCCTTAGTCTTCTGCCAATCCATTTCTATTCCACGATGTTATGAACCTTCTCTTCTTGTTTATGTATACTGAAAGTCTAGGTTTTTTAATTCTCATTAATTCTGCAATATTTTCTCAGGATTGTAGTGGAAGATTGGCTCAACTGTCAAAATTTCCAGCTTTGACAGTTCATTGGAATAAATTTGTATATGGGCATGATTCATGATAGTATGCTTGACCAGGCTTATTGGCTAAACATAGTGTGCTTTCCTAGACTTTGTGACCTGGATGAAACCATTCATGAATTTCTAGGGGAATTCTTGTAATATAAGCTTGTCTAACACTTGGGGAGGAGGAAATGGGTAGATGATAAATCGTCAATGGAAGCCTCAATATCTCCACTCAACAGATATACTAGCAGAGATCTTTAGCAACACTCAGCAATCTTCTTCTTCTTACATATATTGATAAAGAAAATATTTAACTGGTCTTACTCCCTCTTACTGAGAGAGACCACAGCCTAAACATGTTTTTCCAGGGTGTGCAGTGTCTATCGGACAACCTTCTTATCATGAGATTACTCCACTTAAACATGACATAAAACGGGTATGTCATTAGTTGTGCCATATAAAGTGGTATGTGAAACACAAGATTTTCTGAATCCTCTTTTGCAATATACAACAATGGCGATAATGTGTATAAATGAATGTTGGAGAGTTTCCTCAAATGGCCATGCTAGCTACCTTATACACTCTTCTTCAATAGATCTTCATAGTAACAAATATCAGTCTTTAAGAAATAAAGGTGGATAATACTTATACTATTGATCCAGCCTTTTTCTACAATGAAATCTCGATCATACTATCTCAATAAGCAACTCTCCATCTTCGTATCAAGGCAAACAATTGATATAGGAGAGGATGATTATCAACATCAATTGTTGAATCCAAACATCATATCTCCCCCTTAATATTGAGAAGGTAAACCTGCCTATAATGTAACCATCTACAATTTTCTATTAATCCCGGGATTTTATAGCTCTGTCTAAAGCTCTGTTTTGGATGATCATATAGCCTTTAATCATGTGTTATCTATACGAGAGATGAGACTTCCATGAGGAAACCGATCCATGATAGGGAAGGTTCCTTTGCATTCAGGTGACTATATCTATAAGAATATTACTTATAGGATCTTCTACTTATCATGCTCGACAAGACATAATCTATTATGCACCTTCTTCAGGACACCTTAGATTTCGTGTCAATGAGTTTTTCCCAAAAATAGATTGTTCCATAGTGCCATGCACTTCTTTTCTTAGTTTATATTTAAGATATGGGCTCCAGGTGTGTTGCATTTATGAAAAGTGATGTATTTTCTTTTACTAGTAGATCCCATTAGCTTCTTCATAAATAAAATTTCAAAAGATGAACTATCTGACTATTTTGTTCACATCAAGACTATAACACAGTTGGCAATTTACAAGAGATTCAATATATATCATGGCTTCTAGACTGAAACAATAATGCAGTAAATGATGTTGATCTAGATATGCCATATATATAAAAGAGAGGATATAGCACAAGAGCGTATGCTGATACAAACTACCATAGATATGATGTCATTACCATTACATTGATTCTCATGGCATTAGAATGAGTAGACCTTATCGTTGGAGAGACATGTGGCCACAGATGAGCGAGAGTGAGGAAGAGTGAGGATTATGTGATTATCATTAGAAATAATTCATTTCATAATGCGATATTTTGTGTAATGTGGTGATGTCTCTTCAAATAGAGGTGGCAATGCCAAATGCAATGCTCTGGAAATTATATAACGACGTAGATAATAAGTCAGATCCAAGGATCCAAAGATGGTCAGAGAACCAAGATACTAGAAACCTGTTACAGGTTTCTTGAAAGCAAGAGCCCATTTCTGAGATTGATTTCCACATAAATATGTATGTATAGAGCCAATGTTGCTTACAGCTTGAAGATATTCGATTAGACTTCAAAAAAATGCTTGGAAAACCTTAGATCAAATTTTCACATGAAGATAATGTGGAGTGAAATCAATGTTAAGACGATCATGCATTTCCAATTGTTCCACCGTTGCATATGAGGATAGTCATTTCCAAACATGAATTGATCTCAATCCTTCTTGTTGATAATAGATTTTCCAAAATAGACAATGTTGAAGAACTTCTCCAATCTTGCTAATTGTCAAGTATTCGATATGTAATTAAGTCTTTTTGCTATATTCAGTTTGCAAGCATGGAATTTTGTTGGGCCCTATAAGGGCAAGGATATTATACTCAGTTTATCAAATAGACAAATCATCTCTTAATTATTATTCTCTCTATTTTTCAGGTGTTCATCAATGTCCCATGCTATTTCAGTGCACTGTACTCCATGTTGAGCCATTTCTTGACACAACGTACCAAGAGACAATTTGTAATTTCACGTGAAGGAAAAGTCACAGAGACCTTCTACAAGTATGTGAAATTCCTTCTCTGATGTAGTTAAAATATGCTCAACCTCAATTTAAGACTCTGATTATATATGATAGAATGAAGGATATATTCAATGAAAATTTCCTAGAAACTTATTTAATACTTGATTTTACTTTCAGATTTATATCTCCAGAGAATGTGCCTATACAGTATCGGGGACTTAGCAGGACCAAAGATCTAGATTTTGGACCTTACAAGCCTGCAGTAGAGTTCTCCATTAGAGCTAGGGAGAAAATCAATCTTGAGATCTAAGGGAGTGGAGGTAATGTACGTCAAAAATTGCTCAAGTTTGCAGATTTTGTGTTAGTTCCTGCATTCAAATTTAGCTCTTTCGCCTCAGTTTTATTTCCAATATACTTCCAAATTTGATGAGTTTTAGTTTTGGATATAAATTTTATGGGTGTTGGATTTGAGATTGAGTTCATCCTCAAGATCTATGGGATTGGGGTTTTCCTTTGTTTTTGAATTCTCACATTCAAGCTGTCTGTTGTTCAAGCGGGAGCAACGATTATGTGGGACCTCATAGTTGGTGGGTGGGATGCTTCCTATCGGTCAGAGTTTGTGTTGAGTGCACAGGGAATCTATTCAACTCTAATTGAAAAGAACAGAAAGTTGTCTTCATCTGATGAGCCAATTTATAATTCCTTTAAGGCATCAAAGGCAGGGAAGGTAGTTTTGATAATAGACAAATCCTCTTCAAACAAGAAGAAGGCTACAGCCTATATATACATGGTAAAAAAGAACATAGTCTAGGAGTTCAAGCCTCGCAATAGATTAGATGTACTTAGAAAGCTTTCTTGCATTCGACAATCAGAAATGTTTGTAGTTAAGAATGTGCCATCATGTTGGAGAAGCAAGTTTGTCTCTTTGGAAGCTAGAAATTTTATCTACATATGTACTACTATGTAAAAGTTAATATTGGTAATAATAAAGGTTGGTTATGCTTCCACAGCAGATCATCCTGTGAATTCCACAACTTTTCATGTTTGTGATTGATAGGTATATGATATACATGGTAATGCAAGTATAAATAAAAATTTTAAATATTGACCACCCCAAGGCTAGTTAAATTTTTTATTTATTGTTTACCCCATACACAAATCTATATAAATAATATTTTTAGTTCGAAAATTGAATATCGTATTACATTCCTCATCAATAAAATTGTTCTTCAAGGAATGGTCTACATTCAAAGGGTTACCTATATGTAAATGAAATCAGTCTATTGCCTTTGGCTACATCTTTTCTAAAAGCTCAAACTTATCTTAAAATAGAAACAATTATTGTTTGTTTTGTCTTTTTGGTTACTATATAGTAAGTATATCATGAACTCGGGACCAATGCAACCCAGAGAACCCAAATGAAGGTGGAGAAAAACTATACTTGAGGGTGAAGCACTTTGTATTATACATATGAACATATTCTAATTTAAGATAATGCAACCAAGTGGATTTAAATGAATGGGATATGAAAGGTGACAGGTTTGGATAATAGATAGCAATTTGGTCAATTATGTTTTGATGTATATATTTGTTTAATTATATTTTTTATTTTATTATATTGAAGAGCTGTGACCAATTTTATTTCATGGAAATGATAATATTTACATAAATATAATTTTCTTACGATTAGGGAGGAGTTGAAGTTGTTCACTATCTTATACTTTCAATTTATTATATTTTAAACAAGGATTAATGCTCCTCTCATGAACTAGGTACATATTCTGTAGAGTTTGTTGAATATGCATTTTGTGGATAGTTTTTTTTTAAGGTTTCAGAGGTAGGCATGAAGAGAACAAAGAAATTTTCAAGATAACTCACAAAAGTTGATAAACAAACCACCCATTCTTCCAAAATAATTCGTATTGTCTCCAAATTTATCACCTACATCACCTTTATCTCGCATGGAAGATGTATCCCCACTCCCCAACGTTACTTTACACCTCTCGGTGCAAATGCCAGTATTACTTGATTTTCCATGCTTATGTGGAACATGGTCGAGAGAAGGAACTATAACAACAATGGATTTGCATGAAAGATTTATAATTTTTTCAAACGTGAAAGTTGTGATGTGTTACTAATTTTCTTCATTATTTTATAGATCATTACATGTCAAACAAACTTTACTCCTTGACTGGCATTGCATTCAACATTGTGCACAAGTATGATTTAAATGTATCAATCAAAAGTATGGAGTGTTATGGCTATGAAGTTCAATATGAAATAATCTATTGATTACTACTATTACTATTATATAAGGGGTGCTCTTCCAATGGCCATTTATTAGCTATTTGAAGAAGGCTTTGTGGAATTCTTATTTACTATAAGTTTATGTATAGCTGAGTTGCGGACAAATAAGTAGAATTTGGTGAGAATTTTGGAGTATGTGTAATTCATAATGATCTTGTCTTCTCTTCATTGATGACTTTTCAATGTGTGTTTTTTTACCTAAGCCATTGCATTATCAATGTGTCAAGGCCCAAAACTCGACCTATATGTCAACTACTTCTTATGATCGTTCCTAGGAACATGAATCCTAATTTTTGTAGGTTTAAAATTTATCACAAGTTTTCTCTATTATGGTCGAATTTGTGGAGGTTATCTCAAAATTTATTTAAGTTACCTTGGATCTAAATTTCTTATGAACTTTCAACACTATAACAAACTTTGGTGCAAATTGTTGATCAATTCTCACTTGGTTAGGGTTATATATGTTAATGAAAATTTTGTGTGCATGCATGAGAGTTGGGTGCAAATGCACAATATTGTGTAGCATTAGTGTGATAAATATGTGATAGTGCAAAGCATAATTTTGAAGATTAGTCTAGTTGACTCATACCTAATCAACTCAGTCAAGTTGATTGTTGGTTGAACGTTTAATTGTTGGTTCAATGGACAGAAGATCTTGCAGGCCCAAATACGAAAGGGAAAAATGGATCCCATCATGGGGTTCTCTTTGTAATTCTCCACCACTACTACCTTCCATGCTTCCTCAAACTCCTCTCCAACCTCAATATTAGTGCTAGTAGTAGCATGAGCAACAACACTATGCTTAACAGAACTAGAAGAATGTGTTTTCCAAACTGCACAAGAACTATTTCCCTCACGAGTCACCATGTGCCATGCTTGGTCTCAGTGGTTCGCTTCCTTCAACTCCTGGTTCAACTACCATATCTTCATTGAAACCAAATCCCAAAACTCCACTAGACAATGATTCACCATTTTGTATTAGTGATTTGCCATTTGTACTGCTGATTCGCCATGATTTTACAAGATAATATAATACTGTGAGAGATTCACCAAAAAAATTATATATACATATTATATTTTAATAAAATCGCCTTCCATTTTTCCTATGTATCATGGAGATTCGCCCATTTATTATACATATAAATTTAGGGCAGTTCTTAAAATTTTCCCTATTCATCATGTGACGTTGGGTGTATCTAACCATAGATATCCAAGGATGTAGAGATGGGTAGAACTGATGGCTAGACATGCAGGCCAATCGTCCATCGTGTTCTCGGTTGCATTCTTTGCCTAGTTCAGGTGACATATTATCACCATCGATGACTATGCTTATGCAGGCGTCGACTTCCGAGGAGATCTAGACTTAGCTTTACCTGAAGGCGCTCAATGTGGTGAAATCGGTGAGAATGTTTTGACCATGTCTTTTTATTTTTCTAAGGTTTATACATGTTTTTGTATTTTTATGTTTTCCCAAGACTAAACTAAATTTTTAATGTAATGCAGATGTGGGTCGAGTTCAACCAGTGGGAGAAACAGAGCATGGAGTGGATGAGCCAGCAGAGAGGGTTGTCGAGAGAGCAGTCCTTCGGGATTTAGATATGGCTAAGACTCTTGTTGAGCTTCAGCAACACATACAAGGGTTGACCTTTGGTATTTCGGATTACCAGATCGAAGAGTTACCCATGCAACTGCAGCACCACATTATTGGTGTTCCTAACCATTGGATGCGGTTACTGCGTAGGATAGCTAGATTAGTAGCATGTTATCATGAGCATCACTACTTTACTTTTGACATATTGCATACATTTTGAGGTCAGATGACTAATGTGTCTTGGGCACAAATTTTTTAAAAACCTATAACTATCTATCTATTTTATTTCAGTGTTTTCCTATGTTTATGGCGCAATCATATTCAATTATGTGAATGTATATTTACATGTGTTGCAAATGTCTGTTTATAACATAATTTGCTAAATAATCGTTTAATGTGTTCAAGTTTCTGGAAATGTGTTGATATTGGATAAAATCAAAATGTCTTTCCAAAAGTCGAATCTTAGGAACATATGATGCAGTGTTGGATTTCTAACAGTATAAACACTAGTAAGTTGCAATACCACAAGTTGTGAGTTTAACCTTATGATGATGCGGTTAATACCAAATGAAATGGCATCAGAGAGAAGTTCGATCAACGTGCTATACTCAGCGATATTATTTGTCGATCTACTGATACAAATCAATTGAAACTCACTAACTCGTCGTTCGGAGCCAAAATGGCCCATGGTGTAGAGGATAGATTCTGCGTACTACAACTAGCACCATCAGCATAGCCAACAAATGGTTCCGAAGATTCAGACATCTGTGATGAAATGTCAAGCGGATTACTAACGTCAAGAAAACTCTTAAAAAAAAACTAAGATAGTAAATGCAAATCAACAGCGTATATATACAATATAATACATAAAATTACTACACTCATGATTAAGCATAGTAACGTTTCAGATACAACCCATTTCGGGGTTGCGCCAATAGAATTCCATCGTATCTACCAACTCGTAGGCACCCTTAGCAATAACTCTTTTGACAATATAGGGGCCATCCCATAATGGCTCAAATTTCCCTATACCTATTACATCAGCTTCCAAATCATAAAGAAGGACCAAGTCACCCTCTTAGAAAATGCGAGGTTGGACATTCTTGTCGTATTGCGCCTTTATACGTCTCTTATGCGCTTCGTTGGCCAATTTGGCTTCACGATGCATTTCATCAAGATGGATGAGGTTAAAAAAACATTCTTCTTCAGTAGAGCTGTCAGGTAACAATTCGATTACGAGTTTTAACGACAGTATTTCACATTGGATTGGCAAGATATCTTCCAGACCATACACCAATTGAAAGGGGGTAAATACAGTTGCGTTTATCATCGAGGTTCGGTACACCCACAAGGTCGAGTACAAGATTAACTGCCAATTTCATTTATGAACTCCTATAATTTGTTGAAGCATTCGTTTAAGAATCTTATTAATAGCCTCAACTTGTCCATTTGATTTTGGATAATAAGGAGTAGAAATATCATGTGACAGTCCTAACTTGGCAGTCAAATCAGTCATCATGTGATTGTGAAAATGCTTACCATGATCTGTGACTATAGCTTGTGGGACCCCAAACCATGCAATGACATGATTAAAGAAAAAAAATGGAGTTGTTTGTCCTGTGTTGTTGAATGTAGGCATCGCTTCAGCCCACTTGGTAAAGTAGTCTACTGCCACAATAATATAACCATGCCCCCTGGACGAACGAGGGTTACAGGTCACGAATTCAATGCCCCATTTTGAAAATGGTCCCATAGAGACAACAGGATGCATTGGCATCAGCGGTTTGCGGATTTTACGATCAAATATCTGGCACGCATGATAACTTCTGAACGTGAGGATGCAGTCGCGAAATATGGTAGGCCAAAAGTAACTAGCACGGAGTATCTTATGCGCGGTAGTGTATCCATACAAATGTCCACCACAAGCCCCAGCATGACAATCATTTAAAACCTTTTCGGCCTCCTCATGAGTGAGGCACCTTCTCAAAATTTTATCGACACCACGATGATAAAGTGTATCGTCGACGATCAGATGATCTTTGGCCTGGTATTGAATACGTCGCTGGTTAGAGCGAGAGGTATTGGGCCGAAAACTTTTGGTCTGGAGATAAATGATAAAATCCCCATACCAAGGATTAGATGATCCGATCAGAAACAGGGACTCGTCAGGGAAAATATGGTTCTAACGTAGTAGCAGTACTATTAGAGGGAAGGTCACAGAGAATCTCAGCCAAAACTAAGGACTTATTTGACTTGGATTCGATGAATTCCAAATCAAATTCCTACAAAATGACAATCCATTTTGAATATCCCCCCCCCCCCCCCCAAGCAATTGACGTGATAAAATATAAGTCAAGGGGTTGCAATCCGAAATGACAATGGTCTTCCGGAACAGGATATAGTGGCGAAATCTTTGGACATCTTGAACAGCCGCCAAGGCAATATTTTCTAACGAATACTTCACTTTCATATCATTGAGATTATGACTCAAATAATAGATCGGATGTTCTATCCCATTCTCTACTTGGACCAATACCATAGCAATGGTCGTATCAGCTGCAGCGATATATAAGAAATAATCACTCTGATAATTGGGGGGGTACATTAATGACGCTCGGACAAGAGTATCCTTGCCAACATCAAAAGAAGCTTGCGCAACTTGGTCCCAATGGAAGGGAATCCCCTTTTTCAAGATTCGAGTAATTCCTTTAGCCATTTTAGCATAGTTGGGTATGAAATTCCTTAGGACGTTAGCCTTTCCGTGAAGTTGTTGTAGCAAAAGAAAATTTGATGGCACATGTAAATCAAGAATGGCCTAGACCTTCAGTGGGTCTATTCGAATTCCTTCTTTTGAGATGACGAATCCTAGCAAACGACCAAACCTAACACAAAACACACATTTATGTGGATTGAGGCGCATTTTGTAGTGTCAGCAACGTAAAAATGTAGCTGTCAAATGCATCGGGTGATCAGTCCGGCTTTGTGAATGCGTGGTTAAATCATCTAGATAGGTTTTAACAATGTGCTTGATGTCTTTAAAATCATAATCCATTGCTCTCTGAAAATTTTCCCCAGCATTATTTAAACCAAACGGGAGTTTCCGATAAGAGAATGTGCCCTGGGGACATATGAATGTTATCTTATATTGGTCCTCTGGGCAGATATTGGTTTGATTATAGCCATAAAATCCATCCATGAATGAAAATATTTCGCATCCGACACAATCATCAATAATCTGGTCGAAAAATGGAGTAGGATAGTTGTCTTTTGGACAAGCAAGATTGACATCCCGATAATCGACGCACACCCTGATGTTTCCTTGTTTTTTCATGACAGGAATGATGTTGGAAACCCACTCAGTTAGTATAATAGGGTAAATGAAACCAACACGCAAAAAATTTTCAACTTTTGCTTTAATGGCAGCGGCCTTCTTCGGATGAACAGGATGAAGGCGTTGACATACCGACTTGACATCAGGGTACATATTAATCATGTGTTCAACGATTCTAGTATCTATGTCTGGCATTTCCTCGTAAGACCAAGAAAATACATCACGAAATTCACGAAAGAGAGAGCAATATGTTTCGAGTTCTAATGGAGAACAAGATACGCCAATATGAATGTTTTCTACAATGTCGGGTTTGGTCGAAATATCGATAGAAATGGTTTCTTCAATATTTGATAAATTTTGCTCGGAATCGATTGCATTAATAGGGAAATAATTCGAAAATAATGTTTTGATCACTGGTTGATATAGTTCACTAAGATTATCTTCATCAAAATCTTGAAGTTGGGAGAGATGATGATGATCTTCCCATGGTTATTTTTCTGACATCATGGTTTCCAAAATATTCTCATCTGTCAAGAAAGTTGAGGAAAAAGGATCAAATGGAGTACCATGATCTAATGAACAATCAACCCAAATGACCGGTGACGATGATTTTGGATTCGCCGCCCAATCCAGATAGATTGATTACTATGCCAGATCAATTGTTCTAGGCGGCAGAAATGCATCCAATGTAACAACATCATAATCACTCGTACTCTTTCTTAAGCCAGATAGAGTGGAAGAGATCATATAACAGGTTTCTATGCTTGCAATTTCTGTCAACATCGCAAGCGGAAGTAATGGAAAGGTTCCCATGAGAGTGGAATCCTTTAAGAGTCCTACACCAATGTTTTGAAGTGCGAATTTGGGTGCGTGAACTAACAGAACACTTATAGTTATCTAGGAACTGGAGGCAAATAAGGATAGTTGATTGATGACTGCGATGACACCTTTATGTGGAAAGGATATCATTATAAAATATGTAGAAACGATCGCAGTCATAGCATATACCCATGGCCTTTCGAGTTAAATATTGTATTCAAGGGGTCCTTCAATGACCTCAACTTCAACATTCATTGTTTTCCCCACTAGTTCAACATGCAGGTTATTGATAATACCGCAAGGCTTATATGTACGTCCGTCGAAAGCTTTAAATGTCCTTGGCGATTGAGATAGGTGCAACGAGCCAAGTGACTTCCAGTAGTTTAGAGACATAATGAACATAGATGCTCCCTCATCAATAATAGTATGATGAACAAGGTGATTGAGAACATTTACCTGGATGGAGAATGCCAATTCTGCTAGTATTTACGGCACATAGCCTGTATGATTAAAGACTACGAGATTAGAATCTATCGGATCAATTCCACCAATTGTTGACAACAAAGCTTATTTCTGGGAGGGACAATTTTGTGGCACCTCAAGCGCTGACATAGCTGAAGGGTATTGAGCCAAATCTTCAACTATATTATAATTTTGAGCAGCTCTGGCTCGAGGATTAAATGTCGATTTATGAAAAACTCCCTTTGGTGGCTTTATTGTCAATTTAGGAACAACAAGTGGTGGTATTGATTCCGTAGAAGGATTCGTGGTCAAGGTAGTGGGTTGATCAGTAGCCTGACTACTGTAATATTTATTATGCGTTGACACCAAAACATTTGTCGATGGCTTCGTAACAGACATCATAAGCACTTGTGAACTAGAAGCTGGATCCGTAGCAACCAAATTTGTGTTCGAATTCGGAAATGGATTTTTCAACACAGCTGATGCATGCGAGGTCTTAACCATTTTTGAGACTTTAGCATGGTGAGGACAATATCAAACAAAATGTTCCTCATTATAGATTATACAAGGGTAACGAGGTTTCCGATTTCTAGTCGATTGATCAGATAATATTTTCTGTAGGGTTAAAGTTTGATTTTTATTTGATTTCCCTTTTTTCTGACTTCCGGGTTGCTTGTCACTTTTGCCCTTGTTAGATGACACGACATGGATTTCAGAAGAAGGCGTGGGATCAGATGTATTAGAGTGATGTGTGCTTACAGTACCGATCATACCGTCTCTAGAATGGGAATCCTTTGATGGAGGAGGAACAGTAAAATTAGATCACGACATGTTAGGAATTTTCTTGTAAAGTGTGCCAGACTGAGTATAAATCAAGTCTAAATATTGGGCATGAGAAATTACCTAATTTTCAGTGATGACACCACCCTTAGCCACATCCTCAGTTATAGATGGTAACAAGGACTTAATGAACCACTCAAAAAAGAGTTGATCATGAACAAATGTCTTTAGCATTCTATGACGACGACGCCACTCATGAATATGATCAGAAATGTGAGTAGCATTAGTCTATTTAAAATTAGTCAAGAGTTTTGTTCCAGCTTCATATTGTATGGGTAACTCGGAGTTGGTCAAAAAGACAGTAGCTAGGGCAGTGAAATTATCAAAAGAAGCTCTAGGTAACTCAATGTACCATTTCGTGACCGAACCAATGAGCGTACGCTGGAAAAGACGTAGTCGAACAGAGTCATCATTTAGGGAGTTAGATGAACACCATAAATTCCCCAGGGTTTCCATTGAACTTAGGAATATCAGAGGGTAATTTATCATGTATCATAAGCTACCAAAGAGCATAGTTGATTGGAACATTGGTGAGCCGGTTTAAATCCGGTAATTCTAAAGTTGCAACAAAGGGCAACTGTCGATTAAGGTCGGGTTGAGCATAGCCAGGGTATGATGGAATTGCTTGGGAAACAGGCCTTTGAGCACCAGCATAAGGAATTTGTTGCTGGTAACCCAAATAGGGGTTGTTTTGATAAGCAAACGTTTGAGGATTCTGTTGACCAAAACCTGGATACTTTACTTGTTGAAATTAAGGTTGTGGCATTTGCACTTGTGGCTACCAAGGGGTTTGACCACCAATGTTATAACCCAAACTAGGATAGCTTGGATTCGTTTGAGGATAGGTATAACCTGGTTGTGGCTGTGACATACCATAATATGGTAATCCAGCTTGTGAATAAGTAATTATGGATACAGGTGGTTGTTTTAAACCAGCCGAAGGAGTTGGAGTCTGAGGGCCCAATACTTGGGGGTATTGGGTGGAAGGACCCACCTTAGACGGTCAAGGTACAACAGTTGGATTTTGCAACAGGGGTAAATATGTATTAACAAGTGGAGTTGATGTGGGTGCAATAGGTTGAACCGGTTGATACGAGTGTACAATCGTTTGTGGTTAGATAGGCAGAGTGGGCTGCCATTTCATTTTGACATTAGGATGACTAAATAACGATGGAGTACTATCGAAGTGGGTGACCATAGGTTGCCCCCCAGCATGAGGAGTATAATAAGATGGAAAATATTTTTCTCCAAATGCAAGGAGTCTAGTCAAAATTATACTGGATGGAATATACCTAGATGGACCAACTTGATATTTCCCTGATGATGTGTATATAGTATCAAGTTTTTCAGTACTCACTATAGATTTACCAGATAGAATACCATACGACGACATTGGTGAAGTCCATGGGTTGAGGATGCACCAAAGAAGGTTTCAGATAAGGATCGGTAACCAAGTGGGACGGAAGGGCCACCTTATAAATGTAACTCTGGTGAAGTTGTGAGCATTGACGGGGTAGCGAGAAAAGGTGTTGTCGCAATTTGAACGGATGGTCTAGCCAAAGATGTTGGCTCAGACATGGTTTTTCGACAAAATGTATACCCTATTGGATCTATGGGAACTCTGATAGACACAGGATCAACAAAAGCAGAGGCAGGTGATTGAGGAAAAGACTCGTACAAGTAAAGCTCCACCCCAAAATTAGTTGGAGTTAAAGGTGTTTCGTCTTGTGGGATTTCTTCAATCAAAATTAAACTAGGTGGAAAGATTTTGCCATCAGGCCCAAAGTATATTTTAGGAGGTTGACTGTGCGATATGGGAAACTCAATGGCTACAATAGATTGTGGGGTGAGTGATACAGGAACGACTTCCGGTCGTTCGAATTTGGGATTCATATGTTCTGGCAAAAAATTGATAGGATCTGGATCAACTTCTAGTTGAACAACGTCGGGTTCAAGAGGTATGGTCTCACTAATTGGATGGATCGTGACCACGGGTAGCTGTGAGGACTCTGTCTCAACAACAGTAGATGAACTAGGATTTGTAGAAAAAACTTGTGCCAACTCTGGTATATGTGAGGATGATGTCGCACCAGAGGTACTGATAGTACTATTTTCGGTAGAGAGATGTCGCCTTCGCTGACCATAAGTGGCTTCTG
Organism: Pinus albicaulis; assembly: GCA_034641835.2. Classification (NCBI taxonomy): domain Eukaryota; kingdom Viridiplantae; phylum Streptophyta; class Pinopsida; order Pinales; family Pinaceae; genus Pinus; species Pinus albicaulis. Next base: position 368,237,994 of record CM076584.1, on the reverse strand, counting down.
GTGGTAAAGGTGGTTTTAGTGTTATTCTACATGAACGACGGGGAAAGGGATTTTCTTCTTCCACGATGACTGATTAATTTTATGACAAAAAAAAATAACAAAATAAAAGGGTAATTATAGGCAAAAGGTTTACCAAGAAACTGTAACTGCATAATACCTCCTAGAAAACCAAGAAGTACAGGCAGTCAATCTCCCCGAATGTTGTGTTCAGTGTATCACAATTTACAAGGCGGCCAACTCGGTTCACTATGGATAGATAGCAACCTAAATTTGTCCTCCCAAATATACTCAAAGGTACATGGAGGATCAAGTCCATATTAACGTTGTCTAATGTGAAACCACATAGTGAGAGCACCCCTTTATACTTTTCGTACTAGAATACCGCCCGATATACCCTAAGGTACATGGAAGAGCTTTGATATAATTACGTATGTGGAGTGAGGTATCACACTCGGAATGTATCACAAACATTAACAACATCTGCTATGTTTTACGACGCCGAAACACGTCGCTAGCCTAGACCTTCTAAATGTTATCGTTATGGTTCCAATGCTTTTTTAGGTAAATTGATGTAAATTTTAAGTTGTTTTTGTTTATCAATTTGCCTTTCAAGTTTCACCGCGATGATGTGATGAAAATTCCTAAAATGCAAACTAAAATGGTAAGCAAACTTTTCAATTTTAGCTTTTTCAATAAAAATCCTAGCTACTAAGGGAAAGAGCAAACAACAAAGAGCACAAACTAAAATGCAGCTTTCCTAACTTGTTACTATGCAAAAGACACACTTCACTATATGCATATGCAGGTTTTTCTTTTCAGTCCCCTTAATGTGAATGCAAAAATCAAACTATATGCATCAAATCAACAAAAAACAAATGTTTTCTTCTTTGAGAAACGATGAATTTAACAACAATTTCTCTTTTAGGAAAAACAAAGAATGGAACTACAGTTTTTCGTACAGGAAATGAAGAATTTAATGACAATTTCCTTTATGAAAACAAATGGATCTAATGTGGAAATTAAACACTTTGAATTTTATTTGTCAATGATAAAGAAAAACACTTAAAGAGACATTGAACAAACTTACTTTTCAAAGGAGGAAGAATCAGGAAAATTTATTGGTCTCTATGAGATATCGGACAATTGAAAACACAACAAACGAATGGCTGAGAATGATGACATTAACAAATTCAAATGGAATTTGTTTGGCTAAGGGGGAAACATAGTCTCTAAAGGGAGACAGTGTGTTGCAATGCACCCCTGAGTGGGAGACAGTGCACTGTAGTGCACTGTGTCTTGACCAACAGTGCATTGGGCGCAGCAAAGATTGAAAATTCAAGCTACATAACACACTTCTAATGAAATTATTTGAATCGAAAGTCTAATAACTGAAATTAGATGCTACTGAGAGCATAGGCAGAGGCAAAAACACTAAGAATGAAAGGAAAACTCCCCAGCGGATTCGCCAATTTTTTTATGCAGAATTATGATGTACAGATAAATCAAATTCCCTAAATGTGGTGCTATGCATTTAGAGCAACAGATTAAAGAATTTACTATCACTTTCTCTAAGAATAAATAGACATACAGAAAGATAGAAGAATCTACTTGTGATCCAAGCGCTTCCTATTCTCCTTTTGTCGCTTTTGTTGTACCCTCTAATCTAACTTAGATCACCAGATTGATTCCTACAAGTATAAACAAAAAACATCAAAAGATTTGCAATATACAGATGCCTACTTATCTTAATCAGTTAAATCGATTAAACATGAAACATATATATCATCCAAGAGTCCAGTGCATGAGAAATAGAAACATAAACATATACATATATGGGAAAATGAACAACAATCTTTATTAAAGAGTAGAAGGGGGAGGTTACAACCAATGATTGATCTAATGTCACCAGCTCCAGCTTCATCCCAACCTCATCACAATCAACATCTCACCCGCAAAATATCACTTCTTTCACTCTCTCAATTGAGAATCCAACAACATTTCTTTACCAGAATTCTTCCCTCCCTAGCACTAGGATATGGGCTCAATTTATAGGGAAACTGATAGTAGTTTTTTAATCAATGAATTTCTAATAATAGGCAAGTCATGTTCCCAAGCTCAGAGGTGTTAGATCGACACTTGGATTAGAATTTTGACACATATGAACTCTTCTAGAAGGCACTGGCCATGTGGAGATTCTGGAACAATGAAAATTTCGCTCCCATTTGACCAACGCACCCTTCAATGTCGGGAAGTTCATTGCAGTGCACCCTTGAATGGAGGGTGATACATATGCAATGCAGTTAGTCCCTTGAGAGGCAGCTTTGGTGAGCTCATAAGTGGTATAACATATACTTCAAACCTTGGAAATCTTGCAATAAAAGTCATGAATGATTTTTTCTTGTCTTAGGGCATGTAGCAACTGAAATGATAGGGGATGATAGACCCTATTTCATTGGTCCTGGGGATGATGTCCAGTTTGACCAGGTCATGGGGGGTGATGCCCAAATTGACTTATAACATAAATAATAATAAATAAGTAACAATTTACATTGTAGCCCTTTAAGCGAATTTTTCCCATTAATTATGTGTGAAAGGGTGGATAATACTTGAATAAAAATAGGGTTTATAGAGTAAAAAAAGGGTCGACTAGCAATAAGAACAACATCAATTCAAAGCCTTTTCAAGTTCTTCATAAAAGAACCAATTCTACTTCATGAGAGGGGAAGGATTAATTGCACAAACTATATCAACAAGACAGGAAAACATAAATAAACCCAGGCAATGTCCATGTGGGGTTGCTTGTGACTTTCTTATTTCTCTTTGGAGGTTTGAAGTCAAAATATGTGCCCAATTGAATCCAAATCCTTTACTTATCTGATGTATGATGGGATTCCATTCAAGATTGAACTTAGCTGCATTAGGCTCTCCATACAGATAACATAACATAGAGGCTAAAAAAGATTGAGGCTTGTGGAATTAATGGAAAGTATACAACTTAGTTTGAACATCCTTAAAAGAATTAGGGTTATACCACCAAACTTTTAATATTAATAACATGGTATTTTACGCCCCAATTACTTACTCTTGCTCAAATTCACATAAAAATTGTTCATTTCAATTTCTCCCAGGTTAGGACATTTTATGAAAATGTTGAATATTTTTTTATTTGAAAGATCTGATTGGAAGGGTTAGCAATTGTATGAGTTTGAACATTTGTATGGGTGATTATACAACATACCATATCATATTGTGGGAGAATAGTTGGACGAGACTCAATTTTGTGTAGTTTAGATCTTTTGATATGCATTTAAAACAAAGATTGTGAGATAACATATGGTGATTCTTTTCAACATCAGATGTCTATTATCAAGCGTATAACCATAACATTTGTTCTAGTTTCCCCCAAAAAAAAGAGTCGAGGAGCATATTTTAACAAAAAAAATTGATTTTCATTTAACAGTGATATCGATCATTCGCTATTAGGACAATACATATGGAGTATTGGACTTATACTGAGTTTTAAAAATTGAAGTAGATAGAATTCAAAATAAAAAAAACAGTTTCCGATAAAATATATGTTTTTCGCATAACGTTTTATTAACTTTTTCATGATATAGAGACATAGAAAATAATTAAGTGTTTTATACCCAATACTAATAGATTATGAAAAATATTTATAGATGAACGCGTTAAATAATGAACCCGATACTGACATATCCTGAAAGATTGTCAAATGTTAAAAAAGTGAATTGTCATGGAAATTAACAGATTTTTAGTATAGTAATATATTGGGTGAAAAAGATCATTGTGAGCAAGAATAAACTCAACGTTAGTATGTACTAGAATATATTTATAGATGAAAAAGTTCCCGACAATTTACAAAACCACAAAAGGTTGCAAAACATTGATTATCAAGGTTACAATGTGTTGGATGTGTTCGAAAAAAAAAAGGAGTTCAAAACATGAAATCATTATTCAATAGATATCTACATTCACAATAAAGATAAAATGAAACAATATGTACATGGAGAAAAATAAAACAATTGTTGGGGTAGTAACCCTTTAAATTTATTTATTTAAATAATTTAGGGAAAAAAAAAACACAAAAATTTTAATAGGGTCTCTCATTTTTTATTAACTAGTGTACAAAATGGGGGGTTGATGTACCAATGGAAACATCTTGTAAGGTAGGATTTTAATGTTTCTTTAGATACAATATCTAATAATATCATTCCGTGTGTTATCTATGCTTGCAATAATTGAATAATGGAACAATCTTCCTCTATGCAATGCATTGTCCTTCTTTTGGTGACTTGGAGTTACTGACAGGTCATGTGACCATGCTAAATGGCTTCTTTGGCACAATATTTCATGGTGATAATCTTTACTTAATTGGAATTAATGTCAACAGTGAATTTTCTTCCTTCGATGATTCTTTACCTATACTAACTTCACCCTATTAAAAGTATCTACTATGGTGTGAATTCCAAACACCTCAAGCTCGTGTAACCCATAACCCATTTTTTGGATCTTGAACTATCTACCCAACCTACACAACAAAATTCTACATATTTCTTTCCTCTGTTGTGCCTCTTAAGCAAAATACATATTCATTCATTTCTACATACATGGACACGATATTAACAAAAAAGGCAGCTACTAGTCTACTCATTCTCATCAATAATAAAACACATCACATTGGATTTTATAACATCTATTTATTTGCCTTAGCGCTCTCCTCAATCTCAATAATTCAACTTTGGCATGTATTCATCTACAACCTAAGTCTACTCTAAATAGTCTAACTTCCTCGTGCTCCTTTCGACATATCTTTTACTTTCTATTTAATTCCATCTACAACCCAGGAAAGAGATCCTTATTCATTCTTAACTTCTGTTATTTATCCCCATGCCTTATTCATATGTTCATCTCCATCATACCACTTCATGCATCTATTATTGCAACTACCATAACATCTTTGTCTTTTCTTCCCTGGTTGATCATCTATTATAACTATACATACAACTCCTTTAGCTTCTTTCTTGGCCTTTGATTTCCTTTAATACTTCATGTGTTATATCTCAATCATCCATGTGTCCCCATAACTTTTACTTCTTCTTTGCATATTACCTTTTTAACATCCATCACTTTTCCCATCTATTGATTTGATGCATGTGACAACAAAATGTTATATCATGACAAATCAATGCTCTACACCCTATTTACCTCCAAAAGTTATGAGATCCACTTATACTTTGTTGTGTGTCCTCCTCACTACAAAAAATCAACATAAGTCATTCCTCTAAACCTTTTTCATCTCCATATTTCTCTCTTCACATTCACCTTTCGATGATTTGTCAACAAAAATTCTATTGATGACCAACTTTCCAGTAATTTATCAAGCCTCACTTTGTTTAATTCTCTTTGTTGAAAACCATCTTGTCTGTGACTTATCTATTGGCCATCACTTTTTCAATCAACCCTTTGTTAATGATTCCATTTTTGATCAATCATTTTTCAACAACTTTTTTAGTGATCATTGCATTGTCAATGACTCTCTTATTGTCCATTCCTTTATCAAATATCAACTTGTTGAAAAAACAATTTGTTGGCACTCCCTTTGTCAATAATATCCTTCTGTTACCATCTCTCGTATTCCATCTTTCTCTATATTTTTATCATCCTCTAATTCTCATTCCTAAGGGATTCACCAAGAAACTTATTAACCAACTTTGATTCTTCTTTCATCGCTCTAAATCCAATGGTATCATGGTTGAATTCTTGAATGTATACATCTTCTTATTTATTTGACTTTTATACTAGGTATTGTCAATTTTGTTATTTCTCTTTCCAATATTTGCTATTATGGAATCGATCTTGGATAATTATTTTGACCATACATCTCAATATGGATTAAGCATTAGTGAATGCGTGTCCCCACTCACCTAAATTATCCTTGTTAATTTGGAAACTCGAGGATAAATTCCCTCCTTTGGAAAACCTTCCTCATCAAGAAAGATCCCTCTTAGCCCTTGGAATAATTTAATTTGGTTAAGGAAAAATGTATTTTTAAGGAGGACACCCACATGTGCACAAAAGTATAGGTTGGATTTAAATAGAAATTGGGCACCATTGGAAGAAAATAAATAAAATTTAATTTAATCTCATTTGGACATCATCATCATTCATCTTATTCTCTTGCTTCCTTCATTGGTTCGTACATGTATGAAATTGATTCGTGAAATTGGTTCATACAGGTCTGAAATTGCAAGGTTCAAACTCACATGTGCGAAAAGGAAAAATTGAATTCGAGTCGCAGGGTTGAACAAGGAATTTTTGGCTACATTCGCTCGCTTGATAAGGTGTTGACTACGACTGGAGAGTTACAACCACACTGATAATTACTAGATCTTTGGAGCTGTGACCTAAGAATTTTTTACTATTGACTGCAAACTTTGACCGTTGACTATGGGCTTGGAAACTCTGGTTTGGATCATATCTATCTATTGGGCCCATATTTTGATATTGTTTAGTTGGATTTGTTGGATAGTCTTTTGATTGGTGAATTGGAACATTGTACTCTCTCTTTGCTGAACATTTTATGACAATCTAATAAGAAGAAGAATTTGAAAGGTTTTTCTCCGTTTTAGGTTTTTCCCTAGTCTTTGACCAAATCCTTGTGTCTCTTATCGCTCTTGACTGTCTTTTATTTTCTAGTGCATTTAATGTTCTATATATTATTGCTATTAATCATTGAAAGATTAAATTGTTTTGAAATATTTTTAATTGAAGAAAAGGATTAGGCTAAAGTGATTCTAACAACATAGAACAGGGGAAAATTAACATGGTTTCAAAGCTAAGGTGAATACAAGCCCAAGGAGACAAGAGATCAGAGCAATCATTCTTGAAAGGATCATATTTGATTTGGTCAAGAAGTCCAACTCTTACTTCAAGGATAATGTGAATTTGGGTGATTCATCTAACTTTGTTGCTTAGAATACCAAGTTGGAAGTTATACTAGATGGTAATGATGTTTTGGAATATATGCAAGGAAAGATACCCAAGCCTCTGTCAAATGCTTCTGATGCTGTCAAATTCAAGTATAAGAAAGGTGATATTAAAGCCAAGAAAATTATCATTGATAGTTTGCAAGATCATTTACTTAATAATGTTCGTAGCTTAAATAATTCTAAGGATATTTACGACAAGTTGGTCGGGATGTATGAAGTCAACAACTTGAATCACATACTCTCCTTCAAAATCAACTCAAATAGATGAATATGAACAAGGGTGAATCTGTACAATCCTATATTATGAGAGTATCTCACCCAAGGGATCAATTGAAATTTTTTGGTGAACAAATATCTGACAGAGAACTAGTGGTGGTGACTCTTCAAGGTTTTTGTAATATTCCAAAAATTTCCTACAATAATTTGGAATATTATTTTTTACTGATTTCACCTAGGAGGAGAATAAATGGGTAAGGAGGCCCATGCATAATGATATTCTCAATAAAATCCCTCATAGTATGAGAGGGGATCATAATTGGAGCTAGTTTTCACACCCTCATGTGTGAACAGGTTTATTTGCAAGTGGACAAGGTCAAGTTTGACCAAGTCAACAGTGCTGCCATAGGAGGAGTGGCTTACTTAGGAAGCCAGCGCAGTGTGAATGAGGAAGAGGATATTTGGTGGAGGAAACCCTAATGGATGGGGCCCATGGAGAAAGAGCTTTCACTTGTTTAAAAGGAGGGCAAGGCAACCATTGTTTCTCATGCTTGTATTATTCGTCTCAATTGTCCATTCAGACAATTGTGCATTCTTTGCTATTTAGCAAGAATTGTCGAGGGAATTCTTGTTTAGGATTCCTTCTCCTTCTTGAGAGGCCTCTTTAGGGATTGCTCTGACTTTCCTCACATCCATGCTTGAGGCCAAGCATCCTCCATAAAGACAACGTTATTTCTGCAGCAGAGTAATGTTGTGTTGCTGGGTGTTGCAGTGAGGGTTCACCACCTTCATCAGTTACTTTCAGAGGAGGAGTCCCTCTTTCCTTTGAGATGTCAGATTGGAGGCATTCCAGAGCACATTACAGATTTTGGCATCAAGGCAAACTCTTTCCCTAGCCCTACTACGCAGTTCCATCCAGTGATTGCATTATTTTAGAGGAGCATTTGCAGTGGGGCTCTTGCAGATTGTTGGAGGGTGAGATCTTTGGTGAAGGGATCAGCCTTTCATCCTAAAGATCCATTGGAGAAGGCATATTCAGTTTGGGCATCATCTATATCCATCTCCATCCAGTTCTATTTCTGAGTTGTTGCTGCTACCCAGCAACTCTGGCATTTTGCAGTTTTTGTATTTTCTTGCCAATCCTTCCAGGATTGACATGAGGTAGTCTTTGGGAGTTGATATCTTCACTCCCATTGTTGTATTGGGCCATACATTTGTATATCTATGTATTTGACATATGTAGCATGCAATTGCTCTATAAAACTACGTTGTCATAGCTTGAGCAGACATGTGTAGCAGTGGTTTTGTCCGGGTTTATGTACTTGTCTCTTGGGGTTGAGTATTGCTTATCTTGAGTAGCATTTTCCTCAAGATCTTGTATCGATTTCTTGGTGCTATTATTTAATGAGATGGCTATGGATTTCTCTCACATTTCTATTAGTTGAGTGTTGTTGTTGCTCCATTATTGTGTTTGCATATTGCTGGGTCTCCAACATTGGAATATCTTGAGATATTCTCATTGTTGTAGCATTTTCCTGATTTGGGATATTACAGTTTTCCTATTATTTAGGAAACCTTAATTACTACTTTAAGCAACAATAATTTAATTTCATCATTTGATGATTTCAATGGTAGATGCACTCAATAAGAGGCAAGGATTATTGTCAAAGGAAGGATTCAAAAACATATAGAAGGAGATCCCTCTACATTTGTTACTCAAGACAAGAAGAAGAGAGGAAGACGGAGGCCATCCAATCCAAGAAATTCTTCTCCTCAACCCAAGGACTCCAAGAGAAGGTTTAGAAATAATAGGCCTTAAAGTTGAATGTTTCAACTGCCACAAGTACAGTCACTATGCTCGAGACTATCCGAGAAAGAGAGATGCTCCGAAATCCAACCAAGGCTACAACAACTCGTATAGTGATAGGTGAAGAAGCAATGATAAAAGAAGAGAAGATGGTAGAAGAAAAAGGGATGATATAAGTAAAATAGATACTTCAGATGACTATGAAGAAGGTCGTTGTCCTCAAAAGAGAGCAAGAAACTCCAGGTATGAAAGTAATGCAACTGCTAGCCAATATGAATACATTCTTATTTTTCTCTTTCTAGTTCTTCCCCTTAGATTCATATGATAGTTTGTTGGTAGATAGTGGGGCTTCTGGACATTTCTCTGGATAAAAGGAATTCCTCTCTAACCTTTTTGAGAGGGAGACAAGTTTGAAAATAATTCGTGTAGACAACTCTACTCATCCTGTGAAGGGTTATGGATCTATCAAATTCAATTTGGACTCAAGTGAATCTTTTCTTCTTCATGATGTGATGTAAGTTCCGGGATTAAAGAAGATTTTGGCATCCATTTATGCTTTGGAAGACAAGGGTATGAGAGTAGATTTCATCAAAGGAAAATTCCTCACATGGCCTATGGAATATTGTGTGAGGGATGTTTTTACCTTGGGATATAGATTTGAAGGACTGTATAGAGTCAATGGAAGATCTATACTAGCAATGGTACACGACACTAATCATCAAAGTGAGCCATGACACTAAACATTAGCATATCTACATTATGAATCTCTATTAAAATTAAAGAATACAGTCTTTGGGATGTCTGATTCAATATAGTCATGAGGGAGTATGTCTGGGGTGTGTCAGTGGAAATAATACAAGGGGACCATTCCCCTCTAGTAGGAACAAGGTTGATGATAATATTCAACTCATTCATTATGACCTATGAGGAACTATGCATGGGCACTCTATTGGTGGACATCTCTACTACATAATATTCATTGATGACTTCTTCAAAAACACATGGATATATTATTTGAAATATAAGGATGAGGATTTTGATATGTTCAATAACTTCAAGGCATTGATAGAAAATTAAACAAGGAAGAAAATAAAAGTCTTCCGATCCAACAATGGTGGAGAGTAAATTTCAAATGAGTTCATTAACTTTTGCAACAAGGAAGGTATCAAGAAGGAAACCATTGTACCTTACAATCCTAGAAAAATGGAGTGGCTGAAAGAAAGAATAGGTCTATCATAGAAGTTTCCTGAGCCATGCTCCATGATCAAAAGTTTCCTAAGTTCCTCCAGGGATAAACTACAAATACAAGGGTCTATGTACAAAACATGGTTCCTCGTCAAGCTCTGGAAAACAAGACTCCCAAAGAAATATTCATAGGTGTGAAGCCTAACATTGGATATCTTAGGATATTTGGTTTCCTCATATACTTTCATGTGCCAAAGGATAAAAATAACAAGTTGGATTCCACTGGAAATAAAGGTACATTTTGGATATTGTGAAAATTCTAAAGCATTTATAATATACATATATGGTCAAAGGAAGATAAAGTTTAGCATGTATGTAACTTACGCTTAATATGTTGCCCTTGGAAAAGCAAGGGACCTTCCTCCACCTCCTCCTGTTGAGAAGAGAGATGATGATGACATACTAAAAGGTCCTTCTATGTCGAAATATGAGAACAACATAGTTGATGATCCCATGGAACCTATGGACCACTTGGATCCTCCTTCAAGTGATCCCCCTGCTAAGAAGAGACCATTATGGCTTCGTGATACATTACAAGATGTTGAGAGATATGTTCCTGCCAAAAGGACATTTAGAGAAAGTAATAAGACATGTTGATATCAAGGATAAATTGTAGCTATGAGAATTATAATCCAAGTTGAACCTCCTACCTTTGAAGAAGTTGTGAAAGAACGGGTTTGGAAGGATGCCATGGTCCAAGAATAGGAATAGATTATGCCAAATGATGTATGGGATTTCGTTTTGAGACAGAAGGGAAAGTCTATCGTAACTTCAAAATGGATATATAAGATCAAGAATGGATTTGATGGAAGCATTGAGAATTACAAAACAAGGTTTGTGGCCCAAGGTTTATCATAGAAAGAGGGAGAACACTATGTCGATATATTTGCTCATGTTAGATCAATTGCTGCCCTTGTTGCTAGTCAATGATGGACACTTCACGAGATGGATGTAAAGATGACATTTCTTCATGGCGTACTACAGGAAGAGGTATATTTTAAGAAACCTTGGGTGAAGGACAAGAAGACTCATGTTTGTAAGTTGAAGAAATAATTATATGGTTTTAGGCAAGCTCTTAGAGCTTGGTATGCATGTTATGCAACCAACTCACAAAATAAAATGAAAGATAGATCAACGACTTAGAAATCAACCTCTTCGAGGGGGAAACCTCCTATACATTACATAAATGAATAATTCTTGGATGATTCAAATGACAAAACCTACTTTGTATATAGGAGTTTAAGGGATCACAATATAATAAGAGCCTACATAAAAATAATAATGTAAGGGCACAAAAATAACAATAATGGGCTTATATGGGGCACAATAATAACAATATGGGGACTACATGAGCATAACAATAATAATAAGGGCTACACTAACAATAACAATAAGGGGCTACACTAATATTATTTGGACCTAACATGACCCTCTCCTTCGAAAAAGTGTTTTCCTCAACACTTGAGTAGTTCTATATGCTTTTCTATAAAATTATCATCCTCCCATGTGGAATCTTCAACGGGTAAGTTCTTCCACTTGATGAGATACTCTAAAATTGATCGATTTTGTAGCTGTCAAGTTCTTGCTTCTATGACTGCTTCAGGTTCCAATATGATTTTTCCTTCATCGTCAAGTTATATCAATATTGTTTGAACTGGGAGTTTGTCACCTATAACCTTCTTTAAGCATGAAAAATGGAAAACTCGGTGCACTCGGGAAGATGTAGGAAGCTCCAATTTGTATGCCATAGTACCAATATTTTGCAACACCTTGTAAGGACCAAAGTATTTTGAAGATAATTTATTATCCGTCTTAGCTTTCTTGAGGGACATTTGTTTGTATGGTTGTAGCCGTAAAAATACCCAATCGCCTACATCAAAATTTATATCACTGCGATGTTGATCCACCTGTTGTTTCATTTGATTCTATGCCAAAGTTAGGTTATACTTTAAGAGTTGGAGAACTTGTTGTTGATGCTTGATCTGATCTTCCACAGATTGAACCTTAGAATTTTCTCTTAAAGATGATGTGATGGGCGGTGGATGATATCCATAAAGTGCCATAAATGGGGTCATTTTTGTTGCAGTGTAGAAGGAAGTGTTATACCACCATTCAACCAAAGGTAACCACTTGACCCATTATGTTTGTTATCAGATAAAAAACATCAAATATATCCTTCCAAACATTTGTTCACTATCTCAATTTTCCCATCAGATTGAGGATGATAAGATGAGTTATGATCTAGTTGAGTACCCATACAAGAAAATAATTTCGTCCAAAATTTTCCAGTAAAAATGGGATCTCGATCGCTTACAATAATCTTTGGGTTTTCATGTAGCTTTCAATTGTTTCCATAAATGCAGTAGCAATTGTACTAACTTTAAATGGATGAGATAATGCACAAAAGTGGGCATACTTGGTAAGACTATCAATTACAACCATGATGACAGTCTTTCCTTCAGACTTGGGAAAACCTGTGATAAAATCCATTGAAGCCTCCTCTCAACATTGACTTGGAATGGATAAAGGTTGTAGCAAACCCCAGGTCTTAATTGTCTCAACTTTATTTTATTGGAAGACCAAACATTCCGCCACAAAATTTTGAATATCGGATTTAAGGCCATCCCAAAAAGATTCTTTCTTGACCCTGTGGTGAGCTTTTAAAAATCCCGAGTGTCCTCCTAAGGGAGAGGTATGCAATTCAAAAATAATATTTTGTTTTAGTTGGGAATTCTTACAAATATATAAGCGATCTTTGTACCACAATGAATCATTTTTCTAGCTAAATGTATCAGATGTACTGGGATCTTGCTGCAAATTTTGAATAAGTTTCCACACTTCTTCGTCATTCTTCCATTCCCCCCTTACTTCGGTTATCCAATTTGTTTGGATAATAGAAAAGGCACAAAGAAATGCTTCCACATCCTCATCCTTTCTTGAGAGTGCATCTGCAACAACATTTAGCTTCCCTTTTTTGTAGATGATTTCAAATTCATAACCCAACATCTTTGTGACCCATTTTTGCTGCTCTTCTAAAGATAGCCTTTGTTCCAAAAAGCATTTTTAAGACTATCATGATCTGTTTTTACCTTGAAGTGTATTCCCATTAGGTAAACTCGCCATTTCTTTAGTGCATGTGGTATTGCAAACATTTCCTTCTCATAAATAGTTTCTGTAAATACTTTTTTTTGATTGGATGACTTTCAAAGAAATGGGTCTTCCTTCTTGCATTAAAACAAGACCAATTCCATTTCCTGAGGCATCACATTCCACAATAAAGGTTTTTGTGAAGTATGGTGTAGCTAATATTGGTTCTTGGAACATGGCCTCTTTAAGATGTTCAAAGGCCTTAGTTGCTTTTGGAGTCCAAGAAAATGCATCTTTCTTCAGTAATGTTGTTTTCCAGAATACTTTCAGTCTTCATTCTAATTTGATGATATCCTGAACGGAGATCCAACATGGTGAAGTAAATTTCTCCATGTAATTGGTATCATCTCTAAAGACACAGAGGGCTACTACATGGGAAAAACAATAACAATAGGTAGATACACTAACAATAGCGATAAGGGTCTAAATAGTATTATAGGGACCTAACAATGCATGTATTGACAATTTATTGGTGAAGCTTGGATTTACAAGGAGCAGGGTCAATTTGAACCTCTACTTCAAAGTGGTCCAACTTAGGTATTCCCTCGATTTTGGTTTTATATGTTGAAAATATATTCTTGATAGGTAGTGAGCCCCTGATGCTCGAGTATAAGAGGGAGTTGGCATTCGAATTCGAAATGAAGGATCTTGGTATAATGAATTACTTTTTGGGACTAGAGGTGTGGCAGAGACCTTGAGAGATTTTCCTTTCTTAAGGAAAATATGTTGTGAATATATTGGAAATTTTTGGAATGACTGAAAGGAAGTCCCTGACCACACCCATGGATATGAATTTCAAGAATTTGTGCATAGATGTTGTTGGACATGACATGGCTAATCCTTATGAGTATCGACAACTGATTTGGGCATTGATGTTCCTTGTGAACACCCGTACGGATATATGCTTTGCAGTGAACACTTTAAGTCAATTAATCACTGAGCCCCTTCATGCACATTAGGTTGTTTCCAAACACATATTGAGATATTTGCATGGGATGATTAACCTTGCTTTGAGATATTTTGTCAGTGATGTATGACTTCATGGTTACACAAACACTGACTCGGCTAGAAATGTTATTAGCAGGAAAATCACTTCAGGTGTTGCTTTAGTTTGGGGTATACAATGATATCTTGGATGAACAATAAATATAATTACATGGCTTTAAGCATGGATGAGGCAAAGTACATTGTTGCTAGCATGGGTAGCTGCAAGGCAGTTTGGTTGAGGAATCTCTTTGGAGAGTTATTTGAGCAGGTCTTGGATATGACAATCATATATTGTCATGCCTAGACTGGGATCCAATTGGCAGAGTGCTCAGGAGATCGTGTCCAAGTTGAAAAAATGCTCAAAAATGGAACTGCTCAGAATTGGTTGCAATCTCAATAACCGGAAAGGCTTCGTCGCTGCGATTCTAGCGCTATGAACATGACTCAAATCTGATGTCGTATGTGAAATATATTAAGGTTTGAAATCACCCAATGACCTCCAAAAACAAGACTTTTGACTATGATTTGCCAGATTTTGCAAAAAAATATTATGGCAAAAATTTCAATTTTATATGGTTTATATGGGCCTATTAGAGGGTGCCACGTGGCCTACCCGAAGGCTTCCACGTGGCCCCATGCCATTGGTTTAAAAAATGTGTTGAAAGTTTGAAGGTTATGAGGGTCGAACCCTTGACCCGACTGCTTGGGTAGGGTCGACCCGACCAACACGGCCACGAGCAGAACGTGCACAGTGGGCGAGTCGGGTCGATGTTGTGAACGCATTCAAGCTGGTGTGTAACAAGCAGCATTAAACACATTCAGGTCAGAGGTAAACATTTGAGTCGGCGTGTGCATTGTTGTATGGGCGACAGATTGGGGGTCCAGCCTCGTTGACGTAACGTGACCGACGAACAAGAACCAAGGGCCAAGAGCCATTGCAACGGCAGATAAAGTTGGTTTAAGCCCTCAAGGCTAAGGGTTGAGACCTCACGACCAGCGCTATAACCAAGGGCTAAGCCCCATTTCAAACGGCGAATAAATTTGGGTTAAGACCCTTTGGGGTTAGCCCCTCACCACAGGACCTCCGACCCATGACCATGGGCGGGGGCTAAAACATTATCCGCCAACAAGATAACCGTTCGCCTTTTCTGCATGTGAACGTGCTTGGAACTAACAGTTAAGTTTATTGCTACCTCCAAATTTAGCGTGCAGTTCCGCCTTTTAAGCAATTCTGTCGATTCTGGAGCATTAACTGGAGTTCCTCCAGTTTTGGAGGAGGTTTTCTAGTGCCACTGGGAAAAAACTTGCTAGGGTCATAACTTTCAAAATTTTCGACCAAATGAGATGAAATTTTAGTCAATTTTGGATTTATTTGACCTTATGGAGCGTTTGGGACATGTTGCAGAGCGAACAAATGTTTTCTTCAGCCATTTTTGCTTCAGGAAAAGGGAAAGGGCCACCAGGGCCATCAGGAAGATGGAGCTGTATTGGGTTGTACTTCACTGTTTGAGGTGAAACAAAAGCCATTTTTAGCTTATTTCTTTCTTTTGAAGTCAAATACATAGCTTGTTTTGCCTACTTAGGCATATATTTCACTGTATAACCATTTTGAGCAACTTAATAGAGCAAGGACATGCCCATTGGGAGCCTTGGACCCGGCAGATGTAGCCTAGGAGGGGTGAATTGCCTCATTAGTTTGTTGTGTTATGCTATGGTGAATTTCTCTTGCTTTGTATTTCTGATATAATATGTTAAATAGGAAACTTAATTAGCATTTCCTCACACAAAAACTCAGAAACAATTACCAAAAACACTTTTTTTAACCTGCAAAACATGGAGAATACTTTGCACACTTAATTAAATGGAAATGGATACTTTGCACAACATTTACAAATAGTTCCTTTTTCAGATCACAGAGAATCTCATATTTCATGGCAAGTCAAAGCATATTGAGATCATGTATCACTAAATTTGAGACATGGTTTATAGAGGAGTCGTGATACTCCATCACATTTTGATTTATGAGTAGATAACATGCATTCTTACCAAGGTTTTTCTGAAAGGGAAGTTCTTGGTCTGCAAAGAGCGGCTTGGACTGATAGATGTGATCCTCCCAAGTAAGGGTCTTGGATCATCGAGGGAACTAAGTTATGCTCTTTAACCCCTGTATGAGTTCCCAGGCTGAGGAACTAAGCCAGAGAATTCATGGGGTTGAGGGAACTCTTGGACAATAAGTGTGTCTGATCCTTACCTCATGATAAGCGTGTATCTCCCCTATTGTCATCTCAGGGTTGTGTATGATCCTTACCTCATGGTAAGTGTGTATCTCACCCTACTGAGTACACCCAAATATGCATCCTATCTATAAGTTGCGCTTGTTGGGATTGTTCCTCCCCATCTGGCCAATGGGTTGAGAGATGACTTGGGTGTGTTTTATCCTTACCTTGTTGGGTAAGTGTGTATCTCCCCTAAATTCCTTAGGTTGCGTATGATCCTTACTATTCATGGTAAGTGTGTATCTCCTCCCATGGTAGTAGATGCAAGTGTTCTACCACTTGACTCTTTAGGTCCTAATGGGAAGATCAATAGACAATAGGATAGTTGTGATCTTTACCTTCCATGGTAAGTCACATCTTTCCTATTGTCCTTGGATAACGATTCGTAGAAGAGGATTTATCTAAAATAGGTGGCTGACTTGTTTTTCTATGCAAGCACCCTCTATTCCATCAATATAACATAAGGATCGTGCTCATACGTCTGTTTGTGCAATTGAATCCTTGTGTCAAGTTTATGTGTTTTTTTACATGCTTTATGTGTGAGAAATTAACAATTGTTTTTAGTTGATTAAATGCATGAAAATCAAACATAAATTGTAGTGAAATAACCAGCAACACACAATAGCAATATAATAAAGGATTTCACCCTCAACACTTGGGCTACGTCTCCTTGAGCCTCCATCAATGGACTAGGCTCTCTAGGATTAAGATGGTCAAATTATTTTACAAGTTGTTGCTCAAATCCCTTGGTTTTTCAGACTGTACCAATGGGCTCATAATACCAAAATACCTTTAGATTGACTGTTCAATCACTGGAAATTGACCATGGCTCCCCTGGGCATGACCTCTTCTGTTGGTGGCCTTAAGCTTACCTGACCTGGAAAAAACACCCTTCTAAGTCCTCATATGCTCCTGAAACTTGTCTCACTATCTCCAAAACATGTCAATAATCCAAAATGCACTATTCATTCACTCAGAATGACCTCTGGCTCCCCTGGCTATGCCTCCAACACTTAGTAACCCTAAGTTCCATGAAACTTCCCTGTAGCATTTTCTCATCTAGAATTCTCCAAATAATTCTAAAAACCACACCATTGGCTCCATAGTGTCCAATATAGTAAAAAATGACTATTCATTCTCTTAGAATGGTTTCTGGAAGCTCTGGCAATGCCTCCAATACCTAGTGGCCCTGACCTTCAAAAATCTTCAAATGCACAAAAAAACTTGTAGATGACCATTTTTTTCCTCTGAAACCTACTCCATTGGCTTCAAAATACCCCAATACCCCTATTTTGGTTCTAACTAAGTCGAATTTGGAGTTTCTAGGCAAAAGTTATGCCTCATTCAAGTTTTCACTAAAAGCTGCCTCCAAATCTGGCCAACTGCCAGTTAACTCCACTAAAAGTGGAAGTCCGCCTAAATTTGGGGGTGCCTCCAGAATCTCCGCCATATTTAACTAAATATTAAATAATAGATAAATATCACTTAAATGTTTTAATGGCGCACTAATCCGAAATTATTGGAGGTGCTTTCATGAGGTCACATGAGGAGTAGGGTTGGCTCGCTCCTCCTCTCTGCTGGTCCCACCTATAAGACCAAATTGGAGAATCTGAAGGTACCACTTGGTGCGATGTCATTAGCTGTTGCTAGAGGAATTTCTCTGAGCTGACTGGGCTACCACATCATCCATGTACCTGCTCTACCTATTTTTTTACCTATTTTAGAAAGCGAACATAAGGCCATAACCCAGTCATACGAATTCGGAATTTGATGAAACGAATTGCGTTAGAATCCTAGAGACAAGCTCTACGCTCTCGTCTTTTTTTGAATAATTTTTTAGCACTTTGAATTTTTAGCTAATTTTAGGCCCTGATCCAAATTCTGATCAAGGATCCCTGATGATGATGATTCTAAGTGGTAGCAAAGGCTCCTCGATGGATAGAGGGTGGTAGCTTTATCTCCCTATGATATCAAATTATTCCTCTTTTATATTTGAGAGTGTTTAGAAAAGATGAGCAGAGATGACATTTGATTTGATGATGATGAGATATTTGAGAATGGACATATGTTGCAACCGGTAATTTTTCCGTAGATGGGACATAGTGTTAAGTTGGAAGCTCAAGGAAAAATTCCCTCTTTTTGACAACCTTAATTTGGTTAAGAAAAATGTTTTTTTAAGGAGGAAACCCACATGTGCACAAAAGTGTAGGTCAACTTTAAAGAGAAATTGGGCACCCTTGGAAGCATATAAATAAAAGTCAAGTTAACCTAATTCAGACATCATCATCAAGCATCTTCTTCTCTCTCTTCTTTTATTGGTTCATACACATTCGAAATTGCAGGGTCCAAGCTCACACGTACGAAAAGGAAAAATGGATTTGGGGTCGCAAGATTGGAACAAGGAATTTTCGGCTACAACTGCTCGCTTGATTGGGTGCTCCCTGCAGTTGGAGAGCTACAACCTCACTAATAATTACTAGCTCTGTGCGTCTGTGACTTAATATATTTTGAATATTGACCATAGAATTTGACCATTGACCGCAGGCTTAGAAACTTTGATTTGGATCAGATTTGTTTATTGGGCTTGTCTCTTGATATTGTTTGGTTGGATTTGCTAGATAGTCTTTTGATTGGTGAATTGGAACATTGTACTCTCTCTTTGCTAAACATTTTATGACAATCTAATAAGAAGAAGAATTTGAAAGGGTTTTCCCCATTGTGGGTTTTTCCCGGGTCTTTGACTAAATCCTTGTGTCTTTTATTGCTCTTGATTGTCTTTTATTGTCTATTGCATTTATTGTTCTATATATAATTACTATTGATCATTGAAAGGCTAAATAGTTTTGAAATATCTCTAATTCAATAAAATTATTGGGCTAAAGTGATTGTAACAACATATAACAGCGGAAAATTAACACTCCTAACATAGGGACGCTTCTTTGTGGATGCATGGTTTTCCAGAGGTAAGTTTTTATTCATTTGTGCATTGTTGTGCTTCTTAATTAGAATTTAGTTACTTGAACAATTGTAGAGTTGTGGAGCATCTATTTGACCATCATAGAGTAGAATTTCCATCTTGATTTCAATTCAAAGAGAATATTCCAAACTTAACAATGGAGTTGCTCCACCTCTATGTTGATTTATTTTGAATTAGGATGTGCGATAAGGTTTCTTTGAAAAATACATCTCCATGATGCCATGACAAAGGTTGTTAAGCCAAAACTAGTAAATAATAAAATAAGTTTGTCCATACATACTTCTTATTTTTCCATTGGGATTGGCAATTTAGTCCTTGGAAAATCAATGCAATTTACAGGTTGTTTTCCATCTACTTCTTTGTGAAAGGGGAAGTCTACCATGAACTATCTACCAACATAGATCCATCTTAGCTCTAGATCTACCAAGCAACAAGAGGGATCGAATCTCTTTTCACTCTTAAAGAGGTTTGCACATTAAGAGATTTGATCCCTCTCGGCGCTTGGTAGATCTAGAGCTAAGATGGATCTATGTTAGTTTAATTTCCCCCTTTAAATAGGGTATATTCCACATGAATACCATGGGTTCTTAACACCATGGGTCAATACCATGGGCTATTTTTTTTTTAATTATTATTTTATTTTTATAGGGTTATACATATATATATAATTTTATTTTTATTATTTTTATTTTTATTTTTTTACCGAGTTAAAATGTTTACATTACATTAGTTTAATCCTATTATTGAATCAGTAAAAATGTTAAACATTAAATTACAACATCTCTACCATACTGGGTTGGAGAGTGCCTCCCGGCACAATCATTTAACATGACTGGTGAGCCCTGGTACTGCAACAAGAGTGCTGCAACTCCCAGGGGATGCCCTACTTTACTTTATCAACTCGGGGTTTGTACAAACTTTGAGGTGATAGTGCTATATACACATCAGATGCATTCTGTTCATGTCATCCTCTTATGCTTTACGAAAGGGTGTTATTTCTTAAATTATGAGAACAACTGGAAAGTAAATTGTTGGAAGGAAATGACAGAAAGGAAACTGAACTAAATTGTTGGAAAGAAATGACAAGAATGAAGCTAATTGAATTTGCATAAAACAAATAGCAGAAAGGAAACCAATTCTAAACCACACTTAACTTGGCCAAATGGCTAAATGGACTCTACTTATCCTATGATCTATCTATCGTTCTCTTATCCATGCAACTAAACTATCCATGACTTAATTATAAATAAAAAGAGTTAATTTGCAGCTTGGAGGAAGAAAAAGGGCTAAAAGAGGCTAATGGGGGGTTTAACACATGAAACGAGGTTGGGAAGTGGAAAGAGGGGATTAAAACCTTAAAAAACTTTATTATAACATGAGAAATGACTTTGGAGTGGAAATAACTCAAAAGTGCGATGGCGGAGTGCGATGGAGGACAAAAGTCGTGATGTTCAATGTCGCAATCGTAACTTCGCAAGTTTAAATGGATAGCAATAAGGACTTAACGAAATAAACTAAATTGTGCGAAGTGCGAAAAAATTTGTGGGATGCGATTTGCGATTTGTGATGTCGCAATATCGTAATCGCAAAAATGAGTGGTAAGCGTTAAGTTAAAATGTAAACGGTGCGAAGTGCGATTTCGGAATATCGCAATCACAAAGAACGAGAAGTGAGTGTTAAAGGTAGAAGGTAAACCGTGCGAAGTGCGATTTGCGATTTTGAAATATCTCAATCGCAAAGAACGAGCGGTGAGTGTTAAAGTAAAATCCAAATGTTGCGATTTGCGATATGCGACGTACAGTGGCGAGAGTCTCGAGAAGAAAAGGCGGAGGTCGGGTTTTCAGTGGTTTGGAATGGTTTTTCACGTGTTTTCGTAAAAAAGGTAGGCAGTCGTGAACGGAGGAAAACAAAGAAATAAGGCTAAAGGGCTTAAGTGCATTAAAAATAATAAAAATAATAATAATAAATAAATAAAATAAAAATAAAAATAAAAATAAAAATAAATAAAAATAAAAAATTAAGTGCAGCATTAAGGTGAGAAGGAAAGGAGGGGAATGGAGGCGTAAGAGTAGTGCTCAGAAGTGAAGCACACCTACGAATTCATGCATGGGAAACAGGCATAAATGCGTGATGAAACAGTGAAAGAGATGCTTGTACTTGGTAATACAATTTCTTCCCAAAACTTCAAACACAAAGCAATTTTGGCTTGTGGGAAGGTCTACCTTGCTCGAACTCTATTGACAGAGATGAGAGGGGGAGACTTGACCACAGTTTTTGGAGTTTTCCCTCTATTTTACTATGCATAAGCAATTAAAACTACAACAACACAAAAACTAAACAATAATGAAACTTATTAGAAGCAGATCTAACTTAAATGACAGAAGCAGAACTAGCTAAATGACAGAAAGGAAAAGATAGTAACAACAAAGAAGTTGACGCACATAGATTGGGCCCTAACCCACGAGCCTAGCCCTCTGAAACTTAAATTAGTTGAATGAAATCACTCTGCTCATTTCATAAAAGAATAACTTCATACATCTCTAAGAGTTTAATCACTAAATAAAACAAAAAGCTCAATAGCTCACAAAAATAGTTCTAAATGGAATTGAGACTAGAATAGACTAACTCTTCCTAGCTCTAGCTCTACTTTATTTATTCTACAGGGTAGCTACCAATAGCTCCCTAGAAAATGGTGATTGAGTCCACTTGAATCTCAGTGAACAAGGATTGGGTGCACTCCTCTTTGATTTGCTTGGTTGCCTTTGGAATTAGAATCATTGGAGAGAATCTTTGGGATCCTTCGGCTGCCTTTGAGGGTGGACAATCCTCCTATAATTCCTCTTTGTTGTCTCCTCCGAGTCTTTATGATAAAATCCTTATAAAAATGGTTAATAATTCATGATTTTTTGCACTCAACCTTATATTAGGCACTAAGAGTATGTTAGCCCAAATCACCACCTATACTATCATCATAAAACCAAATAATAATAAAAATGCAAGAAAAAGAGATATAAGAAGGCAAAAAGGTGACTATTAACCCCTCAAAATATGTCTAATGATGGAGCTCATCATCACCCCCATACTGAATGGTTTCTCATCCTCTGAGCAACTAATCCTCCTCCTACATTTCCTTTAATGCTTTGACAACCCCCTGATTTTCTAAGGAAGAAGTATAGGAGTTTCCCCAAGGGGGTAAAAACCATTATTATTTTATGAAGTCTCCCATTATCTATATTGTGCATCTGTGTCCTCTTCATCAGTCAGTCCCGGTAGCAAAGGCGGGCAGAGATTTAGTCCCAACCACCAAATCTTTTTGGCCTGCATGGCCCTCTTGCATAATGGTGCCCTTTCCAATGCACCCCTCAGTCTTTATGGAGTATGGTACTCCCTGTTCTTGAGGCTATGAGGGAGGTTTTTCCATATCCTATGACTAGACATAATGCACTCCTCTTCTATCTGCCTAGAAACATCATCAAAGTGGCCTATCACCTGGTTTTGAATCTGAAGGTAACTTTCCACCAGTGCAGGGTCCCTTTTAATCACTCGATGGTTAAGGATGACTCCTCTTGGGATGAACACTTTTGGTCTGAGATATAAGGGTTCTCTATTTCTTCTTCCCATGACCTTCCATATCTCTTTTGCTCTACTGTCCTCATTTACCATCCAAGATACTAGAGCCATTAACTACATATTCCCCATTGCAGGATTGGGGTCCCAAATCTCTAGATTTGTTAGCAAAAAGTTATGCACATAAAACTCGGCCATATTTTCCTGATCAACCATGTTAGCTTGTTTGTAAAACTTCATGAATTGCCTACAATCTTGGAAAGGAAATGATCCATGGGAGGCTAGAGTTTTGATTGGAAATACAAGCCATTGTTCTTTGAGGTACACAACATATGAGTTAGAGGGGAATCTGTGCTGAAGGGCTTCTATGCATAAGTCCACCATGGTGGCTACTTGCTCCTCTTTTTGTTGCAATTACTCCTTCAGTGCTACATTATCTGACTGTGCCTTCTGCAGCTGCTCCTTCATAATTATCTCTTCGATTCTTTCCTCCCCCCTTGGTGATTCTTCAATAATAATCGGGCTTATGGGAGAAGTTTCTGGCTCTCTCTGATTATTGTCAGCTCTAGAATACCTAGAGGTCTTCCTTCTTCTCTTTATGCTCAGAGGAGCTTTGGTGGAAACTATATTTTTGTATCGAGGGGATGTGGTGTTGTGTTGTGAGTCTGCCTCTTGCCCACTATCTGCTATCTCTATGAATTATATGGCCATCTCTTCTATTTTTCTTTGGCCCTTTGTCTTTTCCTTTTCTTTTTATGGTTCTTCTTGTTTCTGCTGGTTCTTCCTCTTCTTCTTTAAGCGCTGCGTGCTTCCATCGATCTCTCTCCCTTTAAAAAATTTCGATCTATTGGTTTGTATGAGACTGTTGAGATTGCAACAAGATGATGAGCTTAGTGAAAAGAGTCGCCTTCACTAAGTGGACCTGCGGGCTATTTTTGGCGCAAGTATATTTTTAGACATGTCGATCATATTCTATGAGTTGCAGGATGCTATTTGTGGATGGCTGGTCAAGTTGGAAAAAATAGATGGACTTATATTTTTGAACATATTGGGCGGAATCTATTTTTAGATTGCCAATCTAAAAATAGATATGTCGAATATTAATAGCTCTTAATAATATTTGGACTATAAAAATTATCTTATTCTCTTGGAGCACTTCAGTTAAGTGCACAGATGTGGCACAGGAGCTGACAGAAGGAATTACGCTATTCCTGAGGGTTAAGTGGAGCTATTGCATGGATACTTCAGTTAGAACTCATGTGACAAAGTTTGGTGGAGTTATTGAGGTAGTTGATGGAGTTGTGTTCAGTTTAACTGAGTTAAACATAGTTGAGCTAGTTGTATCTAGTCTAATTGATTGATACACTAGTGAGAGTGGTGTGAATTAATTATTAAATAATTCACTAAATATTAACTCATTAATCAACTAAAGAATACATCAGTTAACTACAGTGCATGGACAGTTTCAGTGGAGACCAGTGAAGAGGTAGGTGAAAGAGCAGTGTGACTATCAGTTGTGACTATAGTGTTGCATGATTTGCAACACACAATGGTTGGAGATGCCAATGAGGATTGCGTGATCAAGGCTGGATCAATTCGATTTCATTCAGAGCCATTCTTCAGCAGTGATTGTGCAGCAGAGGCAGGCTAGCAGGTGGCAGAGATTGGTGCATGGGATTTGCTAGATCAGACCTGATTAGTGTGTAGCAATTGGAGATTGTACTGAGAGCTTGTGAGAAGCTTTGTATGATGATTGTTACATGATCTCTATGACATATATTATACAGATAGTTGGGGGTTTTCAGCTTTAAGCTTTCCCATAAATTACTGTGTTCATATGTGTGAATTTTTATGGTTTTAATGTGTGCATGCAATTGATTTAATTTCCGCAAGTAATGATCAATGGTAGAAGAGATTATGTATTGTGCATGAAGTAAAATAGTGTGTGATCAGGAGAATCTCGGATGTATAACACATTATTTATATAATTTCTACAAAGACGACATCTCCTTTTATTAGATAGCGCAACTAATTTTGGAGTGCTTATGTAACTCGGCTCAGCTCCAATTTTGTTGTAGATAGTTTTTCCCTTCTCTTGTTAGTTCATGATGGACTACGTGTTTCCTCCCCTTGTTCTCCTCTATTCCACTTGAAGTAAATTCTCTTCTTTTGCATGCCCAGGTGGCGTATACTTCCATTTTTTTCATTCATACCTCACGGAGGTGGCGAGTTAACTGGCCACCTTTTTGCCCCTTAAACTCTAAGTCTGAAAATTAATTATTTCTCGCTACTATGGATGCGTATCAAGGGGTTAGAAGCTATAATTGAGTTTAACTATTGTGGTTAAGGCGTTAGCAGGAGCAGGAGGTTGGAGACAAGCCTTTTAGATGTTGCGTTCTTCACCATATTCATGTACTCGGAATGAGTAGCTTGCTGAATGAGTAGATTCTTGAGTGAGTTTTTAATCTTTGCTTGTTGTTTCCCTCTGTTGTGGATGTTGTGTGGGTTGCTTGAGATGCCACGGGTGGAATTCTCGTACTCCTAGAGTCTGTTATGAAAATTTCCTTATTGTTCTTCTTGGCATTCCATGAACAAATTTTTTTTTGAAGGAACTTCCTAATGTTTGTAGCAGTCTGTGTGTTGCTTCTCTTGCTACATTGTGCTCAGGAATGGAGGAATGTGGTGTATGGAGGTGATGGAGGAAGTTACGAAGATGAATTGAGTGAAAGATGAAATGGATGGTAAAATAGAAGAAGGGAAAAGAAGATGAATGCTTCCCTGTATTTCCAGAAACCATTAACAACCTGGAAAACAGAAAACACAGAGATGCAAATGTATATATATTTTTTTTTGAAAGAAAGTGGGTTGCCTGCATGGAGGTTTTCAACCCACAAACTTTCCTTGGGCACCTCAGAGAGGTTTTCACCCATGGATCTTTATTCTCTTTTTCTTTTCTTTTTTTTCTTTTTCAGCAAGTGAGCTTCCTCCATCGAGGTTTTCAACCCACAAGCTTATTCTTTTCCTTTTTTCAAGAGGTGTGGGAAAATATGGAGTTTCCAATTACATACACCTCTCTTCTTATTGAATTTATGAACTATGCCTTTGACAAAGGCTTCTTGTAAATTTTAAGTCTGTGACCATTGACAAGCAAGGGGATTCCTTCCTCTTCTATGGTTCTAATTTGAACTGCACCATTACCAAAAAAAATTCCACTATGTAAGGTCCTAACCATCTTGTCATCAAATTTCCTTTAAAATGTTTAAACCTTGAATCATACAACAATGCCCAATCTCCTTCTTGGAAAGTATTTTCTTTGATGTTCTTGTCATGCCATACCTTCCTTTGCAGCTGAACTACCTCTGTGTGAATAAGTGCTTGGATTATGAACTCATCTAATCCATTTAGTTGAAAAAACCTCTCTTTTTGGGCATTTGATAGATCTAGATTTAATTCAGCTGCCATTCTTAAAGTATTGAATTCAAACTGAACTAAAAGTAGAGCTTTCTTAACATAGACTATGTTGTGCATATCAGCACTTAGACCTAAATTTTTGGCCTAACGCTCCCCCATAATATTTCAAACCTATTATCATGGCCAAAAACTTCCATATATTGTCTATCGTTACCTTTGCTGCTCAAAAAATACATTAGACAGAGGTTTAAATTCACAATTTAAATTTATGTCGGGCCCAGCCTTTGGGGTCTCAGCCCCCTTTGTTTCGATTCCCATATGATCCGGGCGCGAAACCGTGTGCCAGCGAGATAGGAGCTAATCCTTCAAAGTTTCGGGGGCACTCGTGGCCGTCCGATCAGAAGCAAATCGATGGAGCGGAGTTTGGTTTACCGTGGTGGCCCCTGCACCCGCTTTCAGTATGAAAACCAGTGGTTTCATTCTGCACCACCTCCGCTGGGCCGGCGATATTCTCCAGGGAGGCAGCGATTCCATAGATCGCGTGACGCGTGTCCTGGTGTACGTTCCAAAACCGCTGCTATTTCGCGCATTATTGTTCAGACAATGGATGTGCAGCGGAATCAATCATCGCCGTCCAACCTTACGCGCTTAATCCAACGATGGTTATCCTCTGAAGTAGCACGCGGTTTAACCCAGGCTAATCATGCTCCTGGCCCACTACGCACTGTCTGTTGATGCCGTTTTAACCGTTGATCTCATTCAAGGATCATACGGCCCGTGATTGTTTACATACTCCCCGTTTGAATAAGTCTACCTCCACGTCGTCTCTCCCTCTTGGCGTTTCATACACCCATGTGTCATCATCTCGCGTGTCCATAGTATTTTTCCCTTGCCGTATATATATACATATTTCATTCATATTCGTTGTTCTCTGTTCATGCGTCGTGCTTTGCTGTTCTACGTGGAAAAGCCTCCGCTCCGTTTGTCCACCACTTCCCCACTATATTTTCGCCACCTTTTTGCATGCTTCCGCCAGTCTATAATGCCACGACACTTCACAGTCACCTCCTTCTTATTACCCCCGCTACGTCTCTATCCCCTTGCATTGTTCTCTTACTGTGTTTGCGGATTTTGCAGGGTTTCAACGATGAAAGGTTATTGTAATTTACAGTCTTGGTTGCAGGAGTATAGCACATCCGAAGGCTATTCTATCGAGGCTGCAATTATTAAGAGGGATCCCAAGAGCCACCATGATTTGACACTCATTGCAGAAGCAAGGTTTAAAAATCCCTCAAACATTCCAGAGTCTTTTCAAAATACAGATTTTGCAGATAGGGATATTAATGGAACAATGGCAGATATCAGGGAATGATCGAGAAATTTAGGCTTCGGCATTTAAAATTTTAAATGTCGATTTAGAAGATGAGAGGAAAAAGTACAAAATGTTTCATATTTTATTCCTATATTCTGCCTCCAGAAAAATCTCCTCCCTCAGCATTTACTCCATAGCACAGCAGCAGAGTACGTCCAGCATTACAGCGCCGTCAAAAGTATAGGCAGGCGTTTTTCCGCCATCTTGATCAAATTAAGCAATTTAATGTTTTCACCTAACCCCCATTCTCTAGAGTTTTCTACCTCTTCTATAAAACCGAAGAAGAAGGACATTTTAAGGGTTCCAGATTTCTATCAGCAAATTGTGCAGTGAAAGGCTTTTGTATACATCTTGTAAAGTTTCTATATGAAGGCTCAGAGCCCGTGGGGTTTCAGTGAGGAGGAGTTATAACTGTAATGAGGATTCTGGTCTTTGGTATCCCAGAGTATGTAATCTTTTCTTATGTGTTAATATAATATCTCATTTCATGCTATGTATCTTCTTGTATCATGTCCTAGAATGTGAGTGGCTCACTGGTCTTAAGTAAGGATTCATCCTAGTTGGTGCCCATACTTGGATTAGTCAAGCGCTTTAAATAGGCCTAGTCATGATATACTGTTCCATGTTCATTTCATCCATATTTTCCGCTATATTAGTTACTTGAGGAGGGTGCTTTTAAAACGCCATTGTCATGTATGGATTCTTAGTTGGATAAGCCCATATGTGGTTTTGTTGTGTATCTGGGTATCAGCCTCATGCTAACTAGTATCTTCTTCATGTTTCTTCATTGCATCCACTTTCTGATATTTGATTTCTGTGGCATATTATTTGAACTGGCCCTCTTTGTAGTAAGTTGTCTCTTAACTGTTTGATGCTTTTGTATTGGAGTTTTTGCATGCTGTTCCTACATTATTCTTATCTTTGTATCAGCTTCTGAGAGAGTTTTATTCCATTTAAACTAATTTCCTTGTTTAACAAGAGATAACAGGAGAGCATTTGGATTGACACCCAAGCTATATTTCATGCTCCCTTGCTATGATAAGATGTCCTAGGCACTGGTCTATGGCAACTCTAGGCTGTCTCTAGGAGTGACAGAATTGTCAACAACAGACTAGTTCATACCGAGTGAATCATGTTGTTGTCTTTCGAGTAGTGTTGTAGGCCCAAGTAGTAACCACCAATTTGTCTGCCCAATATTTTCTACTGTTTCTCACAACCTTGGTGAGGATGCTCTCCAAAGCTCTCTTAGTTACTTCTACTTGGCCATTAGCTTGAGGGTGACAGGCAGTATAAGTTCCATGCTTAATCTTGTTCTTCCTCAAAAAATTCTCAACAAGGTGAGAGGTGAATTGTGCTTCCTAATCAGTGACTATTTATCTGGGGTATCCAAATTTGTAAACACATTCTCCCTCATAAATTCTACTACTTTCTCCTCAGTTGTTACCTTCACTTCTTTTGCTTCAGCCCACTTTGTCAGGTAATCAGTGCAGACTATGGTATACTTATTTTGTCCGGATGGTGGATCGATAGGGCCAAAAAAGCCATGCCCCACTTATCAAATGGCCCAAGAGCCACCTGAGGGTGTAAAGGAATTTCATCCCTTTGTGTGGGTTTCCCCATCCTTTGGCACTGGTCACACCTGCTGGTGTATCTTCTAGAATCTTGGTGAAGGGTAGGCCAATAGTATCCTGCCTGCAAAAATTTGTAAGCAGTTCTCTTTGCAGCAAAGTGGCCTCCACATAGGTTTTCATGACATTTATAAAGGATATCAAAAACTTCTTCCTCCCTCATACATCTCCTTAGGATTTGATCAGGGCCTAGCTTGAAAATATTTCCCCCAATCCATGTGAAAGGGGCACTTTTTTTTATGATTATGCTCCTCTCCTTGAATGAAAGATTAGGAGGGATTTTCCAGCAACCAAGTAGTTAGCTATATCAGCAAACCATGGTGAGAATTTTGATATGGAAAATAGGTTTTCATCTGGCAGCTGGTCATCCACCATTCCTTCTTCACCTGCAGGGAGAACAAACTTGGACAAAAAATTTGCAACAACATTTTCCTTTCCAGGTTTATCAACAATAGTCAAATCAAATTGTTGCAAAAGTAACAACCACCTAATTATCCTAGCATTAACATCTGGTTTGTTAATTAAATACTTGATGGTTGCATGGTCAATGTGGACAAAGGTCTGATATCTAGTGACATAATGCCTGAATTTGTTCAATGCATGGACAATGGCTAACATCTCCTTCTCAGTAACAATATAATTCAGCTCGGCCTTTGACAAATTATTGCTGATGAAATAAATGGCATAAGGGATTTTGTCCTCTAATTGTCCTAATGTTGCCCCTACAGCTTTGTTAGATGCATCAGTGTGGATGTGGAAAGGGAGATTCCAATTTGGACCTCAAAGGATGGGGGCAGTAGTCAATTGTTTATTAATGAGCTCAAAAGCCTCTTGACAAGGGCCAGACCAAATAAACTCAGAATCATTGGCCAGTAACCCAAATAATGGTGAGGCCATCTTGCTGAAATATTTGATGAACCTTCTATAGTAACCAGTTAAGCCTAAGAAACTCCTGACATATTTTTGCTTTTGAGGAGCAGGTACCCTTTTGATGATAGTGATTTTGTTCAGGTCTACCTATATTCCTGCTTAGGATATGGAGTGTCCTAATGCAACCCCTGCTTTCTTCAGGAATTCACACTTTTATGGGCTCAAGGAGAGATGCATATCAATGCACCTCCTTAATACTTTACCCAAATTGGAGAGAGCTTCCTAGAAGTCATCCCCATATGGTGTGAAATCATCCATGTAGATTTTGACAGAGTCATGGAATAACTCATAAAATATGCTCAGGACAGCCCTTTGGAAGGTGGTTGGGGCATTGCATAACCCAAAGGGTAGGACTCTATAAGCAAAGGTACCCCAAGGATAGGTGAAAGTAGTCTTATCTTGGTCTTCAAGGCAGATTTGAATCTGATTGTACCCACTGAACCCATCTAAGAAGGAAAATAACTTCTTCCTTGCAAGGCCATCCAAGACTTGGTCTATAAAGGGCAAAGGGAAATGGTCTTTCTTAGTGGCTTTGTTAGGTTCTCAATAATCAACACAAATTTGCCACTTCCCCTTCTTCTTTGGGACTAGGACAAGAGGAGATACCCACTCACTGTCGGATATAGGATATATGAACCCTACATCCAATAGATTTTGCAGCTCTTCTTTGACTATGTCCTTCAAAGCTAGGTTCATCCTTATTTAGGGTTGTCTCACACGCTTGCATCCTTCTATGATGTAAATGTGATGCCTGCATATTGAAGGATGCACCCCTTTCATGTCCTTGTAATCCCAAGAAAATGCTTCAATATTTTCTCTCAAAAGCTGGCATAACTGCTTCTCTTCTTCATTCGAGAGGTTTGGGTTGATTTTCAGATATTTGGATAGGCCAAACTCAATAGCCTTGGTGGTTTTAGAGGTTGTCTCAACTGGGTGCACTTCCATCCCAGGTTGGCTTTCAAACTCTTTGACTAAGGTTTCGAGAGGAGTGTTAGTGGAGGACTAGTTTTGAATGGCATGGTCGATGAGTTCATCTTCATCAAGCTACCCCCCTCTAAGAATAACATTTATGGTACACATAGGGGTAGTGTTAAATAACTCATCTTCTCCATCCTCCAACATATAGGGAGATCATGATCAATGGAAGGCTGAGCTGGAGGATATAGCACTAGCTATTTAGATGAAGGCCTGTTTTTTATAGTCATGTTTCCGGCCCGACAACTAATATAAGCATCTGCAGTGGCTAACCAAGGTCTCCCTAAGATGAGAGGATAACCATTAAACTTGGTTTTTGGTCGCAAGACCAAGAAATATGTAAGATACTCCCAAGAGTCAATGGTAACCATAACATCCTCAACAATTCCTTCCGGAGTTATTGTGGACCGATTTGCAAGTTGCATAACTGTTGTGGTTTTCCTCAAAGTCCCTTGGAGATTAAGTTTCAACATAGTTTCCTTGGTCATGGTATTGATGGCAGCCCCTAGATCAATCAGAATGTTGGGGACTATGACACCATCTATATGCACATCAACAACTGGACTACCAGGGTCCAGGTATTTTGGAAATATCACCTTCCCCAACATCAGGTCAGATAGTTGTCCTACCACATTAATGGTGGGGGTATCTCTATTCCTTCTCCCAGGCTTCTTGAAGCACTTTTATTTGATGAGCCTATGGTAGATAATGACATCCTTAATGGCTTGGAGAAGTGGTATCTTTACACACAAATTTTTCAATTCTCCCAGGAGTTCAGTCTCCTTTAGGGTGTGCTGACTAGGGTGGAACACGCGCTTAGGAAAAGGAGGTTGTTGGATCGAAGTGTTATATTCTTCCTTTTCCTCCTCAACCTCTACAGGTGGAGATGGGAGATGGTTGTCTGGGAGTGCTCTTTTCGACCTGAGATTAACCTCCTATTTCTCCACAACATAAGCTGGATGGGATGTTTCTCCACTGGGAGCCTGTTGTGCCTGTCTGTTGTTCGACTTCAGATTGGGCTGTGCAAGTATAGGTAGCCTAGGTGGAGTAGCATGAGTAAGCTAAGGTTGAGGTTGGGGTGGAGGAATTAGAGCAAGTAGTTGATTTTGTTGAGGCCTCCACCCTTGGGATGGATTGTTCCACTGAGGTTGTTGTGGAAAATACTGCTGAAATGGTTGGTTTATTGGCTAAGGATGATATGAAGGGTTGGAAGGCCAAGTAGGAGGTGTAGGGAGGATAGGAGGAGTGGGGGTGTGCCAAGGTTGCATGGGTGCACTCTGATTGTTGTAATATTAAGATTAAGGTGCACCTTGCATACCTTATTGATATGGCCGAGGGCCTTGAGGCCTTCTCTTGTTGATGAAACAGAGTTGCTCTGGCATTTTTTCTCCACCTTGATACACAACTTTAAGTCCAGGTAAGGAGGGACACTTGTTTGTGGCATGATTCTCTTCACAGTCTAAGCAAACCTCTATGACATTTAGTGGACATTCATTTCTTGGGTGCTTCCTGGTACATCAAGGACAAAATATGGCCAGGGCTCTCTCTGCTTCCTCTTTCTTCCTTTTGACCTGAATTATGTCCATTTGCAAAGCAAAGGTGTGCAACATGTCACTCTTGAAGTTTTCTAACATGTTTCCAATCTCATTTTTTATGAAGGTGGAAGAGGAAGGGGTATTGGATGTACTTTGGCTAGCTCTACCCTTCTTCATATATGCATTAGAATGGTTCCAGAAGACAGTTTTGATTGTTTAATAGGGTTGTTGGTAGATATCTCCTCCTGATAACATATTCAAGGTTTCCATCATCTCTTCATTGATCTGTTGAATAAGTACAAGTTTAAGTGATTCAAGATCAAGAGTACAGTTGGCTCTCTTATAGTTCAATTGAAACCTCTCTTCATAATCTTCTAAGGATTCATTAGGCCCTAGATTCATCCTAAATATCTCATCCTTAGTTTCCTTGGACCTACAATAGTCTTTGTACTCGCTGCTGAAGGTATCTTCCATCTGTGCCCAAGTAGTGATGCTATCCCCAAGCAGACCCATGAACCAGAGCAAGGCTGCATCCTTAAGGGTGGATGGGAATAACTTCAACTTCTAATCATCAGAGGTGCAGTCATAAGTCCTACAAACATCATCAATTCAAACATGATTGTGTCAGGGTCCTCAGAGGTAAGTCCATGGAAGTGTAGAGGAGCTGAGGGGATAATGTTTTTCATCTTAGCTCCCCCATCTCCCTCTCTTATGGGAAAGGCTCTCTAGGTCCCAGCCATGGTTAAGATAGGTGAAGTAGGTTCCTCAGTATAAACAAGGTCTTCTTCTTCTTCCCCGATAGGATCCTCAAAATATTCAAAAGGCTCTCCTAGAGGGGGTTCAATCTCACTGCCACTAAAGAAGAGTGAAGGGTGGCCAGGAGGTGCTGTGGGGGTTTTAGGTAAGGTTTGTCTTTGAGTATTCCTAGTCCTACGAGGCATGAAAATCAAATCTTTTTGTATTTTTTCAATATTCTTGAAATGACATGAAAAGAAAGGAAAGAAGGAAATGATGTTAAAAACAAAATCAAAGCATCTACTAGACACCTCCCCGGCAATGGCACCAAAAAGTGGTGAGCCCTAGTATTGCACCAAGAGTGCTGCAACTCCTAGGGGTTGGCCTACTTGACTTTATCAACTCGGGATTCATACCAACTTTGAGATGACAGTGCTATATACACAACAGATGCATTATGTTCATGTCAGCCTCTTATGCTTTACGAAAAGGTGCTATTTCTTAAATTATGAGAAAAACTAGAAAGTAAATTGTTGGAAGGAAATGAAAGAAACGAAACATAACTATTTTTTTGGAAATAAATGACAAGAATGAAGTTAATTGAATTTGCAAAAAACAAATAGCAGAAAGGAAACCAATTATAAACCACACTTAACTTGGCCAAATGGCTAAATGCACTCTACTTATCTTATTATATATCTACCATGCTCTTATCCATGCAACTAAACTATCCATGACTTAATTCTAACTAAAAAGAGTTAGTTTGTAGTTTGGAGGAAGAAAAAGGGCTAAAAGAGGCTAATGGGGGGTTTAACACATGAAACTAGGTTGGGAAGCCGAAAGAGGGGGTTAAACCCATAGAAAACTTTATTATAACGTGAGAAATGACTTTGGAGTGGAAATAACTCAAAAGCACAATGGTGGAGTGCGATGGAGGACAAAAGCCGCGATGCGTGATTCGCAATCACAACTTTGCAAGTTTAAATGGATATAAGTAAGGACTTAACAGAATAAACTAAATTGTGTGAAGTGCGAAAAATATGATGGATGCGATTGTGATATGTGATGTTGCACTATTGCAATCGCAAGAACAAGCGGTAAGCGTTAAGGTAAAATGTAAACGGTGCGAAATGTGATTTCACAATATCACAATCGCAAAAAACGAGTGGTGAGTGTTAAAGGTAGAAGGTAAACAGTGCGAAGTGCGATTTCGCAATATCGCAATCGCAAAGAACAAGTGGTGAGTGTTAAAGGTAAAAGCCAAATGTTGTGATTTGCGATATGCGACGTACGATGACGGGAGTCTCGAGGAGCAAAGGCGGAGGTTAGGTTTTCGGTGGTTTGGAATGGTTTTTCACGTGTTTTTCGTAAAAAGGGTAGGCAGCTGTGAACGAAGGAAAACAAAGAAATAGGGCTACAGGGCTTAAGTGCTTTCAAAAAAAAATAAGTGCAACGTTAAGGTGAGAAGGAAAGGAGGGGAATGGAGGCGTAAGAGCAGTGCTCAGAAGTGAAGCACACCTGCGGATTCATGCATGGGAAACAAGCAGAAATGCGTGATGAAATAGTAAAAGAGAGGCTTGGACTTCGTAATATAATTTCTTCCCAAAACTTCAAACATAAAGTAATTTTGGCCTGTGGGAAGGTCTACCCTGCTCGAACTCCTATTGACAGAGATGAGAGGGGGAGTCTTGACCACAGTTTTTGGAGTTTTCCCTCTATTTTACTACACATAAGCAATTAAAACTATAGCAACACAAAAACTAAACAATAATGAAACTTATCAGAAGTAGTTCTAACTTAAATGGCAGAAGAAGAACTAGCTAAATGACAAAAAGGAAAAGATAGTAACAACAGAGAAGCCAAGGCACATGGATTGGGCCCTAACCCACGAGCCTAGCCATCTGAAACTTAAATCAGTCGAATGAAATCAGTCTGTCCATTTCATAAAAGAATAAATTCTACATCTCTGAGAGTTTGATCACTGAATAAAACAAAAAGCTCAATAGCTCACAACAATAGTTCTGAATGGAATCGAGACTAGGATAAAATAACTCTTCCTAGCTCTAGCTCTACTTTATTTATTCTACAGGGCAACTACCAACAGCTCCCTATAAAATGGTGATCGAGTCCACTTGACTCTCAGTGAACAAGGATTGGGTGCACTCTTCTTTGAATTGCTTAGCTGCCTTTGGAATTCGAATTGCTGGAGAGAATCCTTGGGATCCTTCGGCTGCCTTTGAGGGTGGACAATCCTCCTATAATTCCTCTTTGTTGTCTCCTCTGAGTCTTTATGATAAAATCCTTATAAAAATGATTAATATTTCATGATTTTTTGCACTCAACCTTATATTAGGCACTCAAAGCATGTAAGCCTAAATCACTATCTATACTATCATCATAAAACCAAATAATAATAAAAATGCAAGAAAAAGAGATCTAAGAAGGCAAAAAGGTGACTATTAACCCCTCCAAATATGTCTAATGATGGAGCTTGTTGTGGACAATTTCGTCACCCCCTAGAGACAGTCTAGAGTTGCCATAGACCAGTGCCTAGGACATCTTAATATAGCAAGGAGCTCTTCATATAGTTTGGATTGTCAGTCCAAGAGCTCACTTACTATCTCTTGTTTGAACAAGGAAATAAGTTTTGAATGGGACCAAACTCTCTTAGAAGTTGACACAAAGATAAGAATAATGTAGGAACATCATGTAAAACTCCAATACAAAGGCATCATACAGTTAAGAGACAGCTTACTGTAAAGAGGGCCAGTTCAAGTAATATATCACAGAAATCAAATATCAGGAGGTGAGTGCAGTGAGGAAACATAAAGAAGATATTAGTTAACATGAGACTGATACCCAGATACACAACAGAACCACATAAGGGCATACCAATTTATGAATCCTTATATGACAATGGTGTTTTAAAAGCACCCTCCTCGTGCAACCAATATAGCAGAAAATATGGAAGAGATGATCATGGAACAGTATATCATGACTAGGCCTATTTAAAGCGCTTGACTAATTCCAGAAAGGGCACCAACAAGGATGAATCCTTACTGCAAACTAGTGAGCCACTCGCATTCTAGAACATGATACAAGAAGATAAATAGTATGAAATGAGATATTGTATTAACACATAAGAGAAAATTACATACTGTGAGATACCAAAGACTAGAATCCTCAATACATTTATAACTCCTCCTCACTGAGACCCTACGGGCTCTGAACCTTCATACAGAAATATTACAAAATGTATACAAAAGCCTTTTCACTGCACAGTTTGCTGATAGAAATCTGGAACCCTTACAATGTCTTCTTTTCGGGCCTTTATATAAAAGATAGAGAATTCTCGAGAAGGAGGTAGATGGAGTACATTTAATGACATAATTTGAACAAAATGGCGGAAAACATTCGCGCCTATACTGTGAATGACTAACTATAAATGACTGTACTTTACAATCCGTCTCTAGGAATAAATGCTGGAGGATGAAAATCTCCTTATAAACAAAACACAAATAATAAAATATATACAATGTTCTGCCTCTTACTGAAAGAGGGAGAATCTGCTGCCATAAAACCTTGAGATAGCCTGCGATTTTGTACTGTACTCTCAGCCCTTTAACTTTGAATTTAAACCTTGGATCTCTAATGCAGGGCGAAGCATCCCTTGATTTTCTCTGGAGGGTTCTGTAGATTCATATCTTTTCTTTCTTTAGTGATGGTCATTTCACACACCCACCCTCGGCTTCTTCTTTAAATTTCACCAGCAGAATGTCGTCCTTTGACACGCTCTTAACCTCTGCAACAGAGGCAATAAATTAAAGCACCTTCTTGTTATTTTGAAACCTGCAAAACCCACAGATATATATATTTAAAAAAAAAAAGGACTCGGAGGTAAGGAGAGTGGAGGCGGAGGTCATGATGACATCGCGGACACGAATAGATGACAAGAACATGCAGGGTGGCGGAGGAAAGACAGTGGTGACTTTAATTAAACAGACGGAGTGTAGTTGCGTGGAACAGTTGGAACACAATGCGCAACCGAGAACGGTAAATGTGAGTGAGAAACACACATATATATACGACAAGAGAGAAATATTATGCACGTGCGGGATGATGACGTGTGGATGTACGATGGACGGGTGGTTAACCGACGTGACAGCGGAGTCAACAGACGGGGAGACTAATTTCTGGGCCGTCGGATTACGAACACAGATCAACGGCTGGGAGCTAATGGGAGAAGTGCGGTGGTGGGCCTCGGAACACGGCGGAGAGGGGTTAAAGGGCGAGCAACTCTGAAGGATATCCGCCGTTGGATTGACATCGCCATATCCAACGGCGCGGGGGAGTTCCGCTGCCCGATCTTTGTACAACCTTTAACGCGCGGGAAAGCGGTTTTTAGGTCCCATACCATAGACACGCGGCGTGTTTTAAATGGAATCGCTGGCATTTGGTTCAAAACCGCCGACCTGGTGGAAGTGGTGCGGGATTTACCGTCGGTTTCTGCAGTGAGATACGGACGCGGGGGCCACCATACAAAATGATCTCCGCTTCGTTGATTTGCTTCGAATCCAATGATTACGATTCCGCCCGAAATATAAGATAATAAGCTCCTCTTCCTTTTAGCTTGTGGTTTTCGGGCTCGGGTCACATGGTGACGACAGGAAAAGGGGCTAAGGCCCTGGGGCTTCGGTTTAATATAATTTTAATAGTGGGTTTTTAACCTTTGGATAATGCACTTTTGGGCGAAGATGGTAAAATCAAGCGGGAGCATCAGGATCTTAAGCCACAGCAGAGATCTGAAAGAAATTTGAAAAAGGTGGCAGACCGAAAATTTACATGCAGGAGTAAATATGTACAACATCGGCTCCATCTGGGGACGGCATGTTCGTCCTCGGGCATGTCGAGAACACGCAGACCACTGAATATTTCATTTTGTTTTTCCATTCCACTGCGCTTCTACCTCAGGTAATTGCCAGCACTCTCTCTTTATAAAAATAAAAACTTAAACAACTTATATACAATATAATACAATTAGGCATTCCCAACCTGGGTCAGAATCGAAAGTATGGTTTGAGGAATTTTCCATTCACCGGGGCGTCCAGCAGATCACCCTGTAGGTTTTCTAACGAAAAAGTATTGTTTATCCCTTGATTCACGATTTTAAATGGACCAAACAACAGCGGATCAAATTTAGCATGCTTGCCCTTCTCTGCTTTGCGAACATCCCATCTAAGAACCAGGTCTCCAATTTGAAACTTTCTGTCCTTCGCATGCCAATCAAAGACATTCTTCATTTTCTCCTGATATTCTATCAATCTCTGATCCACCTGGTTCCGTGTTTCCTCTAATTCAACCAATTGATTAATTCTTCGGACCATGTCATCTGGTTCTTCCTGGTTTTCCTGCATGAAGTGTGCCACTGGCAAAGCCAATTGCACAGGAAACACAGCAGCTTGGCCATAAACCAACTCATAGGGGGATTTCCCTGTTTCTCTCTTACTGGTTATCCTATTTTCCCATAAAGCAAACTTTAATTGGGAGTCCCAATTTTTCTGATTTTCACTTATTGTTTTCTTCAGGGCCCTCACCAGGGTTTTATTAGAAGACTCTGCTAAACCATTTCCCTGTGGATAGTATGTTGTGGAGTGAGTCAATATGATGTTATACCTTCGGCAAAAATTTACAAACCTGGCAAATTTAAAAGCTTGTGCATTATCAGTTACAATTCTAGCAGGACAACCAAACCTAGATATGATATTTTCCTCCATAAACTTCATTATCACGACATATGTAGCATTTCTGGTAGGTATGGCTTCCACCCATTTCGTAAAATAATCTGTGGCTGTTAGTATCCATTTATATTGACCACTTGATGGGGGATGTATCTCTCCTATAAAATCTAATCCCCATTTCTGAAATGGTTCATTCACATGAATAGGAATCAAGGGCAAAGCTGCTAGTTTCTGCCTTTCTACAAATATTTGGCACTTGTCACATGCTCTAACCCAAGCAAAAGCATCTGAGTACAGTTTTGGCCAGTAAAAACCAGCCCTCAAGATTTTATGAGTTGTAGCCCTCCAACTGTAATGTCCTCCACAAATTCCTTCATGAAATTCTGTCATTACATTCTGCACTTCATTTTCTGTGAGGCATAACAGTAATATACCTAGAGGGTCTCTCCAATAGAGCTGTCCATTGGCAATTATATATTTCTGAGATTTCATCCTTACAGCTCTGTATTTTATCTTATCACAACTTGGAGGACAGCTAAGTATTAAAAGATATTCAACTATTTCTTTATACCAAGGACTAGTTAGATATTTCATATGTATCTTTTGAGTGGCCACCTCCAGCCCTTGTTGTTCTTCTTCTTTCTCGGATTCTTCATTTACTATCACAGATAAATTAATGCCTAAGGCCTGATTATTTGATTCAGATAGCATCTTAGCAAGTCCCTGTCCTTTAATCAATTTGGTAGGCCTTATGTCCAAATCATATTCTTGTATTTTTGCAATCCATCTTCCTCTTTTACCTTCGCTATCTCCCTGAACAAGAATGTCTTTGACAGCTGCTGTGGGGACATAGGCAGTAATGTGAGATTGCAAAACATATATTCTAAAAGCTTTAAGGGACTTTACCAGGGCATATGCCTGCTTCTCCAATATATTATATTTCAATTCAGCATCATAAAGCACTTGACTGAAGAAAGCTATAGGCTGCTCATACCCCTCTTCATTTCTCTGCAACAATACTCCAGCAATTGTATGAGGTGAAGCAAATGAAAATATCATAAATGGCTTTTTGTAATCTGGTCCAGCTAGCACAGGAGCTTCAGCGAACGCCTGTTTTATCCTTGTGAATGCATCTCTAGACTCCTGGGACCATTTTACTTCATTCTCCTTTTTCAACATATCAGTTATATGCCTAACTATCTCAGCATAGTTAGGAATGAACCTTCTCAAAAAATTAATTTGGCCTAAAAACACCTGCACCTCCTTCTTATTCCTGGGTAGAGGAATACTATTTATTACTTCCACTCTCTTAGGATCTATTTTCACACCATCTTTAGTTACAATGTGCCCCAAGAGTTTCCCCTCATCTAATGCAAATAAAGATTTCTGAGGATTGAGAGAAAGGCCATACCTTCTGCATTTTTCAAAATTTATTCTTAAATGCTCAATATGCTCATCATCATTCTTTGAGAACACTGTAATGTCATCGAGATATACCACCAAAAACTTGTCCCGCTCCCCAACAAAGGCTATGTCCATTGCCCTCTGAAAAGTAGCTTTTGCATTAATCAATCCAAATGGCATTCTGGCATACATAAATGTTCCCCATGGTGTAGTGAATGTTGTTTTCTTATGATCTTCTGGAAGTACAGCCACCTGATTGTAGCCAGAAAAACCATCCATCATGGACATTCTGGATGCTCCCACTACTTTCTGCAGGATGTGGTCCATCTTGGGCAGTGGATAATTATCTTTTAGAGATGCTCTATTTAAATTTCTGAAGTCCACACACAGCCTTATTTCTCCATTCTTTTTTCGAACAGGGACAAGGTTTGCTATCCATTCTGAGTATCTCAATGGCACAATTATTTTGGCCTTCAGTAGCTTCTTTATTTCCTTTTCAATAAAGGGAAGCAACAGAGGGTTTATCTGTCTGAGCTTCTGCTTATAAGGCTTTGCACCTTCCCTCAAAGGAATTTTATGTTGCATTATGTTAACATCAAAAGTTTTTAGGTCCTGATAGGACCAAGCAAATACATCTTTGTAAGATTGAAACAACTTCAAATATTTTTCTTTGTATTCTTCTGGGACTCTTTTAGATAATTTTACAATTTTGGGATCAGCATAAGTACCCAGATTTAAATCTCTCACTTGATCTTCTTCTGTCACTTTGTTTGGCTGCAATGGAATATCATCTTTGTTAAATAATCTTTCTAGAGGCACCAGACCTCTAGGTATAACATTTCCTTTCAGCTGCAGCACTTTATTACCTGCTACCTTCTCTTCCCATCTGTTTTCTACAATATTTTCAACTTCCTCTTCTTCATTGTCATCAATCTCCATATTGGAGAATTCTCCCACTGTCTCCATGAATCTCTTCATCTGTTCATCATCTTCAAATACCTGCCAATGCTTAATATTATCTGGAATGGATGGTCTGTAACGTACCTCCACTTCATATCTTAAAAGCGGGTTCTGAGGAGGACGGAATGTACTGGCAGCTGCAGCAAGGGAGTCTGCTATTCTGTTTTGCTCCCGGGGCATGAACTATATGTTGAATGCCAAGAAGAAATTTTCTACCATGTCCCATACTTCGTTTCTATAAGCTCTCAGCCATGGATGCTTAGTTTGGCATTGATTTTTGATCTGTCTCACCACCAGCTCAGAGTCTCCCAAGACTTTTAAACATCGGATGCCCATGTTTCTAGCTGTCTGCAGTCCCAATAATAATGCCTCATATTCAGCTACATTTTTTGTAGCCTCATATTCCAATTTAAAGGACAGTGGCACCCATTTTCCTGTAGGAGAGATTAATAACACCCCAGCTCCATTGCCTTCTTTTGAATTTGCCCCATCAAAATGCAAAGTCCAAATTTCTGATTCCTGATCTTCTTTAGGCTGCTCAGCTTGGATTTGACCAAAAAGGGGCTCATGAGCATAATTTTGGTTTTCTTCTAACATCAAGCATGAAAAATTTCCCTCTTTGTTATAAATCGGAGAATTCTCTGAGCAGTCAGCCTTAGTTACCATTTTAACAAATCTAGTCTCCCTGTATAACCTCCTCTCCTGGCCTGCAAAGACTGGGACAGTAGCATATGTTAAATCCAATTTGATTGACCCACCAATTTTCATACCCCAGGACCTTGACAGCAGCATGCCAAAGCGGGCTGGGATATCAGCAACCACAATGTCCATGACCACACTCTTTGCTGGAATTTGGGCCAAATTGACCACTAAATCTTTAATCATTCCCAAGCATTTAACCCTTTTAGAATCAAATGAGTATAAATCCTTATATGGTCTTGTAATTTGTAGTCCTAGTTGTTCCATGACAGACAAAGGCATAAGATTATGGGAAGCCCCAGAATCTAACATACAATTGTGTAACAGTAGGTCATGGATGACTAAAGACACATAAAAAGGAGGAGTAGAAGGATCTATCTCTTCGACATGTGG
This sequence comes from Pinus albicaulis, assembly GCA_034641835.2. NCBI lineage: Eukaryota > Viridiplantae > Streptophyta > Pinopsida > Pinales > Pinaceae > Pinus > Pinus albicaulis. The sequence goes on along the minus strand of CM076584.1, from coordinate 368,194,982 downwards.
ACCAAAGACTACCATGGGTCTTTCTTCTTGAAGGTTTAGACTATCGGGCACAATCGGTGTTTCAGGAGGGATTATGAAGGAAGTAACTTGAGATTGATACACAGGCTGTTTTAATAATTCTGTCAAAGGGACCAGAATCTTAATCTTCTCAAGTTCTTTTTGCAAATTGAAAGCAGAAGGAGGCTTCTCTATCGGAACTTCTTTTGACTCTTTATTTTCAGCTGAAGGTTTAATTTCTTTTGACACAGGCTCAGCATTAGGAGGACTGACTATTTTCGAAGAAGAAGGAATCTGATCAGTAGACTGCGGGGGAAAATTTAAAGGGTTCTTACCTTTTTCTATGCTTTTCTTCGTTGCTGATTCCTTCTGAGCAGGTGTTTCTTTCTGAGGTGGCTCCTCTTCTTGATCTTGAGTTCTGGTCCTCTTCCTTGAAGATCTGAGATCATATTTTACATTGAATTGTGCTTCCATGAAGTCAACAAATTGCTTACAATAATGGTCAATCTCTGCTTCTTCTTCTTCGTCTTGCAATGGGCATTCCATATCATCATTATTTGAAAAAGCCAGATTTGAATCTTCTAATCCATAAGCTGCATCTCCAGTGGAGTCATCTGCTGGTCCTTCCAGGTATAGGGGATGAGGTACCTGGTCTTGTTGTTCCTTTGCTTCTCTAGGCAATATCTGCAATGGGGGCCTTCTGTACTGGGGATTATATCCTCTGTTTGGAGCATTATAGAAATTCTTAGGAGCTGCATTTTTGGCTTCCAGTTCAAGCTTGACCATCCTCTTTATCATTTTGCTTATGTCGTCCATCTTGTCTGAATCTTTTTCCTGATTAGAGGTGGAAACCTCTTCTTTACCTCTCCTCCTAGTATCTTGTTCAATTTTTTCCTTCAATTTCCCAGTGGAGGCAAAATTTGCTTCCAATTCCAGAGCATCTGACTGTGCATCATATAAAGTGGCAGGTTTTCTTTCTCTCAACGAGAATCCAAAGTCAAAATCAAAGGCTGCTATAAAAATTATCTTGGCAGCAGCTTCGTGGGGCTTCATTTCAGGAGGCAGGCTCAGATATAACTTGTTGAATCTTTTGATAAATTCTGATACCCCTTCATTCTGCTTCTTCTTCATAGTATTAAACTCAGTAAGACATTGACCATGATCTTTCTTTTCTCCCCACTTCCTGAAAAAAGTATTTTCCATCTGGTCCCAGGTGGTCACAGAACGATTCCCCAATGTCTTGAACCATTTTCTGGCTTCACCTTCCAAAGACTGTACAAACAATCTCAAGACCACATCCAAATGTTCAACATTTAAGTTCTCTGCAAAAGAGCAGAAGGTCTCAAGATGTTTTTGAGCATCAATTTCATTTTCACCATTAAATCTTGGCAGAATCTTCAAATAATCCTGTGGCATATCATTTAGCACTTGGGGCAAGGCCAGTGGAGCATATTTTTTCAATAGAAAAGCAGGAACATTAGCCATTTGGGGAGGTGGGGGTTGTACAACAGTCTGAGATACAAATGAAGGGAGAGGAGTAGGAGGAGGCGGAGTGTGAATAACAATGGGAATATATGATATGGAGGACTGAGGCGTAGCTGGGAATAATTCACGGTTAACAGCAGTTACTTCTGTGACTTCTTTAATTTCCTCTGCCTCGGGAGTAGGATGAGAATCTTCTTCAATCCGGACACTTCCTCTACGTGGAGTTTCTGAGTAAAACTCGAGATTTTCTGTTCTAATCTCTTGAGAAGAAGAGGGCGGATAATCTTCAATGGAAAATTCAGGGTTTTCAGCACGAACTGACTTCCTCTCCTTCCAAACTCTTTTATGAATGATCTTCGCTGGGTCAGACACGTAAGGTGTTTTCGACTGAGATGTATCTGACCTAAAATGCGGCTTTCGAGAAGCTAGGACTACCGATAAAATTTATCAAATAAAGAACAGTGGAGTCGCCAAGGTGAGAGATACGCAACTCTTCAACTCTCCGTGCTCACCTAATTAGAGAGTGAAAACAATTTGTCGAGGCCTAGGGAAACTGATATTCTTGAATTCGATCCCAGGCAACGGCGCCAGAAAGATGTTGTGGACAATTTCGTCACCCCCTAGAGACAGTCTAGAGTTGCCATAGACCAGTGCCTAGGACATCTTAATATAGCAACGAGCTCTTCATATAGTTTGGATTGTCAGTCCAAGAGCTCACTTACTATCTTTTGTTTGAACAAGGAAATTAGTTTTGAATGGGACCAATCTCTCTCAGAAGCTGGTACAAAGATAAGAATAGTGTAGGGACATTATGCAAAACTCCAATACAAAGGCATCAGACAGTTAAGAGAAAACTTACTGTAAAGAGGGCCAGTTCAAATAATATATCACAGAAATCAAATATCAGGAAGTGAGTGCAGTGAGGAAACATAAAGAAGATATTAGTAACATGAGACTGATACCCAGATACACAACAGAACCACATAAGGGCATATTAATTTATGAATCCTTATATGACAATGGCGTTTTAAAAGCACCCTCCTCAAGTAACTAATATAGCAGAAAATATGGAAGAGATGAACATGGAACAGTATATCATGACTAGGCCTATTTAAAGCGCTTGACTAATTCCAGAAAGGGAACCAACAAGGATGAATCCTTATTGCAAACTAGTGAGTCACTCGCATTCTAGAACATGATACAAGAAGATAAATAGCATGAAATGAGATATTGTATTAACACATAAGAGAAATTACATACTGTGAGATACCAAAGACCAAAATCCTCATTACAGTTATAACTCCTCCTCACTGAGACCCTACGGGCTCTGAACCTTCATACAGAAATATTACAAAATGTATACAAAAGCCTTTTCACTGCACAGTTTGCTGATAGAAATATGGAACCCTTACAATGTCTTCTTTTCGGGCCTTTATAGAAAAGATAGAGAATTCTCGAGAAGGAGGTAGATGGAGTACATTTAATGACATAATTTGAACAAAATGGCGGAAAACATTCGCGCCTTACTGTGAATGACTAACTATAAATGACTGTACTTTACAATCCGTCTCTAGGAATAAATGCTGGAGGATGAAAATCTCCTTATAAACAAGACACAAATAATAAAATATATACAATGTTCTGCCTCTTACTGAAAGAGGGAAAATCTGCTGCCATAAAACCTTGAGATAGCCTGCGATTTTGTACGGTACTCTCAGCCCTTTAACTTTGAATTTAAACCTTGGATCTCTAATGCAGGGCGAAGCGTCCCTTGATTTTCTCTGGAGGGTTCTGTAGATTCATATCTTTTCTTTCTTTAGTGATGGTCATTTCACACACCCACCCTCGGCTTCTTCTTTAAATTTCACCAGCAAAATGTCGTCCTTTGACACGCTCTTAACCTCTGCAACAGAGGCAATAAATTAAAGCACCTTCTTGTTATTTTGAAACCTGCAAAACCCACAGATATATCAAAAAAGAAAAACGGACTTGGAGGTAAGGAGAGTGGAGGCGGAGTTCATGATGACATCGCGGACACGAATAGATGACAAGAACACGCAGGGTGGCGGAGGAAAGACAGTGGTGGCTTTAATTAAACAGACGGAGTGTAGTTGCGTGGAACAGTTGGAACACAATGCGCAATCGAGAATGGTAAATGTGAGTGAGAAACACACACACATATATATATACGACAAGGGAGAAATATTATGGACGCGCGGGATGATGACGTGTGGATGTACGATGGACGGGTGGTTAACCGACGTGGCAGCGGAGTCAACAGACGGGGAGACTAATTCCTGGGCCGTCGGATTACGAACACAGATCAACGGCTGGGAGCTAATGGGAGCAGTGCAGTGGTGGGCCTCGGAACACGGCGGACAGGGGTTAAAGGGCGAGCAACTCTGGAGGATATCCGCCGTTGGATTGACATCGCCATATCCAACGGCGCGGGGGAGTTCCGATGCCCGATCTTTGTACAACCTTTAATGCGCGGGAAAGCAGTTTTTAGGTCCCGTACCACAGACATGCGGCGTGTTTTAAATGGAATCGCTGGCATTTGGTTCAAAGCCGCCGACCCGGTGGAAGTGGTGCGGGATTACCGTCGGTTTCTGCAGTGAGATACGGACGCGGGGGCCACCATACAAAACGATCTCCGCTTCGTTGATTTGCTTCGAATCCAACGATTACGATTGCGCCCGAAATATAAGATAATAAGCTCCTCTTCCTTTTAGCTTGTGGTTTTCGGGCTCGGGTCACATGGTGACGACATGAAAAGGGGCTAAGGCCCTGGGGCTTCGGCTCAATATAATTTTAATGGCGGGTTTTTAACCTTCGGATAATGCACTTTTGGGCGAAGATGGTAAAATCAAGCGGGAGCATCAGGATCTTAAGCCACGACAGAGATCTGAAAGAAATTTGAAAAAGGTGGCAGACCGAAAATTTACATGCAGGAGTAAATATGTACAACAGAGCTCATCAATGAATATGTTCAAAATGATGCCATAATAACAATTAGTCCAAGTGAAAATGCAATACGATTATGACAAAAACTATGATAATTTCAACTTGACACGTGAAATCTTTATTTTGTGGCATGATATATTAGTAGTTTATCTCAAATAAAATTGAAACAAATGCAACATAAACTCTTGTGCAATAATATTCGGCAGGAAATTAACTCTTAATTATGGTTTACATAACAAGTATATACAACATAATATGAACAATGTGTAGCCAATAGTGAGTCAACTCATTAACCAACTCTTTTACATTGTCATGTATTGATAGTGTAATATATCCAAGGGAATGCAAAACATTTTGTTTCCCATTTGTTCATATTCTCTACATTTACACGCATTTGTAGAATAATAAGAGACAAAGAAGGGTTAATATTTGTCATGATTGTCTGGGTTATGCACATGAGTTTCTAAGTTCTCTAATCACATCAATAGGCCCAATTTATTTCATTATGTGTGCATAAAATAAATGCACCAAGGTTGCATAACAAGAATTAGCATGACCAAATTTCTATATGTGCAACTAGGTCGCAATCTTGGATTGTGAAATATTAACTATTAGCATGTTTGGGACTCAATAATATTTTCCATTTAAATCCTTGGAAATTGTTGACTACTGCATTGTGCATTTCACATTAATGCTCATGCACTATTTAACACCCTTGATATATTGACCATAGTTTCATATTATGCTTAAGCAACCTTGGTGAAACTCCTCTTTAACTTGACTTTGAGAACCATGTATTTACTTGATCTCTCACTCTTATAAGAAAGTTTTTAGTTAGAAAGAAGGACCTCAACCCACCTTTGTAGATTAAGAAGGCAAAAGGACCACAAATTTGAAAGGGTCCAAGACAAAAAAATCGACTAGAAGGCTAGAAAGGTGGTCGGATATGGGTTTTAAGTAATCTTGAAGGGTTCCCTTGACTAAGAAAAGTACATTGGGAAGGCTTGCTATTTGAGGTGACAAAGAAGAAACATATCGATTGAGGGAGTTGAGATTGTTTGTACATATTTTATTACAGGTTCATTTTTTGAACGTTACGTTTGCTTATATATCTATCGTGTTTCATTAGAATAAACAAGAGACATGATTACTTTGAATATTAAGTAGTTAACATGAAGCAATGATAAGAATTGAAAATTAACTAATGTCCCAACATGATCACACAAGTAGGGTCTAGGAGAGGGCACTCAAGTGCACATACAAATCATCTAAGCCAGAGCTCACTAGAAAAAATTATGTGTAAGATAATAACAAGTTAAATCTAGTTGTCAACTTGGGAGAGAAAGAAAGAAACCTTGAAGCAAGATCAACATGTCATTTGGGTAGAGGTCCATTATATTCTCCTTATTTATGCATGTAGTTAAGAAGAAACATTGAAATAAAGCAACTGCATTAAATGTCATTTCACTCTATCAAGTAAGGACATGAGAAGCATCCAACATAAAGTAATTAGGCTAGAGAGTTTATAATGAAAGGCCAAAGGGAGGCACATTTGACAAACAAGGTTAATGTAGTAATTATTAGTGTGCCTTCAAAAGTTGTCTTGGTGCTCTAACATAGGTCTAAAGTCTCCTTTGTCAAATTATGATGTTGTTGCACATGAATGTAGATGAACAGGAAGGGGATCTCTCCCATATGTTTGAATGCGAGTAAAGGAAAGGGATTCCCTATTGAAGCATATATGTTATCGGAGGTTAAGGTTCCACATAACTCAATTTGGCCTTGTGACAATAGTCATAAAGTCATAAAAGTTGTTTATAGGAGTTTGAATATGAAAAGAATGGCCGTACTTAATTATTGGTCTCTCAACATAGAATTTTAATAATTAATTGAGGTTTAAATGGTGTGCAAAATTTGTTGAGTAATTGTTAGGTTGCTCTTTATTTTAATTTTTTATCAAATATATAAAATTTAGTGCTTGAAATCTATTATATATAATAATGATATGATAAAATAATAAGTTAACACAATTTCAAAGAATAAGAATGGCATTGCATGGAAGAATACATCTTTGACTTTGACCACATGGGTGCAAAACTCAAAAAGTCTAAAATCTTGAGAATATTCATAATGGATTCATATAACGACAAAACATTTGCAGGAATTACTTTAAAGTAGTAATATAAAGTTAAAGTGGAAATTACAAAGAGGAGAAAGTCACCTAATTAAAAAAACTCGTGGACTTTACAAATTCATGACCCTAATTAAGTTAACAACAATGAACCATCATATCACCAAAAACCCAAACACAAGGCACAACAACATCCTTGAAAAAAATAATGCACATTCGACTTGATTTTATCCTTGGACCTAAATATTTGGTACATAAAGTCAAAACAAACATTTTGAAGAACCAGTTTTACTAAGGTTATACATGGGTTTATATACAAAGAAAAAGGCATAACACGACAAAGGTTAAAATCCAAGTGATGAGACAATTTTTTTTGAAAACAAAGACTTATAGGCATTTAAAGAACACATAATAATAGAAAAAAAGGGGGCCAATTAATATTTTCTTTCGAGAAGAAAGTCAACTCGACTTTTCTATTTAATTATCATAAACTAATTAATATAATCTCATTTCAATTAAAAAATAATTGAAAAATCTAAAATTTACTTATTTTTATAAATTAGGGAATAATAATTAATTAATTAATTTTTTATTTATTTTTTATTTTTTAATTAAGATTTATTTTAATTTTGGATTTATCAAATGTCAAGAAGTATTAAATTTGTTTTCATTATAAAAAAGGTTTGTATCTCAAAAGATTTGGTTGCTCTGAGTTTGATAAGAGATTTGATTCCTATTGGTACTTGGTAGATCCATAATTAAGATGGATAGACTAATATAATATATATACTTGACATTGAAACAATTTATTTACAATTCAAGTTATCCACATTTAAATGTTAAAAGATGTCCCCTCATATTTTTCCTTTTATGCATATATTTAATTATTTTAATTATTAATATTTTCTAAAATATTAGATATCAAATCCATACTAAGCATTGAAAGAATCACAAATCTCAACATCTCTCTATACATTGAATTAGAAAGCAACTATTAATGAAATAAGAATTCTCTCAATCTCTCTATATATGTTTTATGTAAAAATCTTTTAATCAACGTACGTATTGAGATATTTTATTTATAACCCTCTTTAAATTTTTCTTTGTTATTGATATTTTTAAAATCTAATATATCAACTCCATATTAAAAATGAAATAAATTACAATTTCTCTAGTTATGGAAAGTAGAAATACGAGCATAGATCCATCTTAGCTTCAGATGTACCAAGTGCAGAGAGGGATCAAATTTATTTTCACTTTAAAAGTTTTCATATCAAGAGATTTGATCTAGAGCTAAAATGGACCTATGTTGGTTTAACCTCCCTTTAAATAAACTATATCCCACATGAATACCATGAGTTCTTAACACCTTGGATCAACACCATGGACTATTATTATTTAGGAAGATTTATATTAAAATTTTATAGAGTTATTTTTATTTTGATATTATGTTTTATTTACTTTTTATTTTATTTTATTTTGACCAAGGCTTTGAGTGGGCCTAATGGTTAAGAGCATGTATTTCCTCCTAAGAGGTCACAGGTTCAACCAAAGGGGGTAGAGTATGTTGCCAAGATTTTGGGTGCCCTTAAGGGTTTTTTTGATGGTGCTGAATCCATTTCCAAGATTTCTTAAATTTTTAATTATTTTTTACCAGATTGTGACCACTTTTGGCAACTCCATTTGAATTTGTCAAAATTTTAAACATTACATTAAGAGATGTGTCTACCATATTAGCTAGAGAGAAGTTTTAATTTAAATTACATTATTTTTCTCAATATAAAATAAATTTAAAATTATGTTATTTAATATAGACATTGAAATTGTTATTGCTATTTTTAAAATCTAATATATCAATTCCATATTAAAAATGAAATAAATTACACATCTCTTAGTTATGGAAAGTGGAAATATAAGAAATTTTTAATTGAAATTACATTAATTTTATTTATATAAAATAGATATAAAATTATGTTACTTAATATAGACATTGAAATATTTTACTTATGTTTGACAATAAATAATTGTCATTAATATATTTTTATTTTAAATATCACATGTAAACTTAAATGAATTACACATTATGTAATATCAATAATACTATTTCCTCTCATCTCTGATTAAGTAGTGAAGAAATTGCATTTCCTCTTCAAATTAAAAAGTAATTTATTTATTTTTTACTCATCTCTATATTTAGTAATGAACTCATACTAAAAGGTAATTCTTTTTGTTTTTGTTTTACTTTTAGTTACTTTATATCTCTATATAAAGTTATGCAAAATTGGGGTGCAAATTGAAGTATTTTAAGTATTTGTATTGAAAATGGCAACAAGAAAGGTTGAAAATGGCATCAAGAAAGATTATAATTTAATTTTCCCTTAAATTAAATTAGAAGAAAATTGTAGTTCCATGCATGGCAATTTGTACAAGTTAACTAAGTTAATTTCATTTAGTTGATTTAGTTAATTCTAGTTGAGGGTCTAACTTGAGTCATGTAGAGTGGTTTTTACTTTTTAGTAGCCCTAGTTGAGTTTATTTTGAGTTTTAATTAATTAATTCATTTAATTGAGTTAAAGTCAATTAAACTAGTTCCAACTGTTGAAGGAACTAATATGAGGTTAAACTAGTCCCAACTGTGGAAGGAACTAATACGAGGTCTAGCAATGGAGAGCAACTAATACGAGGTTAAACTAGTTCCAACTGTGGAAGGAACTAATACGAGGCCTAGCAATGGAGAGCACCTTCAGTGTTCAAATAGTTAGCCGATAAACAAACCATAAATGATCTACTAGTTACAAACCATAAATGATCTACTAGTTACCAGTTGAGATTAGAGTTCAAGAGCAATGTATTATCACTTGTATAATTATCAGAATTGTACATATGGTGCATGCAGTGAGAGGAAGAGCCTAAAGGAACTGCACAATACAATGGAGGAAAATTCCTATTAAATAGGGGCCTAGCAGTGGAGAGCAACTTCAGTGTTCAAACAATTAATCGATAAATAAACCATAAATGATCTACTACTTTCCAGTTGAGATTAGAGTTCAAGAAAAATGTATTATCAATTGTATAATTATATGAATTGTACATATGGTGCATGCAGTGAGAGGAAGAGCCTAAAGGTGTTGCACAATAAAATGGAGGAAAATTCCTATTAAATAGGGGCCTAATTCCTCATTGAACAACCCAAGGAAATAGGGACTTGGGAAAACTGGAAATTGGTTAAGTACTGGCCAAGACTTGTTTAGGAAGCAATGAGATAGATAGAGATAGTGCAGAAGTTGCTTTGACTTGAACAAAGTATTGTAATCTTCTCATATTTTCTAACTAATGCAATATATAGATAACAGGGTTTTTAGCTGTGGCTTTCCCTAGGAAATCATTGTGTAATGTGTTGATTGAATTCTTTCTCTTATATGTTTCCTGATTTCACATCATTTGAATTGGTTTCCACAATTGATAGAATAGATTCAAATCTAATGTTTTAGCAAATTACAATTAGCAATTTAAGTTTACAAGGAATTTCTACATGGTCAACATTAATTTATTTTGTTAATTTTAAATAATATTTTACTATTTTTAGATGTAACATTAGTGACAACATCACTCTCATGTTGTAGAGCTCCGACAACAATAATTTCATTTCAATTAAAAAAAAAATTGCAAAATCTAGTGGAAGGAAAATTAAATGTGCTAAATTGCACTCAACTATTATTGTTTCATTGTTGTTATTATTATTTTATTTTTTTATTATAAATAAAAAATAACAAAAAAATTATAATTATGGTTATTTGCCCATGAAACAAGGTTAAACATTGCTTTGCAAAAGCATTCCAATATGTTTAAATTTGTCCAAATATATTTGAAACCACTAAAAGTTCAAAACTTAAATAAACATAATAAAATTGAAAAAATACAAACCATTATAAAACTTTGAAGCTAAACCTGAAAACTACTTCACACAATACTATAAATTCAACCTCCATTTTCCTTAGTCTATTTAGAGTTTTTGGTTGCTATTCCCCTTTATTTTCCATTGTTTAAGCTATAAGAGTTGTTGTAAATTAATATAATTCATTTTCCATTATTTAGGCTATAAGCTTCGTTGTAATTAATATAATTCCAATGGCTTGAACACCTTCATATCCTTGGATATGAAAAAGCTAGAATCTAGACTCAATCTTGAAATTCTCCTTTAATTTGATGTTTGGAAGGTTAAATATGTTTTTGGCAAAGCATAATCTCCATAGTGGTCCTTAACCAAAGAGCTCTTTAACATGTTAAAAAACTTTTTCGACCTTTGCTAGGCAAGGATAAGATTGGGCCTATTTTGGGAAGAAGAATTGGAATTCTTCTTCTTCAATTTTTTGTGGCTTAATTATGTGGCTTAATTTATGGCAATCCTTAACCTGAAAATTCTATGGCTAATAAAAAAACATTACATGCAGAAGACTAGAGACACTAACAACATAAACCTTACAACCCTTGAAAACCTCAAGAAACCATTACTTCTTTGAAACACAAAGAAACAATCAACTTGTAAATTTTTTGACAAAATGTAAGCAAAACAAAGAATAACCTAGTCTACTCAAGTCTCACATTGCCTCAACCACCTAATACTAAAGACAATTAAATCCAAATGTTCATCTTTATTAAAAAATAATACATTACCTCAGTAACTTAGATACTTGAGAGTGTAAGTTTATGTGATCCATATCATATTAAAATAAATCTTCCGTGAAATCACATGAGAAATTTTAGAACCGACGCCTTTCGAACTAGTTCATCATCATAATACTGAAGAGAACTACTGAATGTAGTTCATCATCATGATACTGGATGATCGGACTATCCATATATATATCAAGCAGAGAAAAGCAACGGTCAAAACCTAAGGAAAAAAATAGAATTTAAAAATGATTTAAAAAAAATAAAAATAAAAATAAAAAAATCCCATCCTAAAATAATAAAATAAAAACCATGTCAAATAAAAACAAATAAAATAATCAAACTTAAAACTAACCAAATAGGCAAAATCATAAAAATAAAAACTAATAGGCAAAATCATAAAAATAAAAACTAAGTAAAAATAAATAAATAAATTAAAAATAAAGGAATAAAAAAAATAAAAATAACAATATATATATATATATATATGAGAGATCAAATTTAAAAATAAAGAATTAAATAAAAGGAATAAAACAATAATATTACCTAAAAAGAAAAAAATACTAAAATTATGCGAGTAATAGAATTAATATATCAAGCAAAAACATAGGGAAACAAAAAGAGAGGAAAACCCAAGAGGAAGGATCCTTATTGGGAGCAAAGAGATGGAATCCAACAACTACTAACTTTCCACCGGTCATCCCTATTCAACGTAAGGGGCCTTTTCTCAATTTCAATAGCTTCTCTTCCGAATCAGAAACATGTAAAAGATGATTTTGTTGGTAGAGTTCATTTGCGTTTTATATAAGGTACTACTGACAAGATCGCTCGGATTTTAAGGAAGCATAAGATCTCTTCCTCTTTTAAACCTTTAAACACTAGTTGTGGTTCCCTTAAATCGATTAAAGACCCGTTGGACCCCAAAAACGTGAAAGGTGTTTATTTGATCCTGTGCTCCTGTGAGATTCCCTCAGTTGATTAATAAAAGGATTCAAGAGCATTCTGCAGATATTAGGTATGGTAGAACAAAATCCTCAGCTCTAGCTGAGCATGCAGAGAAGACGAAGCATCACATTTGTATGAAAGAATCCAGAGTCATTACTAGGGTTGAGCATTTCCATCACTGTAAATTTAGGGAAGCTATTGAGATTGAGAAAATGCCCCGTACATTGAATAGGGATGACGGGTGGAAAGTTAGCAGTTGTTGGATTCCATCTCTTTGCTCCCAGTAGGGGTCCTTCCTCTTGTGTTTTCCTCTCTTTTTGTTTCCCTATATTTTTGCTTGATATATTAATTCTATTGCTGACATAGTTTTAGTATATTTTCTTTTTAGGTAGTATTATTGTTTTATTCCTTATATTTAATTCTTTATTTTTAATTTTGATCATATATATAGTTTATTATTTATCTATTTATATTTTTTATTATTTTTTTGACTTAATCTTTATTTTTATGATTTTCGCTATTTTGTTAGTTTTAAGTTTGATTATTTTATTTATTTTTATTTGACCGTTGCTTTTCTCTGCATGATATATATGGATAGTTAGATCAGCTAGTTTTTAGTGTGATGATGAACTACATTTAGTAGTTTGAAACGCTTCGATTCTAAAATTTCTCATGTGATTTTCCAAAAAAATTATTTTAACCTAAATACTATTAAATCTAAATTTTCATTTTTATTAAAAATAATACATTTTAATCTTTATTAAATAATATATAAAAATAAATAATTAATAAAGAATAATACATTTTAAACTTTATTAAATAATATATAAAAATAAATAATCATTAAAATAAATATTTTTATTTATTATTTCGAACACAATTACACGTTTTACATTATAACAAAAACCTCCAACTTTTTTGTTTTTCATTAAATAATACAAAAATTACACTAACATCAAAATTGTATTTCGATATTATATTATGATTTTGAATGTTGAATAAATCTATGTTTAAGATTGTATTTTGATATTATATTATGAGTTTGAATGTTGAATAAATCTAAGTTTAAGATGACATATAATTTAGTGTAATTCTAGCGTTTAAATTTAAATTTTTATTAATATGAAATTGGATATGTAAAATAAATAAAAATGACGTATTATTATTAATAATTTTTTTGTGAACAAGTTATTATTATTTTTATTTTATAGTATTTGTTTTGTAATTTTTTATTATATTTCGATAATATTCCGGATATATATCAGAATAGCATAATTTTATGTTTGAGATTTCATTTTATATTAGTAAAAACATTGAGCTGATTGATCATTACAAATTTAAAATTGAAAACTGAACCTGTATTAATTTGACAAATCCCACCCAGCATCGAGCCCAGCTAATGGCTTATCGCTTGTTTCAGTGTCCTTACACTTAACCATGGTTATCCATCTTTTCCCATCAAAAGGGTTTAAAAAAACATTATTCCCAGCTGAAGACTCCAAGGGATCGATACTTGTAGTAATGAATGGATGTTTGACTGGCGATAGAAAGCGCTCAATACCCTCCGTTTCCCTGTGCTCGTCTTTACGAGAAGAGGACGATGAGACCACCATCTGTTAACACAAGAGCAGAGAGTTGCAGGGTCGCTAAAGAATCCGGACTGCAGTGAGCAGACAGAGGCGTTCCAATGCATATGATGCGGCGTCTCAAGAGCATTGCGTCGGGCCGATCCTCCATCTCAGATCCGGTGAGCTCTCATCGTTCCAATCCGTTAAATTCCCTATTCTAGGGTATTTGTTTTTTTCAAAACCCTAGTTAAGTAATAGAAATGGCTGATTTTCCAAGGGCATGGGTATCCATCGTCCTTTTTTTTTTAATTTAGTTTTTAAATAAATCGCTGCACCACTGGGTTGGGGATTCATTGACTGCATTGTTATTGAATTTACGGGCATCTGTCTGAAATGTGAGAGTCGAGTAGCTCGCTCTGCACAGACCTGTAAATTAGGATTATAGTTTTTGTATATGTTAGAAAACGTAGAAATGTGGGAGCCATGCGAGCCGATTGGCTCCTGTCTGCTGAATTAATAAGTGAAATTTCAGATGGTTAGACTTATCAGCATTGTGGGGTACTGCTTTTGAGTACAAGGATTGCCAAACGACTAGGGAGGAGTTTGGAGGAATTTGGCTATCTTAAATGTTCATGCATTGGAAGATAATTTTTTCTCGTTCCGAGTATCGGATTCCCAACTTACAAACCCATTTCCGTAAATATCAAACCCAGCTTCCCCCTATTTCTGAAAACCTCGTGAATTTGTAACAAAAAGGTGGAGATTTTCTCGTATAGTAGTCCTGAAATCAGCTCGAAGATAATTCGAAATGAAAACAGAAGAAATTATAGTAATGTTTACTGTTGATCAAAGATAGGCCAACGGGACTGAAATGTGTGTTCAGTATTAATTGTCCAATGGAAAGTGCTTAAGTCATCTTCTCTCTAGAGAACGGTTAAAACAATTCGGATACGAGTGTAAAGTGAGGATGAACTGACAATCATGGAGGAAATAATATTTATGTAAAGCAGGACAGAGAAAGCAAACCAGGTCACAATGAAAAGAGCCAGTTGGCCAAGCGGCTACTAACGATCACGTTCTCCAGAGGGAGGAGCCTGATTCATCAATCGTTATGAAATGACCAATAATATGTTACGGAGAAAAGCCTGGACTAAAGAGAGCCTGATGCTAGAGGGGGGAAGCCGGGGCTCTGCACAGGAGCTCTCCCAGAGTCCCAGTATCCAAAATCTGCAGGTATCTAGAGGTTTTTGGGGGACGGGGGTAGGGGAATCTGGTGATATGAGTAATTTGCTGTGCACAGGAGAGTGAAGCAACCTCACCATGATGGGAACTAGTGTTTCCAGTTTGTGGAGAGACATCCTCAGTAAGAAGGCCTTGTCTAACTGATCTATTACTTGTGCAGCATCTGCATGGTGCTTAGCATTCCCACTACTAGAGATGTCATGAAAGGATGAAGTCAATCTGGTAGATTTGTGACAACCATTCAGCAATAAAGAAAGGGCACGCATGTGGCCAAAGTGGTCGAAAATTGTTTTTCAGATATATACAATACTTGGATTGGATCAGGGCAGTAAACACCAAAATTTAACATTGGGCACTTAGGAAAGCCAAAATTTTACCTGAAGCAAGTACAGTTCTAAAGCAACAGTACAGGAATGAAGTTATGCAGTAAAAACAGTACAGGCATCTACAGGTTGTTGGGGTGGTGGGTGAATCTGGTGATATGCTTCTGCCCACGAGAAATTTGTTCTGCACTGGAAAGGGCAGAAACCTCCCTGTGATAGGAACTAGTGGATCAATTTGTGGAGAGATATCCTGAGTAAGAAGGCCTTGTCTTGCCGTTCTGTTACTTATGCAGTATCTGCATGGTACTTAACACTACCACTGGTTGAGATAGGCTGAGAGGATGGAATCAGACTGGTAAATTTGGTACAGCCACCCAGGGATAAAGAAAGTGTATACCTGTGGCCAGAATGGTCCAATTTTTTTTGTTTTTTTGTTTTCTTTCTTATTTTGTTGTTTTGGTTATTTCTTTGTTATTTATTTGTTTGTTAGTTTGTTCTTCTTGTTCTGTTGGTTTGTTCTTTTTTTCAATTTTTATATTTATTTGTTGTTTAATTTTTATTTATGGTATACACAATACTTGGATTGAATCAGGGCAGTAAACACCAGAATTTAATGTTAGGATAGCCAAACTTTCACCTGGAGTGAGTACGGTTCTAAAACAACAGTACAGGATTGAAGTTATGCAGTAAATACTAAAATCGACCACAAAACATGGAACAGCAGCAGTTCAGACTGTGGTAACAGCGGTAACAAAACAATGATTTCCTCCAATTAAAATTGTGTCCCAGCTGAGATTTCATTCTTCAAATTCAAATGTTTGTATTCAATACCCAACAGAAACTGTGTAAAAATCTCAGATCGATTGTGTATTTCAATCCCAGTTCAGTAACGGTCTCAATCTGTACGATCAGTGCACTGTTCAAGCTCAATGCAGATATTCACAAAATGGTTTGAGCCATAAAGCAATACACTCTGCACTGTACTTGTTTATGAACTGAAAGTTTGGGAAGACAACTTAAAATGAAAACTCTAGGCAATTGAAATCAAGCCTAAAACTACTACTCATGGAGCCAATACACATAACAGATTTAACTCTATGGTGAGATACTTTCTACTGTGAAGGCAAACCAACATTCAATGGATAAAACTGCTGGTTCAGCTGGAACACAGATTTTTGCATAACACAAAAAACTTCCTGCCAAGAAGCAAAGAGAAAGCCCTAATTACTAAATTGGATTCAAGGTCAATGTGGAAAAATTCAAAGTTGGGATTAAATCGGGAAGGGTCCAGAAATTGAAAAAGTCATTAAAGTCGGGAGGTTTTTGAAAAAGTTGGCAAAATTAAAAAAAATACAAAAATATTAATTTAAAAAAATAAAATAAAAAAGTCGTTAAAGAAACAACCTCACTCATGATTTTTTGGAAAAACTCCCGATTTTATCCTGACTTTTTCGAAAAAATCCCGATTTTTTTGTTAAAGAAACTACCTCACTGGCGATTTTTTGGAAAAACTCCCGATTTTATCCCGACTTTTTCAATTAAATCCCAATTTTTTCGTTTTCCAAAAGGTTGCCAAAAAATTGGCTGATAAAATCTGCTAGCTCAAAAAATTGGACTTTGCCGATTTTATCGCGACTTTTTCCACAATGTTCAAGATACATAATTCCAGCTTTATTTTAGAAAAAAACCTTGTTTTTGACCTCATGCAGTTATGTTGGATTGAAAATCCACAATTGTTGCTCTAATTTTAGAAAAAGACTTAATTTTTGACCTAATGCGAGAGGTTCAAACTTTTTGGGATGAACTAATAAAATCCACCAAGTCTATTGGCAAAACTAAGAGTCTTATGACTCACATGACAACTTAAGGTTACATCTCACTTGTTAATTCAATTTTCCCCCTTTCTGGCAATTAGTACCATTGAAACAAAATGGGCTCGTTACATTCTTTGTGCTGCAGTGAATTTTTAGGGATATTGTTTTTCTATTACAATGAAAAAACTTATTAACAAATCCAAAACAAGCAGTGACTGTGAGGCAAGTCTCTGTCAAATCAATGTTGCAAATTTCATGTAGGTGAATGTATTGCTGAGGCTCTGGAAAGAAAATTATCAGCAACATCAGGGAAATTTTTTGCAAACTTAAAAAATATGAAAAATATTTATCTTTCCTCATATTTTTAAACATCTAAAGCACCCTACTTAGAGCATCAGAGGGACTAGCTACAGACAGTTCCAGAGCAGGTGGGCCCTGGCCCATCCAATTACCTCCTAATTCCATAGGAACTAGTCCCTCGCTCCTACATCCCCCCCCAGGATCACACGGCTCGACCAACCACTGGTTCCAGGGGACTTCGATAGTGAGCCAGTGCCCAGTTCACCTCAGAGCATCAGAGGGACCCGCTCCAGACAATTCCAGAGCAGGGCGTTCCTGACCTGTCCAATTACCTCAGTTCCATAGCAGCGGCCAGAGATCTTTTCAAACTTTCTTTCTTTTGACCTCGGATGCAAGGAGCTTCCCTCGCTCCTACATCCCCCAACTGGACCAACTGCTGCTTCCAGGGGACTTCGATAGTGAGCTAGTGCCCAGTTCACCTCCCTCGCCATTGGTCCTCAAACTTATGAGCCCTCGACATCTTTAGCTCCATTGTGAGATCTTCCTATCTCACTCATTCTTTCTTGGCAGACTATTGATTATTTTTTATTGTGCCATAGTTTTTTATATGTGTGTACCGCAGTACTGCTTGTTTCTTTCTTTCTTTGTGTTATTTTCATCATTTTCTAGGAGCTGTACTTGCACTCCCATATTTTATTCATACTAATTGTACTCTTCTTCAGTCCCATTGACCTACTTTTGTGGAAATTTGTTGGACATTGACAAAATTATCTTATCTTATCTATCCCTTTCATGGGCAAACATAACAGTGAGTAACCCTGTCTTTTTCAATCCCTTGGTTTCCCTCATCAAACTTCAAAGTTGACATCCCCCCTGGATCATATGGCTTGACCAAACACTGGTTCCAGGGGACTTTGACAGTGATCAGTGCCCAGTTCACCTCAGAGCATCAGAGGGACCCGCTCCAGACAATTCCAGAGCAGGGCGTTCCTGGCCTGTCCAATTACCTCAGTTCCATAGGAGCGGCCAGAGATCTATTCAAAGTTTCTTTCTTTTGACCTCAGATGCAAGGATTATCCCTCGCTCCTACATCCCCCAACTGGACCAATTGCTGCTTCCACAGGACTTCGACAGTGAGCTAGTGCCCAGTTCACCTCCCTCACCATTGGTCGTCAGACTTATGAGCCCTTGACATCTTTAGCTCCATTGTGAGATCTTCCTATCTCACTCATTCTTTCTTGGCAGGCTATTGATTATTTTGTATTGTGCCATAGTCTTTTATATGTGTGTCGTGGTAGCACTACTGCTTGTTTCTTTCGTTCTTTATGTTATTTTCATGATTCATCATTTTCTAGGAGCTGTACTTGCACTCCCATATTTTATTCATACTAATTGTACTCCTCTTCAGTCCCATTGGCCTACTTTTGTGGAAATTTATTGGATCTTATCTATCCCTTTCATGGGCAAACATAACAATGAGTAACCCTGTCTTTCTCAATCCCCTGGTTTCACTCATCAAACTTAAAAGTGAGCAAAACAATCCAAAAAAACCAAAAAATTTCTTGACTCGGTGGATATTTTCCATTTTCTCCTGATATATTACAGTGATATTTTCAAAATTTTGGGATTATTCAAAATTTGAAAAATTGTGGCTTTTTTATGGCAATATTATGCTGGCCTGGAAAACTCGTTAAATATAGCAATGTTGGCTATATTTTGGCAACACTGGTCAAAATTTCAGTTTTATTTCTAACTATAAGAAAGACAACTACTCATATTCTCAGGATATTCTACACAGTAGCAGACAATCAAAATTAGAAGCCTGGGCCTTGGCTACAATTGGCTTACTGATTTGCCACCACTATAGAACCAGACTTACAAAAGCCAGAATTTAACTGTGTATTTTTCTAAATTGTTGCTCCATATTGTAACAGCAGTACCAGTGTTTTCCCTTGGTTCCAAACCCAATCCTCGATTATGACAATACCTGTAATCTCCTATCTCAATTTAGGAGTCCACTCAACAAGGATCCAATATATGTAAGGCTGTGGAAGCTTCGAAACAAGAGTTCCTGCTCCCTGTAGGAAGCTATTTACTTGTTTTTTGTTCTAATGAAAAACTCAGCTTGGATCCACTCAAAATGTGAGCAGTTTGTATTTTTCATAACATTACATAATTCATGCTCTCAATTTTCCTTATCTGTTAAACACTAAATTCTGCTAAGTCTTCTGCTGAACCAGCAAACATTTCTTCTTGTAGTACTAAATTCCCTGTATGAATGTACTGCCCTCATGATCAAAATCTCATCTCTTGATAACTCATAAGATGCCACTGCACTGCTTTATGGGAAGGGGGTCCTTTGGGGCCTGGGCAGTGCACAGATCTGCCATGCCATAGTGTAATGGCTAAGGGATCTACTGGGTTATTGCATTATCCTTCAACATGTTGGAGATATCTCAATGCTTCCAAAGCGTGACGATGAATTACTCATTACCATTGCCAATCAGAATTGTATTGCATCTGTACCATGTCTGATTTACTGTTCCCAGGAATAATGGATTAATCATTGCCTTTGCCTAACAGATCTGTTTTGCATCTGTACCATGTCTGATGGCTTTAGATGCTTCATAAGTTCATAGAGTGCACAATTCATGCATCTTTGTTTTGTACCTATGTTTGACCTGTTTATATTTTCTATATAAAATTTCAGCAGTTTATTTTTACAACAGCTTATTTGTAATTGGGAAATCATTCAGGGAGGAGATGGTGGCATAAAAAGGGCTAAATTTGAACCTGAAACAGAAGTGGAGGCTGTTGGGTTATCTAAGAATGTGGCAGGTACAAGTGAGACCTCAGAGCAGCATATGGCTGTTGTTTCTGTAGAGCCCTCTGTGATTGGGCATGGTACTTCAGACATGGCAGCAGTTCCAAAAACTAGAAATTCTGGTATTGACCAACTTCCAAAGGAAATGCATGATATGAAAATAAGGGATGATAAAGGCAAGAATCCAGATGACAAGGTCAATAGACAACAATTTTCTTTTTGTCTAAATTAATTTAAGAATATATTTTACATGGTAAATTAATAAACGGTGGTCACACTGAGTTGGCCATCATTTTAAAATTTTTGTTTGGATTGGCTAATTGTATTTGGTCTGTCAACTTCAGGAAATCGAGGCCACAGTTGTTAATGGCAATGGGACAGAGACTGGACACATAATTTCAACAACAATAGGTGGTCAAAATGGGCAGCCAAAACAGGTTTGTAAGACTCATAATGTTTTTCAGTTCAGTTACACTCACTTTTTCTGGTTTAATGTATTGAAATGGTACTTATGTTCATTCTTCCAAAATCTCAGGTGTTTGTATAAAAATGCAATTTTACAGTGCTGTTACGGATGTGTCCAATATTCTTTGCACAGTACAGATGCTCAAATATTGTGTTTCATCTCTGATATTAAACTGCATATGCCTAGAGTAGCTGTTTACTTAATTCTATAATTGAGTGACCAATGTAGTTGAGAACATAAACAACACATATCTGTTTAGTGCAGCAGGAATCACTTTGGTTGGCAACTGGGAAATTCTGTGCATTTAATCCATATAAGACATTTGGTCATTATAATTGCAACTACTGTTATTCTGTCACTTGTCAAAACCAGATGTTGCCATTAGAAATTAGTGGATGGCCCCAGTATTCATAGACGACATGCAAGTTACATTGTTATTTAATATTTTTCCCATCAAATACCTTATCTCATGCAGTCTTATAGGTTATGTTTCTAAACCTTTATGTTAAAATTAGGTTCAGTGCTTTGTATCATCCATGATTATGATGCTTGTATGTCTTTAAATAGACATTATATAATTACATGGTCCATGGTTTTAGTACAAACCAATATTTTAACTTTTGGTTGGATGCAGAAGCATGGGTGTAGAAGCCTGTACTTGTGTGGTGGAATTCCATAATTATAGGATTCAAGGAATCATCAAATTTGCTTCTTCAAAAAGCTCAGAGATAGAAAACTTTTATAAAATATATTCCGATAGGATCCGGAAAGCCTCTTATCCTAGGAGTGGATAGAGATGCAGATTGGGTGTGTGTGCGGCACTGAATTTAGAAGGTTCTGATAACATTCGTTAGATGTTTCTTATTTTTAGTAAGCTTGTTATATTGTAGTTCTTTTGGTATTTCTTTGAATTTTCTATTAATGAATTTATTATTTGCCTTCCTCAGAGATGCTATTGCTCAATGCTAACTCAATTCTCATAGCTCTCATCTGCAGAACCCCTTTTCGATCATGCTCTATGCTTTTTCTTCTACAGATTTTTGAAACTAATTTACATCTTTGGGCATTTGGCTTGCTTCAATTTTGTTTTTTCTCAAAAATTAGTCGGCCCAAAGTTTTATGAGATGCAGAAAGGGATGTAATTGCGTGATTTAAAGATGATTAGAGTCTAGACAAATTTGGCTAGAATTCCTGCTAAAGTTGCCTCTGTTGACTTTAGTTCTCTGTTGGCTATTACCAAACTTGTTTTGTTTACATCAGTAAGCTTAATGATTGTAGATATATAAAAGAAATTAAGTTGGACCTATTTATAAATGTCTAGGGTAAAAGTTAAAAAATAATGTTTCCTTGGTCCTTTTTTAGTATAACTTGTTTTGTTTACATCAGTAAGCTTAATGATTGTAGATATATAAAAGAAATTAAGTTGGATCTATTTAAAAATGTCTAGGGTAAAAGTTAAAAAATAATGTTTCCTTGGTCCTTTTTTAGTATTTCCCATGATCATGTGGGAGTCAATATTATTAGATTTCTTTTGCTTAATTTGAAATTTATCCCCTTTGATGTTTCTCCGAGTTAATTTTTTTATGTTAAAACTTAAAACAAAAGGTCTAATTGGCTTTAGTCAGTGAACACATGAAAGATCTTCCTATTCTAAAGTATTTATGAATCAAATTATTAAGTTTTCACAATCACATTGTTTGCGTCATCAATCTTTAAGTCACTGTGGTCTCTCATTGCTAAATTACACAATCTTTCTTAAAACCATCTTCAAAGTGCTCCCTTGTCTTCATGGCCACATCATCTATTTACTCTTGAATTGTTTGATGTTGATGACATATTAGAACATACATTCTGGTCATTCTAAACTGTTAATTTTGCCCAATTAGGTCCAAACTCCATGTTGCACTGCTCATATGACGATGGTCATATTTTTGTTGGATTCCTCTTTCGGAGAGGAGCAAGATTGATCTAAAGATCATCTTGTTTGGATGAGCAGAACATATATTTTGAATTTATTTTCCACACATGTGCAAGGTCGGCCAGATTTGTAATGTAGGCTCACATGCCTAATAGATGTGTCACACACCCTCACTGATGGATATAAATTGGAGAGACTTGGAGGTTATTTGCTCATCATATCATCGCACATCTCTCATTGTGATCTGATTGGTTCGATAGCCTTTGGAGGCCTCTTCCCTTCACACGTGCAGAGCTGAAGGCGCTGTTTTCTGCGGGTCTGTTTAGGGTTGAATTGCAGAAGCGTCGACCATGGTCACCCTTTGGTTGTTTGACCTCAAAACTCTGCCAAAATTCCGATTTTGAGAGGCCGTACTGTTGGGCAAAAAATCAAGGGAAAAAGAGCTGTTTGACCGAAGCCCCAATCTGCAGCGTTGACTTTCTGTTGCTGTCCTGCGTTGACTTTTGGTTGATCAACGTTGACTTGTGATGAGCTGTCTTTGAAGGCTGTGCGTGTGACACTTGGAAGGTTAGCTAATCTAGAAAGGCTTTGCTCGCTGAAGCATCCTGTTGACTGCCGTAACGCACAATATCCTATATCTTTGTTGAACAAGAAGAATTGTAAATCTGATCTATATTATTGGCTTGTCTTTTGTTGATCTATTATTGTGTTCTATCAACATTTTACTTTCATGTTTATATGATTGCTACTTTGTATCGGGCCTAAGAAAGATTGAATTAAATTTTCATTAAGCATAGAACACACCATGGTTATCTAAATTTAACATGGTATCAGAGCTGAGGTGAAGACAAAGTCCAGGCTAATATAAGAAGGAATCACCAAAGAAGGAATTCTATCAAGGACAAATGGCCTCCTCAACCTACAAGTGTTTCAAGGTTGATGATAAGTTGACTGATAAGTCTGATTATCATGCATGGAAGATGTCCTTGGATTTGGTATTAGAAGATCAAGATGTCATGGACTATGTGCAGGGGAAGATTCAAGAGCCTCCATCAAATGCAACTGCTGCCACAAAGACGAAGAATAGAAAGGGGGAAATCAAAGCAAAGACGATTATCTGGGATTCTATTCATAAGCACTTGGTTGCTTATATTTCTGAGTTGAACACATCTAAAGAGATGTATGATAAGTTGGTTAGCATGTTCAGAGCTAGCAATGCTAATCAAATCCTTTTCTTCAAGAATCAATTGAAGAATATCAAGAAGGGCAAGGATGAATCTATTCAATCCTATTTTATGAGGCTCACTAAAATCAGGAATAACCTCCTAGCTATTGGGGAAGCAATATCTGATCAAAAGATGGTTCTTATTGCGCTTGGAGGTCTCCCCCGTGATTGGTATGTATTCAATACTACTATTCTTAATAATAATGTGATTATTGATTTTGATGAAATATTGACGAGATGCAGTCAAGAGGAGACAAGAATGATGGAGAGAGATTATCCCTCAAATGGAAATGGAGGTGACCCTACTGCCTTCGCCGCTCATGCAAAGAAGAAAAACAATGGTGGCCCGAGAAATCAAAACCATGGAATAGCGGGGCCCAAGGGAAGGAGGGGAAGATGTTACTCTTGTAACAAGTCTGGTCACTATGCAAGAGAGTGCCCTAATAGAAGGGACTCTCCCAGGGACGATGACAACAACTACTCCAGGAAGAATGGCAATGAAAGGAACAACGGGTTCAAAGGAAAAAGGAAGGCTCCCTCTGATCGTAGTGGAAATGGGCAACCTTTCAAGAGGTTAAGAAATTCCAGTTACGATGAGTCTAATGTTGTTGATAATAAGAGAAATGAATTTATTCTTGTATCTGCCCTCTCTGCAACATCTCCACCTGACACCTTGGATGTCTGGTTGATTGATAGTGGTGCTTCAAGGCACCTCACCGGTTATAAAGAAGCCCTCTCTGATTTAATTGAGAAGGATACTAATCTGGAAATTATCCTTGGAGATAAATGGCACCTATCCTGTGAAAGAGACAGGGACTGTGACCCTTCATCTATCTCAAGGTCAAGTCCTCCGTTTACAAGATGTGTTGTACGTACTTGATTTGAAGAAGAACCTTGTGTCTATTTCAGCAATGGAAGACAAAGGATTCAAGGTGGCATTCGTTGATGGAAAGGTACATATCTGGAAGAAGAACTTCAAGGAAGTTCTTACTATTGGTTTTAGAGTTGATACACTCTACCAGGTTGGAAGAAGTCCATTTGGGGTTATGTCATGTGATACAACTCTTCAAACAAAGTTATGGCACCTGAGGTTTGCACACCTTCATTACAAAGCCCTTCTCGAAGCAAGGAAGGTGGTGACAGGGATGCTCGAATTTAGAGATGATCATGAAGGTATATGTTAGGGTTGTGCCGAAGGGAAGCATACAAGGGGACCATTCCCCTCAAGTGTCACAAAGACAACTAATATCTTGTAGTTGATACATTCTAATTTATCTGGTATGCTGCCCGTGACATCCTTGGGAGGATGTTCCTATTACATGACTTTTACATATGACTTCTCCTGCAAGACCCGAATATATTTTTTTTGAAGAAGCATTCAAATGGTTTCGTACCTTCAAGGCCTTGGTGGAAAATCAACCGAGAAGAAAATCAAAGTTTTGAGGATTGACAATGGGACCGAGTATGAGTCAAATGAGTTTAATGACTTTTGTAGAGAAGCTGGCATTAAGAGGGAGACCACAACTGCGTACACTCCTGAGCAAAATGGTGTTGCTGAAAGAAAGAATAGAATCTATGTGCCTGGTCAAAGAGAAGTGGAGATATGCCATGATGTCACCTTTGATGAAGATGCTGGCCTCAAGAAAGTGAGAAACCTCCCTAGCTCCAAGGAAGATAAAGAAGATGAAGAAGCAGGGAAGCAGGAAGAGCCGAAGGATGAACTGATGCCCGATGTTGGAGGACCTATGGATTCTATTTATCCACCTCCTTCAAATAAGAGAAGACCATCATGGCTCAAGGATACTCTCACAGATGCCGAGAGACATATTGCCCCAAAGGGGACATTCCATGAAAGCAAGAAGCCGAAGAGATACTAAGGGTATCTAGCAGCCATGAGTACGATAGTACAATCTGAGTCTGGATCATTTGAAGAAGCCGTAAAGCATAAAGTTTGGAAGAATGCAATGCACGAAGAATATGAGTCCATTATGAAAAATGATGTCTGGGAAGTGGTCCCAAGACCGGAGGACAAATCTGTTGTCACCTCGAAATGGCTCTATAAGATCAAGCATGGATCTGATGGAAGTGCTGAAAAGTACAAGGCAAGATTTGTTGCCCGAGGCTTCTCTAAAAAATAAGGCATAGATTATGATGACATATTTGCACTTGTGGCCCGCTATACCACCATCCGATCTATCATTTCCCTTGCTGCAATGCAAGGATGGAGTCTACATTAGATGGATGTGAAGACTGCTTTTCTGCATGGTTCTATAAAGGAAGAGGTGTATGTGGAGCAACCTCTGGGGTTCGAAGTCCGAGATAGAGACACCTATGTATGTAGGTTGAAGAAATCCCTCTATGGGTTGAAGCAAGCCCCCAGGGCTTGGTATGAGAGGATAGATAGCTATTTGATGAGGCTAAGCTTCAGTCGAAGTAATGCTGATCCAAACCTTTACTTTAAGGTTGATAGAGAAAGGCCTCTCATTCTGGTTCTCTATTTGGATGATCTCTTCCTGACAGGTGCTGACCCTCTCATTCATCAGTGTAAGAGGGAGCTAGCTTCCGAATTTGAGATGAAGACCTAGGACTGATGCACTATTTCCTAGGCTTGGAGGTCTGGCAGAGGCCAGGGGAGATTTTCCTTTCTCAAGGAAAATATGTTGTGAAGTTGCTGGAGAGATTTGGTATGGTGGATTGTAAGTCTGTGTCGACACCGATGGAACTCGACTATAAGAAGTTGTGTGGAAACGCTGTTGGGCTCATGCTAGCAAATCCTACCAAGTATCGATAAGTCGCGGGGGCCCTGATGTTCCTAGTGAATTCCGGTCCGAACGTATGTTTTGCTGTGAACACTTTGAGTCAACATATGGTTGATCCTCATCACATTCACTAGATTGGTGCCAAGAATCTATTGAGATATCTTCGGGGCACAATCGACCATGGGTTGAGATACATTGCTGGGAGTTTGAGACTCCATGGATATACTGATGCCGATTGGGCTGGCAGTGTGGTGGATCGCAAGAGCACATTTGGATGCTGCTTCACCTTGGGTTCTGCTTTGATATCTTGGATTAGCAGGAAGCAGAAGTCGGTGGCTTTGAGCATCGTTGAGGCCAAATACATTGCAGCGAGTATGGCCTGTTGTGAAGCTGTTTGGTTGCCAAAGCTCTTTAGTGAGCTGTTTGGGCACGTGCTAGATATCACTGTTATCCTTTGTGATAACTAGAGTGGGATTCGTATTTCTGAGAATGCTGTGTTCCACGATTGATCCAAGCATATTGATATCAGGTACCACTTTATCCGAGATATGGTACAACGAGGCGCCGTAAGGCTCGATCATATAGGAACTGATGAGTAGGTCGCAAATATTCTCACGAAGCCCTTGGGGAAGGTCAAGTTCCTAACCTTTCGTGTGAAGCTTGGAATTGTGGAAAGACCCTATTCTGAGGGTCCTGCTTGAGTTGGACTATGAGCTCTGGGAGCTCTAGGGGGCTTGGGGATAGCTTCTTGGAGCTATAAGCACACGCGAGGTTGGCTTGCCGAACCTTGTTGTGCTTTTGCCCCACCGTTATGATATTGAGTTGGTTCACCTATCTTTGATCTGTGCCCCGCATCCATCCTACTCATGGAGTTTCAGACTCATGGGAAGTACCTCTCATTTGGCCAATGAGGTGGGAAATGTGGATAGAGACCAATAACAAGACCGATGGATGCATCAGAGATTGCCATACTCTCTATGTCTAGGATGGCACGTGTCCAACACCTTGATCTGGGATCAACTATGATGAGCTTCTTACCTCTAAACTGACTTCGGGTCAGTGAACTAACTTCGGGTTAGTATGTGACTCATTTGATTCTATTGAGGTTTTATCCTCTAAACTGACTTCGGGTTAGTATGAGACTCTTTTGAGTCCAAGAGAGGTTTTAACCTCTAAGCTGACTTTGGGTCAGCTGAGTGTGATGTCTTTGTGACTCACCGTTTGTTCTATTTGAGAAGAAGAGCCAACAAAGCAAGTTACGGCAGGACGACACACGATGTTAGATGAAAGTACACGATGGTATTGATGGATGGCACTTGTGGACAGATGGAGTTCTCCCTAGTTGAGAGTGAGTGTAAATTTTGGGCGACTAGGTCCAAACTCCATGTTGCACTGCTCATATGATGATGGTCATATTTTTGTTGGATTCCTCTTTCGGAGAGGAGCAAGATTGATTTAAAGATCTTCTTGTTTGGATGAGCAGAACATATATTTTGAATTTATTTTCCACACATGTGCAAGGTCGGCTAGATTTGTAATGTAGGCTCACATGCCTAATAGATGTGTCACACACCCCCATTGATGGATATAAATTGGAGAGACTTGAAGGTCATTTGCTCATCATCTCATCACACATCTCTCATTGTGATCTGATTGGTTCGATAGCCTTTGGAGGCCTCTTCTCTTCACACGTGCGGAGCTGAAGGAGCTACTTCCTGCAGATCTGTTTAGGGCTGAATTGCAGAAGCGTTGACTAGTGTTGACCGTGGTCAACCCTTGGTCGTTTGACCTCAAAACTCTGCCAAAATTCCATTTTTGAGAGGCCGTACTGCTGGGCACAAAAATCGAGGGAAAATGAGCTGTTTGACCGAAGCCCTAATCTGCAGCGTTGACTTTCTGTTGTTGTCCTGCGTTGACTTTTGGTTGACCAACGTTGACTTGTGATGAGTTGTCTTTGAGGGCTGTGGGTGGGACACTTGGAAGGTTGGCTGATCTAGAAAGGCTTTGCTGGCTGAAGCATCTTGTTGACTGCCGTAACGCACTATCCTATATCTTTGCTGGACAAGAAGAATTGTAAATCTGATCTATATTATTGGCTTATCTTCTATTGATCTATTATTGTGTTCTATCAGCATTTTACTTTCATGTTTATATGATTGATAATTTGTATCGGGCCTAAGAAAGTTTGAAGTAAATTTTCATTAAGCATAGAACGCACCATGGTTATCTAAATTTAACATAAAATTATAGTGAAAATCAATGTTACCAATATGGCTCATCATTTTGCTTACTGCTATACTAGGTTCAAACTTCTTGACAGAGTAAGAGTGGAGGGCACAAGCTTTCTACTGATAAAGTTTCTACAATGCTTATGAATGCATTTTAATTGTCAACTTTGGATGTAAATTAGTATCATCAGTTGGAACTTGGAACTATTTGGTGAAGCGCCTACCATTAGGTACTATTGCTTGTATCATCTCTTATGAAAACATATAAAATATGGACTTTGTGCTCATTTCAAAATGAAGGTGCTAGAGGGTAAGTACATCTACTTAGCCTCTTGGACATGCTAGTTTGCCTCACTTCATCCACTCATTATCACTTTATGAATGTGTCTCATCTAGGATGGCAAGGGCAAGGCTTTTCTGAGTCTCAACAACATATAACCACTAGAATGCCTAAAGCATCCTGAACGGACCCTTTTCTTGGTACATCAGCTTTTGTACATGTTAATTAATATAGATTATAATGCTTGATGGGGTTTGAGAGGTGTGCATGAGGCATATAAAAGGTAGTGGCATTAAAAATTGCTTATTGTGCTGATGGTAGTCATGCTTATTATGAGCAGATGCACAACAAGATGATATAAATATTGGCATTGAATTATGATATAATGTGAAATTCTGCTAGCCAAGGAGGGAGGCAGGAGAGTTTGTATATGATCCCATTCACAAACGTTGATATGATGTGCAGTGATTTGAGAATCTGTAGTTAATGTGGATTAGCTAATGTACTTAGGCATTGTGTTATAAGGTTGTTTGCTAAGGAGGACATGTCCAACTGGGGCCCCATTTCTGTATTCCACATATTGCATGCTTGGACACATGTCAATCGTGTGTCAGATGCATGCCCTATATGTATCCCATGTGTCTGACCTAAAAAACAGTATATCTTTGGTCTTTCTCACTTTCAGCTATGGGGAAAGAGTTCTCATGGTCTCTCATTGTGCAGGTGAAAGGTAAAATTGAGATTTGAAGGGATTCCAAGTGTTTTGTAAATATTCTAGTTTTAAAAAAAACTGGATCTCTCTCTCTCTCTCTCTCTCTCTATATATATATAAAACTTGTCCCATATGTCCTGTTTCCGGGGTTGACGTGTCATGTGTTGGATGCTCGTATTTTTAGAATATTTGTAAATTCCTGCTAAAGTTGCATATTGTAGCTTAGAATTGGAGAAGAAATGCTGTAATCTTTGTAAGCCACATAAGGCTATAACTAGTCAGTGATCATGTGTACCTCGTTTATAATAAATGTTTTTTAAGACTTAGAAAGCATCCTAAGATAAATGCTTGCATGCAAGGACTCTGTTGATTCTATGTTTATGTCATCCATTATAATTCTTTTATGTGGTTCTGTACTTTGTTGGCTTAGCTAATACAATCTGTTATCTATTATTCTTCTGTTCATTTGTAGTGTGTGTTTTGAAACAAATGCCAGTGAACTTGTATTGTTAACAACAATTAGAGTGCTTCTTGCATTTAGCGGTCCTGTATATTGTTATATATTAGATAAAGGCAGCTGATAACTAACACCTCATTGCTACAAAATGGCAAGTATCAATACTTGGACATACTATATTGCTATTGTTTACATGGTGAAGACTAGACAACATTTCCTTGCTCATAGAGTATGAGTCTATCTCATAAGTGCAAATAGGTTATGTTGTTTACTCCTCTACATAATTGTTCTTGTTTACATTATGTTACAAACACAGACAATTCGATAGTCTGAAGTCTTATTGGCAATGCTAATATTGAATTGTCAAACTATCAGTTGGTTCACAAGTAATGTTGTTGTACTCTCACTCACATACAGCTTGGATGTAGATTTATCAAATAATTCTGTTTAATTTAAGTTTAAATAAAGCTAGTGAGAAAGCATTATAATGGGTTAAATACTTCAGTCAAAGACTTTTAGTACCTATTTATAATTCAAATTGAAAAGCATAGTATGAAGATTTCATGCCGATTTATCTATTCATTATGAACAGTAGGCATTTCCTGAATTTTTGCATGCATTATATGTAACTCAATTATATCTATAATTTTATAGTATCAGTAATGAAATATTGTGTATCCAAAATTATAGATACAAGTTGTTTTTCCTGAAGTACACTGCACTGAAAAATACAAATGGTCGACGATAAAATACATTATATTTGGTAAAATGAAATGTATCACAACTGCCAGATAAAGACAATATAATTTAAATAGCTCTTTAGTATTCACACACACAAAAAAAAGAACAATTTAACAATATTGTATTTTATTTTTAGTTTTATTATACGTATGGATAGATTTTATGTAACACCTATTCTGTATGCTATAAGAGCCATAATTGATATCCCTGATTAAGAATATTTTCCAAATCTTGATATTTATCAGTGTTTAACAGTTAACTGTATGTTGGCATTTTAGCTG
This sequence comes from Pinus albicaulis, assembly GCA_034641835.2. Taxonomy (NCBI): domain Eukaryota; kingdom Viridiplantae; phylum Streptophyta; class Pinopsida; order Pinales; family Pinaceae; genus Pinus; species Pinus albicaulis. The sequence goes on along the minus strand of CM076584.1, from coordinate 368,163,651 downwards.
ACTTAACAATTGGTCTTTTGGGGTTTGATGTAATTTTAGGACCAAGTAATTATAAGCATTGTTGTACAGTTATGAGATAAGCAGAGTTATGTATAAGTAGAACTGTTAATACATGCAATTGGATGGTTTTTCTCGCTACATTTGTGTGGAAGCAGCTATGTTTAGTAACACTAAACATAAATTTGCCTGGAAAATTCTCTTACAGACCATCAGATACAGGGCAGAACGTATTGTGGGCACTGGGTCATTTGGTATTGTCTTCCAGGTAAATATGAATTCGGATCAATTCTATTTTAGGAGGTGTCACTAGTAAGATCTGCATGTCCACAACCCCCGTCTTTCTTTTCTCTTTGAGATAGCTGTGCAATTGTTCCATGCTTCTTGAAAGTAAAAAACTAGACATCTACGATTTTAATTGTGGTTATGATAATTTTCCTATTCATTCAAAATCTAAAATTATTTTACAGGCCACATGCTTAGAAACTGGAGAGGCTGTTGCCATAAAAAAGGTGCTGCAGGATAAGAGATATAAGAATAGAGAACTGCAAATTATGCGCATGCTTGACCATCCTAATATTGTTCAACTCAAACATTGTTTCTTTTCAACTACGGACAAAGATGAATTATACCTCAACCTTGTATTGGAGTATGTACCTGAAACAGTGTATCGAGTTACAAAATACTATAGTAGGATGAATCAACGTATGCCATTGATATATGTCAAACTCTACACCTATCAGGTATGTTGATGCCACACAGGTTAAACTTATGTCTGATGAGGGACTTGCCATTTTTCTAGTTTATATTCTATGACATTCTCCTTTTTTGGTAAATGTAGATGTACTGTTTCTTGGCTATAAAATTATTATGTCAACTGTACTATTTTGTGAGTGTTTCAATCAGATATGTCGTTCTCTGGCTTACATCCATGGTGTTGTTGGCGTTTGTCATCGTGATATAAAACCTCAAAATTTATTGGTAAATTTTCATTGCATAATGTTGGTGAGAATTTTTTTTCTGTTTTGCTGGCTCTCTTCATAAGTTATTTCCTAAAGACTGACAGGGACTATGTTATGAAATGGCAAAGGTTGACCCCCATACTCACCAGCTTAAGCTTTGTGACTTTGGCAGCGCCAAGAAGTTGGTGAGCATTTTTTCCCCTATAGTACTTTCATATTACATGCCATCATAAATTTTTTTCATATTTTGCTTGAAAGATCTCATTAATCCTTATATCAGGTGAAAGGGGAGCCCAATATATCATATATATGTTCGCGTTATTACAGAGCTCCAGAACTTATTTTTGGAGCTACAGAGTATACTACGGCAATAGATATATGGTCATTGGGTTGCGTCTTAGCAGAATTGCTCCTTGGACTGGTCGGTAAACTCTGATACTTATATGACTGTCATTCTTTGTTGGATAACCAGTCTTTAATAACTTTTTCAGTGTCATGATGTGAGATCCTCTTTGCCATCTCAAATTATCTATATGGAGGCTATGAAAAATAATAAAATCAAGGATTAATAGACACACTAATGCTGGTTGACTCAATGATATTGGTGTATTGTCAATCTCATCATTTTCTACATGCAAACGTTTTACTTTGTTTTGGTACCTTTTTTTTTTAATTGCTGAACCATAATGATGTTCATTTTAGCAGATCAAATCTGTTTTTAGAAAGTGGGCTATGTTGCTCTTAGTCAAATTTCCTTCTGGACATTTTTTTGTGTTATTTGTTTATGGTGGTTCTCATCTGTAAAGTTCTGTAGTTTGTATTCCCTGTAAATTAAAGAGGAGTGGTATTTGGAAATACAAAGATTAATACCTCTGTGGTTCGACCCTTGCCACCTGGCTATGTTCTGTTTGGCTTAGCAGAAAATGGACAATCCATGTACTAAGGCATGTCAAGACTGCTATTAATAGGTATTTTCAGAGGAAGTGAAAACAATACGAATCCAGTTGTGCTTGAAAAATAAGAAATAATACCTAGTTCCATACAGGATAACTGAGGTGTAAAATGATAAATCACAAACTCGTTGAAGCTCTGAACTCCATGCAGAATTAGGTCTATAGGCATCTGAATCTAGCATATGCTCACATGCTTACAAATATATTAATGAAATTTCAAATTTGGAATAATCATGGTAAATCTGAATTTCGCTTGACTGGTGAAGCTATATCCCATTGATTATGCTAGTTTTAACTTTCTACTATCTGGGGCAGTCATTGCATTCATATGACTATATCATAAGTGCAGCCAGACCTGTTTCCAGATTTTTTATCGTTCCAGTAGCTGTGTCATATACTTTGCATGAGTACCTCCTTCCACACGGTTAAAAATATTTTTGGGTAGAGGCTTCAGTAGTTTCAAATTAGTTTACTTGTATTTTTGTACAGGTCTTTTCCTGAAATTTTGCATTTGTAGGAATATCTTATTTCTTTTGTGTATGCCAAAGGATAAATATGGCATTCCGTAAAAGCAGCTCAACTTGTTTTTTTGTAGGCAAGGCCAGTGTTTTAATTACAAGCACTCAGGAGGATACATTAAGGATAATGAGAAACATACAGAAGCAGACTTTAAAAGAAGAGGCTGCAAGTGCAACACAAGAATGTGACTCTTTGCTGTATAACTGGTTTGCATCTAAAATTTTGGTGGGGTCCTAGGTGTCAATGCCCTTAGATGGGTTCCTAAGTGTAACACTCCCTCCCACTCCCTTGTTCTGTCTCGAGTTATAGGAGGTGTTACTTATTGAATTGACCCGACCTCCATGGTCTGTTATGAAGATGGGGTTACAATTTTGTTTGTTTGTTTGTTTATCCAATGTTGTCAAAACTCAAAAACAAATGCCACCATCACGTCTAGCTTGTCGAGAGCTTTCCAACGATATAAATTTTATCTCAATTCAACCCCCCGATTAAAACTTATGCCCATTTGAAATTTAGCCAATCACATTAGGCCACGCTGGCATCGAGCTGTCATGTAGCTTCCAAGTGGCACTGCCACGTCAACATGACCTGGATCCATGTCATTGCAATACTGCCACATGGCATCCACGTGTGGTGCTGCCATGTCATAATAATGTGGGTCCACATCATCATGGGTTTCCTTCGTGGTGTACACATGGTCCTTATCCGATCCTTGTGGCACTGCCACGTCAACTTTGGTGCGTGCCCCAACTGGCCCTTGCCCATCGTGTTTTGTGGTGTTTTCATGTTATATAAGAGTTTAAAGAAATCCAGGGGTTCACGCCATTGTGCACTATTGATGTGTCCCTGACCAAGGTTACTCGGGAGCAAGAGCAAAAACGTGGAGAGGGAGCGGGAGTGAAATTTTCAGAAGCTCCCGGTTTGGGAGCGATTTTTTATATAACATATATATATTTTATATTTTGATGCATATATGTCAACAAAAGCATGTAGAATGATGAATTAGATATAAAAAAGCATAAAAACATAGATTGAACCATATAACATCAATTATCTAGAAGTTATAATCTTCATCAACTACGTCCACAAGTTAGTAACATACAACATATTGAGTCTCATGATTCATTAATCTTAAAGTTTCAAGCTTTCAAAACTCAATATATAACATTTATCATCATTGATCACCAAGGTTTTTTTTCTACGTTAAGTGTAACCATTACAACAAAGAATATCTAACATGAAATGAAATTAGGAATTTGGCTTCTGTGATCCATAAAATGTGTATAAAATCTTTTGGTGAAAATCACATGTAAGCAAATGTTGTCGACGCGTTTCGAACCAGCCAGTGTGGTTCATCATCAGGACAACATTTGCTTACATGTGATATTCACCGAAAGATTTTATACACATGAAATGAAATGTTATAAACTGAAATGAAATGAAACAACTTTCAACTTTCACGAAGCATCATATTCATAATTCATTACCATTGAGTTATAATTGCCAACTTCAAACTTCAAACTTAAATTGTCATATATTATTTACAAAAAATATCATAATAAATATGAAAGAGTCAACAATTATAAAAACTACTAGAAACGAGAAATGACAAGTAAATCTATTATCTATTGCTAATGCTTGGGCCTCTTTTCGCCACGAGAAATGTCTAATTTTTTAGTCTTGTTGGAAAATTAGGATCTTCGTCATTAATATCACCCTTTAAGCATTAATATCTAGAGGTATCTTTGTCATCACCTTTGGATTTGTATAGGGTTCTTTTTCATTAATATCACCCTCTAAGCATTAACATAAGATAGAAAAAACATAGCATGTCAAGTCAAGATTTTGTTTGAGTGATAGGTACATTTTTAGTAGGGTCATGATAGAGGAGTTCGACAACCAATGTCACTAACATCAAGGTACACAGAGGGATTGGTGCTCTTGATTAAATACGAGTTCCATACCCTAATAGACAAAATCCAATGGAAACATTGCAATCCCCTCAATCTTGAAATCTTGAAAAATTGATAAGTTTGGTGGATTTTGAATGAGATGTAAAATTCTACTTTCTCCATATGAAATCCAATGAGGTCGAAACCACTCTCAAACAACCTTGATTCATTTCATGGTAATGTTAAAAATTTAAGTAAAAGGATGAAAATGAAGATTACTTTAAGAATTTAACATTACCATGAATTGCATATCAATACTAGGGCCATAGGCTTGATCATTAGGTTTCCCCACTCAAACATTATTGTTTCTTTGAAAAAATTTGCATTTGGAATGTTTGTTCAATTTTTTTTTTGCATAAAACGCTAGGGAGCGAAAATTTTGCTCCCGAGGTCGCTCCTGAAATTCACTCCCTGCGAGAGCGATTTCGGGAGCGCGCTCTTGAGGTCGCTCCCTGCGGGAGTGGGCTTCGGGAGCATGTTCGAGGGCGGGGAGCCACTCCCTTGCAACCTTGTCCCTGATTCTCGCTCCGCTAGATTGCTTAACTTCATTGAAGGAGATCTGACTTAGCAGATGTTCGGGGCTCCACAAGGGTGTGCACCACTCACCACCCCGGATCAAAGATTCTTCAGATGCTAAGCACAAATAAAAAATCTAGTCCCGACACCTATTCGAGACCTCTGGAATGTACATTCTCTTATCCACATGTGGAGTCCCTGGATATCGAATTAAATCGAACATAGTGCGTTGTGGGTCTTGTGCGAGGTGGTCCCCATGGGATAAGGAGAGAGGTAACTATTCGTGCTTAAAGATATTCGGGTTTCCTAGGGGTTGGACAACCTTTGCCACCGCTAGATGCCTCGACCCTTGGATTCAACGCAAAATCTGATCCATCACAGTCCGGACCAATCATAAGGAATTGTTGTCTTGACCACCTAGATGCCCATATGCGATTCATGCTTGTAGAAAGGTATCCGACCTGGACACATACTGCGCTTGAGAAAGTAATCCGCTCAAATGCGAAGGCAATTGAGAAGACAATCCGGTCCCAGATGCAATTTGCTAGAAAAATGTTAATCTGCCCTGGAAGAGACTCGAATTTCTATTGAAGCTTCGCGAAAAAGGAAATTCAATGGAAGTTTGGGGAATAACAGAGGTCCTATAATACTAACGGAAATTTCCCAGAACTCAAGTTTTCTAAAGGCAATGGCCGATTCATAAGGAATAGACCTTCAGAGACACTAGACTATGTCAAGAAGAGCTCAAAGTTACCAACAAAGCTTATCTTCCACAGACTCTGAGTGAAAGACGAAAATGACTTCAAAGGCTAGATTTTACAAAAAAGCTACAAACCAAGCTTGGAACAGTAAATCTCAGGATGTCACAACAACATATAAGTATGCATAATCCCATATAATTCATCAGTCACTCTTAAACCAAGTGACCATCAACACTAGCTGAATCCTCATTCAACACACAACACACAAATTACCTTCCTAACATGTGAGATAATCTACAATATTAAGTATGGCAATGGGGCATACAATGCACAAACATGTCATATAAGCTGAAAACACTTGTAATAACAGGTTTATTGAGAGACCTCATACGACTAGTCATATTCGTCTAAGGAACCCTGCAATTCATGATGATAATAACCATCACATCATTCGTGCTCATTTAACATCTAGTGTATATAATTTAAACTCATGTAAAATGACCTATAGTCCAGGTCATAGCAAGGAACTGCCCAAACTCATAAATAGATAAGATAATTGATAACTTATGAGATGACAAGTTATCTGGGTAAACTTCAGATAATTAGTCACAAGCATGCAAGTGATCCTGTAATTCATGAAGATGGCAACCAGTACACCATTCAAACATTCTTTACCATCACATATAAGTGAGATAGCTAATCAATCACGAATATACAATGATTCAGACATTCTTTTATGAATCATACAAAACCATATATTTTCCAATAATATAACAAGCATAATCATCATCCATCATTTAAATATGCACAACTCATTATACTTATCGGTGTGAGTTAGATTAGATGGCAACTGAAGGAGGTATTTCCACTCTCTACCTAACCATAGGCCAACTACACTGCAGCCTTTCTTGCAGCTGACCACCCTCGAGCTGGATACAGAGTCTGAGGGAATGCTTGCATAGGGGTAAATTCACACCAAGGGACTGGTTAAACATTTAGGGGGTGGGATACACTGTCTAGGTGGTTTAACAATTATACAACAAGCACTGTAGTGACTCACTTGCTTCCTGGGTTTCAAAACGCAGTGCTTCACCCAATTCTAGGGGAATGTGTTGCTCAGCTTCTTAGGATTGAATCCACTATGTAGGTGGTTTCACAACAGTTTGACTAGCACTAAGTGGTTTTACAGCCAACAACAAGCCCCCCTAGTAGTTTCTCAACCAATAGCTAGAATCCAATAGGTAGTTGGTTTAACAACAAATTGGCAAGCACTAAGTTGTTTCATAGACAACAACTAGCACTTAGCGGTTGAATTTCAATCCTTAAACAGTAAACTGGCAATGCAGGCTCACACGAGGATTTCAATGGTCTTAAACTCAATCACGGAGATAAACACCAAAAGCCACAAAGCACCATCTCAAGATTTTAGGGCACAAGCTGAGATTAAGCTCCAATGCTGATCAATGATTCACATTATCCTTCATAACTTCCACTTCGTCTAGAACCAGTCAGGAAGCCTTCCAAATGAATATGAAATCCCGCTTGAGCCAACACAAGTGAGAGATAGTGCTCGTCCTCCCTTGTCCTCCACTATGAGGGTGAATATGTCCTTCTCAGCGTCTGTTCATGAGTTCTAGAGAGAGAGAGAGAGAGTACTGCCTTATTCCTGTCCGCGTGTTTCTCTAGAGCATATCTTGGCTCTTGGACACCATATTCTGGAGGCTGTCTCAATTTACAAGGGGGAAAGGGGAATGGGCACTGCCTGCCCTTCCACCTCCCTAGTCCAATCGCGTCATGGCTGTCAGAGGCTCTCCAACTCAGTTCAGCCCCAATTGCATCTCATTAAACCTGTCAGGAAAATGCCCCCCCAAATTTGCAAGCAACCTCAACATTAAATTTGGCTGTGTCAGGTCATGGATTTTCGAGCTAGGTGGGCAAGCAAGTGGCTTTAGGCATTAAAGCGGCTCCAGGAAAAACAGGTTGAGGTGAGCAAGCGAGCTTCCCTCAAACCAAGGATTCATAAGGCTGTCCAATCTTCAGTTGTTTTAATTAGTTAATTTTAAATAATAATTATCAGATGTTTAATTGGGGTTCAGCCAGTTGTGGTTCTCGTTGCTGGTGTCACAATCACAATTATTTTTACAATGAATAGGGGTAGAATAGGGGGATGTTACACTAGGGGCCAGTTGAGAATTGATGGGATACAAAATGTATTTATATAAACACAACATCCTTTGATATATAACTGATTTGTATCTAAAGTTTTAGTGGGGTCCATTTCGATGAACACAACGTCCTTTGCCATATAATTGATTTGCATCAAAAGATTTGGTTGGGTCCCAGGGGTAAATGCCTCTAGCTAGCGTTCTGTTGAAAATTTTGATAGCCATGGTCAGTATTTTCATCAAAAGAAAAGACTAATTAATTTTGAAATAATGATTCAACAAATGCTCAAGTCGACCCCTAAAATGATCAAGTCACCCTACCCAAGAGTCACAACTATTCACATAGACAAACAACTATATGTTGAGCCTATTTGCTCCCCTTCTAGGCAGATTTCATATCATCATCTCTGAGGTATGCGAGCAAGTTTGAGGCACTCTTCTCTGAGGTATGCGAGCAAGTTGGAGGCACTCTTCTCTGAGATATGCGAGCAAGTCTGAGATACTCTTTTCTGTGGTATGCAAGCCTCTATGTGGCAGTGTTTCTTGTGGTATGCGAGCCTCTCTGTGGCAGAATCTTCTGTGATATGCGAGCTGTATCTTCTGTGATTTGCAAGCTATATCTTCTGTGGTATGCGAGTCTTTCTGTGGTTGTTTCTTCTGTGATATGCGAGCCTCTCTGTGGCAATGGTATGCAAGCTTCTTATGGTATTAGTCTCTGCAGTATGCGAGTTTTGTATGGCTCCTTACCTCTGTGGTAAAGAAAATTCTATCGCTACTTATCTAAGTGATTGAAGGATGAAGTTCTGTTCATATGATCTTATCAAAGAGATGTTTTGACTGATGTACAAATTGATGAATTGAACTCTCTCTCATACGAAAAGATTAGTTGGGTTTTCCCCTGGCTGCTGGCCTAATTTCTAGTGTCTCTTGTCTCATTGATTTACTGTGATCTCTACTGCTCTATATTGTTAATGGTTGTAATTTTTCATGTGTAACTACTTGATTATGATTGGAACAATCTAAAAGTCAAATTGAATGCTCTAAAGAAGTCTCTTGTATCATTGGAAATAGTTACCAGATTTGAAAAATTGTACTAGTCTGGATTTCCCTACTAAAACAACAGGTTCCTAGGGGATAGTTGAAACTTGAGAATGGATGGGATTCAAAAGACACTTATCAAGCATAATAACCTCATCTGGTATTTGGCAACGAAGGAAGTAAAGTCACTTTTTAGACAAAAACAAGTTTGTAAAATATTAAAATATTTAAAAGTTGTTCTAGCCATACTCGTAGACAGTTACTATGTTCCACCAAATTTCTGGGATGGGGGAACATGGGAGCAGGGAGACGTACAAGGGTTATGTGTGGGAGCACCCCCAAATTTTGGGAAAATTCACCGGGGACAGGGGGATGTTGGGGCCCCTACCATAGGAAATAATGATAATATCTCAACAGTGATATAGTGATATGTGGTTTGATGGTAAGTCTGAATCCCATTGAGTATATGGCCTGCTATGATCTCGGCTCAAGGAATAGACTACCCAATGACACCAATGACACCGAAGTTCGAATCCCATTGAGTATATGGCCTGCTATGATCTCGGCTCAAGGAATAGACTCCCCATTATTGAGAGTCTCGGCTCTTGCTAAATCACAAGATCTGGTATATCTGGCTTGCAGGTTGTTGGATGTATTCTTGGTGTTACAAGGCAGCCACGAGGGTTGATCCTGGACCTCCCATAGATTAGTCCAAGGAGTTACTAATTCACCATGGTTAAAAAAAAAATGATAAAATTGCAATAGTCACAATTCATCCCATGCAAAGTTGCAATTTCATCATTGTGAAATCCAGTGGAAATGCTATAATCCTGCCAATCCTGAAATATTGAAAACTGTCTAGTGTGCCGAATTTTGAAATGGATATGAAATTGTACTTTCTTCAGAGGAACTCTGATGACGTTGGAACCATTCTCAAACACCCTGAAACATTCAGCGGTGTTGAAAAATTAAGTAAAAGGATAGAAGAGGTAAGATAAATGATAGACATTATCCTCTATCTTACCTTTTTTATCCTTTTACTTCAAAAATTTAATATTACCATTAATTACCAAGGTCTTAGACTCTTGAAATTTCTATTCCTTATTTTATTCTATCTTCATTGGTTAGACAAAAAATCTCAGTGGGTGCGCCCAGGCGTCCCTCTTCTGGGGGGACCCTCAGACATCCCCTTTTTGGAGAAATGCTGCCCCCATACTGTGGAAACGTTTCCCCACGTGTCACCCCATCCTTGGAGCATGGGAACGTGAGGGGCGCTTCCTTGTGGAACATGCGTTTACATCTTCCTGAACCAACTATGAAAATAACATACATCAACATAGATAATACAAATCAGTCTCAGTGGGTGTATTACATAGTTAATTTACTGTTCCTTGTTGCAACTTTACCTGTTGGTCTGTATGTGTTCTAATTTTTCTGTTGTGGCACAACATGATGAGCTGATTCTGCAGCAGCAGACTGAGTGCAACATACATAGATTCTTTGCCTCTGTTCCTGTCTACAGTAGAAAGGACAGTAGAGTGAATGAGCAGTAGAAAGAGTGCCTTGCAGGGTGCACAACATAAGTAGAAAGTGGTAAAGGGGGTATATATGTCTCTAGCATGCATGCGCTAGCCTGGACAATTTCCAGTTTTAGTTATTTCTAGAATTAGAAATTGCTTTCCTTATTTTAGTTTAGCTTTTCCAGATGGCTAAAGTGCATGATTTAGAGGCTTTTCCATATTTAGAATAGGGCACAGATTGGTAGGAGTGAGGTGCTTGCATTCGTGCATGCATTATCTCATAGTGGGAATTTATTCTAGGAAATTTACTCATGCAAGAAGGGTGCCTTATTCCAAGTAGGGTTAGGAATTGACAGGGTCAACCTAGGTTCCTTAATTAAACAGTCTAGATGCATTGTACATCCTTTTGTCTCCTATTCTATAAAGGAGAGATAGCAGCAGACTTTTGAGAGTTGTCATAAAGATTTTGGTGAGTTTCTGTGTAATTTTCTGTTTTCGAGTTAATAGACAGTGTGATTGAGTGCTGCAGATTTGTGCTTGTTGTCATAATTTTTCAGTGTGATGTGTTTGTAGATTGTAGATCTCACATTCCTTTACTTGTTGTTTCGAAGGTTATCCGTTTTAACTTCTCAGTTTCTAGGGTTGATTTAGTGCAGGTATGCTTACCGCGAGTTGAAAATCATAACATGCTATTAGAGTTGTGCTTCTGAAGTCTTCCAAGATCTGTGTAGGGAGAGGGTTTCTGCCTGCGAAAGGTCGCTGTTGGGAGTTTAAAGTGAGTGTGACACCCATAAGGCTCCAGAGATTGGAGAGATCTTGAAGATAGGTAGAAGGAGCGCTGGGGGTTTGTGGGTGTGATGCCCATGATACTCAAGTGATTGCAGTAGTTGTACCCAAGGTCACCGTGTTTGACGAACTTCATTGATCAAGTTTGAAGTTCGCTGAACTTCATCCTACACTGAATTTGTTCGATTAAGTTCGACGAACTTCACTTTGAACCTCATGTTGTTAGGTCCCTATAATACTAGTGTAACCCTTTTATTGTTATTGTTAGTGTAGTCCCCATATTGTTATTGTTATGGAAGCCCACTATTGTTATTGTTGTGTCCTTACATTATTATTGTTATATAGGCTCTAATTATATTGTGACCCCTTAGACTCCTATATATAGCAAGGAGGTCTAGTCATTTGTATCATCCAAGAATTGTTCATTTATGTAATGTAAAGGAGGTTTCCCCCTCGAAGAGGATAATTTTGAAGTCATTGATATACATGTTTTCTGCTTTGTGAGCTGATTGCATAACATTTGGTATTAGAGCTTTGGATTCTATCAAACAGGTCATCTTGGCAGCTTCGCTATAAATTTGTTTATACGGAGCTTCAGAAGCTAAAATTGCAACCACGTGGAGCCAAAATCTTGGCGAACTTCGCGTAGAAATTTCAGACCTTGCATTGCTATATTTTTTGAGACATGGGCCGAAGAAGTTAGGGTTTTTGCATGCTCCAGAATTCAGTCTTAAACAAGTGACCTAGGGAAAATCGTCATTACTTTCTCTTCAAACATCAGATTTGAATTTCGTAAAAAGTTACAAAAAGTGCACAAACTGTAGTTTCTTGTGTACCAATTTCAAGGCCGAAAGTTGAAATAATGACACGTGGAATTCCGTATAAGTTCGCTCTACTGAACCAATCCATAATCAGGCCATCGTGGGAGATTTGGGATAACTTTATCTTGAAGAATCCAATTTTGGTCTGACTTGTGGCGTTGGAAAGAAGACTCATAGGGCTACCACAGGACAAAATTTCTGACTTTGAAGCACCAAAATTACAAATATACAATAGCTTCAATATTGAACTCCTAAAAAGCAAGAAAAATGTGTGTATTTTTAAATTTTTTTTTGCATATATTTTGTTTGAAAAATCAGTTTGAAGTGATTTAAAGGGCATAGTGCAGCATAGATATCATTGTTTGATTCCAAAATGCCTCAAAACAAAAAATGGACACACCTAGTAAGCAACCAGAAAGCTCTAATATGACGCATGAATAAGAGGAAGAAATGCAACATAATATATCAAAATTTCGAGACTAAGTGCAACAAATTTCGCTCTCGGAAATAGTAATTAAAGATGAAATGGAAACTACGATGGATGGCTTGAAGAAGTGTTTTAAAGCAGACACGGAAGATTTGAAGGATGCCATAAATGTTAAGATGGAAGGTTTGAAGGATGCAATAAATGTTAACATGGAAGGTTTGAAGGATGGTTTAAAAACATAAATGAAAAGGGACTTGGAAGATTTGAAGGAAGGTTCGACAAAGTTGCTACAAGAAATTCTTCCTAGTGGTGATAAGGTACTCCATCAAAATCACGATGAGGATAAAAGGAATACAAAGTTTGATTTTAGAGACTCCAATAGTGGGTTGAAGACTAGCCACATTCCAAAGATTGATATGAGGAAGTTTGATGGCAAGGATCTGGTAACATGGATACTATAGGTGGAGCGATTATTTGATCTATTTAATGTGTCAAACACAAAAAAGGTACACTTTGCATCTTTATATTTAGAAGAATATCAATTTGTATGGTATCGATGGCTTTGTTCTCGTAAATTAATTGTCACTTGGGAAATTTTTGCGGAAGCACATTATGAGGATATAAAGAGCAATACCTTCTTTTTCCAATTGATAAATCTCAAACAAAAGGGCTAAATGGTGGAGCACATTGAGGACTTCCAAAGATTGAATACCAAGGTAAATGATATTCGAGAGGAGCATATGATTGATGTCTTCATAGGAACTTTAAAGGATAACATCCAACATGAGGTTCGCCTTTAAGAACCTGATTCATTGGAGAAGGCATTCAAGGTGGTAAGAAAAGTTGAAAGAAAAATTATGGCAACAAGGAAGTCTACCACTCACAACTATAAAAAGGGAAGTGTAGTTGCTTCTAGCCTTCCACAACCTACAATGTTGATACCACAACAATTGGAGGAAAAAAATGCAAAAGGGCTTTATTATAGTTGTGATAGCAAATATATTAAAGGTCATAAGTGTGTTGAGAAGAAATTATTTTACATAGATTGTGAAGAGGAGGAAGAAAAGGAACGAAACATCAAAAGAACAAGATATACTCTAGGAACCAACTCCTGGGAAAGAGGAAATGAATCCGACCATATCTTGTAATGCGTTGGCGGGAATTACCACTCCTCAAACTCTCAACATAGAAGGATATATCAAGAAGAAAAAGGTAATAGTGTTGATTGATTCAGGTAGTACCCATAATTTTATTCATTGTAAGGTAGCCAAGGAATTAAATTGTTTTCTATATCCAGCACCAGAGTGTCAAGTGATGGTTGCAAATGGAGGAACTATAAATTGCTCTAGAAAGTGCCATAAAATCAAGCTAACCACGAGGGGATATGTATTGAATAGTTCAATGCTTTACATTCCAATGGGTGGTGTTGATGTTGTACTAGGAGTCCAATGATTACAATCTTTGGGGATGATAGCTTTTAATTTTCAAGAACTTTTCATGAATTTTTTTTGGGAAGGAAAGGAAATTGAATCAAGGGGAAACACAAGGAAACTAGGGAAGATAATTAGCTCTAATGGCATGAAAAAGCTTTTGAAGAAAGAGCAACGAGGCATAATTGCACAATTATGCTTACTAGAGGTTCAAACATCGAAATCATGTATTTCTCCAGATCTCCAAAAAGTCTTGGACAATCATTTCAAGGTATTTGAGACTCCCAAAGGCCTCCCACCTATTCGTGATCATGCTATTCACTTGATTGCAAGAAGTGTTCCTCCAAACATCAGCCCTTACAGATATCCCTATGCCCAAAAGAGTGAAATTGAACATATGGTTGCAAAAATGCTAGAGGTCGGTATAAATCAACCTAGTCAAAGTTTTTTCTCTGCTCCAATAGTATTGGTGCACAAGAAAGACAGATCATGGCGTATGTGTCTGGATTATAGGGAGCTCAACAAGCTCACGAGTCACTATTAAAGATAAATTTCCCATTCCTGTGATTGATGAATTGTTGGATGAATTACATGGAGCAATTTACTTCACCGAGCCGGATCTTTGTTCAGGATATCATTAAATTAGAATGAAGACTGAAGACATTCCGAAAACAACATTCAGAACTCATGAAGGTCATTATGAATTTTTGGTCAGGCCTTTTGGTCTTAGTAATGCACCTTCCACATTTCAAGTTTTTATGAATTCCGTTTTCAAACCCTTCCTTAGAGAATTTATGTTAGTATTTTTTGATGATATACTAATCTACAACAAGTCTTGGAAGGATCATGTTCAACATGTTGACATGGTGCTCAAACTATTGGAGGTGAAACAATTATATGCAAAATCCTCCAAATGCTTCTTTGGAATACAGGAGGTGGAATATTCGGGTCATATTGTATCTCATGAGGGTGTTAAGGTAGACCTTTAACAAAATTAAATCCATTAAGAAATGGAAAATCCCCACAACCGTAAAACATCTTCGAGGATTTCTCGGGTCGACAGGATATTATCACAAGTTTGTTAAGAGTTATGGGAGAATAACAACGCCTCTAACAACATCACTGAAGAAAGACGTATTTTCTTGGACTCTAGAAGCAACAAAGGCCTTTGAACATCTTAAAGAGGCAATGTCCCAAGCACCGGTCTTAGCTAAACCAGATTTCACAAAAACCTTTATTGTGGAATGTGATGCCTCAAGAAATGGAATTGGTGTTGTTTTAATGCGAGAAGGAAGACCCATTGCTTTTGAAAGTCATCCAATCAAGGGAAAATATTTACACAAGCCTATTTATGAGAAGGAAATGTCGGCAATACTACACGCACTAAAGAAATGGCGACCTTACCTAATGGGAAGACACTTAAAGGTAAAAAGAGATCACGATAGTCTTAAATACTTTTTTGAACAAAGATTATCTTCGAAAGAGCAACAAAAATGGGTCACCTAGATGTTGGGTTATGACTTTGAAATCATGTACAAAAAATGGAAGCAAAATGCCAAAATGTTGTCGCAGATGCACAAGAAAGGATGATGATGTGGAAGCATTTCTCTGTGCCATTTCTATTATCCATCTTGATTGGATAACTGAAGCAAGGGATGAATGGAAGAATGATAAAGAGGCGTGGACACTTATTCAGAAGTTGTAGCAAGATCCCAATACATCTGATACATTTATCTAGAAAAATGATTCATTATTGTACAAAGATCGCTTATATCTAGTGTCCCACAGGGTCGCGTCCCCCAGGGTCGGGTGCACACACCCCTCGCACCCCTCGCACCTGTGACGTGGAGTCTCTTGGTGGTGCGTTTCCCTGCGCACTCTTTTTGGGGAGTCTCAAGGAGACGCAAGGGGGTGTGTTTCCCCAGTGTAAGGGGCGCGACTCCCCAAAAAGGGTGCTTCTGGGCGTCCCCCTTTTGAAGGGGGATGCGACTCCCCAAAAAGGGTGCTTCTAGGCGTCCCCCTTTTGAAAGGGGACGCGACTCCCCAAAAAGGGTGCTTCTGCCTCCCCTTAGATTTGTCTAATGACACCTAATGTAAAAAAAAATGACTATTATATAGTATAAAGTCAATTTTTTTTTTTTTTTTTTAAGTAATGAATGATGTCATATGTCATAATGAGTATGTCATATGAATGATGTATGTATCAAAATGAATGATGAGGATGGATCAATGTATGTCATTATTCAATTCAATTATGAATTTAAATTTTATCATGTGGGGATCAAATTTCAATTTTCAATATATTGGTATTCATATTAGTATATACTATATACTATATTATTATTAGTCTATTTAATATTTATATTTATTCTTTCATTATTTAACAATGAATATGAACTTGAATTATATATATATATATACCTCGACGACAACCCGCACCCTCGAAATTTCCCTAAAATTTCAGGGTACTCCCACATGCCCCCCCGTGTGTTTTACTGCACCGGAGTCTTGGTGGAACATTGTTTATATATCTATAAGAATTTCCAACCCAAATAAAATATTCTTTGGGAATTGCACACCTCCCCCTTAGGAGGGCACTTAGGATTTTTAAAAGCTTACCACAGGGTCAAGAAGGATTTTTTTTGGGATGGCCTTAAACCTGATATTCAAAAGTTTGTGGCGGAATGTTTGGTTTTCCAACAAAATAAAGTTGAGATAAGTAAGACCCCGGGTCTCTTATAACCTTTAGCCATTCCAAGTCAACGTTGGGAGGAGGTCTCAATGAATTTTATCACAGGTTTATCTAACTCTGAAGGAAAGAGTGTCATCATGGTGGTAGTTGATAGATTTACCAAGTATGCACACTTTTGTGCATTATCTCATCTAATTAAAGCCAATGCAATTGCTACTGCATTTATGGAAACAATTCAAAAGCTACATGGAAACCCAAAGATTATTGTAAGCGACAAAGTTCCCATTTTCACTGGATATTTTTGGACAATTATTTTTTTGTCTGGGTACTCAATTAGCTCATAGCTCATCTTATCATCCTCAATTTGATGAGAAAACTGAGATAGTGAACAAATATTTGGAAGGATACCTTTGTTGCTTTGTATCTGATAAACAAACATAATGGGTCAAGTGGTTACCTTTCGCTGAATGGTGGTGCAACACTTCCTTCCATACTGTAGCAAAAATGGCCCCATTTATGACCATTTATGGATATCATCCACCATCCATCACATCATCTTTAAGGGAAAATTCTAAGGTTAAAGCAGTGGAAGATCACATCGAGCATCAACAACAAGTTCTCCAACTCTTAAAGGATAAACTCACTCTGGTACAAAATCAATGAAACAACAGGCCGATAAACATTGCAGTGAAAGAAGTTTTGATGTAGGTGCCTGGGTATTTTTTCGACTACAACCATACAAACAAATGTCCCTCATGCAAGCTAAGAAGGATAATAAATTATCACCCAAGTACTATGGTCCTTTCAAGGTGTTGCAAAATATTGGTACTGTGGAATGCAAATTGGAGCTTCCTACATCTTCCCGGGTACACCCAGTTTTCCATGTTTCATGCTTAAAGAAGGTTATCAGTGACAAGCTCCCAGTTCAAACAATATGGGCAGAACTTGACGAAGAAGGAAAAATCATATTAGAGCCTTAAGAGTCACAGAAACAAGAATCCGACTACTACGATATCGATCAATTTCAGAGTATCTCATTAAGTGGAAGAGCTTACCTGCTGAATATTTGTTAATTTTGGGCAACTAGGTCCAAACTCCATGTTATACTGCTTAGATGATGATGCCAATTATTTTATTGGATTCCTCTTTCAGAGAGGTGCAAGATTGATCTAAAGATCATCTTGATCGGATGAGCAGAACATTTATTTTGAATTTATTCCACTTATGTGCAAGGTCGGCCAGAATTGTAGTGTAGGCTTGGAGCCCCAATAGATGTGTCACACACCCTCACAGATGGATATAAATTGGACAGACTTGGAGGTCATTTCATCATCCACTCATCACAAACTTCTCTTGTGTCTGATTGGTTCGATCACCTTTTGGAGGCTTTTCTTCTCACACGTGTGGAACAACAACTAGGGTTTTTGGTACATATCTGTCTAGGGTTTCAATGCAAGTTTGACCAGTGTTAACTTTGGTCAATGCTTGGTGTCCTTTTGATCTCAACCTTCACCAAACTTCCGATTTCTGAAGGCCGCATTCATTGGCACATATACCGAGGCTAGACGTTGACCTTTGACCTGCTGCATTGACTTTTTGCTGCTGCTGTTCTGTGTTGACTGCGTTGACTAGACGTCGTTGACTTTCGTTGAATTTGGGTTGACTTTTGTGGAGCTGTCTCGAGGGTTGTGTGACACTTTTGGTTGGCTAACTGTGAGGAGACTTTGTTGGTTGAAGCATGTTGTTGACCGCCATAATGCACCACAACACATATTTTGCTGATCAAAGTTAAGTATATTTTTGGCTTGTTTTTCGTCGATCTATTGTATGTTCTATCAACATTTTACTTTCATGTTTATGTGATTGCTATTTGGTATCAGGTTTGAAGTAAATTTGCATCAAGCATATAACATCTTCAAAAATTTACATGGGTTTAGAGCTAAGTTGAAGACAAAGCCCAAGTTTGTGTTGAGAGCAATCATCGAAATAATAACATTTGTCAAGGACCCATGGGTACCTCAAATTATAATGGCTTCAAAGCTGATGATAAGTTGACTGGCAAGTCTGACTATCATGCTTGGAAGATGTCATTGGACTTGGTCTTGGAAGATCAAGATGTCATGGACAATGTGCAGGGAAAAATCCAAGAGCCTCCATCATCTGCACCCACTGCCACAAAGACGAAGTATAGAAAAGGGGAAATTAAAGCTAAGCTGATTATTCGGGATTCCATCCACAAAAGTCTGGTTGCTTACATCTCTGAGCTGGGCACATCTAAGGAGATGTATGATAAGTCGGTCAATATGTTCAGGGCTAACAATGCAAATCAAGTTCTTTTCTTTAAGAACCAATTGAAGAATCTCAAGAAAGGCAAGGATGAATCCGTTCAATCCTATTTTCTGAAGTTGACTGAAATCAGGAATAACCTTCTCGCCATTGGGGAAACAATAGCTGATCAAAAAATGGTTCTCATTGCACTTGGAGGTCTCCCCTCTGAATGGCATGTATTCATTACTGCCATTGTCAATAATAATGTGATTCCTGATTTTGATGAAGTATTGTCGAGATGCACTCAAGAGGAGACAAGAACGATGGAATATGAAAATGAAGGTAATGCTGCCTTCACCGCTCGTGCTAAGAAGAAGAACAATGGTGGTCCAAGGAACCATGGAAGAGTAGGGGCCAAAGGAAAGAAAGGAAGATGTTACACATGTAACAAGTTTGGCCACTATGCTAGAGAATGCCCTAATAGAAGGGATTCTCCTGGGGATGATGATAACAACAACAACAGGGAAAATGGCAATCAAAGGAACAAGTTCAAAGGAAAGAGGAAGGCTCCCTCTGGTCGTAATGGAAATGGGCAACCTTTCAAAAGATCAAGAAACTCTAGGTATGAAGAATCTAATGCTGTTGATAATTAAAGAAATGAATTCATTCTTGTATCTGCCTCTATGCTGCATCTCCACCCTACACCGTGGATGTTTGATTGATTGATAATGGTGCTTCAAGGCACCTCACTGGTTTTAAAGAAGTCCTCTCTGATTTGATTGAGAAGGATACTAATCTACAAATTATCCTTGGAGATAATGCCACCTATCCCGTGAAAGGGACAGGGACTGTGACCCTCTATTTATCTCAAGGTCAAGTCCTCCGTTTGCAAGATGTATTGTATGTACCTGATTTGAAGAAGAACCTTGTGTCTATTTCGACCATGGAAGACAAAGTTTTCAAGGTGGCATTCGTCGATGGAAAGATACGCATCTGGAAGAAGAGTTTCAAGGAAGCTCTCACTATTGGTTTTAGAGTTGATACACTCTACCAAGTTGGAGGAAGTTCATTGGGGGCTATGACATGTGATACAATTCGTCAAACCGAATTATGGCACCAAAGGTTTGGACACTTTCATTACAAAGCCCTTCGCGAAGCAAGGAAGGTGGTGACTGGGATGCCCAAATTCATAAATGATCATGAAGGTGTATGTAAGGGTTGTGCCGAAGGAAAGCATACAAGGGGACCTTTCCCCTCAAGTGTCACAAAGACATCTGATGTCTTGCAATTGATACATTTTGATTTATTTGATATGCTGCCTATGAAATCCTTGGGAGGATGTTCTTATTACATGACGTTTATAGATGACTTCTCTCGCAAGACCTAGATATATTTCTTGAAGAAGAAGGACAGAAGCATTCATGTGGTTTTGTACCTTCAAGGCCTTGGTGGAAAATCAAACAAGAAAGAAGACAAAATTTTGAGGACCGATAATGGCACTGAATATGAGTCAAACGAGTTAAATGACTTTTGCATAGAAGCTGGCAATAAGAGGGAGACCACAACCGTGTATACTCCTGAGCAAAATGGCGTTGCTGAAAGAAAGAATAGGACCATTGTGGAAGTTGCCCGTGCCATGGTACGTGACCAAGGTCTTTCGAAGTTTCTATGGGGAGAAGTTGCGAACACTGCTGTGTACATATAAAATCGATGCCCGCATTCCGCTCTGGACTCCAAAACTTCCGAAGAAGTCTTCTCTAGCAAGAAACTTGATGTTTCTCATTTTAGGGTTTTTGGTTGTCCCATTTACTTTCATGTGCTGAAAGAGAAGAGAGCAAGCTGGATGCTTCTGGAAAGAAGGGGATGTTTGTGGGCTACAGTGAAACTTCAAAAGCATATAGAATCTATGTGCCTGGTCAAGGAGAAGTGGAGATATGCCACGATGTCACCTTCGATGAAGATGCTTCCCTCAGGAAAGTGATAAATCTTCCTAGCTCCTAGGGAAACCATGATGAAAGAATAGGGAAGTAGGAAGAACCGAAGGATGAGATGATGCCTGATGTTGAAGGATCGATGGACCCTATTGATCCACCTCCTTTAATGAAGAGAAGACCCTCATGGCTCAGGGATACTCTCGAGGATGCTGAGAAACATATGGCCCCAAGGGGGACATTCCGGGAAAGCAAGAAGCCGAATAAATACCAAGGGTATCTAGCAGCCATGAGTACAATCGTACAATCTGAGCTTGGATCATTTGAAGAAGCCGTAAAGCATCAAGTCTGGAAGGATGCTATGCACGAAGAGTACGAGTCCATTATGAAGAATGATGTCTGGGATGTGGTCCCGAGACTGGAGGACAACGCTGTTGTCACCTCGAAATGGCTCTTTAAGTTCAAGCATGGATGTGATGGTAGTGCTGAAAAGTACTAGGCAAGATTCGTTGCCCGAGGCTTCTCTCAAAAAGAAGGCATAGACTATGATGATATATTTGCACCTGTGGCCCACTATACCACCATCTGATACATCATTGCCCTTGCTGCGACGCAAGGATGGAGTCTCCATCAAATGGATGTGAAGATCGCTTTTCTGCATGGTTCGATAAAGGAAGAGGTGTATGTGGAGCAACCTCTGTGGTTCGAAGTCCAGGATAGAGACACTCATGTATGCAGTTTGAAGAAAGCCCTCTATGGGTTGAAGCAAGCCCCTAGGGCTTGGTACGAGAGGGTAGATAGCTTACTTGATGGAGCTGGGCTTCACTCGAAGTAATGCTGATCCGAACCTTTACTTCTAGGTTGATAGAGAAAAGCCTCTCATTCTGGTTCTCTATGTGTACGATCTCTTCCTGACAGGTGCTGACCCTCTCATTCATCAGTGTAAGAGGGAGCTCGCTTCCGAGTTCGAGATGAAAGACCTAGGACTGATGCATTACTTCCTAGGCTTGGAGGTTTGGCAGAGACTTGACGAGATTTTCCTATCTCAAGGAAAATACATTGTGAAGCTGCTGGAGAGATTTGGTATGGTGGATTGTAAGTCTGTGTCGACACCGATGGAGCTCAACTTCAAGAAGTTGTGTGAAAATGCTGCTGGGCCCGCATTGGGAAATCCTACTGAGTATTGTCCTCTCGTAGGAGCATTGATGTTCTTAGAGAACTCCCATCCGGACATATGTTTTGCAGTGAACACTTTGAGTCAACACATGGTTGTTCCTCATCACATTCACTTTGTTGGTGCCAAGAGATATCTTCAGGGCACGATAAACCGTGGGTTGAGATACACTGCCGAGAGTTTGAGACTCCATGGATATACTGATGTCGATTGCGCTGATAGTGTGGTCGATCGCAAGAGCACATTTGGATGCTGCTTCATGCTTGGGTCTGCTTCAATATCTTAGATGAGCAGGAAGCAGAAGTCAGTGGCTTTGAGCACCGCTGAAGCCGAATACATTGCAACGAGTATGGCCTGTTTGGTTGCAAAAGCAATTCAGTGAGTTGTTCGGGCATGTGTTAGATATCACCGTTATCCTTTATGATAACCAGAGTGGGATTCGTTTGTCAGAGAATCTCGTGTTTCACGATTGATCCAAGCATATTGATATCAGGTACCATTTTATCCGGGATATGGTACAACGAGGCGCCGTAAGGCTTGATCATATAGGAACTGATGAGCAGGTCGCAGATATTCTCACTAAGCCCTTGGGGAAGGTCAAGTTCCTAACCTTCCGTGAGAATCTTGGAATCATGGAATGACCCTATTCTGAGGGTCCTGTTGGACGATGAGCTCTGGGAGCTCCAGGGGGCTTTGGGGATAACTTCTTGGAGCTATACGCAACCACATGGCTAGGCTTGCCGAACCTTATTGATGTGCTTTCGCCCCACCGTGATGATATTGAGTTGGTTCACATCTCTTTGATCTGTGCCCTGTATGCATCCTACCCATGGAGTTCCAGACTCATGGGAAGTACCTCTCATCTTGGCCAATGAGGTGGGAAATGTGGATAGAGACTGATAGCAATACCAATGGACGCATCAGAGATTGCTATAATCTCTATGTCTAGGATGGCACATGTCCAACCACTTGATCTGGGATCAAGTCTAGTGAGGTTTCGGACCTCCAACTGACTTTGGGTCAGTTAAACTAACTTCAGGTTAGTATGAGACTCCTTTGAGTCCTATAGAGGTTTCGAACCTCTGAGCTAATTTCAGGTCAGCTGAAGTGATGTCTTTGTGACTCACCATTTGAAATAAAGAAGGCAGCAAAGCAAGTTACAGTGGGAGGACGCACGATGTTTGGATGACACTGGTGGATGGAGTTCTCCCTAGTTGAGAGGGAGTGTTAATTTTGGCGAACTAGGTGCAAACTCCATGTTGTACTGCTTAGATGATGATGCCAATATTTTATTGGATTCCTCTTTCGGAGAGGTGCAAGATTGATCTAAAGATCATCTTGATCGGACGAGCAAAACCTTTATTTTGAATTTATTCCATTTATGTGCAAGGTCGGCCAGAATTGTAATGTAGGCTTGGAGCCCCAACATATGTGTCACACACCCTCACAGATGGATATAAATTGGACAGACTTGGAGGTCATTTCATCATCCACTCATCACACACTTCTCTCTTGTGTCTGATTGGTTCGATCACCTTTTGGAGGCTTTTCTTCTCACACGTGTGGAACAACAGCTAGGGTTTCTGGTACAGATTTGTCTAGGGTTTCAGCACAGGTTTGACCAACGTTGACTTTGGTCAACACTTGGTCCTTTTGACCTCAAACCTTCACCAAACTTCCGATTTCGAAAGGCTGCATTCATTGGCACATATACCGAGACTAGACGTTGACCCTTGACCTGGTGTGTTGACTTTTTGCTGCTGCTGTTCTGTGTTGATTGTGTTGACTAGACAACGTTGACTTTCGTTGACTTTGGGTTGACTTTTGTGGTGCTGTCTTGAGGGTTGTGTGACACTTTTGGTTGGCTGACCGTGAGGAGACTTCGCTGGTTGAATAATCCTATTGACCGCCGTAATGCAGCACAACACATATATTGTTGGAAATACTGAGAGGGGGGTGAATCAGTGTTTATTTTCAATTGTTAATTATTGCCAATTAGATTCTTCACAATTAAAGATAGAGAGATATATATATATATAATAATGATATTAAGAATTAAAGTGAACTTCAATCCCTTTTTAATAATAGTATACAATAGATGAGAGAAGGGCACCAACCCTCTTAATGAAACAGGCACCAACCTGTTTGCCAAGCACCAACTTGGACTTTGTTGAGGCTTCGACCCTATCTTCTCAAGGCACCAACCTTGTGTTTAGGAGCTCCTACTCCAAGGACACCAATCCTGGTTTTCAAGTGATTTTAAGGGCTCCAACCCTAAGGAGTCCAATCCTCATCAGCGAGCTATGTTTGTGATGCTGGAGGCTGGTTCAACAGATGTATGATCTTCAATGTCTCAGAGATGCTTCCCAAAGTTCTAAATTATTTCTCTACAGCTCCAAAAGATTTGAACTGTCTCTCCACAACTCGAATTTATGAGTAGAATGATGTAACAGATACGTTGCACTTCAAATCAGTTTCTGTGTTGTACACAAATCCATTGAACAATTATTACAGGGTTGAAAATCAGTACGTCCAAGTGGCAATATCACAAGTGTATCTTGCATCACAGATTCGAATGTGCATCACAGATCCGAGTGGCATCATCGCATTACAGATACGCATCACATATTCAAATGTTATCATCACAGTTGAATTACACATTAAAGATCCGCATCATAGATTCGAGTGGCATCATCATAGTTTTATTGCGTATTATAGATCCGCATCACATATTCGAATGTTATCATCACAGTTGAATTACGCATTACAGATCCACATCATATATTTGAATGTTATCATTACAGTTGAATTACGCATTACAGATCCACATCATAGATTTGAGTGGCATCATCACAGTTTTATTGCGCATCACAGATTTGACTGTATATATATTAGCACTCGAGTATGCGTAATGTGAGGAATGTATGACCCAGAAAATACTGTTCTTCAAATTAGTTGATACACGTCCCAATTGCTGTCAAAAGACTCGACATTCTCCTCAAGTTCACGAGTTGTGAACCCCTTTTTTTATGCTCTGATGTTTTCTACTTGTTTTTCATCGAAAAGCTTGATGATCGAATGAAGTGATGGAATTTCATACTTATATAGGTTTGACATTTTAGAAGAATGGACACATCTTTCTAGATGTAGGCCGACATAAAGGAGTTAGGACAAGTCGGCTCAGAAAATATAATTATTACACAACTTCAAAAAATAATATCTTTCTGACCACAGGGAGGTTTGGGGCATATGAGGGCTCGTTGAAAAGAGGAAGGAGTCCTGTTTATGATGGTCTAAGTCCCATTGTGATTTGCTAACTTCAAGATGCCAAAAATTCATTTTTCTTTTGTAACTGTCCTTATTTTTGGTGCAGAAAATATATAGGACAGAATGCCTTCTCCATTGCTTGGCTTCTTAATCATGGGATTATAACGTCATCATGATAGTACCAACAAGTGCAGTAATATGCCACAGTGCAGCCTCTTCTAGTCTTTCAACCTTCATCAAGTGTGTTCATTCATTCAACTTGTTGCCATCAATGACAATTTGGATTAACATATATTTTGCTGATCAAAGTTGAGTATATTTTTGGCTTGTCTTCCGTCGATCTATTGGTATGTTCTATCAACATTTTACTTTCATGTTTATGTGATTGCTATTTGGTATTGGGTTTGAATTAAATTTGCATCAAGCATAGAACATCTTCAAAAATTTACAATATTCCACGTGGGAGGATGAAAATTTTATACAGAAGCATCCAAAACTACTCAAGCGTTGAGGACAACACTTTTTTGAAGGAGGGGCATGTTAGGTCCCTATAATACTAGTGTAGCCATTTTATTGTTATTGTTAGTGTAGCCCCCATATTGTTATTGTTATAGAAGCCCACTATTGTTATTGTTGTGTCCTTACATTATTATTGTTTATGTAGGCTCTAATTATATTGTGACCCCTTAGACTCCTATATATAACAAGGAGGTCTAGTCATTTGTATCATCCAAGAATTGTTCATTTATGTAATGTAAAAGAGGTTCCCCCCTCGAAGAGGATTATTTTTAAGTCATTGATTTATCTTTTCTTCTGCTTTGTGAGCTTGTTGCATAACACATGCCTAACTCGAATTCAACTTGAACACTAAAATTTTGTTAGATTCACCTCTAAGGATTTGGTAGGTGTGATGCTTGGGAAACTCCAAAGATTCAAGTAGATCCATACCTGTGATAAGCACCGGGACTGTGAGAGGTTACATCTGTGATGCCCGATGAAGCTCTAGTGATTTGAGTGCTGCTTACTGTTCTTGTGATATGTTTGGGACTGATCAGAGGCTGTTTTTCTAGTGATTGGTGTGGATTTCTTGCTTGAGATAGGCACTTTGAACTTATGATAGGTTCGAGACTTGTGAGAGGTTGCTTGCTTCAGTGATTGGAGTGGATGTGTTGCCTGAGATAGGCACAATGAATCTATGATAGATTTCTGATTTTTGATTGATCTGCTTTGAGGTGGCACATGTAGAGTAGGTATGGCAAGATGCCATGACTAAGGAGTATCCTTCCAACTTTGAGGTAGCACATGAAGAGTAGGAATGGTGGGATGCCATGATTGAGGAGTATCTTTTGAACGTTGATATAACATGTACATAATAGGTATGATGGGATGCCTTGATGAAGGAGTATCCATCAAGTGTTGATGTGGCACATTTAGAGTAGGTATCTTGAGATGCCATCTGGAGATTGTTCCAAAACCTTTTGAGGAATTGGTGATTGATTCTAAATTTTAGAAAGAGTGAGTTGACCTTGTTGAGGCTTTTGCGTTAGTTGTCGGAGGTTTTGAGTTACATGGGTGGGATACCCATATTTGTAGGTCTGATGAATGCACCACAAGCTTAGTATTTCAAGGTTGATGAGGAGTTATCCGTGATGGACGTTTTAATTGTAGAGTTTTGTCTTTGGTTTGTTGATCGATTTGATCCATTTGTCTTAATCTTGTACATAAATGAGTTTATCATTGTAGTATTTTCTAAGCAACTGATGATGTAATGTGAGAAGAAATCAAATTATGAAGCATACATGAAGGACGTTGGAGTTTGGCAAGTTGTTGATGAAGCTTTCCTTGAACAATGGAGTTTGGAAGCACTTCTAGAATATTTTGAAGAGATTTCAAATTTTAGAGGGGAATAATGGTCCATGAGTATCTTCTTTCCTATTTGTAGGTGACAAACATTTTGACGAAGCCTCTAGCTGCGGGGAAGTTTGATATGTCAAGGGAGATACTTGGTTTGTTGGAGAACACTTTCCTCATAATGAGGAAGTTGTAGGTTCTCAATCTATTGCTTTGTATACATTTTCCTTCACCCACTAACCCAACATCATTTGATTCAATAGTAGCACACTTGGTGCAACATATGTAGTGCACCATACATAGATTTTGAGCCTAAAATGCTATGCACAACAAAGAGGACAATGGAGTGAAGGTTTGGCAGAAAGAGTATCCTGGAGGGTGTGTAACATAAGTAGACAATGGTAGAGGGTGCGTGCATGTCTCCAATACATGTGCCAACTTTAGACAATTTCTAAAGTTCGAAAATTCTTTTCTTATTTCAGTTTAACTTTTCTAAATTTAGCTAAAGCATGTGAGTTTGGGGCTCTTACAAATGTAGAATAGAGTGCATATCCCTAGGACTGAGATGCTTTCTTTAGTGCAAGCACCATCTCCAAGTGGGATTTATGTTATAGGAGTTTCACCCATGTAGGCAGGATTAGGATTTGACATGGTCAACCTAGTCAACTTTAACTAGACCTTCTATGTGCATTGTACACCCTATTATATTCTATTCTATAAAGGAGAGATTGGGGTAGCCGTTGGGAGATATTTTAGAGATTTTGGCAAGTGAATTGTGTAATTTTCTATTTTAGAGTTAATAGGCATAGTGTGATTATGTGCTATAGATTGTTGAAAATGATTGTTATTGATGTCAAAGGTTGTCCGAATGAAAGAGAAAGTTCTATAGTCAGATAACATATTTTGAGACCTTTCCAATGAAATATGACACACCTTCGAGAAATATTGTTTTCGGGATTTTGATGCCCAATTTAGATACCCTATCTTTGAATGCATTTTGACTCCAATTACTTAGGTTAAATGAGAAAAAAATATATATGGTTGGAAATCTTATTCCAAGACCTTTCCAACAGTATATGGCACTCTCTCTAACACCTCACAGTTGAGGAGAAATGGTTTTTTGAATATTCATTATACATTTTGCAAGTTGCAGAAGTTGGCCTAGCCAGTGGGCAAGTCATCCCCACTTTTGGTCATGAAATGCACTATATATAGGCATTATGTGGAAGAACCTATTGTTGAAAAATGTAACTAGTGTCGGTCTTCATAATTGTATTTGAGTCATGATGTAATGTACTTCTCAAAAGAAAGAAAAAATGAATTTTATTGTAAAAGAAATTGACTTATTAAAGCATGGGTTTCATGCGTGGGTCAATGATTTTTAGGTCAAAGCCTCCATTGTAGGCTTCTAGGGTTATGTCAAAAGTCCTTGTCTTTGTCATCATGTAAAAGACCCTTCTTGGGCTTTATCTATCAAGAAAGAAACTTATTTTACTGTAAATTAGGTCTTTTAGGCCTCATCCACGAAGTCAACCTCAATGTGGACAAGTTGACCTAATTAGGAGGCAAAATCCACTATATAAAGTCGACAACTCGACCTCATTTGGAAGACATCACAAGCAAGTTCGATTTGCAGTTACTTGTAAAGTAAAAAAGCTACGAAATTCAAGGAAGAATGAGAAAAACCCTAGCGAAGAAGAAGAAACCCTAGCAAGGAAGTTTGGAGACCTTTTTCTCTCTCGTTGGCTCACATGTGCGAAATTCTAAAGCTGTCGGGGAGGCCAAAATTTTAGATATGTAGTAGGGCTGAAATTCTAGAAGTTGGTGGCTGAAATTTTGGACTATTGTTGGGATGAAGCTACTAGACAAGAAGAGACTACTGAATTTTGCACAATCATCTTGGAAAGCTGACTTGGTGGAGGAGGAAGGTCTTTTGGTCAGGTCTAAGGTCTTGGTTTGTTTCAATTTGATTAGTGGAAGAGTTTGATTGGGTTTTCCCCTAGAGAGGGGTTTTAGCCCTGGCTGAGTGCCTATATCTAGTGTTGTTGATCTTCATGTTTTTGATTTGATGATTGCTTGATGAAAAGAAGATAAAAGAACATAAAGAAAAGTTAATAAGATTGCAATAATATCAGAAGTAGTTATCAATATAAGAGAATCTTTCTGCCTTTTAGATTTTCTAACATGGTATCAAAGCTAAGGTGGAAGAGGAAAGAAAAAGAGAGCTTGAAGATCTATTGAAAGGATCAAAGAGAAGGCTAGTATAAGAAGAGGAAGACCTTTTTTCTAGCAAGGAAAAACATTATAAAACCTATGGCAACCTCAATGAAGTTAGACACCTCCAAATATAGAGCATGGAAGAAGATGATCGATCTCATCCTTGCTAAGCAATAAGTACTGTATTGTGTTTTAGGGAAAGTTCAGAAACGAACAAATGATGCAGGAAAAAAAAAGTACAGGGAAACTGACATCTTGGGTATGAATCTAATAGTAGATGGAGTGAAGGAAACTTTAAACCCATACATATCCAATATGGATTGTGCACAAGAAATGTATGAAGCCCTATGCAATTTATTTACGGTCAAGAACATTGCTCAGATAATTAGTTTGAAGAATGAACTAAGAAC
Organism: Pinus albicaulis; assembly: GCA_034641835.2. Classification (NCBI taxonomy): domain Eukaryota; kingdom Viridiplantae; phylum Streptophyta; class Pinopsida; order Pinales; family Pinaceae; genus Pinus; species Pinus albicaulis. Next base: position 368,134,054 of record CM076584.1, on the reverse strand, counting down.
AATGAAGATGACCAAAGATGACACTGTATCATCATGTATCATCATATTTTGTAAGGATCTCTAGAATAAGAGATGAAATTCAAGCTATTGATGAGGTTGTACTAGAGAAAGAACTCATGATCGCTGCACTATTATGTCTACCAAAATCTTGGAGCTATTATGCATAAAAAATTAGCAGTTGGAAGGATACTCCAATCTTTGAACAAATGTGGAATGCATGCAGTCAAGAAGAAGCCCACATCTCATTAGTAAGTAAAAAAAAGGAGGGTGGAGAGAACAATACTTCAAATGCTTACTCCACCCATCACAAGAAGAAGGGGGTGTACAAGAAGTTCAAAGGATCAAAGAGCAAGTTGATCTATCAAATATTGAATGCTACAATTGTCATAAGATGGGACACTACAAAAGTCAATGTCACGAGAATCCAAGAAATAAGAAAAGAGAAAGAGAACATACAAATGTTGCACATGAAGCTCCACCCAAGAAAAACAAGATTGAAGAATCCAAGTCAAAGACTTATTTTCTAAAGTCTCTTAGGGATACTATCCCTTACATATCCTTCTACTTCAAGTTTTGTAAATTTTTCTTTTATGTTTTGATTTCTAGTGTTTGTAGAACTAATATATCTTGTTAGAACTGTTAATTTTGGGCAACTAGGTCCAAACTCCATGTTGCACTGCGCATATGATGATGATTATATTTTTGTTGGATTTTTCTTTCGGAGAGGTGCAAGATTGATCTAAAGATCATCTTGTTTAGATGAGCATAACTTATATTTTGATTTTATTTTCCACACATGTGCAAGGTCGACTAGATTTGCAATGTAGGCTCACAAGCCTAATAGTCGTGTCACACACCTTCATTGATGGATATAACTTGGAGAGACTTGGAGATCATTTGCTTATCAACTCATCACACATTCTCTCTTGTGATCTGATTGGTTCGATCAGCCTTTGGAGGCCTCTTTCCCTCCCCCGTGCAGATAGGTTTTAAGGCTGTTTGCGGGGCGTGGACCGTGGTCAACCCTTGGTGTTTTGATCTCCAAACTTTGCAGAAATTCCGATATTGTGAGGCCGCATTTGAGGGCACAAAAATCGAGGAAAATGAGCTTGTTGACCGAAGCCATAAATCTGTAGTGTTGACTTTTTTGTTTTGTTTTTGTTGCGCTGACTTTTTGTTGACTAGCACGACTTTTGATGAGCTATCTTTAAGGGCTGATCTGATGTTGAGAAAGACTTTGCTGGCTGATGCATCTTATTGACTGCCGCAACACACACTATCCTATATCTTTGCTGGACAAGAAGAACTGTAAAATATGATCTATATTATTGGCTTGTCTTCCGTTGACCTATTATTGTGTTCTATCAACATTTTACTTTCATGTTTATGTGATTGCTAAATTGAATCGGGCCTACGAAAGATTGAAGTAAATTTGCATTATGCATAGAACATTCCATGTCTATCTAAATTTAACATGGTATTAGAGCTGAGGTGAAGACAAAGCCCAAGCTAGTGTGAAAAGAAATCATCAAAGAAGAAATCCTATCAAGGACCAATGGCCTCCTCAACCTATAAGGGTTTCTAGTCTGATGATAAATTAACTGATAAGTCTGATTATCATGCATGGAAGATGTCCTTGGATTTGGCATTAGAAGATCAAGATGTAATGGACTATGTGCAGGGTAAGATTCATGAGGCTTCATGAAATGCACCTGCTGCCACAAAGACGAAGTATAGAAAAGGGGAAATCAAAGCAAAGATGATTATTCGAGATTCTATTCATAAGCACTTGGTTGCTTACATTTCTGAGCTGAGCACATCTAAAGAGATGTATGATAAGCTGGTTAGCATGTTCAGGGCTAGCAATGCTAATCAAGTTCTTTTCTTCAAGAATCAATTGAAGAATATCAAGAAGGGCAAGGATGAATCCATTCAATCCTATTTTATGAGGCTTACTGAAATTGAGGAACAATCTTCTAGCTATTGGAGTAGAAATAGCTGATCTAGAAATGGTTCTCATTGCGATGGAGAGAGATTAGCCCTCTAATGGAAATGGAGGTGACCCTACTGCCGTCACCGCTCATGCAAAGAAGAGGAACAATGGTGGGCCAGGAAATCAAAACCATGGAAGAGCGAGGCCCAAAGGAAGCAAGGGAAGATGTTACACTTGTAACAAGTTTGGTCACTATGCAAGAGAGTGCCCTAATAGAAGGGACTCTCCTAGGGATGGTGACAACAACAACTCTAGGGGGAATGGCAATCAAAGGAACAAGAAGTTCAAAGGAAAAAGGAAGGCTCCCTCTGATCATAATGGAAATGGGCAACCTTTCAAGAGGTCAAGAAATTCTAGGTACGATGAGTCTAATGTTGTTGATAATAAGAAAAATGAATTTATTCTTGTATCTGCCCGCTCTGCTGCATCTCCTCTCGACACCCTGGATGTCTGGTTGATTGATAGTGGTGCTTCAAGGCACCTCACTAGTTATAAAGAAACCCTCTCTGATTTGATTGAGAAGGATACTAATCTAGAAATTATCCTTGGAGATAATGCCACCTATCCCGTGAAAGGGACAGGGACTGTGACCCGTCATTTATCTCAAGGTCAAGTCCTCTGTTTACAATATGTGTTGTACGTACCTGATTTGAAGAAGAACCTTGTGTCTATTTCGACAATGGAAGACAAAGGGCTCAAGGTGGCATTCGTTGATGGAAAGGTACACACATGGAAGAAGAACTTCAAGGAAGCTCTTTCTATTGGTTTTAGAGTTGATACACTCTACCAAGTTGGAGGAAATCCATTGGGGGCTATGTGACGTGATACAACTCTTCAAACAGAGTAATGGCACTGGAGGTTTGCACACCTTCATTACAAAGCCCTTCCCGAAGCAAGAAAGGTGGTGACATGGATGCCCGAATTTAAAGATGATCATGAAGGTATATGTCAAGGTTGTGCCGAAAGGAAGCATACAAGGGGACCATTCCCCTCTAGTGTCACAAAGACAGTTGATATCTTGCAGTTGATTCATTTTGATTTATCTGGTATGTTGCTCGTGACATCCTTGGGAGGATGTTCCTATTACATGACTTTTACAGATGATTTTTCCCGCAAGACCTAGATATATTTCTTGAAGAAGAAGGATGAAGCATTCAAATGGTTTCGTACCTTCAAGGCCTTGGTGGAAAATCAAACCGTGAAGAGAATCAAAATTTTGAGGACCAACAATGGGACCAAGTATGACTCAAATGAATTCAATGACTTTTGCAATGAAGCTGGCATTAACAGGGAGACCACAACTGTGTATACTCCTGCGCAAAATGGTGTTGTTGAAAGAAAGAACATGACCATTGTGGAAGTTGCCCATGCCATGCAATATGACCAAGGTCTTCTGAAGTTTCTATGGGGAGAAGCTGCGAACACTATTGTGTACGTTCAAAATAAATGCTCACTTTCTTCTTTGGACTCCAAGACTCTCGTAGAAGTCTTCTCTGGTAAGAAACCTGATGTTTCTCATTTTAGAGTTTTTGGTTGTCCTGTTTACTTTCATGTGCCGAAAGAAAAGAGAAGCAAGCTGGATGCTTCTGGAAAGAAGGGAATGTTTGTGGGCTATAGTGAAATTTCGAAGGCATATAGAATCTATGTGCTTGGTCAAAGAGAAGTGGAGATATGCCACGATGTCACCTTCGATGAAGAGGCTGCCCTCAATAAAGTAAGAAATCTTCCTAGGTCCAAGGAAGACAAAGAAGATGAAGAAGCAGAGAAGCAGGAAGAACTGAAGGATGTACTGATGCCCGATGTTGAAGGACCTATGGATCCTATTGATCCACCTCCTTCAAATAAGAGAAGACCCTCATGGATCAAGGACACTCTCGAAGATGCCGAGAGACATATTGCCCCAAGGGGGACATTCTGTGAAAGCAAGAAGCTGAATAGATACCAAGGGTATCTAGCAGCCATGAGTACAATTGTACAATATGAGCCTTGATCATTTGAAGAAGCCGTAAAACATCAAGTTTGGAAGGATGCTGTGCATGAAGAATATGAGTCCATTATGAAAAATGATGTCTGGGAAGTGGTCCCGAGATCGGAGGACAAATTTGTTGTCACCTCGAAATGGCTTTATAAGATCAAGCATGGATCTGATGGTAGTGTTGAAAAATACAAGCAAGATTTGTTGCCAGAGGCTTCTCTCAAAAAGAAGGTAGAGATTATGATGACATATTTGCACATGTGGCCCGCTATACCACCATCCGATCTATCATTGCCCTTGCTGCAACGCAAGGATGGAGTCTCCATCAGATGGATGTGAAGACTGCATTTCTAGATGCTTCAATAAAGGAACAGGTGTATGTGGAGCAACCTCTGGTGTTCGAAGTCCAAGATAGAGACACCAATGTATGTAGGTTGAAGAAAGCCCTCTACGGGTTGAAGCAAGCCCCCAAGGCTTGGTATGAGAGGATAGATAGCTACTTGATGAAGCTCGACTTCACTCGAAGTAATGTTGATCCAAACCTTTATTTTAAGGTTGGTAGAGAAAGACCTCTCATTCTAGTTCTCTATGTGGACGATCTCTTCTTGACACGTGCTGACCCTCTCATTCATCAGTGTAAGAGGGAGCTAGCTTCCGAATTTGAGATGAAAGACCTAGGACTGATGCATTACTTCCTAGGCTTGGAAGTCTTGCAAAGGCTAGGTTGAGATTTTCCTTTCTTAAGGAAAATATGTCGTGAAGCTGCTGGAGAGATTTGGTATGGTGGACTGTAAGTCTATGTCGACACTGATGGAACTCAACTTTAAGAAGTTGTGTGGAAACGCTGCTGTGTCTGAGCTGGGAACTCCCACCGAGTATCGACAACTTGTGGGGGCCCTGATGTTCCTAGTGAACTACCGTCCGAACATATGTTTTGCAGTGAACACTTTGAGTCAACATATGATTGATCGTCATCACATTCATTGGATTGGTGCCAAGAATCTATTGAGATATCTTCGGGGCTCAATCAACCATGGGCTGAGATACATTGCCGGGAGTTTGAGACTCCATGGATATACTGATGCCGACTAGGCTGGCAGTGTGGTGGATCGCAAGAGCACATCTGGATGTTGCTTTACCTTGGGTTTTATGAGGAGGAAGTAGAAGTCGGTGGCTTTGAGCATCGCTAAGGCCGATTACATTGCAGCGAGTATGGCTTGTTGTGAAGCTGTTTAGTTGAGAAAGCTCTTCAGTGAGCTGTTTGGGCATGTGCTAAATACCACCGTTATCCTTTGTGATAACCATAGTGGGATTCGTCTTTCTGAGAATCCCGTGTTCCACGATCGATCTAAGCATATTGATATCCGGTACCACTTTATTCGGGATATGGTACAATGAGGCGCGGTAAGGCTCGATCATATAGGAACTGATGAGCAAGTCGCAGATATTCTCACGAAGCCCTTGGGGAAGGTCAAGTTCCTAACCTTCTGTTAGAAGCTTGGAATCGTGGAAAGACCCTATTGTGAGGGTCCTGCTTGAGTTGGACTCTATGCTCTAGGAGCTCCGGGGGGGCTTGGGGATAACTTCTTGGAGCTATAAGCACACATGGGGGTAGGCTTCTCGAACCTTGTTGTGCTTCTGCCCCACTGTTATGATATTGAGTTGGTTGACCTCTCTTTGATCTATGCCCTGAACGCATCCAACCCATGGAGTTTTGGACTCATGGGAAGTACCTCTCATTTGGCCAATGAGGTGGGAAATGTGGATAGAGACCAATAGCAAGATCGATGGACACATCGGGGATTGTCGTACTCTCTATGTCTACGATGGCACGTGTCCAACACCTTGATCTGGGATCAAGTCTGATGAGGTTTTTACCTCTAAACTGACTTCGGGTTAGTATGAGACTCTTTTTGAGTCCAGGAGAGGTTTTAACTTCTAAGCTGACTTCGGGTCAGCTGAGCGTGATGTCTTTGTGACTAACCTTTTGTTCTATTTGCGAAGAAGAGCCAACAAAGCAAGTTACGACAGGATGACACACGATGCTATATGATGGTACACAATGGTACTGATCTCTGGATGGCGTAGGTGGACAGATGGAGTTCTCCCTAGTTGAGAGTGAGTGTTAATTTTAGGTAACTAGGTCCAAACTCCATATTGCACTGCTCATATGATGATGATTATATTTTTGTTGAATTCCTCTTTCGGAGAGGTGCAAGATTGATCTAAAGAGCATCTTGTTTGGATGAGCATAACATATATTTTGATTTTATTTTCCACACATGTGCAAGGTCGGCTAGATTTGTAATGTAGGCTCACAAGCCTAAGAGATGTGTCACACACCCTCACTGATGGATATAATTTGTTGAGACTTGGAGATCATTTGCTCATCAACTCATCACACATTCTCTCTTGTGATATGATTGGTTCGATCAGCCTTTGGAGGCCTCTTTCCCTCACACGTGCGGCGCTGAAGCTGGATAAAAGTGTGGTCTGGTTTTAGGGTTGTTTGCTGCGCATTGACCAACGTTGATTGTGGTCAACCCTTGGTGTTTTGACCTTCAAATTTTGCAGAAATTTTGATTTTGTGAGGCCGCATTTAAGGGCACAAAAATAGAGGAAAAGGAGACTGTTGACCGAAGCCCTAAATCTACAGCGTTGACTTTCTGCGCTAACTTTCTGTTGACCACCGTTCACTTCTGATGAGCTGTCTTTGAGGGTTGTGTGTGACACTTTGAGGGTTGGTTGATCTGATGTTGAAAAAGACTTTGCTCGCTGATGCATCCTGTTGACTGTCGTAATGCACATTATCATATATCTTTGCTGGACAAGAAGAATTGTAAAATTTGATCTATATTATTGGCTTCTCTTCTGTTGATCTATTATTGTGTTCTATCAACATTTTACTTTCATGTTTATGTGATTGCTAAATTGAATCGGGCCTAAGAAAGATTGAAGTAAATTTGCATTAAGCATAGAACGTTCCATGTTTATCTAAATTTAACAAGAAGTTCAAAGGACCAAAGAAACAAGTTGGTCTATCAAAGATTGAATGCTACAATTTTCATAAGATGGGACACTACAAAAGTCAATGTCATGAGAATCCAATAAATAAGAAAAGAGAAAGAGAACATACAAATGTTGCAGATGAAGCTCCACCCAAGAAAAACAAGATTGAAGAATCCGAAGTCAAAGACTTATTTTCTAAAGTCTCTTAGGGATACTATCGCTTGCATATCCTTCTACTTTAAGTTTTGTAAAGTTTTCTTTTATGTTTTGATTTCTATTGTTTGTAGAAGTCATATATCTTGTTAGAACTTTTGGTTTTTTAAATTGTAGGTATTTCTCAAAAGACTAGATTAAGAGGGAGCCTTCACCATTTTATCAAAAGATAAGTATATTGTTCTTTGTTTCATCTTTCATGTTTGGTTTCCTCATGTCGAGATTTGTTTGTATTGTATACTCGTAACCTTTTTCTTTATATTTTCCTTAGTAGGAAAGCTTGTAGAATACAAAAAAGTTATGAAGGAAACCTCAAAGGGTAGACTTGAGTCATGAAAGTAGCTCTGTTACAAAAGGAAGCCCTTTAGAATGATACTTTATGAGTTTTGTTAAAGAATAACTCAAGGTATGTCTTTGACTACAAGTTTTGTTACAAAAGGTATAATCTCTCTTCTTTTGAAATTTGTTTTACATTATTGACATCTTTATGTCTAGGGTTTTGAATCATAAAGATTGTTGTTAGTGTTATCAATCATTAGATTGAATCTACCCTTGTTATACTACATCTTGTTATTTGATCATTTTAGTGAAACCCTAACCTTTAGGGTTCACTGTAAAAACCCTAGCCTCTTAATGCTAAGGGTATGTCAATGTTAATTATGAAACCCTAGTCTTCTTAGGGTTTGTTGATAAAGTCTAGAAGATATGATGAAATCCTATTCTTTTAAAGTTTAGGGTTGTGATAATGTCATGGTAAAAACCCTATTTCTTTAGTGTTTACTATTATTGTTTAGGTTATATAATGAACCCCTAGATTTTTAGGGTTTTTGAATTAGGGTTTATGAACAAAACCCTTGTAATATCTAAAGTAAAGCCTTAGAAATGAAAACCTAGGTATATATTCTTTCGTATGATCGAAACCCTAGCCTGGTCAAAATTGTTATCTAATTTTGGAGTTTGATGTTTGCATCTAGGGTTTACATCATAGAAAGAAATTGATATAAGGAATGAAACCCTAGGGATGAAATGTTGGTATGCTAATTTAATTGTTGATATTCATGTTTTGGAAATCTAGGGTCTGTAACAAAAACCTAGTAAAGATTGATATTCTAGGTGTCCTCCACCAAGTCGGCCTCAACTTGGATAAGTTGGCCTAATTAGGACGCAACATCCACTATTTAAAGGCAATAACTCGACCTCATTTGGAAGACTTCACAAGCAAGTTCAATCTGCAGTTACTGGTGAAGGAAAAAGGGTGCGAAATTCAAGGAATAAGGAGAAAAACCCTAGTGAAGAAGAAGAAAGACTAGCGAGGAAGTTTGGAGACCTTTTTCTCTCTCTTTGGCTCACACGTGCAGAATTCTGAAGCTGTTGGGGAGGCCGAAATTTTAGATCTGTAGTAGCGCTGAAATTCTGGAAGCTAGGGGCGAAATTTTGCACAGTTGCTAGGTTGAAGCTACTAGGCAAGAAGAGACTAATGAAGTTTGCATAATCATCTTGGAAGGCTGACTTGGTGGAGGAAGGTCTTTTGGTCAGGTCTAAGGTCTTGGTTTGTCTCAATTGATTAGTGGAAGAGTTTAATTGGGTTTTCCCCTAGAGAGGGGTTTTATCCCTGGCTAAGTGCCTATATTTGGTGTCGTTTGCACAATCATCTTGGAAGGCTGACTTGGTGGAGGAAGGTCTTTTGGTCAGGTCTAAGGTCTTGGTTTGTCTTAATTGATTAGTGGAAGAGTTTGTTTGGGTTTTCCCTTAGAGAGGGGTTTTATCCCTGGCTGAGTGCCTATATTTGGTGTTGCCGATCTTCATGTTTTTGATTTGATGATTGCTTGATGAAAAGAAGATAAAAGAAGAACACAAAGAAAAGTTAATAAGACTACAAGAATATCACAAGTAATTATGAATGTAAGAGAATCTTTCTGGCTTTATGATTTTCTAACACCTATGACTCACTCGCTCAAGCCAATTCGGGTCTGTCTAAGTAAGCAAAGGAGAAGTTCTGAGGTTCATACCTCTTAACGCAAGTAAAGTGAAGTTGAGTTGGAGAGGTTTTTTGTGGGAAGGGTTTTTACGACTCTTTGGGAAGCGTTTTTGGTCCTGGTTAGAAGGTGAGTTGTAAAGCTGTTCTATAAGCCGAGTTTCAACCTTGTTGAAGGTGAGTTTTAGCCTTGTTGAAGGCCAAACTCCAATCCTATTGAAGCCGAGTTTGAAGTCTGATTTGGGGGTAAAATTTTGGTGTTTGAAGGCTGAGTCCTTGTGTTGAAGGCCAAATTTAGGTCTAGTTTGAGGGCTAAGTTCTAGTGCATTGAAGGACGAGTTGAGGTTTGGTTTGAAGGTTGGTTTCTGGTGTTTTAAAGGCCGAGTTCAAGTTTGGTTTGTGACTGAAGTTGCAGTGTCGTTATAAACCAAGATCTGGTTTGATTTTTGAGGTGGACGAGCTCTGTTGGAGAACTGGTGGAGGGAACTTTGGATGCCAAGTTTGGTTGGCTAAGGTAATGTTAAGGGAGATGTTAGTTGAATTAGTTGTAATGTTAAGGTGATGATTGGATTGAGCCCTATTGTGGATAGAGGTGCAGTAAGAACTTGGTTATTGTGGACAACTTTGGTGGTAGGCCCGTGGGCTACATAAGGTGAGTGTTTAGTGCAAAGGTTGATAGGCCACAGGAAGCAAACCTTTAAGGTTGTAAAAGTCTATTTGCTTCCAAGTGTCTTGAAAAGTCCTATGTAGTAGAAAGAAATTTGCAATGTCGAATACAAGTTGCTAGGTGGGTAGATCTTCACCTTGAACATGTAATGAGCCTAAACAATAACACTTGAATAGTGAACAACAAGAGTTGAGGAAGTTGAAGTGCCAGGTGGGTAGACCTCTCAAGGAACAACTTGAAGATGTAGGTTGGTGCCTAAAATTTGCTGAGTTGGTGCTTAGTTGGGGGATTGGTGTCTCCTGTAGGTTGCTGCATGCATTTGTTGAGTTGGTGCTCAACTAGGGGAATGAAATCTCCTGTAAGTTGGTGCCTACGAAAGTTGTATGTTGGTGTTTACTTTTTACAAGGAAGTTTACATAATATTTACAAAGAAAAATTGTCTAAGTGTTTTATGAAAATATGTGTTTCTTTATTTATGTGCATCAAATGTTTTAAAATATAAAAATAGTTAAAAATAATGAAATATTGGTTATTGGTTCACCCTTGCTCTTTGTATTTCCAGCAATCGGTATCAGAGCAAGCTCCTTCAAATACAACCTAATGTCTGGAAGCTTGACCATAGAAACATAGATGGCAAGGTCAAAAAGGCTTGACTCCAAACCCCTGGAAGTAGTCTCCTCCATAGTCATGAATACGAAATGTATTAAAGAAGATGTAGACAATTAGAAGAAACAGTTAAATCTAGAAGAAGGGTACATCATTGATTTTGGAGCAGGATTTGTGGATGCTCATGAACTAATAGTCAGACTCATAAAATAAATTTTAAGGCTTAAATAGTAGTTGCGAATCCTTGATGACATAAAGAGTCATAACATAAATGAAATAGAAGTTGTCCTCTTGAGATGTCAAGCAAGGGAAATAAAAAAGAGAGAAGAAATATTGTCGAGTCAGTTGAACGAAGAGGTTGGGGATTATGAGAAGCTAGAAGTAGAAGTTGATCAAAAACTGAAAGAGCAAGAGAATTTTTTTGAAGAAGTCATCTCCTTGAAAATTCAACTAGAAGAAGCTAGGAGAATAGATGAAGTGATGAAAAACCAGTTGAAGGAAAAAGAAGAAAATTGTGAGAAGCTTGAAGCAAAAATTGTGTCATTAAGAAATGAAGTATACAAGCTCAATAAGAACTTTAAAAGTTCTCAAATGTTGGATGATATTCTCGGCAGTCAAAGATCACCATACGACGAAACAGGTCTTGGTTATGTGGGTGAGATTTCATACAAAGAAAATGCAAGCCTTAAGCCAACAAAATATAAAATTGAAGAAAATTATGAAGTTCATGATACTACACCTAGAACCTATGTTGATGCGCTCAAGGGATCCCTACACAATACAAGCAATAATGGAATAAGAGACAAGGATCAACAAAGAATTGAATATTCTCCATAGCATAACAACTTTAGGAGAGTTGCTTCATCAAGACAATCTTTCTCATCAAGGTATGAAACTATATTTCTTGGTCATTGCTTTTCATGTACAAACTTTGGACATAAAGCAAGGGATTGTAGAGCCTATGTTAGGGATGATTTTAGGGGCCCTTACTAGACCTCTAGAAACAAAATTACAAGGAATCATATTAAAGGTCCTAATGACTGTAGTAGTAGAAATGATAATAAATTCACTCCCTTATACAACTATAGTGCATAATGCTACAAATGCCACAATTTTGGGCATATAACACATGACTGCAGAAGTAGCATGAGATGCTTTCCTAAACAAACCAAAGAAGAATATATTTGTACCAAACATAAAGAAAAATACACCAAGGTGTGGAGAAGAAAACAAGAAGAACCAATGATGGATATGAATGCTTAAGATACAAGTCTAAATTGTTGATGAAAGATTCTTAAAGTACATACAAGGTTTAATGCTCTGAGGCAGTTAAAGAAATGGAAGTTTGGACAACTTTGTACAATGATTGCAGGTTAATGGAGTCCACCTGCAGGGTTGCAGAATCAGATCTTTTAACTTGTTTTGGTTTATATTTTGAAAATGATGGTTGTAGAGGTCTATTTCTTGTGGCTACACTCAGTTTGGGTATCACTCCAATGACAGTACTACAAGATCCTTATTTAGGCCCAGAATATGGAAAGCCATCTGAAGGAGATGTTGATGATAGATATTTGGATTTGCTACGCTCTAGATTTGGAACTCCACTTTGGTTTACAGAATATGAGTTTTCACATCTCAAGGGTACTGCACTCTATCATGTTGATGATAGATATTTGGATTTGCTACGCTCTAGATTTGGAACTCCACTTTGGTTTACAGAATATGAGTTTTCACATCTCAAGGGTACTGCACCCTATCATGCAAGCAAGCTACAACTAATAATTTGAAAAAAATAATAGCGAGGTAGCATTCAGTTGCAAAAGAAGGAAGTTACAATCATTGAGGGTAGAAATCCAAGGCACACATGCCAATGAAGGTATTGAGTTGAATAAACAGGGTTATATGGCTTGTACAAGAGGCATTGGGTGAATCCTATTGATTTGTTGCAACTCTAAAGAAGATGAAGCTTTTAGTTTTGTTAGTGAACTATAAGTAGGATGAGGTCCTGTTGTCAAATAGAGAAGCTTAATGTGTACAGTTCTGAAGACTTCAAAAAGTTGTTGAATAAAGCAAAACAACATAATCCCCACATCAATGACAATGAAGCAGTACGAGTGAAACACAACAATGAAGAATCATAACAAAAACTTTGCTCCTCGAAAGAACCCTCAAGTGGAATTCACTGCAAAGCTAGTTTCCAATACTGTTTATGGTGAAATTTGTTTAGACAATCTTTCTATTCAGACACTCCATAATGCCTTTTGAAGGACATTTGGAATTGAAACATCCGTTAAAGAGAAACAGTGGCTCAAAAATCATATTTTGATAGGATTCAATGACCCTCGTGATGTTGTCTTAGAGGATATAAACCATAGTCTTAACAATCTAAAAAACAGATTTCAGCATTGAGAACAAGCATATAGCTGAGCAACCTTTGAACTCATTTGCAACCGTACAACCTATCGAAACTAACATTTAGTTGGTAATGTTTTTAAATCATTTTGGGGCAAATATCCTCATGGGAAGATTGGTTCAATTACCACTTTCATTGAAGTAAAGAAAATTACAAATGGATTTAATAATGGATTTGTGGATCATGGGGTGCAAGCAGGGAAGATATTGCGAATGAAAAATTAGAAATATATAGACTATTACGGGGATGATGTTGATATGAAATAGAGAACAAGGGTTCCATCTGAATTTGTGGAGGAGGCAATTGAGGAGAGCATCCAAAATGATGAGAATATGCTATTAACATTGATCATAGAAGATTAACCCATTTTGATCCTCGTGACTATGATATGGAAGAGGACCAAGTGAGGACCAAGTCAGTGAACTTCTAAGCAAAGTCAAGTTTTGCTTGCTAGTTCAGAAAGGAATTCTTAGAAATAAGACTCTTCTTTGTGAGCCTCATTGAGATATGTGTACTTTTGATGAGCCTAGAAAATGAGCTAGAAAAAACAAAATTAGAACGTTTTTCCCTAAAAACTCACATTATTTTGTCACTATATTGTGCATGACCAACTTGTTCAGGGATTATTAATCACTGGAGGGGGCCATCTAGTCTACTTGGTGTTGAAAATTTGGCAGCTTAGGGATGAATTTATAAAAATAGAAAGTCTAAAAACAAAAGGTATCAAGTATGACTTTCCAAAAATAGTAAATCACCTTGCATTAATTGGTAATCAAGACTACTTGATGGAAAATCCCTTCTGGTCATTAATCAATCCTAATAGTTCAATTTCGACTTAATCATCAATATTATTATTATTATTATTATTATTATTCTTATGATGCTATTATGTTATTATTAAAAAGAAATTAAAGTCTCTCAATCATGGCTCTTAATAATGTTCTCTTACAGTCTCATTAATGCTCTTACACTCTCTTACTCCCATTAAAAGAATTGTCATAAAATAATAAAATATTCGTCTTACGCATGTCATAAAAGATTCCTCTTACAAAGCATGTCATGCAAGATTTGTCTTACACACTCATTAAATGCATATCATAAAAGATTCCTCTCACCCTCTCATCTAAGGCATGTGTTGCCTCTCCATAATGGAATTTGAATTGGCTCTCCTTATTGGCATGAGTTACTTTTCCCTAAATGGAAATTGTAACTCCTCCTCAAGGCCTGGGTATTGCCCCTTCCTTATGTCAATAATTCATTGTTCCTCCTATATATATGTGTCTTATATCATCTCACTTCACTTAATTGTGTAGAGTACTTTCTTGTTTCTGCTCTTTCTAGTTCCTCTCCTGCAGATTCTTGTGACAGTTGGTTGGTTGATAGTGGTGCTTCAAGGCACTTTACTAGTTATAAAGAAGTTCTCCCAAATCTGGTTGAGAGGGAGATAAATCTGAAAATTATACTTGGAGATAATTCTACATATCCTATAAAGGGATTTGGTTCTATTTCTTTTTATTTGGATCAAGAAGTTTTGTATGTACGTGGTTTAAAATCAAGGTGTTGCATGTGTTTGATAATTATGGTTTTGGTATTTATTGTTGCATGTAAACGTAAATAATAGTTTTACTTCTGTTTATGCATGTGCAAGAAAGTGGTCTTGAGAAGAAGTATAATGCATAGAAGGTTATTAAAGAATAACTGGTAGAAATTGAATGTTGAAGATAGATTGATTTTGATTCTCTTAAATTATATGAGAAATGACATAATCTTATGGGTTTTGTTAATTTTAATATTAGAGTCTATTGACAATGGTGGTTGCAGGTAAGGATCATGACTTTTGCAAAAGATGGAATGATAGTTTTCTAAACTAACCTCTTTTGCAGTGAACAAAGATGGATTATAACTAACTTCATTGGCAGGCAATGAAGTCAATATGTATAATTATTATTACACACCCTCACTTTGGGATTAGGGTTTGAAGATGTTTATAAAATCAATGGAAGACCTATCCATGCATTGATTCATGATATGTAATTGTCAATATAAACTGTGGCACCAAAAGTTCACTCATCTTCACTATTAAGCATTACTTCTTGTGAGAAAGATGGTTTCTGAAATACCTGAGATTAGAGTGGATCATGATGGAGTTTTCCAAGTGGTGTTTAAGAAGATGCATGTCTTTTGCCAATGACATATGTTTGATGGACAATGGTAACTTATAGAAGCCAGATCAAGAGGGAGCTAATAGCTTCATTCAATCCCCATTAAAATAATATATAAATAAATAAAATAAAATAAAATAATTATTTTCAAGTCTTATGTTGTTTATTTGTGTCAGTGATCTTGTTTAGATTTATCTTTATAGATCATTGATTATTCTTCTTGCATGAGTATTTGAATGAGTCTTTCACTAACTTCTTGAGTAGGATGCGATCACGAAAAACAAATCCTGAAGATAATTAGGGTGAAAATAGTGCAGGAAGAGTAAAATCCAAGAGGAAGTTGGTGCAAGTGCCAAGGATAATGAAAGAGCCACTCTCACATCTAAAAAAGAAAGAAGGACCTGTTGCATCACCAGGTATACTTTGATTATGTTTATTTACTTTGCTATCATTGCTCTTGCTCTTGTTCTGGGATCAACATGTACATTTGATGAATGTGAGAACCAAGTCTTCTGTATTTAGATTGAGGAAGATGTCAAGCCATCCCATGATTTGAGTGGCACATGAAATGGAAAAGAGCTCAAGACTTTTGCAAGGAAGCTAAAATCAAGAAAAAGACCACCGTACCATTTAACCCAAAACAAATTGGGCACTTAAAGATATTTGACTGCCCTGTCTACTTTCATGTGCCAAAGGAAAAGAGTACCAAGCTAGAAGCTTCAGGTAAGAAAGGTACGACTGTTGGTTATTGTGAAAACTCTAAAGCTTTGAGAATATATGTACCTGGACAAAGAAATATAAAGTTTAGCAGAGATATAACATTTGATGAAGATGCAACTCTTTGAAACGCGATAGACACTCCTCTGCTAGTGTTGAAAGGTAGGATGATGCCTTGGACGCACACAAAGATCCCGATCTTGAGCCTGATCTTACTGATGAACTCATGGATCCCATGGACTCCTTGGATCCTTCTCTATGTGCTAAGTGACGATTATGGCTTCGTGACACTTTATAAGATGTTGATAGACATGCTGCTCCCCGAGGAACCTTTAGAGAAAGTAGAAGCCATGTCGGTTCCAAGGATATGTTGTAGCCATGAGCAACATTATTCAGGTTGAACCATGCACTCTTGAAGAAACAATGCAAGATCAAGTGTGGAAAGATGCAATGGCTCAAGAATATGAGTCTATCATTCATAATGATGTATGGGAAGTGTTTCCAAGGCCATAAGGTAAATCTGTTGTGCCTTCTAAATGGCTGTATAAATTTAAACATGGTGCTGATGACAGTATTGAAAAATATAAAACTAGATTTGTGGCCATAGGTTTAACTTAGAAAGAGGGAATAAACTATGATGATATCTTTGCACTTATTGCCCATTATACAACCATCTGATCTATTGTGGCTCTAGCTGCTAGCCAAGAATGGTCTCTTCACCAAATGGATGTGAAGACTACTTTTCTGCATGGCTTCCTCAAGGAAGAAGTATTTGTGGAGCAACGACAAGGATTTAAAGTACATGATCGAAAAACTCATGTGTGCACACTGAAGATAACCCTCTATGGTTTGAAGCAAGCTCCAAGAGCTTGGTATGCTTGGATTGATAGCTTCTTGATGAAGATTGGTTTTACTAGAAGTAGTTTTGATCCAAATCTTTACTTCAAGACAGTCCAAGGTATTCCTTTTGATTTTGGTATTGTATGTTAATGATTTATTTGTTATCCGTGGTGAACCTCTTATCCTCCAGTGCAAGGGGGAGTTAGTTTCCGAATTTGAAATGAAAGATCTTCATTTTATGCACTACTTCCTGGTTCTTGAAGTATGGTAAAAATGAAAAAAACCTGGTGAGATTTTCCTTTGTCAAGGATAATATGTTGTCAAGCTACTAGAAATATTTGGTTTGACAGAATGTAAATGCATGAATACTCCAATGGAGATGAACTTCAAGAAGCTGTGTGGTAAAGCTGCAGGTCTCGATTTGGCAAATCCTTCCGAGTATCAACAACTAATTGGGGCATTGATGTTGTAAGTGAACACTAGATCAGACATATGTTTTGCGGTCAATACTCTGAGCCAATATACGATTAAGCCATCACGTGCACACTAGATTGCTACAAAGCATGTGTTGAGATACCCACATGGGATCATCAATCTTGGATTGAGATATACTGCTAAAAATGTAAGACTTCATGGATATACTGATTCTGATTGGGATAGTAGCTCTGCTAATAGAAAGAGCACTTCTAGGTGCCGCTTTAGCTTGGGATCTGCCATGATCTCTTGGATGTGTAGAAAACAAAACTTTGTTGCACTGAGTATAGCTGAAGCTGAGTACATTGCTGCTAGCATGGCTAGCTGTGAGGGAGTTTGGCTAAGAAATATTTTTGGTGGATTATTTGAGCAAGTTCTAGACACAACAATTATATATTGTGACAATAAGAGTGGGGTTCGTCTTATAGAAAATCCCTTGTTCCATGACAAGTCCAAGCACATTGAGATCAAATATCACTATATCGAGGATATGGTGTAGAGAGGAGCCGTGAGGCTCCACCATATTGTGACTGATGATCAGAGAACTGAGATTCTTACCAAGCCTTTATCGAAAGGAAAGTTCTTGTTTTTTAGAGAGCGACTTGGACTTATGGTCATGACCCTTCCTGGAAGCGGTCACAACTGATCAAGAACACCGAGCTGCCTTTACCCCTCTGTTAGAGCTCACAGGATTAGGGAATGATTCCAGAAAGCCCCGGAGGACGAGGGACCTCTTTTGTAGCGTGTGCCACAAGAGTAGGACTCAATATGCGTCCAACCCATAGTCTGGGATGTGGGAAGAGCCACCTATCTGGGCAATAGGTGTAGTTAGACTTGGCTATGTGACTTGTCTCAGGTGCAGGTGTTACACCATTTGGCGTTTAATGAAACTTGGTTGTGTGAGATCCTTGTCACGTGTTGACAAGTGGATCCCCCCAAGTAGTGATGAGCCTTCGATGTTCGAGATCCTTGTCATGTGTTGACAAGTGGAGCCCCCAAGTAGAGATGAGACTTGGTTGTGCGAGATCCTTGTCATGTGTTGACAAGTGGATTCCCCCAAGCAAAGATGAGACTTGGTTGTGCGAGATCCTTGTCATATGTTGGCAAGTGGCAATCCCCCCAAGTGAATATAGGGTGATAGATTAATCTCCCCTATTGTCCGTGGATATAGGGTGGTAGCCGAAGCTCTCCTATGATGATTCTTCTTCATTAGAGAGTGACATCATTGTTCTAGATGATACAAAGTAGAGATGAACAAAGACGAGCAGAGAAAGCAAAGATCTTTTTTTGCAGAAAGAAATTCCTCCCTAGTTGAGAGGGAGTGTTGAAAATTTGGCAGCTCGGGGATAAATTTCTAAAAATAGAATTATGAAGTGTGACTTTCCAAAAATAGTAAAACACCTTGCATTAATTGGTAATTGAGTATTGTTGATGGAAAATCCCTTCTAATCATGAATCAATCCTAATAGTTCAATTTCAACTTAATCATCAATATTATCATTAATATTATTCTTATGATACTATTATAAATTCATATTATTGTTAAAAAAGAAATCTTAATCATCAATATTATTATTATTATTATTCTTATGATACTATTATATTATTATTAAAAATAAGTTAAAGTGTATTAATCATGGCTCTCAATAATGTTCTCTTACACTCTCATTAATGCTCTTACACTCTCTTACTCCCATTAAAAGACTCGTCATAGAATATTCCTCTTACACATGTCATAAAAGATTCCTCTTACAAGGTATGACATGCAAGATTTCTCTTACACATTCATTAAAGGCATGTCATAAAAGATTCCTTTCACCCTCTCTTCTAAGGCATGTGTTGCCTCTCCATAATGGAATTCAAATTGTCTCTCCTTAATGGCATTAGTTACTCTTCCCTAAATGGAAAATATAACTCCTCAAGGCATCCGTATTGCTCCTCCTTTATGTCAATATTTCATTGCTCCTCCTATATATTTGTCTCATATCATCTCACCTCACTTAATTGTGTATTGTGAATTCAAACTTGAGATAGAGTTGAAGAGACTTGAAGGAGATTGCGAGAGAGAGAGATTTGGAGAGTAAGATCAAAACTTGGGTGAGCCAAGGTTGGTTAAGTGTTTGTTTCAGTTGCTGCAGCCAATGATCTTCATTCTACAACCTGTTGAGATTTGGATGAACTTTCTCATTTCCTTGATCTCTCATTGTACTTTGCATCTCTGCTTAACTATTGCTATTTAATAAAAGAAGAATATGGTTGGGTTTTCCCCTGGTCATTGGACCTAAATTCTTTGTGTCTCATTGTGTTCTTGGCTTTCTTCTATTGTGCATATGGTTTGTATGGTTTATGTTCTATCTACAATTGTTTAACTGTCAGAAGAAACAAATATCAAAGTATTTCTGTTAATAACAAAGGGGGGGGGGATTGTTGAAAATGGTTGTTATTGATGTTAAAGGCTGTCCAAATGAAAGAAAAAGTTACAAAGTCAAATAACATATTTCAATATGCCGCATATTAGATACCCTATCTTTGAATGGATTTTTACTCCAATTACCCAGCTCAAATGGGAGCATAATATATATGGTTGGAAAGCTTATTTCGAGACGTTTCCAATGGTATATGGCACTTCGTCTAACTCACGGTTGAGGGGAGATGATTATTTGAATATTGATTAGACATTCTACTAGTTGCATAAGTCAGCGCAGCTAGTGGACAAGTCAACTCAACCCTTGGGAAAGTTGGCCCTACTTTTGGTGGTCAAACACACTATAAATAGGCGTTATGTGGAGGAACCTAAGACTCACACGCTCAAGCCAATTCGGGTCTATCTAAACAAGTGAATGAGCAATTCTTAGGTTCATACCTCGTAAACCAACTGAAGTGAAGCTGAATTGGAGAGGTTTTCTATGGGAAGGGTTTTTGGCACATTTTTGTAGGGGCTTTTGGCACATTTTTTGGAAGGGCTTTTGGCCCTGGTTAAAAGGGGAGTTGCATAGCTATTCTAGAGGTCGAGTTTCGGCCTTGTTGAAGGCATGCTTTATCCCTGTTGAAGGCCGAACTGCAATACTATTGAGGCCGAGTTTTAGGTCTATTCTGGGGGCCGAATTCTTGTGTTTGAAGGCCGAGTCCAGTCCTAGTTTGAAGGCCAAGTCCCTGGAGTTTTGAAGGCGAAATTTAGGTCTAGTTTGAGGGTCATGTTCTGGTGCATTGAAGGTTGAGTTTAGGTCTGGTTTGAAGGTTGATTTTTGGGGTTTTGAAGGTCGAGTTCAAGTCTGGTTTGTGGTCGAAGTTGCAGTCTTGTTCTAGACCAAGTTTTGGTCTGATTTTTGATGTGGCCGAGCTCTATTGGAGAACTGTTGGAGGGATCTTTGTGTTGAAATTCGAGAGCAATAACGAATTTATATCATGGTAATTACTTGTGATTATTTTTTGTATGTATTTCTTTATTTAATTCTTACTTAATTCATTAGATCATCAAGCAATTATACTAGTATAGTAAAGAAGACAAAAGACAATAGAGGTTAGACTTCAAGCCAGGGAAAAACCCACAAGGGGAAAACCAAACAATCCTTTCCTTATAGCTTCTTCGTCAACAAGAGAAATCCAAGTCAAACCAACCATTGACCCAAGTCCCAACCCTCCAAATTTATAGAAAATTCACAATTACTTTAGGGATATCAGCTTCGGAAACTTGCATTAATCACAAGTCCATCACCTCATAAAACTTGCATTGATCACAGGTCTGTCACCTCAAAAGACTCGCATTAATCACAACTCTGTCACCTCAGAAAACTCACATTAATCACAAGTCTGTCACCTCAGGAAACTCGCATTGGTCACATGTATGTCACCTCAGAAAACTCGCAGTGATCACAGGACTGCAGTCTTAGGAAACTCAAATCAACTTTAAGGGGACAAGAACAACCATTGAAATCCAAATATAAGCCTAAGAACTTTGCATTTATGCCTCGAAATATGTCACAAAAGATCAATGAAAATTCTTGTTAAATGGTGGAGTACAACTGCCAATATATAGTTGTTTCCTTATGCGAAAAGACACGAATGTTGGGTGAGCCAACTTGGAGGGCTAACTTGGAAACTTGGAGGGACAAACTGACATTTACAAAATTCAATTTTCTTCTTCTTTTTAATAGATCATGAAGAACATGCACTCGACTGTTTTTTTTCACCAAAATAAAGCATGAAGAACGTGCTTGATAAAAATAATAATAATAATTTTTTCTTCTTTTTTTTTACATAAAATACATGTTGACAGGTACAATGAGAATTATGAAGACTGAACCTAGTTACAAATCCAACACTTTGGAGGCCGAGAATGGTTGGCTAAGGCAACGTTAAGGGAGTTGTTAGTTGAAGTGGTTGTGGTGTTAAGGTGATGATAGGACCTAGTCCTTTTGTGGATAGAGGTGCAATAAGAATAGGGCTATCATGGACAACTTTTGTGGTAGGCTCGTTGGCTGCATAAGATGAGTGTTTAGAGCAAAGGTTGATAGGCCACAAGAAGTAGACCTTCAAGGTTGTAAAAGCCTGTTTGGTTCCAAGTGTTATGAAAAGCTCCATGTAGCAGAAGGAAATCTACAATGTTGATTACAAGTTACCAATTGAGAAAACCTTCACTTTGATCATATAATGAGCCTAAGTAGTGACAACTAAACAATGGACAACAAGAGTTGAGGAAGTTGAAGTGCCATGTGGGCAGGCCACTCAAGCAACAACTTGAAGACGTAGGTTGGTGCCTACAATTTGCTGAGTGGGTGCTTAGCTAGGGGATTGGTGTCTCTTGTAGGTTGGTGCATACATTCGTTGAGTTGGTGCTCAACTATGGGAACGAAATTCCTATAGGTTGGTGCCTATGAAAACTATAAGTTAGTGCTTGCTTTGTACAAGGAAGTTTACAAAATATTTACTAAGAAAAATTGTGTGAGTATTTCTTATGGAGTTCTGTGTTTCAGGATTTATGTGAATCAAATGTTTTAAAAGATAAAAATAGTTAAAACTAATAAAATAGTAATTCACACCCCTCTCAGGGTTTACAACATAGATTTGTGCTTGCTATGTAAGTTTCAGTTTGATGTTTTGGTAAATCTAGTGTTCCTTTACTTGTAGTTTTGAGGGATATCAATGTTTAGTTACTTAGGTTTTTTTATTAGTGCAAGTCTGCTTACCATGAATTGAAAATTTTAGCATCCTTGAGAATAACCAAAACTATCTACACATACAATACATTAACCCTTTACTTTTCTTGACTAGAGTGCCATATAGTCCAAAAATAATCTCGTTTTTCATTTCTATTTTACATACTTCACCTGCTATCCCTTAGACCAACCACTTAACCTATTGTCCTTGAGACGAACTAAAATTATATAGACGATTGATACATTGCCCCTTGCCTTTTCTTATTAGATGGCCATATAGTTCAAAATGAATTTTTTTTTCCCTTTTCCTTACCTTTTTTTAACTTAGTCCACAAGTTACTTGCATGCTCCAAAGAGGATGAGCTATCCAATAGATTTGATTATATCTCGTAACATGGGTTGCCTGGAAGGAGGTAATTCGCTTCCTTTTCCCCTTTAGTCCATCAATTCCTTTCATTGATCCCCTATAGGGGTACTAGGAAATGATATAACAAATTCTCTTTCGACATCCCAAAAATTGTTTCTTCCTTAATGAGTCCATTGTTGCTCGACATTTATTTTTCTTCTTCATGGTCCACATTCTTGTCAGGGCCTGCCACCTCTATCAGATGGTTATGTTCTTGAGTACCATGATAGTAATAATGATGGTTGTGATAATTTTGGTTTTTATTTTTATTTATTTATTTTTATTAAAATGAAAACGGTGAGGTTTTCTTATTAATTTCAATCTAGTTTCAAGGCTAAAAACTTTTACATATGCAACAAGATCTTCATCAACAGAGATCAAAAGGGTCCAAAAAAAACTTGATTTCTTACTACTTTGTCTACATACTACAACTCTAAGTGGACATTGCCTATAAACCTTTCAAAAGGATCCTAAAACTAATACAATGGGATCTAGATTAGGTCTTCTGTTCATCATTTGTTTGCACCTTAGTCGAAGGTTGTATTACACAAAGACAAGATTATTTAACTATTTTTGTTCCAAATGGTTTCTCTTCTTTGTGTGTATGCGCTAAAAACAGACCAATTGCGCTCACAACCTGAAGCACTACAAGGTTGGCTGAGGACTCTAACTACAAAGTTTAGCAATTGAGGACATTGACTGCTAAATGAATCCCAACAATGTGCTGCAAAAAAAGGACATTAATTAGTAGCTTAGTTCATTTCATTACTTATTTACAAGTATCGACAAACAATTTGAATTGTAAATTTGTAAAAAATTGAACTTTAAAGTAAAAACAAATTGGAATTGCTTACCTGGTTGATCAACATCTCTTGCCATCTTTGCCAATATTTTTCCAAAGGTACCTGCTCCGATACTGAAAAGAGTAAGTTGTCTATGTATTTCCAACTAGTCTGCATGGTTAGGGACCATGGTCTCCAAGCATTCATACAATCCATCTTTGACCTCCTGAACTTGCAGATCTGTTAGCCGAGCTTTATAATGATACTTTGGGTTCAAAAACACCCAGCTACATGTATAGGATGATGGAGTTGATTGTTCCATCTGTTATCAATGATCTCCCATATACACCCATATTTAGCTAACTTATCCTTGTAAGTGGCCCGTACCTGCTCCTTTTCCTGATCCATAGCCTCATAAATGTAGCCCATGGCCAATTTTCCTCCTTAACAAGGGGTTCGGTAATTTTCACAAGCTCTGCAAACCTCTTCCAAAAATAATTATCAAAAACTTTCAACGAGATGAAGTCCAATCATCAGAAGAAAACAATTTATGCAAGTTTTTTGTTGAGAATTGAGACATTGAAACGTGAGAAAGTGAGTTGCAAATCTCGTAATTGTAGGCCTAACAAGCTCTTTGCCCCTAGTGTTTTTCCTCATTAGGTTCAATACCCATGAGTGGTTGTAGATGTATTTTGTAATGCACTTGGCATGCTCTACAATTGTTTTTACCCACTCCACTTTGCCTATGTCCTCAAGCATGAGGTTCATGCAATGTATAGCACATGGAGTCCAAAATATGGTCTTATATTTGGACTCAAGCATCTTCCGAGCAAGAACATAGTTTGAGGCATTATCTGTGATGACCTGCAGAACGTTCTGCTCCCCCACTTCCTTAATAATGTCATTAAAAAGCTCAAAGAGAAGGGTTGAATCCTTCACCTTATCAGATGCATCAATTGATCTCAAAAACATGGTTCCTTGAGGGCAAGAAACAAGGAAATTAATGATAGTGCGGTCTTTCCATTGGTCCATCCATCTGACATGATTGAACAACCTGTTTTGAGCCATGACTCTTTATACTCAGCCAAATACTCATCAATGGAAGAAATCTCTTTTTGCAAAGGAGCTCCCCTCAAGTCATGCCTAGTAGGGCCTTTGAAGCCCTTTCATGTACCTATAACAAAGTCCCACATAGCTTGGTAATAAGGTGAATGAGCAACGTTAAATGGGATATCTACATCATACCACCATCTAGCAATTTATTGAAAATAAGATTCTTTGCATTGTTTTTTTCAATGTTCATCAAAAGTGGGTTGACGACTTGGCTGACAGGAAATGGGATTAGTAGAGGCAATGGTGGCAGAGGATGAGAAATAACTTTGGATGTTCAACTTCTTTGTTGCTTTAGATTGTTGGCCTTGATGATAAGACCCAAGAGCAGGAGGAACATAGTGAAAGGGGCCATTGGTGGAAGGGATAGAAGAGGAGTCTTGAATCTCAAAATCATCATACCCACTCTTTTTCATGGCTTGTAATATTAACTTCTTCCTTGCAATTTCCTCTTGGATAGCCTTCTCCCTAGCCTTATTCTCCTCAAACTTCTCAAACTTGGCAAGGTATTTTGCCCTAACAAGACCTATCACTTCCTTTGGTGCATCACATGGATTTACTTGACCTCTTATCCCAACCAAGTGTTGTTTCAACCTGAGAATAACCCCACCTCCATTATATTTATTGCAAAATTTGCATATCATTTTTCCATCAATCACATCACAATGAGCTCATGCATTGCCCTTGGCTTTTGGAGGCATGGTGGCTAGAAATATTTGAAATGTGCAAAGAAATCTTCCAGTAAAAAAAAAGAAATGCAACTAAGAAAAATGGAAAACCTAAGATAAATTTGGGAAAAAAATAGGCCTATAAAATTTGATAGCAAAGAACTAGAGATTTAATAACAATGTACATTAAAACACATACAAAATTAAATACATGGACAATAATGAAATATGGATTTTTTCAAGTGAATATCCTTATCTGGAAATGCAAACTAGATTCCTTAGCCTCCTCTTGAAGATGCCAAGTCTACTAACAACTCCAAACTATCTTCAAAGTAGTTCCAAGTCCAACTCCAAGCCTCCAAGATGATTGCTCCAACAAAAACTCAACACTCTCCAAGCTTCCAATGAAACTCACAAAGCTCCAAATGAGATGTGTGAGACAAATGAGAGGGGTGACATCCTTTTATTGGCTTGGAGGGGGTGTTTTTGGAGGGAAACAACCCTTGCTGGAAGGGATAGAAGAGGAGTCTTGAATCTCAAAATCATCATACCCACTCTTTTTCATGGCTTGTAAAATTAACTTCTTCCTTGCAATTTCTTCTTGGATAGCCTTCTCCCTAGCCTTATTCTCCTCAAACTTCTCAAACTTTGCAAGGTATTTTGCCCTAACAAGACCTATCACTTCCTTTGGTGCATCACATGGATTTACTTGACCTCTTATCCCAACCAAGTGTTGTTTCACCCTGAGAATATCCCCACCTCCATTAGATTTATTGCAAAATTTGTATATCATTTTTCCATCAATCACATCAGAATGAGCTCATGCATTGTCCTTGGCTTTTGGAGGCATGGTGGCTAGAAATATTTGAAATTTGCAAAGAAATCTTCCAGTCAAAAAAAAGAATTGCAACTAAAAAAAATGGAAAACCTAAGATAAATTTGGGAAAAAAATGGGCCTATAAAATTTGATAACAAAGAACTAGATATTTAATAACAATGTACATTAAAACACATACAAAATTAAATACATGGACAACAATGAAATATGGGTTTTTTTAAGTGAATATCCTTATCTGGAAATGCAAATTAGCTTCCTTAGCCTCCTCTTGAAGATGCCAAGTTTACTAACAACTCCAAACTATCTCCAAAATAGTTCCAAGTCCAACTCCAAGCCTCCAAGATGATTGCTCCAACAAAAACTCAACACTCTCCAAGCTCCCAATGATGCTTACAAAAGCTCCAAATGAGATGTGTGAGACAAATGAGAGGGGGAACATCCTTTTATTGGCTTGGAGGGGGTGTTTTTGGAGGGAAACAACCCTTACTTTCCCTCCAAATCACCTTAGAAGCCGCAAAAAAGCCTCCCGGTGGGTTTGCGACTGACGTGGCATTGAATCAACGGGTTTATGACGGAACTGTCCAGTTCCGTGATAAGTCGACCAATTAGGCCTAATTTTTGTGAAAAATCAGTGAAGTTGCCCCTCTGACCGAGTTTTTGCTCGGTCTGGCTAGTTTAGCTAATGAACCGACTGGTTTGATCGATTTTCGGTTCAGACCGATTGGTTTTTAAAACTATGATTAAGATAACGTGTTCCATCTATCCCTATTCCATACTTGCCACTTTCCATCTTACATTACAAGCCCATATTCCTCCATTATTCGGGTTCAACTTAACATTGGTTCTCTAGGATTTGGCACACATACATTGACATACCTGCGAAGGGCTCGACTTGGCCCTAGGAGGTTGATGTAGCTAAAGGAAAAGGAAAGAGCATATCATGGCTACAAAAATAAATAAAAGAATATCAAAATGCAAAAGATGGCCTGCACATACCAATTAGCACGTGGGAAAAATCATAGCATGAGCTCTACGTGTCTCATTAGGGCCATTGCCCGATTCCTAAGCACATGTTGCTCCTTGCTTGTCCCAACCTCGATGGTCAATGCGCCGCCTCATCATTAAGGGGTAATACGACTACTATACATCATTCAAAGCATGCTCCAACCCTTTGAACTATGAGCAATAATACAAATAAAAATCAAGTAAAAGGTGCACAAGAAGGGTGTAAAACAAAGGTGGAGTTGGTAACTCATGCATACATGATTGCTCCCTCCTCACATCTATACACTGAGGATGTAGATCCCCAACATGCTGGTCCCTTTGACTATGCCACTTGGCGATGAAGTCTTCTCCCCTTCGTACCATCATTATTCACTTACAACTATCGATTGAAAGGTGGACCGAGGAAATGTTACTTCCCCTTGGGGGCTGGAAACACCTAATACAGTTTTCTTTTAGCCACTCCTGCTTATGGAGGAAACACCATTGCGAGTTCAAAGCCCCAATTTTGGAAGGGAAGCCTTATTTGAAGTATTAAAATAGCCCTTTATATTCAAACATGGTTCACATAGATGCAAAAATGATTATTTTTCCTAATGATTGGTTGCTTTCACTAGACTTTATGTTGTGATTATCAGATGGTTCTGCAACCCATGAAATGGGCCCTTTACCCACATGTATCCAAGCCCCAAAGAAGCATATTGGCACCCACGAGTGAACCATTGAGAGCGTTGGGTCTTCGAGCAACAACAACATATCACACCTACCCTTGGACACCTTCTGCACCCAAGCCCTTCTGCCACTTTGCGTTATATTTGATGATTCTTCATGATGATGCACCTGTACTAACAAGCTCCTAGGCCAGCCTTAGCACTCTTCGAGAGCTGGCAACAAATCCAGAGCCTAGATGAGGATGGTCTCACCTTCTAAGACATGGGAGGGCTAGTAGCACCTGGGAAGCCCTCAACGTTGGAGCAAAAATGGATATTTTGAGCAGTTGGAGACCCAGGAAACCACCTTTGTGCCCCAAATTGGATTTTGGGGCCGATAGAGCGATATTGACAGAGATATGAGGGCCAACCCTCATAGGATGATTTTTAGAAGCTTCTACATCATATTTGGTATTATTTAATGCATGCCACATGGAGCTCATATCATGGATGACGCCAACAATTTAGTCCTCACAACTCACACGTGTTGGCTTTCTCTCGAGTTTATGTCTAAGCTAGTTGGGTTGGCTTGTAACCCAAGAAGCTTGTATTGTGATTTTATGTGTTTCTTAGGGGATTTTAGGCTAATTAGGAACTCTTCCTCATATAAATAGAAGGGAGGACTATTTCACTTGTGATCGTCATCTCTTAAATAATTTGACCTCACTTAGAAGAATTTCGACCTCTATTCTTTGGCAAGATGTGGCCTATGGAATGTACTTGGTTATTGGAGTTTTGTTTGGCTTTGGAGAAGTTGTCCTGGATTGATAATGGAATGTTCATGCATTTCCATTTTGTAAGTGTGCTTATTTTTGTCTCAATCTTTTTGTTTATGTCTAATGTATGGAATGGATTGATAATCTAGGTTTTTCTATCATGCCCAAATTTATTGAATATTTATATTATAGAATTTAGATGTCATAATTGCATGCATTACTCATATATGAAATGCGAATGGCATTATCCTTGGTGATTCTTGATTATAACTCTCGCAAGTGAATTTAATCCCTCAGAAAGGCAATAGTTAGGGTTTGTGCTAAGGCATGAAACATCCTTACTCCTTTGCAAGCATTAGCTAATCTATCACCTCCATAGACTCCATTAACCCAAGGACTAGGCACTAGCCAGGTCTCTTGATGATCAAACCATCTTTTGTCCATAATTTTGAATTTTCTTTCTCTTTAACTAATTCAACTCTCTTAAGGCCAAGCGACTTGTAACACCAAAAGTGGGTACCCCTAGGATAACTTTTTCCTTAATAATCTTCTTCCATCTGGTAGCTAACAACCCCTGACAACCACTGAATAGCAGATGTGATGTGCCATTTTAACTCTGCCACCTGCATCAACCATATGTTTCCTCTCCCATTTGTCAAGAGCACATATTAGAAGGTGGGAATCCGATCGAAAATGTATGTTATTCATTGTGCAATTAGGTGCTTATGCTTGTTTTTCATTTGGGCATTTGGCATGGATTATTGGTGACTTGGAAAAATGATGGGGTTTGACCATGGTTTTGTTCACTTACCTTATTAATCTTCAATCCTAGTCTAGTGGGACCTCCCCTAATGGCCCATGGCTTTAGGAAGGGCACTACTTGGGAAACCTTGATTGAGATAGCGTGGGCCCCTTTTCCCCATTCCATACTTATCACTCCCCTTCGTACATTACGAGCCCTATACTCCATTTCCCATCTCTGGTTGACTGAGGCATTTTGATTGAAATTGCAAAAGAAATTGATCTTTGTTTTGATAAAGTTTGAGTAAGGAAGGAAGGCTGA
This sequence comes from Pinus albicaulis, assembly GCA_034641835.2. Lineage (NCBI taxonomy): Eukaryota > Viridiplantae > Streptophyta > Pinopsida > Pinales > Pinaceae > Pinus > Pinus albicaulis. The sequence continues at coordinate 368,104,559 of CM076584.1, read as the reverse complement.
ATATTTTACTGGGTTGATCGAACTTTTCTAGGATAATTTGACTGTTGAATTTTGCAGGGTGTTGACTGTGGTTGATCGAATTTCTCAAGCCATATTTCAACCCTCTATTGCAGACTGGTATCTTTGACCAAATTTGACTTTCTCTCATTATTGGCTGGTTTTGGATTGGTTGACTTGGAGAGTCAAAGTATTGACTTTTAGTGGTTATTGGATGTACTATTTGGACTATGTATCTCATGCTGAACGTTGATTGACTAATAGAAGAACAAGAGTTGATTCTGGGTTTTCCCCCTTGTGGGGATTTTCCCTGGTTTTTGAGCAAAAATTTCTGTCTCATTGTGCTTGGCTATCTTCTATTGGCCATTTGTTTATTGTTCTATCTATAATTGCTTAACTGTTATCGGGGTGAATGAAATTGGATAAAATTGTTTAAGTGATTATATCAGCATAGAACACTCTGAAAAATTAACAAAGCGTTTGAGAGCCATGGGACTCCTACCACGTGCAGAGCATAATTTCATTCCATGGGCACCTACAACACCCCTGGCAGTTTTCTCTTTGCCCCACATTATTCATGAGATGATGCACTTGCACCAACATACAAAATTTATATGTTGAATTTTATGCTGAGTTTTATCGACAAAATTTTAGGTGCCGAACTTAATTCGAATTTCAAGGTCACCGAACTCGAACACGAACACAAAGGTGGTGACTTAGGCTACAATTAAGACGGGATGCATTAGAAAAATAGTCCGCTAACCGATGCACAACACACCACCAATTGCCTATTTGTGTACATAGCCGACGTTCCTTTACAGGGTTTTGTGCTAAAATTTGGCATCTCAGTGATAAATTTCTCCTAGAAGAAATCATATCTTTCAGTTATGTTTGAACCACCTATAATAAAATTTCATTTCTGACAATTCTAATACGAATTTCCAAAAATAGTAAGCCACATCTCAATTTGGAAGTGACTTTACAAAAATAGAAAGTCATGTCTAAATGATCAAGGGTGATCTTGACATATGGAACCCACTTTAAAATCAAATCAATCATGATTATACAAGTCAAAAATAATATTTTTATCCTTGTATTATTATTATTATGATACTATTATTTATAAAATAGTCTAAAGTCATTCACCTTTAATGGATTAATAAAAAACAAATTCTCTCTTGGAATAAGTAAATTAAATGAGAATCTCTTACCTGGAAAATCAAACCTCTCTCTTGGAATAAAATAGTAAATCCACACTTAAGAGAATGTAACTCTCCCTCACTAATTCAATGTATCACAAAAGTGTAACTCCTCCTCATTAAATGCACTTGTAACTCCCTCATTCAATTCGATTTGTAACTCTCACCAAGTACTATGCCATGTCTAAGTTTAACTCTCTCTCTCTCTCTCCCTAATTCGAATTGTAACTACTAAAGACAAATGTACCTCTTTCTCTATTCTTGGGATGAGTTACACTTCTCCTCAAGTAACTCCTCCCTCATGGAATTCGATTCTCTATTATTGGCTCAAGGAATGAATTCATTTTGTAACTCCTCTCCTTTCTCATCTATTTAAGCAAGAGCGAGTGAGAGTTGAGAGCAACATGTTCATTGTGAAGAATGAGAGCTAGTGTTGAGTGTGTAAGAGAAGTGTGAGAGCAGGTGAAAAGTAAGAGCAAGGGAAGAGCTGGAGGAAGTATGAAGGACAAGATCTGATAAAGAGAAGGAGGAGATCTTCAAGCAAAGAGCAATAGCACATTAGCTGCAAGTTGATCAGACATTGGTGACTTTATTCGTTCTCATTCTCTCTCTCTCTTTGTACTCTGTTGAACAAATCAAGAAATCTAATAGAATAAGAATCATTTGGGTTTTCTGTTTGCGAGTTTTGCCCTGGTCATTGGACCTAACTCTTAGTGTCTCATATTTGTGGTTGATTCTCTTCATATGATCCTTAAGTTTATGTTCTACCTAGCTTGGGTATTCACAATGATTGCAGACTACAATCAGCGACACAAAGGCCAAGAAAGACATCTGACCAAGCTCTACAAGCCAATTCTTGGAGCTTTGCAACAAACTAGCATCACAACAAGTGTCAAACCCTAAGATCTCCCACATATATCACTCAAGCTATTAGAAAGAATCACACACTTGCTTCTCCAAAGCTACAATACTCTACACTTGCATCTCACAAGATAAGGAACCCTAGTGCTAACATCCTACAAGCACTACTATTTGTTACAAGAGTAATAAATAATCTTCCAAGCATATTGCCAACTATCAATCTGTAAGATAGAAAGTCGTTGTTATTATAAAAGGCATTCTCCTCCCTTTATATGGACTTAGGTGAGGGAGGGTATGAATGAAATTGGAAACTCTCCAAACAATCTTGGGCTAAGTCAACAAACAAGGGCCAAGATTGAACGCTCCTCAAAGCAAGGTGTCCACATGTCACACTTAGGTTTTCCCAACTCCAAAGGTGGTGCATCCTGTGAGTTGGGTGTGTGCATATGTCAAGTGATCCTCCTATGAGATGGTATGCCCTCCAATCAATTGATCCTCAACTCAAGCAATCCCCTTCAAACTAAGGTGGCTACATGTTCCTTGGGCCAAGTGTCAGTGTCAGACCTCTAAGGTGCTTGATGCTCTCTTTCAAAGTGCTAACTCTGTTAATTCAGATTGTCATTGATGTCAATATGACTCAGACTCAGATGAAGACTGCACTATGACATATCACTGCATTAGTATATGATGACATTGTTGATACATGATGCTACATGGCATTAATAACAATGAAGAAACTAAAGAATGTAGAAGCCACACTGCCCCAAACATTCCTCATGCTGTCCCAATCTTTTTATGCATAAAATTTAAGGACAGCCATAAAGAAAAATATGTTTCACGATCTTATAAGCATAATTTCTTTGTGAGACCTTCACCATCCTTTAGAGCATAATTTTCCCTTTCTAATGAGCCCTTAATGCCCCCAAACTCCAAGCGGTTTGGGAGATATGAATTTTTCAAGTTAAGGAAATTATTCTGGTCTTGGAGCCAACCTGTCTTAGCCATCCCTTGTCGGCCTGCGTGTGGAGACATGTCTTTTCATCTAGCATCGAAATAAGACTATATATACAAGGTTTTCGGTCTTCATTTTGAATACAGAAATTCGGTGATAATCACAGAATTAATACCACTGTTCACAACTTGTGAACATTGAAGAAGGGAGAGATATATCTGATTTGGGTTTGAGGTTAACAAGACAACGGATTCTTCTTGAACAGCTTCAGACTTTCGGCCCTGTAATGAGGCTGTTGCAGAGGGCTATACTCTGACCTGTGGCAACTCCTTTTTAGAAGCTCGGACAGCAGCACCTTGAAGGGATACTTGTGGAGCCCCGGACCTATAGCAGCGGAATTTTAACTAATTAAGAGAAATCACCATTAAGAACAGTTTGGGGAGCAGCTTATTGTAGCAATGATTTGAAGATACCTGTGGCATCCTTGACAGTCACAACAACTCGGTGTAGTGGATGGACTAGTACCTCAGACCTGTGACCTTGAGGGACTCGAAACAATGATCACATACTTGATATTAGAGGTATGAACTATTTGAAGACTTGAACAGTGATGAAGACAGGTGGACAATGAAGTCAGTGAAGAATTTTTGGAAGAAATAATACAGTGATGAAGACAAGTGGACAGTGAAGTTAGTGAAGAACCACAGGTTGGTGCTTGTTTCATTAAAAGGGTTGGTGCCCTCACTCATCTATTGTATACTATTATTAAAAAGGGGATTGAAATTCTTAGTAATCCTTAATATTATCATTATACACCTCTCTGTCTTTAATTGTGAAGAATCTAACTGGCAATAATTAACAATTGAAAAGAAACACTGATTCACCCCCCTCTCAGTTTTTCCAACAAACTCCACATGTTGAGAGTGTAAGATTCTGTGATCCATAACATTTTAATTATAAATCTTCCGGGAAATCACATAAGAAATTTTGGAACCGACGCGTTTCGAACTACCAGCTGTAGTTCATCATTAGGATAGTGAAGATTGGCTGATCTGACATACACATTTATACCACGAAGAAAGAAGCAACGGTCAAAACCTAAAGAGTTAAAAAACGGTCAAAAATAAGAAAAAAATATAAAATAAATCAAAATATAACTAACCCATCATTAAAATTAAAAACGGTCAAAAATAAAAATAAAAATAAAATAAAAATAAAAACCAAAAACATGATTACCCCATCATTAAAAACTAAAAATAATATAAAATCAAAACTAAAAACTAAAATAACTCCCCACAGAAATAAGATAAACGTTTAATATATATATATATATAAAATAAAAAATAAAGAATAAAGAATAAAAATAAAATAAAAATAAATTTTTAAGTCAAAGTCATAAATTATAAATAAAAATAATAAAATAAAATCAATAAATAAATTAACAAATAAATACATGAACGAATAAATAAACAAAATTAAAAACTAGAATTAAACTTCAATAAAAATAAAATAAAACTAAAGATAAAAATAAAAATAAAAATAAATTAATTGTATTTTAATTTGATATTAATTATTTATTATAATAAATAAATAAATTAATAGACATATACCAATAAATAAAATAAAATAAATAATAGAATAATAGTGATAAGACCAAAAAAAAAAAAAAAGGACCTTTACAGGGAGTGAAGAGATGGAATCCAACAATTGCTAACTTTCCATCCATCATCCCTGTTCAACGTGCGAGACATCTTCTCAATCCCCTGGAAATTTAGGGAGGCGATTGAGATTGAGAAGAGGTCACGCAAGTTGAACAGGGATGAAGGATGGAAAGTTAGTAGTTGTTGGATTCCATCTTTTCACTCCCTGTAAAGGTCCTTTTTTTTTTTAGGTCTTATCACTATTATTCTATTATTTATTTTATTTTATTTATTGGTATATTTATATTAATTTATTTATTTATTAAAATAAATAATTAATATCAAATTAAAATACAATTAATTTATTTTTATTTTTATTGAAGTTTAATTCTAGTTTTTAATTTTGTTTATTTATTCGTTCATGTATTTATTTGTTAATTTATTTATTGATTTTATTTTATTATTTTTATTTATAATTTATGACTACTTAAAAATTTATTGTTTATTGTTTATTTTTTATTTTTTATTTTTATTATTTATTTATATTTATATTTATATATTTTTTAAACGTTTATCTTATTTCCGTGGGGGGTTATTTTAGTTTTTAGTTTTGATTTTATATTATTTTTAGTTTTTAATGATGGGGTAATTATGTTTTTGGTTTTTATTTTTATTTTTATTTTTGACCGTTTTTAATTTTAATGATGGGTTAGTTATATTTTGGTTTATTTTATATTTTTTTCTTATTTTTGACCGTTTTTTAACTCTTTAGGTTTTGACCGTTGCTTCTCTCTACCTGGTATAAATGTGTATGTCAGATCAGCCAATCTTCACTATCCTGATGGTGAACTACAGTTGGTAGTTCGAAACGCGTTGGTTCCAAAATTTCTTATGTGATTTCCCAGAAGATTTATAATTAAAAAACTCCACGTGTCAGGGCCTATCATCCTCAAATGTGGCCTTGTAGAAGATGCCAAATATGCCACATGTGCCAAATACCACATCATGTAGTGTGCCTTGATGGCATTGATCTAGGGCAAGCATACACCTAATCTAATTCTCCAGATGTAAGTTAAAAATAAACAAATGGGCCAATAGACTAAAGGCCCTTTGCATTGCATGAAGAATTCTCTTAGTTAGGTCAAAAACCCTTTCAGAGTAACTAAAAGCTAGCAATAGGCTGGTACTTACTTGTATGTAGAAAGCTGATTTTCATGGTTATTGACCTCCAGTTCCTGAACACTTGGAGGAGGGGCATGCCCCTCCTCTATATAGAAGAGTGTTCTACATGTAACCATGTTGTCAACTAACAGATTCATATTCTACAACACTTTCCACTTGAAATCAATCTTGTAATCCTCTAGATGCGAGAGTGAGCAAATACAATCCTGCCTAGCAGTGGTAGAATCTAGTCTAAAGTGCCCAAGAACTTCTGTTTGAAGCAATTGTCTCTGGCTCTCTGTGTAGAAATTATACAAACATATGTATATCAATGGATTCAATCCGACCAAGCAATGTACTAAAGCTAAATACTGAATCCTTCTATAAATCAATTGCGGAAAATAAACACGATCTCCAATCACAAGAAGTAAAGAAAGAATCAAATCAAACCACAACATAGATACATTCCTGGGGAAAGCTTGTTGCTCAAAACCCTTCTATCTTCTATTGTATATTCACCAAGGAATCATGAAACAATTACAATGCACTCTACTCACAAGAGTCTCTTGCAATTTGCCTATCGTCTCACATTGATCCAGACAAAATCGGGCCAACACTTGGTCAGTTCTTAGCTTGTCTTCAGCCTGCCTTGCTCACGCAATTCATGAGGAATGCGATCTCTATTCCTTAGGAATTTCAGCCTTTCTCAACTGCACAAGTATCATGGGCAATCCTGTGGTGTTTTAACTGCATGTGGGCAGTTTGCTAATAACACAACTGATAGTCAACTTCCCTTTAACCTTTGTTTCAACCGGGTCTCCACTGGAACTGACATGCATGCAACTATTAATAGTAAATCATCAGTTGCATGGCAGATCACTGCATGTGAATTAAATCTGATTTAATTCACTTGATCTCTCACTAGTGCAACAATCAGTTACAACTAGTCCAACTGACTTTAACTCACTTAATTGAGTTCACTGATTTCTCATGCCTTAAACTCATGCACTTAACTGCAACTTGAACTCTAAAACACATAGAATCACTCTGCATGCCTCACCAACCACCCTCAACTCGAAATTCATGAGATAACTGAGTTTATCACACTCAGTTAACTATTACAAGTGATTATGAGATAAGATTACATTTTATTGTCCAATTTAATTAAGGGATAATTAAATTTGACACATTCCCAATTTATCAAATAAATTGAATTTCACACTAATGTATTGCGAGGACCCATCACTACATGACCTATGGTCCCACACTAGTGTAGGCGCTATCATGTTGCTTTTGGATGCCAATTTCACTGTTTCTTGTTGCAAACTTCAACACTTCCTCTCAACAAGAAAGGAATGTCCTTGCATGCGCACATGCACCTCTTGCATGCGACATGCAACTCTTGCATGCAACACTTCTCTAGTGTTGTTTGCACATGCAACTCTTGCATGCAACACTTCTCTAGTGTTTCTCGCACATGCAACTTTTGCATGCACCACTTCTGAAACTGAATAGCCTCCAAACAACTAAATTAGTATAATGCATCTGTCATCAGAGTCTTCTGACTGCTGCTAGCTACTGCACATGTCTATTGGACTCTCTGCGCTGTTGACATATGCATCTTTGCACTTTGCACTGTTGCCAACACTGATCTGTGCTCCAGTATCCGACACCTGCCACTCTGATTTTTTTCCTCCTGACATCTGACTGCATCAATCTAACTGATCCTGCTACTGTTGTACTGTGGGATCCTCAGAGCTAGGTTCGATCCATGAGACGCACCATCTCAATGAATCTTGCCCAAATTTCTTCTTGGGATTAATCTTGCAAATCGCCCCACCTCACACCTGGAGGTATAACTGCATGTACTCCCTCTGCCCTTCTGGCTCAAAATTTCCCCCTCCTGGAGGTCTCTGCATGAGTGGTTTATGCCATTCCATGATCATCTTGTGGCTGCTCCACATCTTGAGGTTCACCCTGCATGAGTGGTTTCTGCCACTCCATGATCCTCATCTTCTGGTTGCTCCACATCTTGAGGTTCATCCTTAGGAACCAAGAGTTCCTCATCTGCATGCAAATCAAGCTCCCTCTCAAGGGACAATTGCATGGCTTTCTCACACTTCCCAATGGTACATCGCTTGCATGAGCTAACTGCGCAAGAGTACCCTTGTGAAGACCCGTAGAAATCTGCTGCATGACCTTCAAAGCTTCATGGTGTAGATGGCCCAATCTCTTGTGCCATAAGTCACCCTCATCTCGGCTCACCACTTGTTTGCTTTACCCATTAATGCTACCCAGTCATCTACATCAAGTTTGTAGAGATTCTTCACATGAATCCCAATCTTCTTGGCTTGTCCTGTGGCTTTGTGTTGAAGGAAAGCTTTCCCTTCGCAGAAAACCACATCATAACCTCTATCCTCCAACATTGCTACTGAAGCTAAATTCTTTTTCAAGCCTGGTACATGCATTACATCTTTTAATAAGAAGGGTTTACCAGACTGTCTCTGGAAGGTAACTGTACCAATCCCGGTAGCACTGTACCGCCCGTCATCACCCATTTCGATATGCATTTGGAGGTCTTTCTCCTCCAAGCTACTGAAAAGTTCTTTGTCTCCTGTCATGTGGAAAGATGCACCTCTATCCAAGTACCACACTGATCCCATCGCACTTGACACCATGCATGCGATGAGCGAGAAGTAGAACTCAAATTGTGATGCCAAAGCCTCACCAGCTGCAGATCCTGAAGCCTTCTTGTTCTTCTTCTTTTGTGAACAATTAGTGGCATAATGTCCATGCTCGTGACAATGAAAACACTTCACTCTGGACATGTCGCACTCCTTGCCTTTTTCACCAGTCTCAGATTTGGAATAGGATTTCTTTCCCTTCCCCTTCTTCACCTTACCAGCCAAGGCACAATTTTTGTCATCATCTTCCTTAGATGAAGATCCATCCCTGGTATTTTACCTGAATTCTTCTTGCACCAAATCCGACCAAAGTCGTTCCCAATCTGGCAGCTTCTCCCTCCCATTGACAAAGTCCTGATAACTATGCCAACTCTTGGGAAGTCTAGAAGAGCTAGGTTCACCAAGTCATCATCCGCAACAGTTATTCCGACGCTCCCAAGCTCATCTCAACATTGGACAAACTTGGTTAATATTTTGGAATAGTGTCGTCTTTCTCCATTTTGATTTTCTTGAGCTTGTCCTTCAGTGCCAATCATTGCTGCTCTAAAACAGATCTGTCAAAGTCTTCCACATTGCATATGGAGTTGCTTTGCCATGGAGACTTGAGACAATGTGGTCTCGTACTCCTAATAAGATCCTCCTCGCCCTTGCAACCTTCTTTTGTCAAGCATCAATATTTGCGACATCTGCTGCAGCGGGTTTGGGAATATCATTATCAATGAATTCTTTCAACCGATTGTCCTCCAGTACTGCCTCCATCCTGTCTTTCCACGCAATATAATTGGAACTGCCCTCGAGTGCATATTCGACTCTCAAGCCATTGAAAGCCATTTTGATCTGATCCGCCTGTCACACCAAGAATACTTGTGCAAATTCGACTCTCAAGCCATTGAAAGCCATTTCGATCTGATCCACCTGTCACACCAAGAATACTTGTGAAACTTCGAATTGTATTTAGTCACAAACTCAATTTCTTCTTCACTATAGTGATTTCCTGTGCTCTGATACCATGTAGAAATTATACAAACATATGTATATCAATGGATTCAATCCGATCAAGCAATGTACTAAAGGTAGATACTGAATCCTTCTACAAATCAATTGCGGAAAATAAACACGATCGCCAATCACAACAAGTAAAGAAAGAATCAAATCAAACCACAACACAGATATTTTCCCAGGGAAAGCTTGCATCTCAAAACACCTCTATCTTCTATTGTATATTCACCAAGGAATCATGAAACAATTACAATGCACTCTTCTCACAAGAGTCTCCTGCAATCTGCCTATCGTCTCACACTGATCCATACAAAATCGTGCCAACACTTAGCCAATTCTTAGCCTGTCTTCAACATGTCTTGCTTACACAATTCATGAGGACTGCAATCCCTATTCCTTAGGAATTTCAGCCTTTCTCAACTGCGCAAGTATCATGGGCAATCCTATGGTGTTTTAACTGCATCTGGGCAGTTTGCTAATAGCACAACTGATAGTCAACTTCCCTTTAACCTTTGTGTCAACTGGGTCTCCATTGGAACTGACATGCATGCAGCTATTAATAGTATATCTTCAGTTGCATGGCAGATCACTGCATGTGAATTAAATTTGATTTAATTCACTTGATCTCTCACTAGTGCAACAATCAGTTACAACTAGTCCAGCTGACTTTAACTCACTTAATTGAGTTAACTGATTTCTCATGCATTAACCATGCACTTAACCACAACTTGAACTCTAAAACACATAGAATCACTCTGCATACCTCACCAACCACCCTCAACTCGAAATTCATGAGCTAACTGAGTTTATCACACTCAGTTAACTATTACAAGTGATTATGAGATAAGATTACATTTTATTGTCCAATTTAATTAAGGGATAATTAAATTTGACACATTTCCAATTTATCGAATAAATTGAATTTCACACTAATGTATCGCTAGGACCCATCACTACATGACCTATGGTCCCACACTAGTGTAGGTGCTGTCATGTTGCTTCTGGATGCCAATTTCACTGTTTCTTGTTGCAAACTTCAACACTGTTGAATGTGTTCATCTTTTCCCCTCATATCCACCCCTATTTATAGGATATTTTTTCTTAAGAAACACCTGATTTTTTATTCCTCTGCCGACAGGAGTGTGCTCCATGAACCCTTGCTTCTCCGTGAATAGAGAATGAGATGAGTGGAAGATAGACCACGTTGGATGGTTAGCAGAGTTTCTGCATTGAATTGAGGTGACAGCCAATGGGTTTATGAAAAGCACACACAATTAATCAAAATCTGAGTAGCACCATCACCTTTTTTGGAATGTTGGAAATTGACTCCAGAAGTGAAAACAAAGTAAATGATGGGCTGATTGGGCTATAAAAATGTTGCTTTATCCATCATGATCTAAGTTCATAATTTACTTAGGACTTGGTCCAAAGACCGATGTTTCCATCAAAATAACCTTCTCCTTAGTCCCTGTTGCGAACCTTCTTGTTCCATGATTGATCGAGGTTCGAAGTTCTCTATTTCATTCTCTTTCCTACATTCTGCAAGCTAATTACCTAATCAACAACTTGATTGGCTACTCCTTTGTCGTAGATGAACTACTAGGTCTTCAGCGTTATCTGTGACAAGTTGCTCCAAATTTCCAAAGATGGGTTATAGTTATTCCCGCTTTTAGATAGTCAACGTTGTTAATTGCCTTTGAATATAATATGTTTGAAGGGATGTCATATGCTTTCTTTAATCCCGCAGATCCACGCTGGCAATTCTGCTTGATTGCTCTTTTGGCCTAGGAATTGGAATATGACATCTACTATTTTACAATGTTCCACCAAGTTTCTGGGACTGGGAAATGCGGGAGCAGGGATACACACAAGGGGAACATATATAAGCAACCCCAAAATTTAGGGAAATTTCAGGGAAACGAGGGGACGTCATAGCCATAAAAATTACAAATTTATTAAAAATTTAATATGTATATATATATCCCAACAATATGTTAATAACTAAATTAGTAGATAGTAAATCTTATTAATTATGAAATGCACATCTAAATATGATCATCATTTCGTATGAGACTATTGTGAAGTAAAATTATCATATGACATTTCTGCAATCATCAATGTAAATCTAAAATTAAATTACTAAATTGAATCTATCATTTGACATTATGCAATGCTCCATCTAAATTCATCATTTGGAAATGAGCATTAATATTATGCAAGTTACATCTAAATTAAATTCATCATTTGACAATTGAAACTACACAATGCACATCAAAAATTAAATTCATCATATGACAATGACATTTGAATTCTAAAACAACCATAGAAAATGGAACTAAAAATAAACATAGAAAGTAGTGAAATACATTTTTTTTAATTGTTATTAGCGAAAAATTACGGGGGACGCGTCCCTCTTGCATTCCCCTTCCCCCCCCCCACACAAGAGAGACACATTTCATCACCAGAAAAACGCCCCGAGAGTTTCCCCAAGTTTTCCAAAAAAGCGGACATGGGGAAAGTTTCCCTAGGAGTTTCCCCATGTCTGGGAGTAGTTGGTCCTTGGTTTCATTTGGAGGCTCCATCAAAGTTATACTTTACCTATCCCATATTTGGTGTTACTCTTTCCTACTGCTTCTGGCATTTTCCTTAAGAGCCTAAAGTTTGTCTCCATAATTGTTTTAGTTGGCTACACTATTGTCTTTAAATCAATTGCATCAGTGGTATATTTGGTGTATTGAGCAGTTTTTGGTGGCAATAAAATTAGGGTAGCTCGTAATTTGTGTGTTTTTATGATCCAGGTGGATATTGGTGGCCACTCGCCCATTCCCATTCCACTTGGGGCTCCACCATTGTCTCTTTCAGTTTTTCAGTTTCGGCATAACTTACTATTTTTAGCAGTTTTTCGGGTTCTGAACTTCCGGTGCCGTTTTGAGGCCCTAAACGACGTTTTTTGGGCATCGCGCCTCTAACTAATATGATTCCATTTTTGAATCGATATTCGTGATCGGTAGTTGTAGTCTTTGGATAGATCTTTCTAACGATCTATCATGTGCGTCAAATGGAGATAGTATGCCAAAGTTACGACCCCGGGAAGTTGAAACACCAATTTACCCAAACAGGGCCCATAATTTTGGCGCTTCATCTTTTAGGGTTAGGTTTTTGGATGTTTAAGATTTTCCATTGTTTCTCTATAATAAATAGGCCCTCGAGCCTCATTGGAACACAATTAAGAGGCTTGTAGCCGCCACATCTCTTCTCAGAGATAAGCTACCAACGCTCTAGTTAGTTTACATCCATTCTGTTTGTAAGCAAATTTCAGTTCTTTGATATTAATGAAATGAAGTATTATTTTCGCTGCATCTTTGTATTTATGGTTATATGTGTATTATGTTGCGTTCCTGCATAAATCTGGATTAGTGGTATCAGAGCGGTCTGCTTTTCCTCGATCCTTATTTGCATGTCTCCAACGAGGTCAGGGTATAAGGAGTTGGGGCTCAATTTGGTTGAACCTTTTCAAGATTAGCCTCGCAAACCCTGACGGCCGCCCATGGGAGACGAAAAGAAAGATGAGGGAGCAGGAGATCCTATCAAAATATTGCTCGAGGAGGCCCTCGAAAAACAAAGGAACGCGATGATGGATAAATTTGCCCAGATCCTTCAATGACTGCCCACCAGCGGCGCATCTGCATCCAACAGCCACTCTGGAGGCGCAACTCGCTTTAAGGTACAAGTAAACTTTGACATCCCCATATTTGAGTGTCAAATAGATGCATACGCCGTAGATAGATGGTTGAATCTATTAGAAGGATATTTCTCGGTTCATGACTTTTTCGACCGGGAGAAGATTATTTCTACACTCCTCAAAGCTACTCCCCATGTCAAGGACTGGTGGGAAATCTACTGTGAGAAAAAGGACGAGACAAAACCCTCTCTGTTCTCAGCCGTACCCACTTGGAATGCTTTCCGAGACGCCATCAAGGAAGAATACTATCCCATGGGGAGGTATGAAGACAAGTACATACAATGGACCACGCTGCGGCAAGAAAGTGATCAAGATGTGCATGAGCTGACGAATATGTTCCATACCTTGCGCATAGAGTTGGGTATCAAAGATTCAGAGAAACATTTGGTGCTAAAGTATCGAAGTTGTCTGCACAGATACATTCAGGAGGAAATGGAGTTCCTCGACATCTCCTTGCTTGGTAAGACATATCGGTATGCTGCCAAGATTGAGCAGAAATTCAAACAGAAGAAGCGAGACTTTGGATCTGCGAATCAAAAGCAAGGGAAAGGGGCCCCCAAACCATAGAACAAAGGACAAAGCCAAGGTATGACGGCCCAAGACAACCTGCCAAAGCCACAAGGAAAGAACAACACTGCGAAGCCAAAGAAGGACACGGGAAAGTGGTGTGAGTTCCATAAGAGCTCTACTCACAACACAAGTGAGTGTCGGGCGAAGCAGTCGCTGGTGGCCGAGATGATGGCTTCTGAATCATATGCATGCTCTGACTCTGAATCAGAACCTGACAAGGGGAATGACAAAGGGAAACAAATTATTGATGCGGAGCCCAATGCCATTGTTGCCACTGCGAAGATCCAGAAGTAGGAACCGAAAGATCCACAGGAGGAGCGTCTCTTCCACTCCCAAATGTGGGTAAACGGTTCCCTGCTACAGTTCATTGTCGACAATGGGAGCCAAAAGAACCTCATTTCAACAGACGCCGTGAAGTGGTTGGGCTTGCCGACCACAACACACCCACAACCACACACCATCGGGTGGCTTCACCAAGGACGAGATCTCTGCGTCATTGAGCACTGTCGCCTTCTCTATAACATCAAGCCCTTCACGGATGAGGTATTATGTGACATTGTTCCTCTTGATGTTTCTGATGTATTATTTGGCCAACCATATTTGTGGAAGCGACATGCTGTGTATGAGTCCCGATCTTGCGCTGTTATTGTTACTTTGGGAAATAAGTTGTACAAGATACCAGAGGTACCACCGCTTGCCGCTATCTCTTTGGTTACTGCAAAACAATGCAGTAAGCTCATTTCCCAAACCAGGAAATTTGTTTTCTTGATGATCCGCCCCAAGGGCAAGAAGAAGATTGTGGCCACGACCTCCGGACAGGTCTCCTCTGCACGACAACAACAAATGGACAAGGTTGTGGAGGAGTACAGGGACATCTTCAACTAACCCACAGGGGTTCCTCTACACTGTCAGGTCAAACACCCCATTGATCTGACCCAAGGTGCGCCGCTACCCAATGGACCGATTTATCGGTGCTATGTTCTGGAGAACGATGAAATCAAGAGGCAAATTCAGGAGCTGCTGCAGAAAGGTCACGTCTGGCCAAGTTCATCGCCCTATGGGAGCTCGATTGTGTTGGTTCAGAAAAAGGATGGGACTTGGAGACTCTGTATTGACTATCGGGCGCTGAACAAGATCACTGTCTGGAATAGGTACTTGATCCCACGGATTGACCAACTCAAAGAGGCGAAATATTTCAACAAGATCGACTTGAAGTCTGGGTATCATCAGGTACCAATCGAACCCTTCGATGTGTGGAAGACAACCTTCAAAGCCAAGGAGGGACTTTTTGAATGGCTGGTCATGCCTTTTGGGTTGACGAATGCTCCCGCAACCTTCATGAGGTTGATGGACGACATCTTGTGGCCATTCACCACATCTGACAAGTCCTCCAAACACTGCGGCAACACAAGTTGTGTGCCAATTTGGAGAAGTGCACTTTTGGCATGACCCATGTTCAATATCTGGGATGCATTATTGATGAAAGGGGTGTGCATGTGGATCCAACCAAGATCTAAGTCATTCAGGATTGGCCAGCCCCAACCACTCTAACAGAGCTTCGCGACTTTCTGGGTCTTGCTAATTTCTACCGCTGGTTTGTGTTGGGATTCTCTCATATTACTTTTACTTGGCCCTTGAGTAGAGTCACCAAGGAAGGATCGAAAGCAAAATTCTTTTGGTCAGAATCTCAATAGAAGACGTTCGTAGAATTGAAACTTCGCTTCTGTTCTGCCCCAGTGCTCACATTACCAGACTTGCAACAACCATTTGAGATCGAGACAGATGCCTCTGACTATGCTATTGGGGCAGTTCTTACTCAACAGGGGCATCCAATGGCATATCACAGTGAGACATTGTCCGACACAGTTAGCAAGTTTCTCACTTATGACAAAGAAATGTATTCCATTGTGCAGGCTTGTCGACAATGGAAGCATTACATTCTGGGGAAGGAAACAATCATCCACACAGACCACCGACCCCTGCAGTTCATACAGACACAAGGGAAGTTGCAGAACGGTCACCATCAGAAGTGGTCCACATATCTGCAGCAGTTTCATTTGAACATCAAGTACAAGAAGGGTAGCACCAATAATGTTGCAGACTGCCTTAGCCGACCACCGATCGTGGCGCTAACCACTGTTCTCAACTCTTGTGGGCACGAGACTTGTGATTGGCCGCCTCTCTAGAAGAGCGATCCAAAATTCTGCCACACATACAAGGCACTCTTGGGGGTACGCAAGTTCCAAATTTTCACCTCCAAGATGCACTGTTATGTCACCTAGGACACCTTTGTGTTCCTTCAAGCGAGTGTGCCAAGATGATATGGGAAGCACACTACAGTTGAGTCGTTGGGCATTTCGGGGTCAAGAAAACAGTGGCAGTACTGCAAAAGTATTTCTATTGGTCGAACCTTCGATAGGATGTTGGGAAGTACATCAGATCCTGCACAGCTTGCGCCATTGCCAAACCGACCATCAAGAAGCAAGGCCTCTATACTCCGCTACCTACCCCTAGTCGACCTTGGGAATTCATCTTCATGGATTACATGTCGGGCCTTCCTTCTACTAAGCATGGAAACGACTGTGTTTTCGTGGTCGTCAATAGATTCTCGAAGATGGCCGTTATGGTGGGCTGCAAGAAGAATATCACAGCAGAAGTCACTGCTAAAATCTTCTTTGAATGAGTGTGGGTGCACTTTGGGATCCCACAGTCTATCATATCAGATCGGGACAACAGGTTCCTCATCACATTTTGGTCTAGCCTCTGGTCAATGCTGGACACCAAGCTCACAAAGTCCACAGCTTTCCATCCCCAAAATGATGGCCAGACAGAGGTCGTCAACATGATGATTGTACACATTCTGCGCATGTACAATTCAAAGCATCCACGCACATGGAATGAGAGCCTCCCCTATGTACAACACAGTTATAACCGGGCTCTCCACAGCTTTACCGGCCACAACCCCTTTCAGGTGGGCTTGGGATTCTAGCCGCTATGCCCCATTGACTTAGCCATGCTACTCAGGCTGATTCGGCTCATATCCAGTCTGAAGCTGACAAAGCGCACACCTTCATCGAGCGCATTCAGCACATTCGCCAACAGGTTCATGACATATTGGACAGAGCCAATGCTAAGTACAAAAAACGACATGATCAGCATCGGATGCCACACAACTTCCAGATGAGCGACAAAGTGTGGCTACATTTGCAGAAGGAGCGCCTCACTGGACCCCACCGCAAGCTTCGCCCGCTCTGATATGGGCCGTACAACATCACCAAGGCTGTAGGGAACAATGTCTTCGAGCTTAGTATTCCACCATTCCTTTGTCTGCGCCCAATATTCAATGTGGACCGCCTTCGTCCCTACTTCCCACCTCTACTGGATACCTCTGACATTGCAGAACAACTCACACCAACAGAGTTAAACCCAGACTGCATGGAACATGCCACCACAGATTGTATCATGGACATGCAAATCAAGAACACTCGCCAACAAAAGATCCTACTGTATCGGGTTGTCAAAGCTGGCCAACTCCTGCACCAAGGCAAGTGGTTCACCAGGGACCAAGTTCAACAGAAGTTTCCTCATCTCATGGAGGAACTCAACGCAATGGAGACCATTGCTTCCTAAGGTGGGAGGAATGATCCAGGTGGATATTGGTGGCCACCTACCTATTCCACTTGGGGCCCCACCAATGTCTCTTTCAGTTTTTCAGTTTCGGCACAACTTACTATTTTTAGCAGTTTTTCGGGTCCTGAACTTCCAGAGCTGTTTTGAGGCCCTAAACGACGTTTTTTGGGTATCGCATCTCCGACAAATATGATTCCATTCTAACGATATTCATGGTCGGCAGTTGTATTCCTCGGATAGATCTTTCTAACGATGTATCATGTGCATCAAACGGAGATAGTATGCCAAAGTTACGACCCTGGGAAGTTGAAACACCAATTTACCCAAACGGGGCCCATAGTTTTGGCGCTTCATCTCCTAGGGTTAGGTTTTTGGGTGTTTGGGGTTTTCCATTGTTCTCTATAATAAATAGGCCCTCGAGCCTCATTGGAACATAATTTAGAGGCCTGTAGCTACCACATCTCTTCTCAGAGATAAGCTACCAGTGCCCTAGCTAGTTTACGTCCATTCTGTCTGTAAGTAAATTTCAGTTCTTTGATATTAATGAAATGAAGTATTATTTCCGTTGCGTCTTTGTATTTATGGTTATATGTGTATTATGCAGCGTTCCTGCATAAATCCGGATCATTTTAGGTGTTCAGTGTTTCTTATTTACTTCTTTAAAAGGGCCTTGACAGGAAGAAATGAGACGTTTTAATTCTACAAGTACCAAGGAATAATAGTCTATAATAATGAAATGGTTTAATTATTTGTGTTGTCTCTTGTTAGGCTCAATTTGTTGTTAAATCTTAAACAGATATACATGTTGTTTAAGTGCAATTCTGATATCTTTATGATCATCATGGCTGCAGTTTTATGGTGCTATCTTGTCTGTCTTTCTTGCACTGCATATTCTTATGAGAATTTTGTGATTGGGGAACTTTACAGAATCTGTTTAGTACTCGTATTCTGTGAGATTTTCCGATTACAGGGTGTTTGACTTTCTCACTAGTGTTAGACTGCTTCATTCTTTTTGTGTCCCGGCTATTGACTCAAGTATATTGCTTATTTAAAACTATTTTGTTACAGTATAAAAGGTCTTGCCTTTGTACTGTTGGTGTCCATTTTCAATATGCTGACTTTACATGGCTTTTTTGACTTATACTGATACTAGCTATGCATCTTGGTAGAACCTCTAGGAATTTTCCTCATCCTCTGTTCTTCAAGATGTGCAAGATGTATCTCTACAAAATGTAATCTTGCTTAAATATTGACATCTTGGCTATAGTTCTCTTATAATCTTGTTTTCATGGTTGACAGCCCCTGTTTCCTGGAGAAAGTGGCGTTGACCAGTTGGTGGAGATCATCAAGGTCTGCAATCAGTTATGTATAATGGTTTTCATTTGGAGGTTGTCAGTTTTATATATTTTACTCAGTATATTCTGGTGTTACAGGTTCTGGGGACTCCAACTCGAGAGGAGATTAAGTGCATGAATCCAAATTATACAGAGTTTAAATTCCCTCAAATTAAAGCACATCCATGGCACAAGGTATTGAAGAGTTTTACTTAATTTCATCCTGAGCATTCATTTTAGGCTATTCGTTTTTCCATATTAGAATCTATTGTCAGCTATAATGAATGCTTAGCAAACTTTATCTGTACACATGTTTGTTCTGCTACCTTTTCTGTCCTTTAGGATGTGCCTCTGCCAGAACTTTTTGATGGCCATTTTCTTTTACCTTGCCTTTTTTAGGTATTTCACAAACGCACACCTCCAGAAGCGGTGGATCTTGTATCAAGACTGCTCCAGTATTCTCCAAATCTGCGCTGTACTGCTGTAAGATCTATTTATTTGACTCATAAATAATCGGCTACTGTTTTCAGCTACAACTTATATTTCCAATCTCTCTTTTTGGTTACAATATGAATAATTAATAACTACTTTTTTACAATAATATTGTCAAGTGTATTTTGCATCTTTCTGCCTAGGTTTTAGGAAGACCTGCTAGGGTTGTGATGTCTAACCTCACAATTCCTCTGATCAGTTTCTTAATTGTAGAAATAATTTTATCATGTAGGAAAATGTACAAATACAAGCATTTTACAGTATAGGTTGCTTGATAATGCATATCAACATTGTCGATTCCCTTGTCATTCAAAATTTCCAGAAAGGATGACTGAATCAAAGTTCGACAATAATGGCCTCATAGCTTGTAGCATTGTTTTTGGACTTTATGGGCCATTTGGATTGTCATTGCTTATGTATTTTTCGATGATATGTATTGCACTAGGTGCCATTTTGATATCTTCACCTTTACATAGTATATAAATGAGCAAACTTTGCATATTTTGTCTCTATTGGCTTGGAATCATGGTTTCAAATCTTAAAAATAGTTCTTTTTTATTAAAAAATAATTATTTAATATATATTTTTAAAAACGGGTTCGTTTAGACATGACCAGTACCGATTAGACCGGTTCTGGTTTTTAATACTATGCTCCCAAATAAGCAAATCAAATCTTGGAAAATGGTGGATGAGGCGGGAACCGCCTGAGAAAGCCTATTTATCCATGAAAACAGAAAATGGAAGGGGGGAAGAGAATTATGAACTAAGGAGTGACGAGCTATGTGTTGAGAGATTGAAGGACAAGTTGTGTTGAGAGATTAGGAGATACAGAGTTCAATTGTTCTGAAATTTTGGGCATGGCGACCAAAGTATCTCAATTTTGAGTACTTTGGAACTGAGTATTGAAGCTGTATTCAGTGGGCTGGGTGGTTTTTGGTCATTTGGTAACGAGAACATGAGCAAGAGTGAGAGTGACAGTGGAGCGAGAGTTACAACAAAGAACAATAATCTTCAACTACCAAACCAGGTTAGTATTTAAGAGTTAATTTTGATAAATTTGTGCATGTATGTTGCAGAGAAGTAGAAAATGAAGACAATGCTAGTTATACTTGTTAAACTCCCCATTTGGGTTTCATAAATTTGTCTTAGAGCGTCAATATTTTAATTACAATATCAATCTTTTTATTTTCGGGGTCTTACATTTGGTATCAGAGCTTGTTTCAATCCCTTTCGACCTTATAGTCCCTACATGTTGTGTAATTTTCTGACTGTTGCGTGAAAATTTTATCAAATAAGTAAGTTGGGGTTACATTCTATGTTTGAATACTATGTATTCATGAAATTAAATTCTAAGTGAATGTGGGAATGAATGAATTTCTTTGGCCTTGTGAATCCGTAATTCTAATAGTCCCTGCGCTGGTGTTAATTTATCTGTTGTCTCCATATCTTGCGAATTTATTGGGTAAATAATCATTTTGATGGTATAATTGAATATCTACGTATATCTGATATTTAAAATAGTAAGGTCGATCTTTGACAGTGATCTGTTTGTATGTAAATTTTCAAGAGTTTAATTATTGCATTAAATATGCTATGCTTGCGTTAGAATTGTGTTCCTTATATGCATAATTGTCGACGTTTATGTTTCCAACTATAAACCATTTTTAGATGGAAATTGTATGCGGATGGAAACACAACCTCACATATAAAATCATGCACAATTAAACGAGGGCACAAGATTACTAGGAGGACGACAAGGATAAGATTTGGAAATCAACAACCATTGGTTCGAGAGAAGACCCCTTGGCGTAGGCAGAGGCAGGGTTGGTAGGCTTGTAATTTTTATAACATTGCAGCTACCCAAAAGACCAAATTCACAATTAACTTTCCTGCAATTCACGATTTAGAGAAGGGCGTCAAGTTGGTATCATTATATTAACTATATGGAATAGTTTGGAAAGTTCCAAAATATATTAATTATATAGAGCGTGTGCAGTAGTTGGAAAAATGGTGAATAATGTAATTTCCTCGCAAACTGGTTCCAACCATTAATTACAAGTAAACTCGATATACAAGCTCTGCCAAAACGAAGGGAGGAACCACGAAGGGATTGAAGGATCACCGAGCATCACAAATTCGCAAGCCAACACTTAACACACTATGTCAAGGCACATACATAGCTCACACTGATGAGTTTTCTCTGCACTATGCGTCACCGATAGTTATCACTGAATCCCATTATGGTAATGTCGTGAGTAATATCGTTGTCCCCATGACAGTGAGCTGGCACGAAATCACTTGAAGGCTTGAAGGCTCGACGTATATGCTGCCAAACCAAGTAACGCTAAGCCATGAGATAGGGAAATCTAATGTGTATACGACGCGGGTCATTAAATCTTTAGACCCTAATTTCATGCAACCAAAAAGCCTTATTGCCAATTCATTAAATCTGGATTTATTATTGCATGTAGAGCTGGTGACAAGGTAGCAAAAACCCAATGCATGGGAAAGAACATTGAACTTTATGTAAATTCTGATTTGGCATAAAACGTAATAGTTGAATGCCGGATTGTGATTCCTAGCGAAAGGGATAATCCCCATAAACATGCCTCAATTAGTGTAGGACGTATGGTTTCGGTATGTTAGAAATGGAGTGGGATGGGAAATTTCTGTGACTAGATGTCGTGCCTTGTTACAATATAAATATATTATATATATAACATGATATTTTGGGTTTTTTAAAAGGTTTGGTTTCAAATTATAACGAATGTAATATATAGAGAGGTTGACATAAAAAAATATATTTTGCACTAATATTTACCATAGATCTTTAATATTATTATTATTTCAATAATTTAATAAATAAATAAATAATTATTATATTCATAATTATAAATGTTTAAAAGAAATATTAATATTGAAAGGTTATTTTTCATACAGTCTAATACTATGGCTAACACATTATTTATACCATGCATAGTAAACTATTTTGTCTCTACCACGCGCCAAGGAGGAGCCTATGAAGGGGACTATCCAAGTGCTATATATATCAATTTAATTCCTATTTATAAAATTTAGATGAAAATATCATTTTAGATTATGCATTATTATATCATGTCAACTTTAAAATATATAAAACATAATCTAATTTTATTGTTTTTTAATTATATATATATATATATATATATATATATATATATATATATATATTTTAGAAGACACTTAGAGATATAAGTGCACAGTTATATGTGATACAAAAGATATTTAAACACGAATATATATTTTACAATTAAGTTAAAGTTTATACATTCAATTTTCTCAATTAGAACTTCGAATAAAATAATGTTAGGAAGTAATACTATCATTTATAAAGAACTATGCATATTAAATAAGAATTATTACACATAGAACATCCTGAATTAGGACAAGGAGGTCCCGTTGCCACCCTCTTTGACTTCAGTACCAGTATGTAAGCTTGAATTTATGAAATTATATTTATTAAACCTAAAATTCTACTTTGGATTCTCGCACTTCAAATTTTCATAAATCTTTTTGTGTGACCAGGAAAAGTCAAGATGGTAAGGACATATCAACGACAACCACGCTGTCGGGTGGCATCACCATCTCTAACACCACCACCGACCTCATCACCATCGCCACCACCATCGCCACCACCGAGATCATCATCAGCACTAGTCGCTACAACACTTGAGCTAACTACTATAATGTGCCCGTTAGAAGCCATTCTGGAAACATTAAAAGGGTCACAACTGACCAATACCAAGGAAGAGTGACCTCATCTTGAGGAAAGACATTGAAAAAAGTCTAAAGATTGTGATTATAAGCCAACAAAGGAAGATATTTCTAGAAAAATGCAAAATATTAAACTCCTGGAATTCTTAGGAGGGCGAGCGGGAGAACGTGCTAAAGCGTGGTTAGAAGGAATGATAAGATTCTTTGTAGTAAGAGAATGTTCTTCTAACTCTAAAACAAAGATCGCTATATTTTAGCTCAGAGGGAGTGCTCTAATTTGGTGGGGAAATCTAGAAAAACAACTACATCTCACATCAGACAACGTTCCTTGGGAGTTGTTTGAGGAAAGATTTCGTGCAAAATACTTACCACCTTTCTTTCAAGAGCAGTAAGTTAGAGCCTTTCATACATTAGTCCAGGGTAATAAGATCGTGGAAGAATATGAGATAAGGTTTATGGAGTTTGTACAATATGTTCCTTATCTAGATACTGATGAATGTCAAGCCGAGCGTTTCATATATGGATTAAATTCTCGAATCAGGGCTATGGTTAGAATGTGGAGGCCGTCATTAGTAGCAGAGGCGGTTGAATGCACGCGTTATGTAGAGGAGCATTTAGGGATTAAAAGAGATATTAGGCCAACAAAACTCTCACAACTAGAATTTACAGGAAAGACTCCTTGGAACTTCTTCAGGGGAAGTAGCTCGAGACCACCTCCTTTTGGTAACAGGTTTACCCCAAGAGAAGTAGGAGCAAGAGCTCCCATGATCGTTAATACTATAGCTGCCGAATCATCAAAAACAAGCCCTTGGAAATCTCGAGGGATTGTTAATAGAGGAAGAAACGAGAGAGGAAGTAGCATAAGAGGATGAAGTTCCTTGTCTAGAAATTCACAATCTGACCCAAGGGGACCATCCCAGGTTAATTGTTGGGGATGAAACGAGAGAGGAAGTAGCACCAGAGGACGAAGTTCCTTGTCTAGAAATTCACAATCTGACTCAAGGGGACCATCCCAGGTTAATTGTTGGGGATGAAACGAGAGAGGAAGTAGCACAAGAGGATGAAGTTCCTTGTCAAGAAATTCACAATCTGACTCAAGGGGACCATCCCAGGTTAATTGTTAGGGATGTGGAGGACCGCATTTTCAGCGTGATTGTCTGGAAGTCTCGTCAAATATAATGCAGAGAGCGGGAAAAGAACCATCATCAAATACCCAAGGCAATCATAGAATCCATGCTGTAGTCAACAATAACCAAACAACACATCAGTCCACTGTAGTGGAATCCTCAGGTACTATCAATGGAATAAAACTCAAAATTTTATTTGACACTGGTGCTACTGATAGTTTTATTTCATCATATGCATTAAATAAATGTGTGTTGGCAGCCTGCAAGCAAAACGATTTCAGACAGGTAGAAATGGCTTCAGGAGAACTTCAATTCTTAGATTTAAGTGTTGAGGAATGCAAAGTTGATTTATGAGTCTGCTTGACTAAGTTAAAAATATATGTCACAACCCCAGGAACTTACGACCTCGTCATAGGGATGGATTGGTTAGAATCTCATCAAGCATGGGTAGACTATTACGGGAAAACAATACTTTGTATGAATGATGAAGGAGAGACAATCCAAATCCAAGGTATTAAGAGGAAAGTGTCCTTACGTTTCATCTCAGCAATGCAAATGAAACGTTGCTTAAGAAATGGTTGTCAAGTATATGCGATTCAAGAAGTAAGCAAGGAGAAAGGACCATCCTTAGAACAATATCCGTGTTATCAGAATTTTCGGATATTTTTCCAAAGGAATTACTAGGATTACCTCCTAAAAGAGCGCTGGATCTCACAATAGAATTAAAGCCTGGTACAAAACCAATTTCTAAATCACCTTACAGAATGACAGCCCCAAAACTACAAGAATGAAAAATTCAGTTAAAGAAACTATTGGATATAGGGCATGTTCGACCTAGTATTTCACCTTGTGGTGCTCCTGTAATCTTTGTCAAGAAGAAAGATGGTTTCTTGCGATTATGTACAGACTATCAATATTTAAATCGAGCTACAATAAAGAATAAGTATCCACTGGCTCAAATTGATGACCTTTTCGACCAAATGAAAGGAGCTTCTGTCTTTTCAAAGATTGATCTACGTTCATGTTATCATTAGCTAAGGATTAAAGAAAGCGATGTTTCTAAAACTGCATTCTGAACTTCTTTCGGACATTATGAATTCATTGTGGTACTATTTGGGTTGACCAATGCACCAGCGGTATTCATGAACCTTATGAACAATTTTTTCCGCAAATATCTTGATCAATTTGTACAAGTCTTCTTTGATGATATTTTCATCTACTCTAAGAATAAGAACATGAAGAACACCTATGGATAGTGTTATCTTGCCTTAGGGAACACCAGTTATATTTAAAGTTATCCATGTGTTCTTTCTTTCAAAAGGAGATTCATTACTTGAGTCATATTATATCTGGTGAAGGGATCTTAGTAGATTCTGAAAAGGTGAAAGCAATCATGGAATGGCCGATACCTAAGAATGCACAATAAGTGCAAATTTTTATGGGTTTAGCAGGTTACTATCGAAGGTTTGTAGAAAGATTTTCCAAAATTGCAAAGCCTATGACAACCCTCCAGCGTAAAGGTGTTAGGTATGAATGGACTGAGGAATGTCATAAAGCATTCTCCTAACTTAAAATATTATTAACTAATGCACCAATTTTGTGAGTACCTGATATGGACAAAGATTTTACGGTGTGTATTGATGCATCTAAACAAGGATTAGGTGCAATATTAATGCAAGATAGAGGCGTAATAGCATATGTTCAAGAAAATTAAAGCCTGATGAAGAACTTTACGCCACACATGATTTAAAGTTAGCCGCCGTGGTGCTAGCTTTAAAGATATGGAGACATTACTTGGTAGGGAGAAACTTTATGCTCAAAAGCGACCATGAAAGTCAACAATATTTTTTCACCCAGATAGACTTGAATGCGAGACAAAGACGATAAAGTCAATTCTTAAGTGAATATGACTTTGGAATTTCATATATAAAAGGGAAAGAGAATGTAGTAGCAGATGCTTTAAGTAGAAGACCATGAATTTTTTCCCTCATACCTATCAAGGTAGACTTAAGAAAATGAGTACTAGAACATCTCGTGAGAGATAGTGAAGCAACAAAACTGTAGGCTTGTTGACTTTAATTGTAAAAAATACACAAGAGGTATTTGTAATAATAATTGAGTAATATATATAAAATGTATAAGTGATGAGAAATGTTACAATGAGGCCCTGCTTATACCTAAGCACGTTGCCCTTCATGATTGGGCATGTCTTTTAGACACGCCTTTTCATTAACTTAATGACTATTTAACATAATCCTTATTTGACTATTTAGTAATTACATTTATTTTTATTTATTTATTTGTTATGAATTATATTCATAACATTGTCCCTTCCTTCAGAAACTTTATCCTCAAAGTTTTATCGATAATAATTTTCTTCACGTTGCTCACATCATGCTTTGATAAGTATGATTGGTCACTAGTACGTCGACATGTTTAACTTGCTCATAATACTATCTTGAAACTGGGGTTTATCTTTTTTTTTTAAAAAAAATTAATATTTAACTGTATTAATTTTTTTTTTTCACTTTATAATAAACTTTATAGTATTCCTTCTCATTATTATGATATTGTTCATCTTCTTGTTTCTCAAGATAGTCCTCATCCACATCATCTTCATCTGGATCATCATCTAGATCTTCATAATCTTCATCCACATCAGGACCAACTTCATCTGGATCCTCATCTTGATCTATATCAACTTCATCTTGTTCTGTTTCTTTACTATTGCTATCATTCGTTTCTTTATTGTCGCTATCATCTTCCTTATTATCGATTTCCGCATAATTCTTCTAAAAACATGCTGTAACTTCTGCACATGATTTTTATAATCATTGAAGCTTTTCTTGAATTTTTTTAATCTGCTCAATTCCTTCACGATCTACACGTAATGGCATATTGCGCGGTAAACAATGTTCAAAGGTTCGTAAAATTATATTGTGCGGTAAATGACGGTAAAAGGCTCGTAAGATTATATTTTGCGACATGGCTCCGATACCACTGAAGCAACAAAAATGTAGGCTTATTGACTTTAATTGTAAAAAATACATAAAAGGTCTTTGTAATAATAATTTATTAATATATATAAAATGTATAAGTGATGAGAAATGTTACAATGAAGCCCTGCTTATATACCTAGGCACATGGCCTTTCATGATTGGGCATAATGACTACCTAACATAATCCTTATTTGACTATTTAGTAAATACATTTATTTTTATTTATTTATTTGTTATGAATTTTATTCATAACATATAGTTGGTACCTAAAAGGGAGGTCCGGGCTTGATAGTAACCATTCAAAGGAACCTAAATTTGAAGGATATGAGTTAGAAGATGATGGAATTTTACGATTCCATGGAAGAATGTACATATCAAATAATGGGGATCTCCGAAATACCATCCTGAAGGAAGCCCACAGGGCAGTGTATTGTGCACATCTTGGTGTAAAGAAAATGTATGCTGATACAAAGAAACTCTTCTTTTGGGTAGGCATGAAACGCGACATTGTCTAATTCGTTGTTAAGTGTCTTGAATGTCCGCGAGTAAAAGATGACCATTGTCACCCAGCATGTCTCTTACAACCTCACGACATTCCTATGACCAAATGAGAAATAATTTCTATGGAATTTATCGTTGGGCTACCACTTACACAACAAAAACATAATGCCATTTTGGTTGTGGTAGATAAATTAACGAAAAATGTCCATTTTATTTCTGTAAGAGATACTTACGAAGTTGCTGGCGTAGCATGGGTATTCATAAATGAAATTATCAGATTTCATGGAGTACCTAAGAAAATCATATCAGATAGAGACTCATGATTCACTTCAAGATTCTGGACTTGTATGCAATCAACTTTGGGAACTCAATTAAATTTAAGCCCAACTTATCACCCTGAGACTGATGGGCAAACAGAAAGGGTAAACCAAGTATTAGAAGATATGCTAAGAATGTATGTTATGGACCAAAAATCGCACTAGGAAAAGTACTCAACCTTAGTTGAATTTGCATACAATAATGGTTAACACAGTTCAATCAAGATGCCGCCATTTGAAGCATTATACAGAAGGCCCTGCAGAACACTGTTGAGTTGGGATAGGTTAGAAGATCGGGTAATAGTGGGGCCAAAATTAATCCAAGAGATGGAGGAACAAGTAAAGCAAATTAGACAATGATTGAAAGAGCCATAGGATAGACAAAAAAGTTATGCTGATGCTTACAAAACAGATATAAACTATGAAGTAGGAGTTCAAGTTTTCGTTCGCATCAGACCAAATAAAAGCACCATACGGTTTGGAAAATGGACAAAATTATCACCCCGATTTATTGGGCCATTCAAAGTCCTGGAAAAAGTTGGACTTGTCGCCTATTGTCTTGCACTGCCATTCCACTTGCACAAAATTCATAATGTATTTCATGTATCTGTCTTACGACATTGTATCATTGACAAATCTAATAACCTTCAATGGAAGGAACTGTAGGTATCAGACAAGGGAACTATTACGGTTGAACCATTACGTATATTGGAATGTAGGGTTCGACAACTCAGGAATCGTCTGGTAGACCAAGTTAAGGTCCAATGGGACAAGTACAACCCTGGATTAGCTACATGGGAAGATACAGAGGCCATATGTCAAAAATATCCCAACTTGTGCTAAATTTTGAGGAATTGAAAACCTTATTTGTATATAACTACTCTATTATGGATACTTGAGATTTGTATTTTGAAATATCACGTAAAAATGAATTTTATTTTGTTGGTACATGGATACCCATAAGAATATGATGTTTGCTTTAACTCTACCAATACATGATATATGTTAGTTGCTTAACTTTAATGGTACATCGATACCGATATAAAATGTCATTTAGTTAACATGGCGGGAATATGAATACCAATATGAAGATAAGTATTTGAAATCTAGATCATAGATTATGTTATAACTGAAGATATCTATAAATTTGTTTCATTTCCGCATATGGATATAATTGATAGAATAGAAATAAAAGAGTAACTACATTTTAATATGAAAGCTAACATATTGATATATGGATTGGATATGGTCAAGTATGTTATACCTTAGAAAACGACATGTATGAATTAGACAAAAACTATTTATTTTGAATATGATGATACACATGTTACAGATGTATGGAAAAGTATTTACATTGCAGATAATATTGTTACCAAACTGACCATGTGATGACAAAATTTCAGAACAATTGAGACTCAATGAGATTCCATGATAGGGTGTTAACCTTGGTCCTACTAGGAGGGGGGGAGGTATTTCCCACTGTTTATCCTGCAAAACCTGGAGCCATGGGAGGACTGTGCGAGTCATGCTCCCCTAGACGTGTGATGATGACTACTAGATGCCTACTAGGAAATCAGGTCGATAGAGTCGACGCTGTCTATGAATGGTTAGGTCAATATATATGACGCCATTGCATACCCCAATAGAGGATGGATAGGATGGAAGCGAAAGAGATTAGGAATGATAGGATGATTCTAGAATAGCTTGATAACCCAATTTGGGAAATAATATAACTATTAAATTTATAAATGTATAAGTGGTCAAACATAAAATTAATCTTGAAGTGCAATCCTTACATAATCACACCAATCACTAAAATAATTACTAATATATCATATAAACTCTAACTTCGGGACGAAGTTTTCTGAAGGGAGGAAGTAATGTAATGACCCATTTTGAATCATGAACAAAAAGTATTAGTAAGCATACGATATATGCGTATGATAGCTACATATGTATATGTCGTATATTTTACACTAGTATACTTATTAAATAATTATGAAAGATATCTAAGTAAATGATAAATGGATCATGTACCTCAAAATATTAAAGAAGAGAAATATTACTTATTTTGTAATTATTAAGCTCTTTTAATAAAATTTACACTAACAATCCTATTAATGTAAATATGTATGAATATACATTTTAATGTAAATGTTATAATTAAAAAGAAATTAGTTTAATATATATATATATATCAAAGAAATTGAATGCTAAAGTCATAATCATAAAGGTACGTAACCTCATTTTGAGATTACACGTACACTCCCAAATAAGCAAATCGAATCTTGGAAAACGGTGGATGAGGCGGCAACTGCCAGAGAAAGCCTATTTATCCATGAAAACAAAAAATGGAAGCGGGGAAGAGAATTCTGAACTAAGGAGTGACGAATTGTGTGTTGAGAGATTTGGGGATACATAGTTCAATTGTTTTGAAATTTGTTAAAATTTGGGTACTAGAGGACAAGTGGTTCCTAAGGCTTTGATCTTTGGCCTAGGGAAAAGTGTCCAAATGTATTTTTTCCTTTTCTCCTGAAATGAATTTATAATTGGTAAAGTCAAATCTAATTTAAAAATGACTTTACAAGTGATAAAGTTACTAAGTCTAATTTTAAAGTGATTTTATTAAAGTCAATGTGAAATTAGAAAGTGAAAAAGTGACTATGGAAATAAAAGGCTAAGGAGGTCTTTATTTAAGTGGGGTGAATTAAAAAATAGAAAGTGAGAATTAAATGCACATTTAATCTCAACCCTAGATCTAAAGCTATCTCAGCCATTGGATTTAGGGATTCCCTAAAAGTCACTTGGGGTTAGGTTAAATGAGGAAAAAAAGAGAAAAGATCATTCAGTCTTTCATGAGAAGATTGAGAGAGAAGGAGGAAGAGAGAGCAAGAGAATTTCTGAGCGTGAGAAGTTGGAGGGAGACACATTTTCAGCAGTTCGTACAATAGCTAAAGGCTGCACGATTTTCGAGGCAACGGTCTGTACAACATTTATTGGCACATAAATCGAGGAAAATTCCGTACAGCAGCTTGTGGCACAATTTTTGAGGAGAGGGACATCACAAAAATCGAGAAGGTACAACAGACTGAAGGCACAAATTTCGAGGTTGTTGGGCACGATTTTCGAGTCAGCATGCATGGTTTTCAAGGAGGGAGTACATATGTACTTTTCTGTATAGTCTTTACGACCGTACAACTAAGTTCTGGGCGCGATTTTCAAGGCTGTTCATTGCTGTAATAATTCCCCATTTGGGTTTCAAAAATTTGTCTTAGAGCGTCAACATTTTAATTACAGTGTCAGTCTTTTTGTTTTCGGGGTCTTACAGTACATGCTTGTAAGATTATAATGTTTGTACATTTTAATATGTTTATGATATTATTATATTTTGTTATATTATCGTGCATGTTTTGTAGCAATAATGGTAAATATATACAACATTTATTGAGAGACTATTCATTTACAAAGGAAGTCTAGAAGAAAGCATTAAGTTTGAGAGGTGGCATTGGTAAATTGGAACGACCCTCATTGGTTGAAGGGTAGATTTCCATGTTTGAGAGTTGGCATTGATGTCAAAGGTCAAGAAAGTATTTGACAAAGAGCAGAAAATTGTTGCACTTGCACTTGTCGGAAGAAATGGTTCTTGACAATGTTGTAATCCATGTATTTTATTGCTTGACGAAGTGATTGGTTCTTTTATTCCCCAAGTCATATAAACCTGCTTGCATGAACTTTGATGTTCATACATTAAAGATTCTGATTGTTTATTAAAATATAGAATGTTGATCTTCTCTTGGATAGCTTGAGACATTAACATTTGGATAGAAGTATATGCAAAATATTCATGGGGAGAACAATAGTGCTTAGCATTTTGATTGATGGAAGAAACATAATCATATCATTATAATTGAACATATGGCTTTATATTCTAACTTCTTTCATAGTAACTGCTTGAAGTAAGATATCTACAACTAACGATTGATCAACTAAAGCGTCTGCAAAATTTCTTCACGGGATAACATATGATCCCTAGTTGGAGAGAGAAATGGAGAAGCAAATTGGGTGCATAACAGAGGTATGGCCTTGTCACAAGTAAGTTTAATCCTTCTAGTCTAGGATCTGTAATGAACATACTTGCCAATGGAAAACAAAGATGGCTCGAAGAAAGTATTATTGATCTAGGGGAAGAATTTTTGAGTTTTCCCTAATTCAGGGAACGGACATAGATCCATGTTGCACTACTCATACTCGTATAAGACTCGTCTCGCTATTGACTTGGTGACTTGTATAAGACTCAGGAATGACCCGTATAAGACTCAACCTCCATTTTCTTCCCTCCATTTTCCCTTTCCCTCCATATGATCTTGAAAATAAATAAATAAATAAATTTTGAGGGTCTCCATGGGTTTTATGTGGGTCCTATGCGGGTCTTCATGGGTAGCCGAGTTTTATTCGTGTTTTGGCAGGTACGGTTAGAAACCACAGGTTTTATGCGAGTGACCCGTCTCGCTATAAAACTCGTCAACAGTCGCGGGTACTTGCACGTCTTATGAGAGTCATGCTACACTGACACATATTAAAGCTTAGTAATCTGCATTTGCAGCTTGAATTGCCAGTGGGAAATCAACGTGCGCAGTCCAAATTTCAATGGGTAGTCAACATCTGTGTCCCGTAGCATGGATAAAGAAAACTTCAGGCCTTGGCTTATGCAATCATTGTATTTGGTTGATGTTAATCTTCAAATAATATTGGAAGGGCCATTTATTTTGCTTTTTTCTTCAAAATTTAAAAGAATTTGGAAAAGAATAGGTGGATCACAAAGAGATACCCTTTCACTATTGAATTTTGTAGCTATGGTCAGTCTTCATATTAATATATTTTTATCATTGATGTACTTGTCGATGTAAAGCATGTTCTTCTTGCTCAAAAGAAAATTATATTATTCATGCATTTATCAAAAGAAAAATTTAAATTTTGAATTTTATTTTTGGCTACTCAAGGTGTCCATGTCGGCCCAACCCTATATGACAACCATTTGACCTATTGATCTCTATATATATATGAGGCATTTGACCTCCTCTCATGCACCATTCGATCTAAGCATTAAGTCATAATTCTTCTAGCCATAGGAAGGAGATTAAGGAGTAGAACAAAGGGAACAAGGAGGAGATCAAATACATTAAAGATTAGGAACAATCTCAGTGAAGAGGCCGCAGTTTCTGTGGTGAATACTTTGTGAAAGAGGTCGGAATTTTTTGGTTATTCTTTGTTCTAAGAGCCCGAAGTTCTGTGGTTATATTTTGTGCAAAAAGGTGGAAACTTCTATAATTACTCTCTGTGAATAAGGGCCGAAACAATGTGATATCTCTCTGTTTTCAAGACTGAACTCCTGTGGAAGATGGGCCAAAATTTTCAGACCTTTATTGTAGACCTTTGACCGAGTTAATTAATGAAGATTGAGGGGGGCTTGACTTGGACTCTTGGTGGGCATCTTTTCTCGTCAATTTGTCTATTGTCTCGACTTTAATTTCTCTTGTTGAATTGATTTTCTAAGGAAAGACTTGCTGGTTTCTACCCCAGGTGGGTTTCCTAGAGTAAACATTGTGTTGATTTTGTGCATTGTGATCTCTACTTTTCTTATTCTTGTATGGTTGAATTTCTGAAGTATAATTGCTTGGTGAAGATGTTGTAAATGCTCAAAGAAGATATAAAATCATCACAAATAATTATCAGTTTCATAAATAAGTGCTAGTCTACATTGCACATGATTTTTCAGCATGGTATCATAGCTTTGGTGAAGAAAGAAGGTTTAAGATCACACCTTGTTGAATC
Organism: Pinus albicaulis; assembly: GCA_034641835.2. Lineage (NCBI taxonomy): Eukaryota > Viridiplantae > Streptophyta > Pinopsida > Pinales > Pinaceae > Pinus > Pinus albicaulis. The sequence goes on along the minus strand of CM076584.1, from coordinate 368,070,769 downwards.
TCTCTTTCTCTCAACGAAGAAGTCTCTTATCTCTATATCTAAGATTTCTGAGCAAATGGCTTCCACTTGCAAGGAAATAAACAAACTTGAAGCAACATCTAATTTCAAAGCATGGAAGAAGAGGATTGATCTTGTCCTAGAAGAACATGATGCTTTGCAATATGTCCAAGACAAAGCACCTCGTCAAGATAAAGATGATGAGAAAGAGAAAATCAAGTTTAGGAAGGGTGAGGTCAAGGCTCAAAGATTCTATTTGAATCTCAAGGACCATTTAATCCCATTTGTTTCAAAATTGGCTACATCAAAGGACGTATATGATACTCTTGTTAATTTTTACTCAATCAATAACATTGGTCAAAAGATGTCATTAAAGAATCAACTTCATGACACAACGATGTCAAAGGATGAATTTGTAGGATAACACACTTAAGAGATCAACTCCAAAGTATTGGCGAGACTGTTTGTAAATCAGAACTTGTAACTACAACAACCAATGGACTACCGGAATTATGGTATGCATTTGCAGCTGGTATTTGTGCTAGAAAGGATGCTCCAAGTTTTGAAGAATTGTGGACCTCTTGTACTCAAGAGGAATCTAAACTTATTTCCAAAGGGAAGATTTAGAGGGTTGAAGAAGGTGATTCTCAAGCATTTGCTGCATGCATTAGGATGAATAGTGGAAGAAAGAAGTTTGGTTTTCAAAATAGAAATGCAGATAGAAGACCTGCTCCTCAAGGAAATAAAGACTTGCCAAAAATCTAATGTTTTGGATGTCACAAATTTTGATATTATAGAAATAATTGTCTTGAAGCATCAAAGAATAAGAAGAGAAAGGGCATACGTCATGCATCTACAGTGGATGATAAGGAAAAATTCAAGAAAGTCAAGTTTGAAAGTCACAAAGATTTCAATTACTTCTCTGCTCTTACATGTTTTGTTGAAGAAAATGATATGTGGGTGATTGATAGTGGTGCATCAAGACATATGATAGGAGAATGTGACCATCTCTCAAGTCTATTGAAAGGATGTTCATCACACAAGGTAGAACTTGGAATCAAGAAAAATTACCTCGTTGAAGGCATTGGATCTACATTTATCAAGTTAGAGTCAAGAGTGAACGTTCATCTCAACAACATACTCTATGTGCCAGGGTTGAGAAAGGATTTGGTTTCCATTTCATGTTTAGAAGATAAAGGTGATAGAGTAACATTTATTGATGGCAAAGTAGTTGTGTGGCATAAAGGCTCGAGTATAGAAAATGCCAGAACCATTGGTATTTGTGAAGGAAGGTTGGATCGACTCCTAAGTCAAACTCGTGAAGCCTTAACACACAATGATATCAATCCATGTGAATTGTGGCATAAAATGTATGCCTATCTTCATTACAAAGTTTGCCTTCATCGAGTCAAATGGTTTTAGGCATGCCCAAGTTGCAAGTAGATCATGAAGGAGTGTGTAGAGGATGTGCTCTTGGAAAGAATATCAAGGAATCATTCCTTATCAGTGATAGTATATCCGAAGAAATTTTGGAACTAATCCATTCTGATGTGTGTGGTCCCATGTCTGTGAAATCTTTTGGCGTCTCTCTATATTGTGTGACCTTTATTGATGACTACTCATGAAAGAGATGTATCTATTTTATGACGACTAAAGATGAAGTATTCAACAAGTTCGAAGAATTCAAGGCTGACATTGAGAACTATCAGGGACGAAGATCATGACTATGGAGGTAAATACACTTCAAAATAGGTTGTTGCATTCTGTAAAGGAGCTGAAATTAAGAGGGAGTTGATAGTTCCCTATAATCCACAACAAAATGGAGTAGCTGAAAGGAAGAACAGGTCTGTTGAAGAATTCGTTAGAGCTATGCTATATAATCAAGACCTTCCCAAGTTCTTATGGGAAGAAGCATCCATTATTGTCCCTGAAATCAAGAAGAGACCAGTGTCGCTTAGATCTACTCTACAAGAAGTAGAAGGACATGTTGCTCCTCGTGGCACATTTAGAGAAAGCAAAAGACCAAAGGAGTATTCTGGGTACACAACACTGATGACTAAGCTCATCAATTCTAACCCTTCTACTTATGAAGAAGTAGCAAGTCAGCAAGTTTGGAAGGATGTGATGATGGAGGAATATCAATCAATGAAAAAAATGATGTATGGGAGATTATACCTGTTGATATTTTGGTCATCCTCCACACTGAGAGTTACTTCTTATGAATTTAGTTATATTAATCCTTTTCTTGTGATTTTTTTCCATCATAAATTGTACACCCAAGGCACAACGCTCAGAGTAGGGGCTGTCACTTTGATCCCTACTCTTTCCGTTTAGAGTCTCTCCTAGCTAAGTCAAGGGGCCTAGTCCCTAAAGATGATGATGAGGGGAAAACTTGTTGGAACAAGAAGTCCTAGGAGACTAAGGGCAAGATCACTACCTCTCTAGACATCTTGAATTAAGATTAATTAGCAAGTGTGTTTAGTGAATGAGAAAAGTATGTCTTAACAAGATGGATTCATTTGAGAATGATGAGGCAATAATGAGATTAGCAAATATGGACCAGTGCCTAAGTAAATTATATCACTTGCACAATATGGAAATTTTCAAGTTACTAGTTAAGAAATGCTGCAAGAAGAATGTTAGACAATAAATCAAGATAATCAGATTGATAGCAATGAAAATATTTAATGAAACAATAGGAAATTATCTCAATAAAGCAATAGCAATGATAGACACTTTGATGTTAGAGCAAATCTCACAATGCCCAAAAAAGTGCTTCAAAGATATCCTTCATTTACTTAGACAGCTGAGATGAGTAAAAGATTAACTTAGCAAAAGCACACTTGTTAGATGGCGAAAGAAAATCACTACTTAGATAGACCAGTTATGTGCAAAATAAGAAAAGACCAAGTAGCAAATTTTCAAGAATGCAAGTTAGGAAATTATGTCAGGTTGCTTCAAATACACTTCTAGACAAATGCTCCCATGTGAGTCATGTAAAATGACCTGCGATCAATACTATGAAGTATCATAAAAAATAAAAAAAACGAGATTACAAGAACTCTTCCAATGATATAGTGCAAACCTTTAGTTATTTGACTTGTTTAGAGTGTTCTCACTTTATTTAATAGAAATTAGGAACCGGTGAGAATTTCAAGCATACAAGCATAATAACTTAAAGTTAAATGAGATTGCTAAAAATGATTTATAAATGAGAAGATGCAGCAAAATTTAGATGGTGCAATGCAACTATGAAACACAATTAATCTAATCATGCAATGCACTTCTAGCGAGATGGTTAGTAATCTAACTAGAGGAATGGGCTATCGTCAAAACTTTGACAAGATTAGAAGAGAGAGATCAGCGCCAAATACCAATCTGCTATATAAATACCACAATGATGATCAAATTCAGAGATGAAAGGATGCACTAGACTTCAAAATATACCACTCCCAAGAAAGATCAGACTGCTGTAGCTACTGTTGAGGTATATCAGTCCACAGTAGAAATAAGATCAGTCAATATCAGTCCTCACTTAACCAACGTTAATCGCTCAAAGAGCAAGGGACAAGAGTCAGTGCACAATATCCAAATTTAAAGCTAGGAACAGTGTACGAGGCTTAAAAAATGCCACTGTTAAGATCAGATCAGATTACTGTAGCTTAAGATCAGTCAACTGAAATTGCAAGGAACCAAAGTAAAAAATCCTTATTAGACACTTATGATTATTGTATTCAGAATTTCAAATGAACATTTTCAGAACAGCAGTGAGGTAGATAAATTTCAGTGAGCTATTTAGATTTATTTCTTTAGAAAAACAAACCCATTAGAGCATGAACATAAAAACTCAAATCCAATGATTGTCCCTTTAAATTTATGACAGCAAATAATAATATAACAGTGAGGAATAGAGCAGTGACAAACAAGCTTGATGACAACAGTGATTTTTAATATCAATTCCTCAACACAATCTTAAAATTTGTACTCTTTTTAAAGGCTAGATTCAAAGGAAACACAAAAGAGCGAATTTGGGGCAGCAGTGAACCACTTGCTACCTTAGTAAACTATGCCAAAATTATTAAATCAATTCCTTACCTTTTTTGAGGCAGTTTATGATTAACCTTTTGTGTATTTTACCACTGATTTAGTTTGATTGAAAATGAGAGAGTAAAGTTCAGAAAATATGCAATAATGTGAGGATTTGAGAATGGCAATAATGTGAGGATTTGTGGCAGCGTTACAGAGAAAGGAGGCAGCGTAGGCCTAGGAGGAAAAACAGAAGCAGAAAGGAGGTTGGGGCAGGGTTTGAGAGGCCTAACAGGCTTGCTGTAGAGGGAGAAAGGCCTTTTCAGGCCAGCGTCTGAAGGTTTGAAGGGAACGCTGAGAGGTGAGGGTTAGAGGCCACGGCAGGGAAGAAAAAGAGAGATGAGGGTTATGGAAGAGGTGCCGCAGGCAGAGATGAAGGGAACGAGGGCTGCCTGGAGGAAATAAGGGGCAGCATTGGAGGAATAAGGGCTGAGGAAGCTGTGGCAGGGCTGCCCCAGAGAAATAGAGAGGTAGCAGAGGGTTAGGAAGGCTGGAAAGAGGCTTTCCGTGAGGGTTTGAGAGGCAACGGAGGGCCTAAAGAGCAGCGGCAGGGGCAGCAGCCTTGAAAAAGCCTGCGGCCAACTCAAATCAAGCCCCTAAGGCTAACACATGAGAGGAAAGGGCCACGGCATGGCTGGATAAGGCTCACGCTGGGCCTAAAAGCTCTAGAAGACCTTGGAAAACACACGAAAAAAAAAGGCTCAGATCTGAAATTTATTCGCCAAAAAACCCTTTGAAATCGATGTTCTTTCCCTGATTTTGTGCGTTCAGCTTGGAGGGATGAGTAGATGGTAAATCTTGCCTTCCTAGGCCCAGATCCACCTCTAGAAACCCTTTTGAGAGTTTTCCAAGAGCTGAAAACTTTCAATCATTCGAAATATCTTCAGATCAGTTTGATATTCACTTGTAAACAAGAAAAATTTGAAAACCCCAAATCCCAAATATATAAAAAACTCTAAAAACCCAAAGCCCCAAAGATTAGAAATTATTTCACAAAAATTCCAGATTTGTACAAGTGGAATACAGATCTATTGGATCTGAGGAGTACGAGTCCAACTCCACTCCCAGATCAGTAGAAACAAACTCTTCCTAGCCAGATCTATCCAATAAGCACAATATAGAAAAGATAAATGAGTTTAAATGAGGCACTAGCCAAGAAACTCTGCAAGAAAATCTTCGTTAGACAAGTCTTGGGATTCAATCAGGAAGGCTCTTCAGTTCTTTATGCCTTGGGAGTTGGCTGGTCCAACCGAGGACTTCCCCTCATGCCCAAGATTTCGGATAAAAAATCTCTGCACACTCCAGATCAAGTTGTCAGATCGATAGAGGCATAAAATGACAATGTAATCCTCAAGAATTAGAGATACTTGCTAATTCAATTGAATTAAAATGCTACCTTAGATCTAATATTTTACAACTTCTAATTGCATTATTATTATTCCAGAAAAATTACAAGAGAGAGCTTCGAGAGCCAGTACACGATTCAAAGATCGAATCCTTTGAGAAGCAAATAACTTGTAATTTATAGATAAATTCTCCAAATGGCTAGTTGGCTTGATCCCTGTCGAATTAATCTCGACCATTGATAAAGATTTTATTAGCTTTTAATCACCACCGTCGAAAATCTTTATTTTTGAGGAATTTTCGAATTGATTTTTGTAATTCAATTTTAATTATCTCAAAATTAATTATTTTGAGCTAATTTCATCACAAAATTGACTTTGACTTAACCACCAAGGACCAAGGGTCCAAATTTTTTTGAAATTTTCAATATTCCCTTGGTGGGGTACCTCCAAAAATTAATTTCTCTAAGACCCACGAATTTTTTCTTTTGGAGAATTTATTTTCCCTATGAGATTAATTTTGACTCTAATTAATTAAATTTTTGGCTTAGGATTTTAATTATTTTGCTAGAAAGTTTAATTAATTGACACATGAGGGGATAAATAATTTTTTCCACTCTCTAATATTTTAGCTATAGTGCTAAAATATTATTTACATAAGATAATTACATTTCAACTCTCAAAGGGGGAACACCCGTTCGTTATAGACCCTCAATTTTTTACCCAATTCTGCGACTTAATCTGATCTAGTAGACCAAGTGATTTGTAATAAAATAATTTAGTCAATTAGCTAAAATTATTCCCAAATCACTTTTACAAAAGACTCTATTAGAACAGTAGGACTCACCTAAGATCTTGACGACAAAATTCACCCTAGCTTTGGGGTGGGGCTGGAGGGAAAAACTTTGCCAATCATCCTTGTTTAGAAATACAGATGAATCAGTGAGACGAAAAAACCTCTTAGGATGAAAATCGTCATCAAAATAATAAGCTTACCTTGGTTGTTACATACATTTAGGGTCTTACTAAGATCATTTACATTACAAACTTGCAGAATGGGTTTACAACTTTGACAAATGTAGATTGATGATGATGAATCCTGGGTGATCTGAGTGCACGAACATGATGGAATCGCTTTTGCGAAAAAGTGTACCGCTATAGGGTAGTTGACACGAAGTGGTCAACAAGTCCAACACAAAAGTTCAGCCTTCAACAAAGATCTTCCACAGAAATTCGATCTACCCTTGAGAGAGATATTCATCCTTTGCAAGCTTTGAATTCCTCCTTTCTCGTCATCTTCGCTGGCCTCAGAGATATAAAACATATTATCCAAATTACCATTTTGGAGTGAGAGTGAATGCACATATACAACATATATATATTACTTTTGGGGGCCGAATAGGTTCTTCGTTGGCGCTGAGCTGACTTGACAAGGAGGAGGGCCAACTTGGTCTTCTTGTAGAGTTATAAACTAAAATGTTAAAATTCAAGTTTTCCTTTTTGAGAAGGTCTTGAAGAACATGCCTTCTAAATTTTCTTTTGAAAAATATAATAATAAAATTTTCTTTTGAGCATGAAGAACTTGCTTTAATAAATACATAAATGATGAAAAATATACATTATGAAGACCGACCATAGTTACAAAATTCAAGACCCCCTCTTAACTAGGGAGGTATTCATAATGAGTATGAAGATGTTCTTGTTAGTTTATGTAGCATAAGAGGTGTTCTAGTCTCGAAACTTTGTGGGGAGGCTAAAACACATGAGATCTCCATAACCTACAAATCGTTTCTGGAAATTCTGCTTAGAAATGTCGTAATTAGATTATTAGCCCATTTTTAATTATTTCCTAAGTCTAAACATAGGGAAAGGGGTTAATTAATCAATGTTAATTGAGATAAGGTGTGAATCATCTAGAAACTCACACGGATCGACAAAGAATTAATCTAGGCCGTTGGATGTCTAACAGAGGATTATAAGAAAAAGTCTATGGGTAGATGGAGAATACACTGGGGACACTTGTGAGAATCGTAGAGAGTTCGGTTTCCTTGGAGAGTTCGATTTTCCAGAGAGCCAACAATATTGGAAGAGTTTGAGCTTCAGTATGGAAGTAGAGACAGAGAGTGGTAGGGACAGTGAGGTTGGAGGAAGTTTTCCACATCTGGTGAAGTGCATTGCAGAGAGGCAGAAGAACCACAATGAGGTAGAAGAACCACAATAAGGAATGTGGCCATGCCACATTTCATAAGGAGTCTTATTTCTAATTGCATTAGAAGGACACCTATTCTTTATGTACACAACACATAGAACTGCATCAACCCGAAACATCAATTTTACATTCTTGAAAAACATCATGGAATGAACCATATTTAAAATTGTCCTGTTCATTCTTTTAGCTACATTGTTCTGTTGGGGATTATAAGGCACAATTGTTTAATGTTTGATCCCATGTTGGCGAAGATAGTTTTCAAATTCATTTGAGGTGTATTCTTTTCCATTATCAATGCGTAAAGAACCAATATGAGTTTATGCATCATTTTCAATCCATGCATGAAAATTCTTGAATGTTTGAAAAACATCAGATTTGTTCTTCAATAAGTAAACCCAACACATTATGGTGTAGTCATCAATAAATGTCATCATATATTTATTGCCATTTGCAGAAGGAATAGGAATGCCGCCGCATAAATCTGAATGAATAAGCTCAAGTTTTCTCTGTGCTCTGGAATGTGAATCATGAAAGGATTGTTTGCTATGCTTTCTTAGAATACAAGCATCACATTGCTTAAGTTTCTTAGGAATTATAGGCAAACTAGTAACACCATTTTTGTTCAACAATCGAAGGCTGTCATAGTTCAAGCGTCCAAATCAAGCATGCCATAAAAGACTTGATGGGAATGTATCTTCATCATAGAGAGAACTGAATTCAAAGTTTTGTGCATGAGCAGAGGTACCTTGTAGCGAGAGGAGTCTTCCTCCTTCTATCCTTCTGATGACAAGTGAGCAATCTGATGCTTTTCTGGCCTCAACCTTGCCATCCAACATGGGAATAGAGTGTCCTTTTGGTAAAAAAACAAAAGTATTAACTGGGGGAGGGTGTATTTGGAGAAGGGTTTACTTGGGGGAGGGCGTGACACGTATCTGGTAAAGGGTTTACTTGGGGGAGGGTGTGACAGGTATCTGGTGAAGGGTTTACTTGGGGGAGGCAAAGTTGTAGAGGCCATTGTGGAGCAGTGTTGGAGAGTGCGTATGGGGGAGGGTTGGTGGCAAGGAGCCACGAGAGAGGAGCACCAGAGAGTGCGTATGGGGGTAACTCCACCAAAACTGAAATTGCATTTGATTAAGGATGCATGCATGGAGGTGAGACTCTTTGGTTTCATTTTCCAGTGTCTCTTCAACTTCCTTATTTTATATTTACATTATTATACAATTTCACTCAATCCCTTAGGATTAGGTGTCAACGTCATGGAATCTTAGATTCCAACAGTGCACCTCAGATTATAGATAATAGAATCACAAAGATATCTCAATAAGCAACTATCCAATATATGAGGCTCATCCATAGATCGACTCAGAGTCTTCATAGTGAGGGATATGACGGATAGGGTTTTTATTAAGAACACCAGGGATCCCAGTAGATATGCATATGCAGACCAATATCTTCTCCATCTCATCAGACCTTTAAGTAGAGGGAATAGTGCATCAAGGCTAGGTCTTCCATCTTGATTAAAAGTCGACTCCCTCTTACATTGATAAACGAGAGGGTCATCAATCAGACATCATCAATCGCTGCATCTTTACAATCCAATCAATATAGCTTGTCCATAACTCCCTCTGAATATAGGAAAAGTGACCTTGCCAAAACATAGGATCCATTATGCACTTTCTTCAGGGTATCTCTGTTTACATGGTCATAAGGGCTGTTACAAGGAACTGCTCCAAAGTGCCATGCACTTTTTTTCCGACCTTCCAGACTTCAAGGGTACCCAAAGGTGCCAACATAAAGTTGCTGCATAAACTTCCATTGCTCCAGCACAAAGCTATAAATGGCTGCTTCCATACACAAGTACTGCTCCCGCAGCTACTGCTGCCATTCACTACTGGAGATGCTACAACCATTGCTCCAAATGTCCATAGTCGCTCCTCCTCCACTCCTGCTCTTCACTGCAAAAAAAAAAAAAAAATCACTCTGCTGATTGCTCAACTCATCAAGCTCTCCTAGTCATTAGAGTCAGGGTTACTGTCTTATTGATTATTGTCATCGTCACTCTCAGTGGTGCCTCTAACGTCTCTGTTCAAACAAACTTAAAGTCATTGGCTAAGTTATATCAGCTACTATCTTACATTGATCAAATGCATCTGAAGGAACCTGCCTACTATTCTCTGCTTTAAGTGTGATGATGCCTTTTGTTTCTTGAAGCTTCTTGCTATCAACAGTATACCACAAGGTTTAAGCTTGTTGATGCTTTTAAGGATCCCTTCAGGTTGATGGCCTTGTTCTCTAAACCACTCATTTATGTTGAAAAAGTGTAACTAGGATCGGTCTTCATATTGACTATGTAATTATGTATTTATGTAAAGAAGAAGACAAAGATAATAAAATGTATATTTGTTGTACTTGCTTCATGGGTTTCATGAGCAAGATTTTATTATAGGTTAAATAGACTTTTTCTTGATGTCTATTAGGTTCTTGTCTTCTAGGAATAAATATAATTAGGTGTCATATGTATGAAGAATCTAGTCTAAATGCTCCAAGATCTTGTCCAAGAATCCATGGAAGAAGAGCTTATGTCAGCCCTCAAATCTACGCTGGAAGAGAAACTATATTGATGTGTTAAAGTCTGCCTTCATTAGCTGGACAAGTCGGCCTACAAGCTGAATGGCAGGTCGGCCTAAAGACAGTGTAATTACCTCTATATCTCTGTTCTGCGGTCATTTGAAGACAAGTTTTTCGGTCACCTCTGAGGTTCAGTGCGGATCTTTTGGATGAGTTTCAGTGTGGTTTTTGGACGTGTTTCAGAGTGTGTTTTGGACGAGTTTCAAGACTAAATAAGATACATATATCTGTGGGATGTTTTAGTGTGATAGGTGCTGCAGACTAATAAAAGGAAGTGCAGACTGTTCCTGAAAAGAAGTGTGGATTTCTGAGTGTATGAAGTGCGAAGTTCAGAAGGTATTGTAGTGCAGATTAAAGTACAGTTTGAAGTGTGAACAACAGTGCGAAGTTTAGAGAGCATTCAAGTGCAGATAAAAGAGAAGTAGATTGCCGATAGTTCTGGCATGACAGCGAAGAATACTTCGGACCAGCACTGAGTTAAGGTCAAGGTCAATTCTGTTATTTGGATCAGAGTTAATGAAGTGTGAATATAGACAACGTTCTGATATATATATCCAGTGAAGTACAGTTTTGTCTTGGGAATTGTACAGTGATATTATAGCGAAAGAAGATCATCAAAGAAGAAGTAACAATGTCTTGGAAGCATCCATAGGTCAAGGGTCTGAGTCTTTGTCATTTGAAAATCTATAAGAAGAATTTCTCGTGGGTTTTCCTCTCCAAGAAGGAGAGGTTTTGCCCTGGCTCTAGGAGCCTAATTTGCGTGTCTCGTGTATTTTGATAATTGACTTGATGAAAGATTAAATAAGCTAAAGAAGAAAAGACATAAGCAAGGCACAAGTAATTATCAAGAAGAGTATTTGAATTAATCTCTAGCCCTCCAAATTCTCAGCAATTCAAGACATTGTTAATGACTATAATATCATGCCAGCAAACTATAGAAAATCTCCGTGCTTAGAGAAACTGTATGATCTTCAAAACTTCCTCACTGCAGGTATTCTTCAGTTAGGCCCACAGGCAGACTATCATGAAGTTATTGTCACAAGGGTGTTGTATCAAAATGCCGCAATGATAGTCTTAAGCAACTGCTGTAGGGAAATGATGATGAAATCCTGAGGCTTACTGCTGTAAGGCGATAAAGCTATTGTATACAGTGAGACTGCCTGACAACACGACTATTGTGGAAATGATGAGATCTTAATTCTGATGCCCTTTCACTTTTTCAGCTTAAATATGTCAGGTGAAAGTAACACATGTCTTTACTTAAACTGATCAGAGGTATGATCCAGTACAAACATAACGAGTCATTCAAGACAGGATATCAAAATAATAAACATGCCACTCTAGGTGGATCAAACTTCAGGTGTGAAAAGAGATTTAATGAAATTGTGAGATTTCTTTCCTCAAATGTGAATGACTTAAGAGCTCAGAGTGATGCTTGACATTATCACGGTTTATACTTGATTTATCAAGAAAGTCGATCATGTTTGTGTCAAATCATGCATCAGTGTGCCCAAAACTGATCAACGATCAAAATAATCTTTAGAAGGAAGAATCCAGGGCACATCTCTGTCATGCTTCCATTTGAAATCGCTGGATCATATCTTGGCAGAGGTATCTTGGATTGCTTATTCCTGTTAAGTATGTTGACATGCATGAATAGTGCTGCCATATTAATGTTGTCATGATCAAATAGAATGCCAATCACCAAGATCTATTCAACATGTAGAGCTTATCATCAAGTATGATCTAAATACTCAAATGCTCAACTGTCATTGATCCCTCTGCTACACCTTTTGTTCTCAGAATCAATCTTTCACAAGCAGCTCCAGGACTTGATACTCTACAAGATTAATGACCCAAATCAGTACAAGTTTTTAATACATCCATGTGATATCCTTATCTCTCCACAAAAGTTATCAGAAAGCCTTCAACATATTGCTAAGCCCATAGGTTGATATTTCAGTGATGAGGTCGAGATTTCTGTGGAGTCTTCAATTGCGGTCTTCTTTTGCAGTAGGGTATACAAGCCAAAAATGGCATCGCAGAACCTCGCTCTTCAACAGTCCTGTAATATACCTCGTTGTTTCGGGTTATTTGAATTTAATTTTCTGAAGTGGATGCAGTAATTAGGGCCAGATAGGAGAGCTGTTTCAGACCTCAAAATACTCCGGTCCTTTACGTGCAAGAGAAAGGCATACACCCCAACAAAATACAAGGCCACAGAATATACATCTCCTTGGTCTAGAAGAGAAACAAAAAAATCCTTTGGGCTAGCGAAACCTCCAAAGATATCCCAACGAATTCAATTTGCTATGCATTAGAATATCATGATTGGATCATTGAAAAAAAAAACTTTGTTGTGGGTTAGAACCTTAGGGCCACAAATATTTAGAGAGAATCAAAGAATTCTGTGTCTCAGATCATTCACTTTGATCAGAATGCTATGAAATGATGTACTTGGATCTTGACTTGTAATAGGATCTTGGTTCTAGGTACGCTACTGTGAAAATGATCTTCTTTTCAGCCCTCTCTGAAACTCTGAGAAACCACAGATCTGAAACTTGAACTGTGGATACTTCCATACATATTCTTCAAGAGTAGGAGATCTAAAACAGGCCTTGTTGTGATTCGGTCTGGCACAAGGTTTCCTCGATTTCTGATTCACACAAGATCAGAGGTAAGACAAAAGACTTCTCCTTAGAACAAAGATCCTTAACTCGTCACCATTACAGCTGAAGACTATACAAGAACTTAGCAATTTTTGTGCAAGAATCAATACCCAAAACAAAGGAATCCATCATTCTTTCTGCTGTTGATCAACAAACTTCTCTCAGTGATGCTTTCTCTTTCACTCTTGCTTGGGCTTGTCCTTACCTGAGCTCTGAAACCATGTTAATTTTAGTTAACATGTCCTTTGCTTAGGACAGTTACATCAATGTTCCATATTAGCCCAATTATCGATCCGTTTCATTTCCATTAGCAATCACATAAATCAATTTCACATTGATAGTAACTGAAGGAACATAAACGAAAAATGCAGAAGACAAGCCAAAACAAGAGGACACATGAATATGTCTCAAGCCAGGGAAAAAGCCCAAGATGGGGAAAACTCGTGATCAATTCTTCTTATTACTATTATCGAATGATCAACAGAGAGAGAGAGTAAAATAATGCAAAGCCAAGGTCAAAACTGACTTGCCAATTTGATGATCAATATCACTGTCCAACTGTCAACGAAACAGCCCAGTCAACTCGGCAATACTGCTCACACATCATCCAAACTAGGCTTGATCTTGAGTTATGAGAATGCTGCCCTTTGATTACAAGTCTGGGCTCAACCAATCTCCTGTAGCATCTGCCCTCTTATATCATCAAGGGCTGAATTCTTCTTTCTGCCCATCTAAATTCTTGTTAGGGCTTCTTAGTTCACCGCATCAACTTCTTTTCTCACCTCCAGACCTCCTTCAAGGGTTGCGACCTCTCTTCTAGTAATTCTCTCCACTCTTCTAGGCTGATCTGGGCTAATTCCTGCCCTCAAACTTGCCTCAATACTCACCTGTTTCCACATGATTAGGTCTGCAGCCTACCTGGGATGCTTCTTACCTTTTCAACACCTTGTTCAAGCACTTTTAGGCCTGTGGCCTACTTGAATTAGCCTCCTCGACCCGTCTGGAGAAGAGAGATCAGTTGCAAGATAACCCCAACACACCTTCTGAATTGTCCTGAAGCCAACGGTTCCCTACCTATAGCTTCTGAGCCCTGCAATAGACAAATAGACTCACCCAAAAAAGACACAAGATCCACAACTTGCCTCCTTCTCCATTCAGCTGCCTCAGAATTGCATATGAGATGTGTCTAATGAGGTTGGAGAGCACCTCTATTTATATAAGATGGAGAGGGTTATCACATGTCTAAATAACCCCAAGCCGACCTTGACAAATTACATGAGAGTGGGCATGCCTTAAAAAATATATTTTTACTTATTCAAATTTAGCGATTTTTAGGTCGATTTTGGTCCTCTCGAAAAGAGGAATTCAATGATTATCTTCTTCAAGGGAGCTGCCCAGAGTGGAACTTGGCCATAGTTGCCAATTTTAACAGTTGCCTGTAACATCGTTGGGAGGATAATCATATTATGCGATCTTTGTGGATGACCACTCTCGCAAAACATGGATCTATTTATTGAAGAGGAAGGGTGAAGTGTTCAAATGGTTCCATTCTTTCGAAGCATTGGTGGAAAATCAAACATGGAAGAAGATCAAGATATTGCGGACTGACATTGGAACCGAATATGAATTAAGTGTGTTGTCGCACAGAATGTCTAGGCACTGCGACAACGACTCAGATCGGGGGCTGCCACCTTGATCCCCAATCTCTCAATTTAAGCTGTCTCCCTGCAGATTAAGGGGGGTAGACCCTATAGAAATAGAATGAAAGAGAACTAGTTGGAAACCAACCAGTTCTGGAGACACAGTTAAACGGCCAAGTACTTGTTTAAGATTTAACGAGATTTAACATATTCATTTAGATTAAGAGTTTGAAACCAGTCCCTTATGGAGTCAATTATCCCGTTATGAAATTAAGATCAAGTAGTTGATAGATAACTGCTGCTAGAATAGACAACAATCTAAAATGCGAACGCACAAGATGAGAGCAAAACGTTTAAACCACAACCACAATATTCAATTCTTCAAATAAATGTTCAATTTACCAAACTGAAAGATAAGCTTTTTCAACAATGTAATATAACGTCCAATTAAACATAAGCTTATTACTTTAATGCAGTTGTAGCTCAAAAAAGATAACTTCACCTTCAAGAAAACACATTAAAGATACTCAATCTAGGAAAGAAGGACATGTATTTATCGTTACTTGAAAAGCTCTCAAAGTTAAATATGCAATAAATATCGATTCAAGTAATTTAAACCACAGTTTGAGCTAATTAAATGACAATCAATCCCAATAGATGTTAAGCATGAATTTTTTTGAAAAGATATTATCATGAAAGAACCATTGAATTCAAATGCTAAACACGTCAAGCAATTCCGAATTAAAATGATTCTTAGTAATTCTGATCCAGAAAATTTAATTTCTTCCTATAGTCGAACTTTAGACATGTTAAAAACTAATTAATATTCCACATTTGACTATAGAACAATTTAGATTTGCACAAGACCACTCTCAAGTATAAAAAATGAAACACAAAAAAATTTAAAAAAATTTCCTAATGTTAAAAGTTAAATTTTATTTTTAATTTTTTAATTTTTCAAAATTTTTGAATTTTTTTGAAGTTAAAAATTGATTAAAATCTTGAAAACCTTCTTTTTTTTTTTAATTTTTCTTGAAATTAAAAGTTGATGAAAATTAAAAATAAAAAAATTAAACAAATCTAAACCCTTTAAAAAAGAAAAGTTAGAAAAATTAAAATGTCAAGGTCAAACCTAAACGAAAAAAATCAAAATCAAAATATAAAGTTAAAGTGTATTGTTTGTTAATGGATTATGCGATATGCTTTAGGTTTGAATGGCAGTGGACAACGTGAAGGAAAATGGTTGAACGGAGCCGTCGATAGGTTGAGAGGAATGCACGCAGCAACAGCAGCAGGAGGAAAGAGCGCGGAGGGATTTGGACTATGAGAGCAAATGGGAAAAGGCTACACAGAAGGGGAGGGCCTCGCGCAGGTAGGACGAAGGCGAAGGTACACAAAGGTAAATGGGAGGTTGCGGAGAAGGCTGCGAATGAAAGCCTTCAACGATGAGGGCTAAAGGATGTGATGCGAACAAGGGAATGTAGGGATGAGGGACGCGAGGAGGAGAGGAAGGAAACCACACGGGGAGAAGCATAAGGTCGAGGGAGCTGGAAGAGAGAGGCTGCGTGAAGGATGCGGATGGTAAGCGAGGGCTTGGAGCAGTGTAGATTGAGGGAGGATTCACGCAGGAGAGGGAGAGGGTTTGCAGCGGACAGTGTGAGAGGGCGCTGAAGGTAGCATGAGGGTGTTCTCGCACAAGAAATGAGGCAGTCCAATAAAAACCAAACGCAGAGCAGCCAACAAAAAACGGAAATTTGCAGGCACACACCAATTTCAAATTTCTCCTTTTACCTAGCAAAATCAGAGATTTTTTTTTAAAATTTTGATTAAAATGAATGCACCTGCAATTATACAAACCTTCAGGCACAATGCTGCCCAGATTTGCAACCAAATTCGATCCTGAGACTAGATCTTTCCCTCCAGGGCCTAGATCTGACTCACATCAAAAAAAAATTTCTCTAGAGATCTCCCAATATAACTTGCACAAAACTAGAAACAAAGAACCCAAAACCTAACACATACAATAAATAAAAACCCTAAACCTCGGTGAGAAAAAAAATAACAGTACTTACAAATTAACAAAACTATTCTACAGATCCATTAGATCAATGCCCTCTTGGCCAGATTTAACCATTTTTGCACAATTTAGAAACAAGAATTTAAAAGAGAGGCACAAGCCTAAGAAAACCCTGCAAAAAATATTCCATAACATAACTTCAGAAATTAAGAGACAATGGGCTTTTTCATATTTTTTGAAATTTGAGAGTCGATTGATCTAGCTGAAGATTTCCCCAAACACCCAAATCTTGAATAATGATCTCTGCACACTCAGATCTGAATTTTAGATTAATAGTGATTTAAAAATAACCATAAGATCATCCAGAAACATAGATACTTGATACTTCTATCAAATCAAAATGGAAATTTAAGAAAACCCAAAAATCTGCAGAAGATATCTGCATAAGATACCTGTATGTAGATCAATCCATAAAGGATATTAACTAGCAAACACCAATAAAAGTAGCAGAGTTTTAGAGACAATATTACCACATAGATCTGGAAAATGAACACCAAAGTTTGTGACTCCAAAGTCTCATACCTAGAAGATTTTAATCAGCAAAAGTTACAAGAGCTTTTCAGAGCAAGTGCACGATTCAAATATCGGATGAAAATGATGGACCAAGACCTCTAATTTATAGATTAAAATCTCCAACCGCTAGTTCGCTTGATCTTTGTCAAAGTCATCTCGATCGTCGAAAATGATTTGATTATCTTTTAATCTCGTCCATCAAAATTATTATTTTTTGAGGAGTCTCGAATTTTTCAATTAATTCCTTTTTAATTAACTCAAAAACAATATTTTTGAGTTAATTACCTCAAAAAATTGACTTTGACTTAACTATCAAAGCCTAAGGGTCTAAAATTTCATAAAATTTTCAATATTCCCTTGGCCTAGGACCTTTAATTTTTAATTTTTTAATTTTTTAATTTTTTATCTTTCTATTTATAAATAGATCCACGAATTTAGCCTTTGAAGAATTTAAATTCAACTAGGACATAAAATTAATTAAATTTCTGCCTTATGATTTTTTTAATTTAATTTGGCCAGAAAATTTAATTAATTGACTCATGAGGGGATTAATTAT
This sequence comes from Pinus albicaulis, assembly GCA_034641835.2. NCBI lineage: Eukaryota > Viridiplantae > Streptophyta > Pinopsida > Pinales > Pinaceae > Pinus > Pinus albicaulis. Next base: position 368,053,051 of record CM076584.1, on the reverse strand, counting down.
TTTTTCCAACCCTCTAATACTTTATCCATGGTGTCTAACCGTGAGGGACCATGAATTAAAATGTTTTACAACAAGATATTACAATTTGACACATGAAAGGGGAAAACCCATTTGGAATAGACTCTCAAATAGCTACTAATTCTGCGACTCAAAACATGATCTAGTAGAGCAAGTAATATGTAATAAAATAATCTAGCCAATTAGCTAGGATTATTTCCAAATTACTTTTACAAAGACTCGATAGAAAACACTAAGACCCACTTAGTATCTTGATGACAAAATCCACCCTAGCTTTGGGATGAGGCTGGAGGGGAAAACTCTGCCGATCATTCGTGTCGAGAAACACAAATGAATCAGTGAGACGAAAAACCTCCTAGGATAAAAATCGTCACCAAAATACTAGGCTTACCCAGGTTGTTACATACATGATGGTCTTGCTAAGGTCATTTACATTATAAACATGCAGAATGGGTTAACATCATTTAAAAAACCGTCGACTAGTGATGAAATCTGAATGGCGTGAACACCTCAAACATGATAAATCCCATTTGCAAAAATGGGGGTGTACTGCTATGGGTCGTTGACAGAGAGTGGTCAACATTTGGCTCTGCTTGGGGACACATTGCTTCAATGAAGGAATGTGAGAATCTAGAATCTGCATCTAAGCAACACACAAAATTACGCATGTAACGTCCATCCATATATCATCATGTAACATTAAGAACATGAAAAATATAAGCTCTTCTATCATTTAGTATTCTACTTAACATGAAAAGTAAATCTAATCTAACTACAAAATGAAATGCTGAAAGGACAAGGTGTAAGGTTAGAAATACAATACAAAGGATGCTCAATGGCATCAGATGTCATCTCTGAAGAACAATTTGAGCATTTGGCCATTTGCAGGTAAGTGAAGTGGTTCGCCTTCTAACGTGCTCAAGTGGAATGAGTTTGGTCCAACAATGCCTCGAATAATGTAAGGTCCCAGCCACAAACTATCGAATTTCTTATGCTTTCCTCATTTTTCATTCTTTCGATCCCAAAGTAATACCATGTCTCCAACCTGCAAAGATCTAGATCGAGATGATTTATCAAAGCTTTTTTTAATGTTAGATTGATTTTTACACATATTATCAAAAGCTTTCCTACGAGTTTCATCCAACTCCACAATCTGATAATTCTATTTTGAACAACATCTTTATCAGTGGAAAAATGTTGAAGGAGTTGGTAAGCTCGTAATTTAAGGTGCACATGTAAAGTTACATCCAAGCCATAAATTAATTCAAAAGGAATTTTACCAGTAGCCTTCTTTTTAGTAATTCAATCTGCCCACAAAGCATGCTTGGTTTCGTTGTCCCAAGATTGCTTATTATCTCCTACTATCTTCTTGATAATGGTTATAAGATTTTTATTACTTAACTCAGCTAGGCCATTACCTCGAGGATAGTAGTTAGATGAATGAGATAATGCAATGCCATACTTAAAAACCAAAAGATGAAAATTCAAACGAACTAAAACCTTTGGCATTGTCGGTAGTGATCTTGGCAGGGACACCAAATCTAATAATGATTTGATTTTCAATAAAGTCCATAATGACCTTTTCATTGGCATTCTTAGCAGGAATGGCCTCAACCCATTTCATAAAATAATCAGTCGCAGTTAAGATCCATGAGTAGCCATCACTAGAATTTTCCTGGAATTTCCCGATGAAATCCAGACCCCAATGTTGAAAAGGTGCCTCAACAACCACAGGTTGTAGGGGAAGGGAAGCTAGCTTCTGCTTCCCAGAGAACAGTTGACACGCTTGGCAACTTCTGACAAATTTATGCACATCGGAAAAATCGAAGGCCAATAATAACCATCTGTCAGAATTTTTTGGGTGGTAGTTCTAGCAGCATAATGACCACCAAAAAATCCTTAATGAAACTCAGAAATCAACTTCTTGGACTCAACTTCATCAACGCAACTAAGTGTTATGCCGTCAAAATTTCTCCATCCAAGGCCATCCTTCATGAGGCAATACTTAGTGGCTTTTAATCTAAGAGCCCTTATTCTATGAGCAACTAAATGGTTAGGACATGTAAGATTTAATAAATAATAAATAATGTCCTTGTACCATTCATGTTCTCCTAATCTTTGCAGCGCAGGCGAAGATGCATCGTTAAGACAAATCAAACCAAGATGCCTTCTCATTACCTTAGGACATCATTTCAGCCAAGCCTTGACCCTTGACTAACTTGGTGGGTCTAATCTCTAAATCATACTCTTGAATTTTAGTAACCCACCTAGGACGAGTCGCTAAGTAATCAGTTTGAGTTAAGATATCTTTAATCGCAAAATGTGGGACAAAGGCAATGCTTTTAGAGTAACCCACATAAGTCCTAAAATGCTTAAGAGACTTAACCAAGGCATAGGCTTGCTTTTCCATAGTAGTATAATTTAATTCAGAATTTTGAAGTGCTCTACTCATGAAAGCAATAGGCTGTTCGTGATCTTCCTTATTCTTTTGTAATAAGACACCAGTAATGGTATCCTTGGAAGCGAAAGAGAAAATCATGAAATCCTTTCAGTAATCAGTTCTTGCCAAAACAGGAGCTTTGGCAATAGCACCCTTAATTCCTTGAAAATCCTTTTTGCCAACTTCTTTCCATAAAAATTTTATATCCTTTTTTAAGAAGACTTTGAATAGGTATAGCTATTTCCGTGTAATTTGGAATAAATCTTCTAAGAAAATTAGTTTTTCCTAGAGAAGACTAAGGGGGTTTAAGATTATGAGGGAGAAGAATCTTTTGGATTGCCTCAACTCTTTTAGGATCAATCTTGATTCAATCTTTGAAATGATGTGACCAAGTAATTTCCCTTCAGTTACTCCAAAAACAGACTTAGCTGGATTCAAGGAAATCCCAGATTCCCTACACTTATCAAAAACTTGCTTAAGATGACCTATGTGACTAATACCATCTTTAGAAAAAACAGTAAGATCATCCTGATAAATTTCAATAATTTTACCAATTAAACATTTAAAAGCATAATCCATAGCCCTTTGAAAAGTAGCCCTAACATTAGTCAACCCAAAAGGCATTCTAATATATTCGAAAGTACCCCACGGTGTGGTGAATGTAGTTTTGTGATGATCTTCCTTCTTAACCCAAACTTGATTGTATCCAGAAAAGCCATCTAGCAATGGCGTCATTCCTGAACCTGTTACTCTTTGCAACATAGTCTCCATGTTTGGCAAAGGGTAATTATCCTTCTTACATGCTAGATTAAGGTTAATAAAATCGACACGAAGTCTAATGGTACCATTTTTCTTCCTAACAATCACCAAGTTGGAACACCATGTTGAATGTCTAGTTTGAGCAATAATTCTAGCTGTGAGCATCTTTGAAAGCTCTTTTTGAATCAAAGAGGCTAACTTAGGATTTATTTGCCTAAGCTTTTGAGGGAAAGGTTTAGCATTTTCATCTTTTAAAGGGATATTATGTTGCATGACATCTTCCCTATATCCTTTTAACTCATCATACGAAATTGCAAAAACATCCCTATATTCATGAAGTAAATTGGTCAACTTTTTCCTTTCTTCTTCATTAGTACCTTTACCAATTTTGACAATTTTAGGGTCCTTAGAGGTACTAATATTTACTTCAATGAACTCACCCGGATCCATTTTATTTTCCTCTTTCATCTTTTTGGCATCATGTCGATCAAAGTGCTGTTCTAAAGCAACAATATTCCTAGGAGTAGGATTTATAATATCATCATGATCATCAGATCCATCCTCCCTAGAACTTATCCGAAAATTTTCAAACTCATCCAAATTATTAAGAAATCGAATGACCTGCTTCTCATCATTAAAAACTTGCCAATGCTCTGAATTATCCGGAACTGAAGGTATAAAAATAATTTCCATTTTTATCTTATCCTTGATTAATTCATCAGATAATTGCAAAGTACAAGCAACCACAACAAGGTCATCTGCCAAGCTATTCTTTTCTCTTGGGATAGCTTCAAGGTTAAGGGCATCAAAGTATTCCATAACATCCCACACAACATTTCGATAATTCCTTTACCTTTGAATTTTACATGTAAATTTATTCTTAACTTGCATGATAACTAAATCAGAGTCTCCCTTGATACTAAGCAACTTGATTCTTAAAGCTTTTGCCAATTCAAGACCCAACAACAAGTCTTCATACTCAGCTACATTGTTGGTCGCTTCGAATTCCAGTCTACAGGCAAATTTGAAAATATGACCAAGGGGAGACTTTAATACAATTCCAACACCTTTACCATACCTAGATGATGCACCATCAAAATGCATGTATTAAAGTAGCACCAAACGTTCCTTCCTATGATAGCTCCGAACTGTAAAACCTTCTTGCAATGTTAGCACCAAAATCTTGCTAGTGTGGTTACAACGAAACTGTGATTGCATAGAACCTGTGATAGCACCGAAGTCAATTTTCAGTGATAACACCGAAGTCATCATTCTGAAGTCATCCAAACTCATCTTCTGTGGTCACCTAGAATCAACTCTGTGATTAACTCAAAACTAGCTTTGTAATTACTGCGAATTTTCTGTGATAATGTAATGCAGAGATCATATACTTGTATATATAGTTGTTGTCCACTGAAATGAGCTGACATGTGTGTATGAACCGTTGTCTTTAGGCCAACATATATTTTTTGAGGGAAGTCGACTTGATGGAGACTTATTTGAGGTTGACTTGAAGACTTTGCTGAAGAGGATGAGTTGAAGACTTTGCTGAAGAGGATGACTTGATGGAGGAGACTTTGACCAAATAGTAAATGACTTTGACAACAACCTAAAGCCTACAATGGAGGCTTGACCTATGATTGCCCCAGATATGAAACCCATGCTTTATTAAGTCAATAAAATAATAATAAATTCTTTTGACAAATATATTAATAATGAAGACCGAACCTAGTTACTGTTGAGAATTTAGAGGGGTTATAAATTCTCTTCTTGATAATTACTTGTGAGCTTGTTTGCTTATGTATTCTTCTTAGTTAATCTTTCATCAAGTCAATTACCAAAATGTACAGGACACAAGTGTTTTAAGCAGAAGTAATACCTTTATTGTAGGAAGGTAAATCACAGATTTACCTTCCTTTCATTACACTTCATAATTCATCACAACCCTTGCGATATCTGCACTGCAACCTTGTAAATATCCGCACTGTATTCTTCTCAAACTAGCTTCATCAATCCGAAATCTATGTCTTCTTGTCCTTATCGCAATTTGTACCCTTTATTTCAGATTGATCCGCATTCTTAAATCAATTATAGTTCCTGCCTTAAGTTTGCACTAAATCCGTAGACTGTCTTATGGATGACCGAAATTTCTTATCTTGAATGAACCGCAGATCAACTTATATATAGGAGTATACTTTCTAATTATAGGCCGACTCATCAATCTGACTTTGGGCTGACTTGTCCATAGTTTTAAGGCCGTCATGAAAAGCTTTTTCATGAGGTATTTATTCACGTAGATTCTAGTATTAATTAGAGAGATGTCTTCACTGTATTTGGAGCTTAACTTCCAAAGCTTTTTGATCTTGTCTTTCAACTTGTTTGAAGGTTGTTTTGTGAGCTTCTTTACAAGGTCTTGTAGCATATCCATCTTGAGCTGGGTCCTTTCATGATTTTGACAATTTATACTTTTGTCTCCTTCTTTTCATAATTACATAGATAACATGAAGATCGACCTAGTTACAGTTTACAACACTCCCTCTTAACTAGGGAGGTATTCATATAGTTACATGATCATTTTCAAACTAAAGAATCTCATAAGAAAAATCGGATTGGTAATTGCATCTGTATAGCATCATATCAACTAGCATTGGCCTAGTGTAAGGCCTTGACTAACAATCCCATCTCTTCAACGAGACAATGGGCTTCAATGCTGGCGAGACACATGATTTATAGACACCTTCGTCATTGTCTCTCCAAGGTACATACTCCACTCGGGTGTTCCCAAAGTATGACCTTCTTGGACTATTCTTATCTTGGGTAGCTAGTCCTCAAATTATATCGGTCCCCGACTACTCTTATCTTGAATGCCCTAACACATTCTCAAAGAGTATCGAATGCCAGATGATTACCCAATACTCCATTATGTCTTCCCAAGACCAGAATGATGTGTCTATCTCTCCCTCTCAACCAGGGAGGACCTATTCCACAAGGGAATGTACTCATTCCTATATGAGGAATGTACCTAAGCTCATTCTTAGGAATTACCAAGTTTCTTCAAGTAAGAAACTTATCATCAGGCTCCCTCTTAACCAGGGACCTCTAGCAACAATGGTGAGACACCTAGTTGCTCATGAAGAATTCCGTCCTTGATGGCACGGATTTCGATATTGAGGAATCTCCAACTTTTAGCTTCATAGGGCACAGATCATCCATCACTTTCATCTTGAGTCATGTCAGCTATCATAAAGTGATTCATCAGACTTCCTTATCTGGTCCACTGTTATGCCATGTTGCTTTCCTTTGAATCATCTCCAAGGATCATGCATCCTTTCTTATGATTAGTAGTCTTGCACAAGTTCATTCAGATAAACATATACATATGAACTTTTAGCACAAAAGTTACCTTAGTGATGATCTTTCACCATGACATCTTCCTGTGGGTATCGACATCCTTCATTCAGATTGACACATCTCCTAATGATATGTTTTATCAAGGGTCTTTTTACCAGGCTTTTGTCAGAGTCTACATATCCTCCCAGGAGATATCTTAGTCACATCTTCTTGGCTTTCGGATGATAACTGCCTCTTGACATGGTTGCATTTCATGATCTTTTTCCTCTCTGCACATTCTCGGGGATTTACACCCTTTCTGGTTTCTCGTTCATGTACAACCACCTCATATTCCATGAGGACATATTATGTTGATTTCATCTCTCCATGCATTGAGAGATACTCCTCCGCAGATCATACTTCAAAATACAGAAATTCATTACTTGCAACCATATGACATGACTTCACAACATCCAATGTTAGCATATAAATTTATGCATACCTCATACCCTTTTTCCCTTGAGTCATCCTGTAGTAATTTCTCGGGAATGAAGAGCTTCATTCTCTTGGCCTGCTTCATCTATATCACATCCCAGAAATATGTTTCCATGATGACCCTTGCTCCTGATGACTGCTTTCCATTAGTAATGTTATTAGAGGTTTTTCCTCGGAGCTGATTTACCAGGAGCTCCTGCCATGCTTCAATCAGGATGCTACATTGCTTCCTATCATATAACCAACATAAATCAATTCCTTATTCATAAGTTTGCGTGATTTTTCCTTGAACTTCTTTTTGATGATATGGGCTTCCTTTCTTTCTCCTATTGAGATTGTACCTTTAGGACCATCTTTCTTGTAATGTCCATAAGTCTTCCACATTTCCTCAACAAGTGTTTGAGTCTTTTATCCTTCAACATTTTTGCCCTTGATCTAGCATAGAGACCACAAGTTGAATGAGGTAATTTTCTTGTCTATTTGTTACGTTGTCCATCTTATCATCTTTTCCCGGTCTCACAGTTGAGATCTTATGAAGATATCCCTTCATTCTTTGATACCTCAATTTTGTGTAAATCGGGTCTATGTGACATAACCTTATTTATTGCATAGACTAGTTCTTTCAACTTATCTTATATTCTCTTGATGTCTCCAATCCTTCATAGGCTTTTCATGACTTTACTTTACTTTGAGGACTGTGACAATTCTCCTCATGCAAGGATTCTTGGTAACCCAACCAGCTTATAGATCTCCCTGCAAAAACAAAGTCATTTAACCAAATTTGATTATAGAATGAAAAATACTTACTTGATAAGTGCAGATAAAGTCTTTGGCTTGATTTCTTTGATGGTGGAGAAAAGATGTGTTAAGGCTTTCTTTTTGAATGATCTTCTTCAAGGGTAAGGATTAGATCTTTGTTGTAATACTGATAAAGTGTAAATTTTTGTAGATGTTCTATGCTTGAAGCAACTTTAGTTTTCTTACAGCAATCACACAAATAGTTAAGTAAAATGCTGATAGAACATATAAGTGGATCTTATAGAAGACAAACCAGAAACATAAAAATGTGATGGTGCGTTACGGCGGTCAACAGGATGCTTCAACCAGCAAAGTCTCCTTGATCAGCCAACCCAGAATGTGTCACAACAATCCTCCAATCAGCTACCGAGTCAACCCAAGTCAACTCCAGAAAAGTCAACGCTGTCCAAAAAAGTCAACGCAGGGCAGCAAGCTAAAAGTCAACGCAGCAACAGTTTGGTCAACCCTTTGACCTCGATTGCTGTGCCAAAGTGTACGGCCTCTCTAAATCGAACTCTCCAACAATTTTCAGCCCTTTTGGACCATGCGTTGACCAAAGTCAACGCTGGTCAAACTTCCAGCAAAACCCTAGCTGCAGAAATTCGTCCTTCAGCTCAGCCGTACAGATTCGTCCTTCTTCTTCTTCACACGTGTGGGCTGAACTTGTCCTCCAAGGAGCTCGTACTAAATCAGATGAGAGAAGAAGATGTGTGTTGAGTTGTGTTGAAATGCTCTCCAACTTTGCCTGTATTTATATCCATCATTGGGGTGTGACACATCTGCTGGGGGTGTGAAACCTTAAGGCCGACCTGCACATATAATTTATTATAAATAATAAATTCAAAATAAATGTTCTGCTCATCGGATTAAGATATATTTTATATGGATTTTACACCTCTCTGAAAGAGGAATCCAACAAAAATACTAGCCACTTAATCTGAGCATCACAACATGGAATTTGGACCTAGTCGTCCAAATTTTAACACCTCTCAACTAGGAGAACTCCATGAACTCCATCCATCAAGGTAGTCAAACATCGTAAGGCCATCCCGTCATAGAATTTGCTTTGTCGTCTCTTCTTTATTATCATCGTGGTGGTCACTACAAAGATTATCATCCTCTGGATCGACATTTTCAAATTCGTAGGTTCGAAACCTCTATCAGACTCACAAAGAGTCTCCAACCAACCCGAAGTTGGTTCATTTGACCCGAAGTCAGGCAGAGGTCCCAGACCTCACTAAACTTGATCCCAGATCAAGTGGTTGGACCGTGCCATCCTAGATAGAGAGTACGGCAATCTCTGATGCGTCCATCAGTCTTTGCTAATAGTCTCTAGCTCTTCCCACCTCATTGGCCAAATGAGAGGTACTTCCCATGAGCCCTGAACTCAATGGGTAGGATGCATACGGGGCACAGATAAATGAGTGGCGAACCAGCTCAATAATCACAAGGGTGGGGCAGCATATGAGGCGCAGGTTCGAGAGCATCCCCAAGCTCCCGCAGCTCCTGCAGCTCATCGTCCAACAGGACCCACATCATAGGGTCGTTCCACGACACCAAGACTCTCACGGAAGGTTAGGAACTTGACCTTCCCCAGGGGCTTAGTGAGAACATCCGCGACCCGCTCATCAGTTCCTATATGATCGAGCCTTACGGCGCCTCGCTGTACCATATCCCGGATAAAGTGGTACCTGATATCAATATGCTTGGATCGGTCGTGGAACACAGGATTCTCAGTCATACGAATCCCACTCTGGTTATCACAGAGTATCACACTGGTATCTAGCACATGTCCAAACAACTCACTAAAGAGCTTACGCAACCAAACTGCTTCACAACAGGCCATACTTGCAGCAATGTATTCGGCCTCCGCGGTGCTCAAAGCCACCGACTTCTGCTTCCTGCTCATCCATGAGATCGAAGCAGAACCAAGATTGAAGCAGCATCCCGATGTGCTCTACGATCCACCACACTGCCAAACTTCAATCCGCATCAATATATCCATCGCAGTGTCACACTCTCAAGAAGCAGTATCTCACCATATTTATCACCTCAAGATATCTCATGATTTGATCACCAACCGGAAAGTGATGATCCACAACCATCCGTTGACTCAAAGCAGCACGCAAAACATATATCCAAATTCTGATGTGCACTACACATCAAGTTCTATGAGCTGACGATACTCAAAGAGGATTGGTCAAGATAGTGCCATAGCACAAATACCCAACTTCTGCAGTTGAATTCCATCTGGTAGCCGTACACCTGGACGATGTACCGACTCATTCCAAATCTTTCCTGTGAAGCTTACTAATGTATTTTCTCGAGAAAGGAAAATCTCCAGGCCCCCCTCGCCGTACCTCCAGCCTAGGAAGTAGTGTGCATCGCTCCCGTGTCTTTCATCTCGAACTCAGCAGCAAGCTTCCTCTTACATTGATGAATGAGAGGGTCATCACCAGTCAGGAAGAGGTCATCCACATACAGCACTAGAATGAGAGGCTTCTCTTTCACAACCTTGAAGTATAGGTTCGGATCAGCATTACTTCGAGTGAAGCCCAGCTTCATCAAGTAACTATCCATCCTTTCGTACCAAGCTCTGGGTGCTTGCTTTAACCCATAGAGGGCTTTCTTCAACTTGCAGACATGAGTGTCTCGATCCTGAACTTCAAATCCCAGAGGTTGTTCCACATACACCTCTTCCTTTATTGCACCATGCAGAAAAGCGGTCTTGACATCCATCCGATGAAGACTCCATCCTTGCGTAGCAGCAAGGGCTATGATTGATCGAATGGTGGTATATCGTGCCACAGGTGCAAATATGTCATCATAGTCTATTCCTTCCTTTTGAGAGAAGCCACGGGCAACAAATCTTGCCTTGAATTTTTCAGCACTCCCATCAGATCCATGTTTGATCTTGTAGAGCCATTTTGCGGTGACAACTGATTTGTCCTTCGGTCTCGGGACCACATCCTAGACATCATTCTTCATTATGGACTCATATTCTTCGTGCATAGCATCCTTCCAAACTTGATGCTTTACGGCTTCCTCAAAAGATCCAAGTTCAGATTGTACAATAGTACTCATGGCAGCTAGATACCCTTGGTATCTACACGACTTCTTGCTTTCTCGGAATGTCCCCCTTGGGGCAGCATGACCCTCAGCATCTTCGAGGGTGTCCCTGAGCCATGATGGTCTCTTTCCCAGTGAAGGAGATGGATCAATAGGGTCCATTTGTCCTTCAATATCAGGCATTGTCTCATCCTGCGGTTCTTCTTGATTTCCAGGCCTTTCTTCATGATTTTCTTCAGATCTTGGAAGATCTACTACTTTCTTCAGGGAAGCATCTTCGTCAAAAGTGACATCATGGCATATCTCTACTTCCCTTTGACCAGGTACATAGACTCTATAGGCCTTAGACGTCTCACTGTAGCCCACAAACATTCCTTTCTTTCCAGAAGCATCCAGCTTACTTCTCTTTTCTTTCGGCACATGAAAATAGACAGGACATCCAAAAATTCTAAAATGTGAGACATCAGGTTTCTTACCAGAGAAAACCTCTTTGGGAGTTTTGGAGTTCAGAGCGGAATGAGGGCATCGGTTTTGAATATACACAGCAGTATTTGCAGCTTCTCCCCACAGAAACTTCGGTAGACCCTGGTCACATAGCATGGCACGGGCAGCTTCCACAATAGTCCTATTCTTGCGTTCAACAACGCCATTCTGCTCAGGAGTATATGCAGTGGTAGTCTCCCTCTTAATGCCAGCTTCTCTGCAAAAGTCTTTGAACTCATTTGATTCATATTCAGTGCCATTGTCGGTCCTCAAAATCTTGATCTTCTTTTCGGTCATATTTTCCACCAAGGCTTTTGAAGGTACAGAACCACATGAAAGCCTCATCCTTCTTCTTCAAGAAGTATATCCAGGTTTTGCGAGAGAAGTCATCAGTGAATGTCATGTAGTAAGAAAATCCTCCCAGGGATGTCACGGGCAACATACTGGATAGATCAGAATGGACCAATTGCAAAATGTCAGATGTCTTTGTGACACTTGAGGGGAAAGGTCCCCTTGTATGTTTTCCTTCGGCACAGCCCTTACATACACCTTCATGATTATTTCCAAAGTTAGGCATCCCTGTCACCACCTTCCTTGCTTCGGGAAGGGCCTTGTAATGAAGGTGTCCAAATCTTCGGTGCCATAGTTCGGTTTGTCGGATAGTATCACATGTCATTGCTCCTAGCGGACTCCCTCCAACCTGGTAGAGTGTGCCAACTCTAAAACCAATCGAGATAGCTTCCTTGAAGCTCTTCTTCCACATGAGCACCTTTCCATCAGAGAATGTTACATTGAACCCTTTGTCTTCCATGGCTGATACAGACACAAGGTTCTTCTTCAATTTTGGTACATAGAGTACATCTTGTAAACGTAGGACTTGTCCTTGAGACAAGTGGAGGGTCACAGTCCCTGTCCCTTTCACGAGATACGTGGCATTATCTCCAAGGATAATTTCTAGATTGGTATCCCTCTCAACCATGTCAGAGAGTGCTTCTTTAAAACCAGTGATGTGTCTAGAGGCACCACTATCTATCAGCCAGACATCCATAGTGTCAGGCGGAGATGTAGCAGAGAGAGCAGATACAAGAATATACTCATTTCTTTTATCAACAGCATTAGACTCCTCATACCTGGAGTTTCTAGACCTTTTCGAAGGTTGATTGTTTCCACCAGAGGGAGCCTTCCTCTTTCTTTTAGATCTGTCGTTTCTTCGATTCCCATTCCTCCGGTTGTTGTTGTTATCATCACTATCGGGAGAATCCTTCTTGAAGGGACATTCTCTAGCATAGTGACCAGGCCTATGGCAAGTGAAACACTTACCCTTCTTTTCTTGAGCCCTTGTTCTTCCTTTGTCCTTAGGACCACCAGAGTTCTTCTTTCGAGAATGAGCAACATAGGCAGCATTTCTGTCATTATCGAATTCCTTCATCCTTGTTTCTTCTTGCATACATCTAGACAGAAGCTCATCAAAGTTAGGAATGGTATTATTATTGAGAATGGTAGTTGGGAATACTTGCCATTCATATGGGAGTCCTCCAAGTGCGGTGAGAACCATCTCACGATCAGCTATTGTCTCCCCAATAGCCAGCAGATTGTTCCTTGTTTCGGTCAATTTCAGAAAGTAAGTTTGAATAGACTCATCCCGGCCCTTCTTCATATTCTTCAACTTATTCTTGAGGAATAGTACTTGGTTCACATTGTTTACTTTGAACATAAGGATCAATTTATCATACATCTCCTTGGATGTGCCTAGTTCAGATATATAGGCAACCAGACTCTTATGTATGGATTCCCTGATCATCAGCTTTGCTTTGATCTCTCCCTTCTTATACTTGTTTCTAGCAGTAGCGGTAGCATTGGATGGAGGTTCTTGAATCTTACCCAGCACATGATCCAAGAGATCATGGTCTTCCAATTTGAGATCTAATATCATCTTCCAGGCATGGAAGTCATCTCTTCCAGTCAGCTTGTCATTCTCCTTGAATTCAAAACTTGTGGAACCCATTTCTTCCGATGGTGATTGCTAAAGATAGGGCCTGTCTTCACCTCAGCTCTGATACCATGTAAATTTTTGTAGATGTTCTATGCTTGAAGCAACTTTACTTTTCTTACAGCAATCACACAAATGGTTAAGTAAAATGCTAATAGAACATATAAGTGGATCTTATAGAAGACAAACCAGAAACAGAAAAATGTGATGGTGCGTTACGGCGGTCAACAGGATGCTTCAACCAGCAAAGTCTCCTTGGTCAGCCAACCCAGAATGTGTCACAACAGTCCTCCAATCAGCAACCGAGTCAACCCAAGTCAACTCCAAAAAAGTCAACGCAGGCAGCAAGCCAAAAGTCAACGCAGCAACAGTTTGGTCAACCCTTTGACCTCGATTTCTGTGCCAAAGTGTACGGCCTCTCTAAATCGAACTCTCCAACAATCTTTCACTTTTCTTGACCATGTTTTCGACTCAAAGTCAACGCTTCGTCAAACTTCCAAAGAAACTTTAATGCCAGAAATTCGTCCTTCACTTCAACAGACAGTATCTGCCCCTTCTTCTTCTTTCCTTACACGTATTAACTTGTCCTCCAAGGAGCTCGTACTAAATCAGATGAGAGAAGAAGATGTGTGTTGAGTTGTTGTGAAATGCTCTCCAACTTTGCCTGTATTTATATCCATCATTGGGGTTTGTGACACATCTGCTGGGGGTGTGAAACCTTAAGGCCGACCTGCACATATAATTTATTATAAATAATAAATTCAAAATAAATGTTCTGCTCATCGGATTAAGATATATTTTATATGGATTTTACACCTCTCCGAAAGAGGAATCCAACAAAAATACTAGCCACTTAATCTGAGCATCACAACATGGAGTTTGGACCTAGTTGTCCAAATTTAACATAAAGCCTTCTTTTCTGCACTCTTTTGCACCAGTCCTAGGAAAGCTTGGTTTGTAGTAGACTCCTTTTTCTGCACTTCTAGCCTCGGCCTCTTACAATCTTCTTATCCTTGATTCCATTACAAAAATCTTTCTTGCTTCGATGTATATCTTTATTTCTTCTCTAAGTTATCTAAAATTTGTTAGCTCAAGACCGAGATCTTTAGCACATCTTGCAACCTTTCAGTCACCCTTGTCTGCACTGTATGGTAGACCTGTATCTCACTAAAGAAGTTCGCAACCTAAATGAAGTATAGAAAGATAACCCTTAGATTTCCTTGACCCAATTACTGTGATGCACGATGTTGAAGTGACTTGTCTTCTCACACTGTTTAGCTTCTAATCACCGTCCTGAACTTTACCGATGTTATCCGAGATGTTTTATACTCAAAACATATATGTGTGAGAGCCTTCTCTCTTTGCTGATCTGTCTCCTTACTTTGTTGGGAAAAATACTGAGAGGGAGGGGGGGGGGGGGTGAATCAGTGTTTAGAGCTGACTGACAATTTTTTTTTTTTTTTTTTTTTAAGTTTTCCTTTCTATTAAAACCATATGTTACATTACTGCATCCAACTTGTATGTCCAGAGATCTTATTATGTCTTAGATCATTGCATCATTCATTCATCAGATAAGCAGTAAGCATGAACAGAAACAACAGAACAAACCATCAAACATAAACAACACATATGAACACTAGGATTTAAGGTGGAAACCCAATTCGGGAGAAAACCACCACTGCTGTTATCTCAGTCTTCAATATTTATTATAGAGAAAACTTCTTACAATTTTATGTCAAAAGTGTATCTATCGCCGACGCATGAACGTATCACACATTGGCTACAACCTTCTCTCGTTTACCAGCATCTCCTGGAAGGGAGCTACAACCCCCTCACTGAAGGCTTCGATCCTTAGATCTATTGCGGACCATGTTTCATCAATTTTCATACTGGATCCACCAGTTTCCACACGACATACCTTGCAGGCCTCCAAATTTATTCATTCAGTACACTCGCACCAGTTCTTCATGATTTCGTCAGTCGATAAAAACCAGAGATTTATCATCGTCACATCATTATATCCATGGGTGCATCGTAGATTCAGATTTATCAATTAAGAACAGAGTTCGTCCATGCAGATATTCCGTAGAGAAATTTTCATTCACCACCCTTACGCATGCACACTTCATACTATCATCCTCTTTGCCTTATATAGTTTAACCTTTATCAATACCATGAGTAAAAACCATTCAACTGCTAATGGTATTCCTTTGACAGTATTTCCTTTAGTTTACCCTACGTGCCTCTTTGATTTCTTTTTAATTTATTTATCAATAAGAAATTGATAAATAAATATATTTACAACTTTGAACTGAACTTTAGGATTAAAGTTACAACCCTTCGCACTTTAGAGAAATATCCAACGCTAATTAACCTTATGATAAACCTTTGACCTCGGGCCCACATATATAGTCAATAGCCAATCAAATACACGCATGGTACCATGAGTAAACTTCGCGCAAGTCCAGCCTCCGATCACCGTTAGATAGCAAGCTTCCAGATCAACGGCATATATGCATATCGCTCGACCTCCGATGTCGAACGTTAACGTGCGATGGCCTGCCGTACTTTGGTTAATCTTCGTGCATCTTCCTCACATGACCACCGTCCGATGGCTTCCCTCCAGATCAACGACGCACAATAATATCGCTGGGCATCCTGGATCGAACTATAACGCACGATGGCGCGCAGTGACAAGCGGTTTTGTGAAGTCGTACAGGGACGCGTGTCGAGCACTCTATGGAATCGCTCCTCAACCAGGAAATACCGCTTGCTCCGCATAGGCAGTGCGATGAAAACCATAAACCGCGTTCACTGTTCACTCGGTCACGGTTCAGCTCTTCCACGCAGGGTTCCGTCGCCTTTTCAATGTATTATTATAATTAAGTTGTGCTTTAATGTTTTGCCATTTATTACAGTTCCATTGCTAAGTTTAACGCTTTGTTCACAATTCCGTTTGAGTATTTTAACATACATTCTTTACACCGGTTGCTGCCTTCCGATCTCGACACAACACAATGTCACTCTGTCTTCAATTCTGCTATGATATATATAATATATCAACCTTCCATTGCATGTTCAGAGTTCTATCCTGTCATAGTTCCGCTTCTAACTACACATTCAAGTTCTTGATTCCGCAAGCTGTTCACTGTACTATGGTCCATCGCAATTATAATCTTCGCTACATTCTTCATGTCTCTGCAACCATTAATTCCTTCAATTTATACACTAAATCTTTAATTTCGAATCCTTGCCACAGGGTTTATGATATTTACGGACAATGATTCATAGTTGTCCACAAGGACTCAACTATCCTTCCTTCTGAATTCTATCAAGAATATACATATAATTCACAGAAAATGCAGAACCTTTTTCTGTTTGATGGCCTTTTTCTTCCTATACTGTCTCTGGACAACTTTCAATTCACTGCTTGTCCCTGCTCGTTGACTGATACTGCTCTTTGTTTGATGGCCTTTTTCTTCCTATACTGTCTCTGGACAACTTTCAATTCACTGCTTGTCCCTGCTCCTTGACTGATACTGCTCTCTGTAGCTCAAACTGTAGATGCACTCTTTCTCTGTTCTTCTCTGCTACATTTAGATGCCAATTCCTTTGTCACATCCTTTGCCATCAATGACAATATTTCCAACAATCTCCCCCTTTGGCATTGATGGCAATACTCTTCCTCTGATTGTCTTATAGAAGCCCTTTGTTGCGTTTCCTCCCCCTTTGACATCAATGGCAAAAAGTTGACAATACCATGCTCCCCCTGAGATCATGCTGCATCTTCATAATATAACAAGATGACTTATAAATGCCAACAATGCATCCTTTTCATATGACCAATGCTCCCCCTTAGCCTGTGCATTCAAAGATGCCCAACAACACCTCACAATCAATTTAATCTTCTGTTTATAAGTAGATCTGCTCCTCTACATGGCAGAGACTACTCCAAGTTTCTGTCTGAGATATTCGAACGATTCCCTGGGTAGAGGTTTGGTAAATATATCAGCAACTTGTTCTTTGGAGGGAACATATTCCAATTTCACCTTTTGTTCAAGCACTTGTTCACGTAAGAAGTGATATTTGATGGGAATGTGCTTGGTCTTGGAATGCATAACAAGATTCTTTGAGATACTGATGGCACTTGTATTGTCACACATAATGGAGATAGGAGGTGAACATTTGATTTGAAAGTCTTGTAAGGTTTGTAAGGTTTGATTTGAACATTAAGCTGAACCAAGATACTAACCAAAGCCCCATATAGAATGCACCACCGCTAGTGCTTTTCCGATCATCAACACTTCCAGCCCAATCTGCATCAGTGTATGCATGAAGAGTAAGATCAACATTCTTGGATACCATAGTCCAAAGTCTTGAGTTCCTTGTAGATATTTGAATATTCTTTTCACAGCCTGAAGGTGAGACTCTTTTGGATTAGCTTGGAAACGTCCAACAATCCCAACTGCATGCATGATGTCTGGTCTTGTCCCAGTGAGATAAAGTAGACTTCCTATCATAGATCTATATTCTGGTTGATTCACCGTGGGGGAATCATCATTAGAACTGAGATTTAATCCGGTTATCATTGGTGTACTTATAGGTTTGCAATATTCCATGCCATACTTCTTCAGGATTTGCTTGAGGTATTTTGCTTGTGATAAGAATATGCCATTTGTTGCTTGTTCCACTTGCAAGCCAAGAAAGAATGTTAGTTCCCCAAGTAAAGACATTTCAAATTCTTGCTGCATATCAGAAGCAAATTTCTGACTCATAGATTCTTCATTACTTCCAAAAATGATATCATTAACATATACAACCACAATCAATAGTTTGTCATTTTCAGTTTTTGTGTATAAGTCTATGTCTTCTTGTCTTCTTGTCCTTACCGCAATTTGTACCCTTTATTTCAGATTGATCCGCATTCTTAAATCAATTATAGTTCCTGCCTTAAGTCTGTACTAAATCTGCAGACTGTCTTATGGATGACCGAAATTTCTTAACTTGAATGAACCATAGATCAACTTATATATAGGAGTATACTTTCTGATTATAGGCCGACTCATCAATCTGACTTTGGGCCGACTTGTCCATAGTTTTAAGGCCGACATGAAAAGCTTTTTCATGAGGTATTTATTCACATAGATTCTAGCATTGATTAGAGAGATGTCTTCACTGTATTTGGAGCTTAACTTCCAACGCTTTTTGATATTGTCTTCCAGCTTGTTTGAAGGTTGTTTTGTGAGCTTCTTTACAAGGTCTTGTAGCATATCCATCTTGAATTGGATTCTTTCATGATTTTGACATTTTATTACTTGTCTCGTTCTTATCATAATTACATAGTCAACATGAAGGCCGACCTAGTTACATTTTACAACAATTACATTCTTCAACACTCCCTCTTAACTAGGGAGGTATTCATATTTATATATAATCAAAGAGATACATGGAAGATCTCACTTTATCTATGAAGAAGTTTAGGAACCGCAATGCCATGAACTAGATTTCTGACTAGGGCAATCTATCCGAGTGGGACTAAGATGGAATAAAGCTTTTAGCCTCTATAGGTACCATCGAGCTTACTTACTATCCATCAACCCAGGGAACTAGGTGCACATCCACCTGATGCCACCGTCCCTACTAGACATCAATACAAAGTGCTGACCTGATGTCCTTCCAGGGAATTCTTCACTCACAAAGCCTCAAAAAATATCTCTTGATCAAACTGGTCGACAACCAACATGCTTATCAAACCTTCGAGAGATTTACTTGTACAAACACAACCCTAATCAAAGATATACTTTCAAATATACATCATAAAAACAAACCTTTGGGGTTTCGATGTTGCTCTTCAACTTTCTCAGTAGGACTATCAATCGAATCTGTGGTAAAAGATTCCTTTCCCTACTTCACATGTAGCAACATATCTTTCAGAATGTATTCTCCAATTTCTTCTTTAAAGGTAACCATCATGACTATGATATGCCCTCCCTCTTCACTTAGAGACTTGTTTTCATGATTATAGGTGTGATGTGTCCTTCTCTTACTCATGGCCTTCACTAAGTCTTACCACTGTTAGTCCTGGTCTAGTGCATGACACATGAAGTAGAGAACCATATGCATCACTTCTTCTTAACTTAGAGAAATTCCTTTCATCCAAGCTCCCTCTTAACTTGGGGAGATCAACTTCTTCCTTCGGTGTTGTAGAATCTTTCATGGCTTCCATCATGCTAATCATATCATCTTCTTATACAAACATCTGCACTGTCTTGAATATGATGTACTTGCACAACTAAGACAACAAGTACAACCAAATCTATAGAAGCATGAGGCTAGTCATAACAAAATCTTATGGTAGTGGAAGCATTAAACTTTATGAACATAATCAACAAGAGGCTATACTTTAATACTTCAACTTCTAGCGTAGGTTTTGTTACAAACCCTAAATCACATTAGTAGTTTAAGCAAGATGTCAGAAGACAAGTTCTGACATATAACGATCCCTTAGTTCGTTGACCATTTATTACTTGAGCCCAAATTCCCCTTATGACGATGACATGTACCATCGTAGTGACTGTGATACTTATTATGATAGGCATCACTGTAGTTTCACCAAGAGTTATTCTCTGTGATAGGCACCACTGTAACAATACGGGAATGTATTTATAGCACTGAGACTTATACTACTATGATAGAATCGAGTCTTATTCACTGCATTAGCATTACTGAAATATCACCGATTTGAGGTTACTGTCATCATGTAATAGCACTGAATTGAGGCCACTGTAGTAGCACCAAACAAATGTAGCTCCGAGACTGTGTTGACATTGAGATAGAGGTGCCACCGAGATCCTTCTTCCTATAGTGACATCGAGATCTTCTGCTTGTAGTACCAAGACCTTGTTCTCTGAAATGTTAATACGAACTCTCTTTTTTTTTTCTTTTTTCTTTCTTCTGATCTGAAATTGCACATGATCACCCATTCTTTGAACTGTCTTATTATGATTTGGACCTAATGAGCTATCCTCTAAAGTCAGTCCTACATGATGCCTTTGAATCCTTCTTGACTAGATCTTCAGTACTCAACAAATGCACCCAACTGTTCTTCAATACAAATGCACCCAAGTGATCTTCAACCTACCTTTGATCATGACCATATCGTTGATACCATGTTGAGAAATCCAAGGAGGTGTCAATTAATCAATTTCTCTTTTTAAGACATTATATTGCGATGTTTTCGTTATTATTATGTGTTCTTTCAATTTATCTTTTCTTATCATCAAGACTAATGCCAAGCAAAAAATAGAAGAGGACATGAGATATAGGCACGATGTGAGGGAAAAACCCCACTCTTTGGGGAAAACCCGGTCAAAATTCTTCCTTCAGTAGATTCAAGATGAGACGACTAAGACCCTAACAACTAGACTAGAGACTCCTTCCATCAAGCCATCCTTTCACTGTGTTTGCATTGAGTATTTGTCACTGTGTTGCACCGAAATCTCATCACTGTAATACTACTGAGATCTCATCATTGTCATGGCACCGAGATCTCCTTACTGTATTACCACCAAGACTTCATTACAGTTATGGCACTGAGATCTCATAAACACCGAGATCTTATCATTGCAAAGCATTGGGTCCGAGTTTTGTGGTAGCACCGAGTCCAAGTCCTTGTCATTGTGGAGGCATTGAAACTGTATTGAAGTAGCACTGAACCTTCCTTCCTGTGATAGCTCCGAACTGTAAAAGCCTCTTGCTGAGTTAGGACCGAAACCTTGCTTGTGTGGTTACACTGAAACTGTGATTGCATAGAACCTGTGATAGCACCAAAGTCGGTTTCTTGTGATAGCACCGAAGTCATCATTTTGAAATCATCCGAACTCATCTTCTATGGTCAACCGAAATCATCTCTGTGATTAACTCAAAACTAGCTCTGTAATTACTCTGAATTTTCTGTGATAATATAATGCGAAGATCATATACTTGTATATATAGTTGTTGTCCACTGAAATTAGCTGACATGAGTGTATGAACTGTTTTGTCTTTAGGCTGACATATATTCTTTGAGGGAAGCCAACTTGATGGAGACTTATTTGGGGCCGACTTGAAGGCTTTGCTGAAGAGGATGAGTTGAAGACTTTGCTGAAGTAGATGACTTGTTGGAGGAGTCTTTGACCAAATAATAAATGACTTTAACAACAACCTAAAGCCTACACGAGAAGCTTGACCTATGATTGACCCAAACATGAAACCCGTGTTTAACGAGTCAATAAAATAATAATAAATTCTTTTTGACAAATATATTAATAATGAAAACCGAACCTAGTTACATTCTTCAACAGGAGGAAGGCATTGGTCATGGAGCTCCGACCTTGTATACACACTTAGATCCCTGGGTTGGTGATAGAGCTTAAAAGCCTGATGGCACCTGGAGTGGCTAAAGCTTGAGTTCACCTTAGTCCCCCCCGATTAGAGTACCCTAGTTAGG
The DNA here is from genome assembly GCA_034641835.2 of Pinus albicaulis. Taxonomy (NCBI): domain Eukaryota; kingdom Viridiplantae; phylum Streptophyta; class Pinopsida; order Pinales; family Pinaceae; genus Pinus; species Pinus albicaulis. The sequence continues at coordinate 368,031,181 of CM076584.1, read as the reverse complement.
TATCTAATCTTTAGCATTGCGTGTGCTATGACTCTTCATAGAGTATATGATTTTGCGATATTCGATGTGCCTCTGTATATATGTAATTATGAATACCTCCCTAGTTAAGAGGGAGTGTTTAAAAATGTAACTAGTATCGATCTACATAATTGTATTTAAGTCATGATGTAATGTATTTGTCAAAAGAAAGAAAAATAAATTTTTATAATTGAAATTGACTTATTAAAGCATGGGTTTCATGCTTGTGTCAATGTTTAATAGCTCAAAGCCTCCATTGTTGGCTTCTAGGGTTTATGTCAAGTGTCCTTGTCCATGTCATATTGTAATATACCCTTTGTGAGCTTCATTTGTCAAGAAATAAATTTATTTTAATGTAAAATAGGTCAATTAGGCCTCCTCCACCAAGTCGGCCTCAAGGAAGGACAAGTCAGCCTCATTAGAAGAATTCGACCTCACACAAGGAATATATATATATATATATATATATAAGCAACAATTCAACTCATTTGGAACACACTCACTCAACAAGTTCAATCTGCAGTTGTTGGAGACAAAAAAAGATAGCTATGTTGCTGAAGAAGGATTGAAGAAGTTGGAAGACAAAAATCGAGTTCTTGGGCAATCTATCTCTCACAAGTGTGAAGTTTCTTGATTGTAGCTGGGTCGAAATTCTAAAGTTGTTGGGGTCGAAGTTCTAGATTGTTGCTGGGCCAAAAATTTGAAGTTGCTGGGGGTTGAAATTCTATCTTGTTGCTGGTCTGTAGCTGCTGGACAAGAAGTGACTATTGATGTTTGTTGAGTAATAATGGAAGGCTGACTTGGTGGGGGAGAAAGTTATTTTGGGTCCAAGGTCTTGGTCTGTCTCAATTTGATTTACTAGTGGAAGAGTTTGACTAGGTTTTCCCTTATTGAGGGGTTTTAGCCCTGGTTGAGTTGCTACATATGGTGTCTTTGATCTTCGTGTTTTGGTTTTGATAATTGCTTGATGAAACAAAGATAAAAGAAGAACATAAGAAAGTTATAAGAAGACAAAGATATCACAAGTAATTATCAACATAAGAAAATCTTTCTGCCTTTCTGATTTTCGAACAAGGGGTAACCTGGATTTAGAGGTAATAATCCATCATTTCTTAGAATTTTGATATTGGACTTGCTACAAACTAAGATTTGGTCTCACAAAATAAAAAACTAGGATGATACATACTTGAAACATTGACCTTCAGTAGACTCGACACATGGGACTTCCTTCCCAAACTTGTTTTAAGTCAGCTTCAACACCTTTTATCTATCTCGGTCTCCTTCCATAAAATGGTTGTCTTGACTCCTTCCACAGGTATATACAAGTTTGGATAACACAAATCTTTAGAAAATGAAGCTCCAATCTTTTCTCCATAGCTCATACTTTTTCACCGAGTTCGAACCTTCCTCAACCCTGGCAATAATTTATATGCCAAAGAGATGTATTTTGTATGGCATAAAGGGGCCCAAACTTGATCTCTGGATTTGTCGCAGAGATACTTCGAATCATTGAGATGCCATAGACATAGATCAGAGCCTTGGGGAAACTTCACATAAGAGATACAAATATGTGATTCAGACAAACTATAGACTTCAGATGGTTATCTTTGAACTCAGACCATGTCTTAAGATTTGGACAACAGAGCATAATATGGGTCACAAACAAACTCGAATCAATTTCAGATAGAACTCGAACTTCTGCAGTTTAGAACATTGGTCTCTTGTAGCACACTCACCCACAGAGAGAGCTCATATGCTACAAACCTTTAGTGGACAAGGAGGTATCATAGGGGGTCTCAACCCTGCGGATCTTCTCTTATCTTTATAATTGTCATCTCTATAATAGTCGCATTTATCAAACTCCAAATTTCAGAACCCTTCTATTATAGACTTTAGACTAGACAAGGAGCAAGCACTTCAGAGTAGAACTCGCATCTTGAACATGAATATTGTATTTGAAACTCGACCCTTTTCTCACACAAGGCACTCAGTCCCTTTGTATCATCATGTAACTTTAGACTTCAGATCACATGAGGAGTCTTGGATAGCCTTGGTCTCAGATCAAGCGAATCATTATTTGAATGCCATTACAGACTTAGGTCTCCAATGACTTTGACTTTACCACAAAGACATGTCATTAATGTAGGCTTACACACTTGAATTAACTGGGATTCTAGTATAATAATGTCACAAAATTCATCCTCAATCACTTATCTATGATTAGAGTAGGTTCAACTTCACAACAGATCACAGATGTGGACTTGATAACCTCCACCATAAAGACATACGAGCTCCTTACACAACCTTGTTATTTTACATAGAGGATCGGAATTGATCACATAATTGATTCATGTCTCAGAATTGGATCATCAAGGAGCTCGAATCATCTTAGTCGTCATCATAAAAAAAAACTTGGATCATGCTCGACCTTGATTCCTTCTGGTTCGGATCAGAGATAACCGTTCTTATAGAAACTCAAAACAACTTTACCACAAACTTAGATCAAAGACAGAATGCTCACAAAAATTCATTCTCTTCTCAAAATTTGGATCTATGAGAGAAACCTCATTCTCTTCTCCAAAATCAGACTTAGAAATTCGGACTTGATTTGCAATGGGTGCTAGAGTGAGAGGCAAAGAGGGGCTCTTCATCCATGAATTTCGCCTTTTTATCCTTCCCTAGATTGCTCTTCAACCTTCCTCAACTCTGATACCATGTTGATTTTTCTAGGGCAAACAAGCTAGAATAATTTTCTTCAACAGATAATTGTTTCCAGTGATCAATTAGCATCAATTACATATATAACATCCACTATCATTAAGCAATTATACAAAAGAAAATTTCAACCAATAAACATGAAAGAGCAGTAGAAAATAACCATGAGACAATGAGACGAGACATAGAAATTAGGCCTGAGGCCAGGGCAAAACCAGCAAGGGAAAATCCCAAAAATCTTTCCTTGTGTGAGAGAGAGAGAGAGTTCAATGTTCATCAACACATCAAGATAACAAAACATAACAACTGACCAGAAACAAATACCAAGCCTCCCTAAGATTTTCGGCCTCCTCCTCCTTCCTCCTTCGCTAGAACAGAGATACTATATGCGGTAATTCAATGCCCAAATGAGTAGAAGGGCTCTTGTATTTATAGTCTTCAAAGGGAGTTGAATAGGTGCCTCCAAAGGGGACTAGCCGACTTGAGGCCAACTTGAGCAAATGTGGAATTATACATTCAAATTTAATTCCTTTTTCTTCTCTCGATGAAAATACTGACCATGGTTGCCATATTTCCAACAACTTCTCGATGGATATACAAGATTATACATGCAATTGATGGTAGTATTGAGATGTACAAAGTGAGGTTCGTGGGGAGAGCGTTCTTCCAGTAGGAGGGAGTGGAGATTACATCACATCGCTCGATATACATCCATTAGAGTAGTTATATCCATTGCTTTAGAGATGGGGTGGAGATTACATCACATGGATGTGAAGATTATTTTCCTCAATGGGGTGATTGAGGAGAAAGTGTATATTGAGCAACCTCAGGTCTTTGAGTTGCATGGGAGAGAGTCTCATGTATGCTGGTTGAAGAAGTCTCATGCAGGCTCTACATGCATGGTACACTAGGATTGATGGATATCTTCATGGTTTGGGCTTCACCAAGACTGAGGCAAACTCTAACTTGTATAATGTACTTGTTGAGGCTGAGCCACTCATCTTGGTACTTTATGTGGACGATCTTTTCTTGACAGGATCAAAGAAGCTCATAGGGATGTGCAAGGAGGATCTTGCTTCAGAGTTCGAGCTGAAGGACATAAGTTTGATACACTACTTTTTGGGATTAGAGGTGTGGCAAAAACCAAGAGATGTTTTTCTTCGGAAGGGAAAGTAGGTAGTTGTGATCTTGAGGAGGTTTAGGATTGAGGATTGCAAACCCATGTCTACACCAAGGATCACTAAACTTGAAGAAGTTGAGTACTTTTGAAGGTGAATTGGTGGATCCCACATTGTATAAGTAGTTAATAGCTTCCTTGATGTATTTGGTCAACACCAAGATGGATATCCATTTTGTTGTGAACACACTCAACTAGTTCATGGTGGAGCCGAGATAGGTTCATTAGGTGGCAGCGAAGCATGTGTTGAAGTGCTTGCGAGGTACAATGGAATTGGGACAAAGTTACATCAGAGTTGGTGGAGTGGAGCTACGAGGGTACACAGATTTTGATTGGGCTAAGAGTGACGTGGACAAAAAATCCACGCCTGGATGTTGTTTCAACTTGGGATCAATGACGATCTCGTGGTATACCAGGAAACAATAGTCAGTGGCAATTAGTTCAGTAGAGGCAGAGTACATGGCAACAAATATGGTGAGTTGTGAGGAAATATGGCTTTGCAAGATACTTGCAGGACTATTTGATCTCAAAATGGGGCCAACAATGATTCACTGTGATAATCAGAGTTGCATTAATTTCTTTGAAAATCTTGTGTTTCATGATAGGACCAAGCATATTAAGATTATATATCACTTAATTAGAGACAGGGCGCAAATAGGTATTGTGAGATTGCAATAAATTTCCACAGAGGAGCAGGTGGTAGGTATTCTCACTAAGCCTCTAATAAAAGGGAAGTTTGTGAATTGTCAAGATAAGATGGAGGTAGTGGAGAATCCCTTCCATGCTAGGAGGGAGTTTTGATGCCTTAAGAATGTCTTATGCATAGGCTTGGCATCTTCACATGTGGAAGACGATTTATTACCTCTTGAGTTGCTTTCTTGGTGTAGTAAGCGATTTATGTCTTCTTTCCTAAGTCTAACTTAGGAAAAATATAATAACTAAAGTCAATTAATTATTGTGGATTATTAAGTGATTTTCCAAGGATAAATAATTTAATTATTTAAGTGAATTAGAAATGATCTCAACTGTTGATCTCCTTAATCCTCTAGAAGGGAGATTAGTGTGTTAGTGATTTGCGCTTAATGAAGATTATAAAAGGAAACCTAAGAGAGAGTTGAAGACACAAGAGAGGAGACACAAAAAGAGAAAACGATCTTCTCTAGTGCGAGTGGCGTAGTAAACTGAAGTGCAAAGGAGGAAGAGTGCAGGAGGATTTGATGGCGTATCCAAGAGGCCAAATAGTTGGAGATTACAGGGTCGAGTTATTGAAGTGAGAGGGATGTTGATTTGATTAGAGAGGCCAATTTTCCAGGGCTGAACTTCTTGAGACGCAGAGGCAACTCGAAGGGAAGGTGCAAGGTTGATTTGGTGGCCAATTGTTGGGTCGAAATTGTCCATGTTGAGTTCCTTCAGTTGTTGATGTCCAGGAGGCCGAACTCATCTAGTGGGTGCGAGTTACATGTTCCAGTAAATGTATTTTTCCTAGTAATTCTATGTGGGTCAAAAACCCTAATTTTCCATATTAATGAATGATGGGGAATTGTTGTGGGTATGTCTGTTGCAATGTGTGATTGATCTTCCCTAATTTTTTTAATCTTCTGTTGCATATAAATTCTAGAAGTTAAAATACAATTCAACACTCCTCATCTACTTCTCTCTCCCATAACTACCTCCTCTTCTAACTAATTAGGGATTGATCCCATGGTAGGCCTCTCGGTCTCAACCCTCCATGCAGCGGTGGTGTCCAGGCTCCATTGTCAATCACACCCAGTGAGATGGACTCCACATAGGTGTTTTGTGAAGTGCCTCACGCACAATTGGAGATTGTAGTAGAGGTAGACGATGTCATTAGGGAGAAAAATTAGTCCCCTCCTTTGCTCTGGAAGCCCTTTTTTTTGTTTGCAAAATGAGTGAAAATACTTACATTGGTTTGGCGATTTTTTTGGTTGTATGTTAATTTTATTGCGTTTTCTATAATAACATTGTGATTTTTTTTCGGCAGACAAACAAATGACAATTTTTGTTCACAATAAAATCGTCTCATTGTAAAAATCGCAACCTCACGATTTTATTGCGATGTTTGTAACTATGGTTTTAAAGAGGCTTGGAGCAGATGTAGCTTCAAAGACTAGGGCACACCCACTATGTGTCCCAGAGGTTTGGGCTAGGCATCTTACATTATTAAGGAATGGGATAAGGGAGTGAGCCCCACTTGGGTCATCTGAAAATAATTTGGTGGAGGGTTTGTTCAAGGACACTTTGAATAAATGCCAACAGTACTTTGGTGAACACTTAATAATCATTATCCATAAACATAACCAAGATGAAGAAATACCACTTACTGGAATCACCATGTATCTATTCAAGTTCTTCTAATATTCTTCCATGAAAAGAAGGCTATCCACATCAAAAAGGCCTTCTTCATATTTAACCCAAAAGAAGAAGGCTATCAACATCAACAAAACCCTCCAAGATGTCACCCTACTTATTTCTCCATAGCCAAAATTAAGAAACAAGAGAAAATTTCAGAAATTTCAGACTTTCTAAGAGATTCTCCCCTAAGCCAACCATGAGAAAATGAGAAAAAGTTTCTCTCTTTTTAGAGGAAGACAGACTCAACTTCCGTTTACAATTAAAAAATAATTTCCTAAGTGAAAGCCCCTCTTGTGGAATTAATTAATCTAAAACACTAGATTGTAGGGGCTTTTCAAGCCAAATGTACAAAATTTAAGGTGCATGAGCCTGAAAGTTGAGACACATAATCAGAAGTGTCTCCAAGCATGCCATGCTGCCTCCAAAGGCCCTTCAACGCAAGCAAACCACCCAACCCTGTCCTCCAGAAGCGAGTATCAAATCCACCAAGTGTCCAAGACATTATCCGGAAGGGGCTGTTTTAATGTGCAAGTAACCATTCCAAAGATAAGAGTGGCTTCAATGCATGCCGCAAGGGTTCCAAACAGCCATATCTAACCTTGAAACTGGACACTTCAGTCCACCACAAATCAGCAAGTGAACTCTCGAAGTGTCATCCAAAGTGGACAAGTGGCTCGGAAATCTCCTTTACATGTAGACATGTAGGTTGTCTTAGTCACAATTTCAGGTCCGTCAATTAGAATTTTATTTGAGGTCAGCCCAGTTTTAGTCCTCTTTGCATTACAGGTCAGATCAAACAAATACCAGGAGACTTTTCAAGGACCCATATAGGAAGGCTTTGCTAGCATTCTGATCTGTTCTTCAAAACAGAGGTATGTGCCAAGATGTGAGCACTGCAGGTGCACTGTAGCCTTAGCTTGGGCTACAAACTCCTATAGGCTATATGCAATCTGAAATGCATCCAATCCCATTCACACTGACAGGTCTCATGAACTTAACTGTACCTTGTCCTCATAATATTTCTGCAAAAAATTGATCAGGTGAGTTCTATTTGAAGTATGTTCTGAGATTCTACTACTACTGCCATCTGAAGGTCATGCTTCCATTGTGCTGCATTCTCATCCCCACATTTTTCATAGATGACCTTTTCATCTTCATCAGGCCTGGTGCACCAATTTTTATAGGCTTAATGAATATCTGTACACAGGACTTCCTAACAAGAATATGCTTGTGACTGCAAGCAGCACATATAGGCCACATAGAAGCTAAATTAAAAAGTTATTGAAGATAACTCTAGACTTTGCTTGGAGAGGACAAATCAGACTGGATTCCGTCACTATTATCAAACATATCAGCCATATTCTGAGCTAAATCAAGATTGAAATTCACATAGGCTAGGTAGACCTAAGCTAACTCATGGAATCATTCAAATGCCAGAGAAGTTACCGACAGATGTTGCTTGTACTTCAAGCGTGATACACCTTTTCAGACTATGTAGCTTTGCCCGCTGAACAAGCAAGCTTAGATTTGACCTTTTTGCAGAACAATTTTTGAGATTGGACAAAGAAAAATTCACCCTAATAATGATTTTCCTGTTTGCGACTATCCTGCATGTTGGTGCTCCCTCTTGGCACAGATTTCAGAGAGTTTTTACTGCATAAGGGTGCTGTTCTAATTTACGCCAGATCAGTTTTGGGGCACTGTCATGGTGTTCCATTAAATGAGGGGTGCTTTTATGGGGTCTATTAACAGCCAGCCATGATCGAGATTCTATTTCAGCATATGGGCACACCTTTTGAGGAAGGAACCAGCATAGTGGATCCTGCATTTTTTACTCTGATGATATTTTTACGCACAGGAGGGCACTGCCTCTTTGACTCTTGTGCTGCTGTTTTTAACAAATGTAGAGTGCTGTCATTTTTTGGGTGCTTTGTACCAGATCACATGCAGAGGGAAGGTGCAGCATTTTGGGCATTTTAGCATGGTATCACATCTATCGTTTGTATCGGATATGTTCAGGTGGTGGCTGCACTCTTTGAAAGGTATTCTGGGCATTTTCTAATCTGATTTCATTCACACATAGCAGTCAAGTGGAGCACACAATTTAAGGAGACATATGTGCTTTATTTAGCAGTTGGGAGGAGAGAAGAAAATATTCTTGCTTTTCCTATGTCTCGAGGAGTTGATTTTTAGCCATCAATGATGTCTTTCATTGTAAAACTTTAAAATCACTCCAGGCAAGGAAATCTTCATCGGTGCTTGTTTATTCTTTGTATTCTGCTAGCCTCTCTCTTCCCATCTTGCAAAGCTGTCGGTAAGGTAATCTAGAGTTTCATCATAGGCCAACAAGGCTTTAAGTAGTGACTATATTCTAGGTCCCCTCTATTTCATTGGGATGGGCTTGGTCTTGATTGGTATCGGAATTATGAAATGACATCTTTGATTTTTGAAAAACGAGTTTGTTTGTTTTATGAAGTTACACCATTGTGAGAATTCATTCAAAGTGGAATGCTCTCTTTGATTTTCAATTCAGTTGTAAAGTTTTTTTAGTTAGGGAGATTCGATATAGGACCATTCCTGTTTTTTTAAATCCTCAGTTTTCTCCGTCGTTCATTGGGCTTTGAAACAGTCAGGTATAGGATATTTAGTATCTTTTGTTCAGTGATATGCAATCTTTAATTGTAAATCTGCGCTTTTTCTTTGCTGTTTGAGCAGATCTAATTAGCAGATTTTCAGGTTAGGAAAGTGAAGATGTCTCTTGTGATATATCCCCCTGAAACTGGCAAGCACTAGTTTTGAAGTGAGAAGAGTACTGGTGACATGAGTACCTTTCTTAAGTGGTCATTCAACTTGCCATGGGAAGTTTTCAGTGGACAACTTCTAGTGATGTCACTGTTGAAAAGTGTAACTAGGTTTGGTCTTCGTAATGATATGTGTAAATTGTCATTTTATGTAATAATTGAAAAGAAGAAAATAAAATTATTTTTGTAGCACTGAATCATGGGTTTCATGATCAAGGAATTTTAGTTTAGTTAAGTTTCCCATTGTGAACCTTTAGGTTTTATCATCTGGTCATAAAAGTCAATTTGAGTCAATGTCATGTATGAAGGACCCTTCTTGGGCATGTTACATTTTTGTATGAATCATTAGATGCATAAGAATGCCCTCCAAGACCAAGCAAAGAGACCTCCTTCAAGTCGGCTTCAAAAGGAATAATCAAATCTCTCAAAAGGACACGTTGGCTCATTATGGAGGCTCCAACGACTATAAATAGGCAGCTCGGCGTCATTTCAGAAGTCAGATTTCGGTCAAGGTCAAGGTCTGAAATTATAGCCAGCGAAAGGAAGGAGGGAAGGGCGGGGACTGTTTGGGTCTGTTTTTGTGTTAACCTTCACTCACATGTGCAAAGAAAAAGGACTGTTTCTGTTGCAGAGGAGGCCGAAGTATTGCAGTTCCACAAGAAGGTCAAATCAAGAGGAGAGAAGGGTCTATCTCTAGCCGAGTTACCAAGGAAAAGATCTCCCACTAAAGCAAAAGGAATCAAGTCATAAGAGAAGGTCTTGTGCATGAATTAGGGTTTCTGAATTAAGGGCCGAAAAGAGTTGCAGGTCTGAAGCAGTGTAAAGGAATTCAAAATTCTGAAGAGCAGCCAAGAAGAAAGAAGTAGAGGTTTGACTATTGCAAGAAGAATCTCATCAAGGAGGCTTTGTATCTTGGTCTTGGAGTGGCAAATAGGTCAAGGGTCTTGGTCTTGGTATTCGTCAATTGAAGTCTCTATAAGAAGAAGAATTTGTTCGGGTTTTTCTCTCAAGTTGGAGAGGTTTTGGCCCTGGCCGATAGGCTATATTCTGTGTCTCTTGTCTCTATGGTTTATGCAGTGGTAGCTGTTTGATGAAGAAGACAACTGATAACTCGAGTAAAAGAAGATCTTAATCTAAGAAAGTAAAAAGCATTCACAAGCAGTTATCATAAGAAGAGAAATCACCTAATTTTTGATGCCCTAGATTTGTCAACAGTCACCACCGTCTCTGATAACTAGCAATTGCAGTAGCATAAAGCAATGCATTGGTGTAGGATAACATTATAGTTCTATAATGCCCTAGCTGAACCACATAAGAGGAAAACATCATGTTTGCATAACTAAATGCAGCCGTTCTGACTTCACTTCTACATGTTAGTGTAATCTCCGTATCTCCTGCAGGTTAGTCTGGATATGTATGGTCCCTACACAGCTTCTCACAATATCCAAACTTTTCCGGATTAAGCATGTGGCTATGTTGAATGTTGCTCTTATGGAGTCAATTGAGAATTGTAGCTTTGTCATCCAGTGTTCCTCAAACAGTGTTTTGTATCTGAAGGGCTGTCCTTGCTATTGTTTGTGACAATTATCATTGGAACCAAGGTGTTCTATAAGCTGTTTTGTAACGTTTTGACAGGAGCAATTGTGTAGATGAAGTTTTTCATGTGTAAGATTTGTTTGTTTGTAGTTTAAAACTATGGGATGCTTGTAATTTCAGAGTTGTCTTTACACGGAATCTGTTGAACAATCCTGTATCTGATGTTATATACTTGAGTGATTAAATACAGATGATATGCCATACATCCAGGCCAAGGCAATGCAAGCATTGGTAATTGTTAAGTTTTTTGTGGTTGATTTGTCCCAACGGAATAAACATCCAGCACCCTAGCTGGGTAAGCTTGATAAAGTTGTGCCAAGTCCTTCATTTATGGACATTTTTGTAGAATGCAAGGAAATTAAAGACTTAATTTTTATATAAATTTAATACTCTTGTACTGGCAGGTAAGATGTCAGAATATTCTATTATGTTTTTAGTTGCTTCATTCATAATTCATAATTCAATTGTCAAATTGCACGTTTGCTCTTTACTTGTTCTAACAATGTTTTTTAACCTTTTGGCAACACATGCAGCTGGAGGCTTGTGCACATCCTTTCTTTGATGAGCTGCGTGATCCTAATACGCAATTACCAAATGCTCATCCTCTGCCACTTCTCTTTGACTTTACGCCCCAAGGCAAGTTGCTCAAGTCAAATGTACATCTGGTGTAAGTGTTCAGGTTAGAAATAATTTGTAGGTTTTAGATGCTTATTTCCAGTTGTACGTTATGAATTCTACAGAGTTGCTGGGAGCCTCACCAGAGTCATTTCAGCGACTTGTGCCTGAGCATGCGAGGAAGCAGAATCAGTCATTAACGGTGTAATTTCAATATATATTTAAAGAAAACATGTCAGTCATTGTGACAAACAACTTAATGAGGCTATCTCCCATTACAATTCAAAACATCCTTTGTCAGGGACAAAAGTGGAGCTTATCAGTGTTATATTAACCACTGGAGAATTTTATATCAAGTGGGAGGTACAAAGATATTAGCAGCACATATCTCAGTATTGAACCTTGTTGTCAGAGATAGCTAAAATGTGTGGATTGAAAATTTACCTGTACCTTCTTACTTTTTCTCCATTTGTAATATGGACTTTTTTGTGTTCTTCACATTCATCATAGTTTTGAGTCCTCTGCTGAGATGGCATCCAGGAGTTGAATATTGCTTTGCCGGAGGTCAATTATAGAAGACATATATATGTTTTGGTAGACAATTGTCCTCTTTTGTAATATGCAATGAAGGCAGATGGAATGGAAATGGGCATTATATCATGAAGGGGGCCAGAACAAAGGTTCATGAATTTACCTGATGGAAGATGGCAATTTGATTTACAGATGGTTGGTTTCATATGTGAAGGTTGCTAAATTTCACTTTAGATGTTAAGCAGATGATATTTGTTGTAATATTTGATGTTTCAACATTTCATGAACAGATATATAGGGTAATATTATAATTCTACGTTGAGGCCTTCAAAATTTGATGAACTAGTCATCTTGAAGAAAAGCTGGAATTCATGGTGTTACTGTAGTATTTTTTCTGTCGTGCAGGAACTTTGATGTATCCCATGATTTAGGCACTTAATCCCTGTTGCTTTTCTTTCTCTCGAGGTGCTTGTTTTAGTGTGGGGCATAAATATTCAGAGACATTAAATTATGAGCGCATATTTAATCTTTTGGATTTAGTATATAAGAATCATCCGAGATACGAGATTAAAATCAGCTTTAACCCAGGGTCTAAAAGCCAGACCGTCTTTATCTTTTAAATTCTCAATGATCCAGCTCAGCAGGGTAATCTATAGTCTGTTTATGCTTCTTTCATCCGAAATTTTTATATAATTTGCTAGTGTTTTGCGGTTTGGCAAGTTTATGCTTTTGTTATTGCTTATATATATTATTCATCATAGTTGGACAATTGTTTAGCTTTTGATTCATGGCACAATTTGTACCTGTCACAGATTACGTATGTTATCTAAAATTCATATTTTCGAAGGCTGTCATGATAAAAAAAGTGTCATCTGTGAGCGAAAATTTGATCCAATATAAGAAATCAACAAATTTTTAAGAGAACATAATTCTGGAGAATGGATATCCATGTGTATATAGTTAGGCCGTTGGTAGCTGTTAGAGAGCCATATGAAAAATAATTAGTTTTTTCACACAATAAATTGATAAAGTTCCAAAATAGCAGATCTTATTTGTCATATGGCTAGCCATATGACAAATAAATAGTTTTTTCACACGATAAATTGATAAAATTCCAAAATAGCAGATCTTATTGCATGGGAGTTGAGATTGGGTACGTGTGATCAAATAAGGTATGCTTTGGTTTTTTTTTTTGCTTTTCTACCCTCTTACATTTTATTCCTCCGATTTGATACTCTGCTGTAGCTGTTGGAACTGAACTCGCTGGTTAATTGTGCTGGTGTGAGTCGCAGCCCAATTCTACAGTCTTCAGTCATTAAGTCGAGAAAGATAGAGATAGGTTTAATTTTAGGTTCGTTAGTGTTTAATTTGAGATGGGGACGTGTGTTCATCGTTTGATAATTTGGGCCGGACTACTTGGTAGTTTTCGGTCCTAAAATAAAAATAACTGTCAATTGACCTTCCTCCTTGTATCCCTACCCTGTTTTTACCAGTGCCAATATATTGTTATCCACTTCCCCATTCCTTTGACGAGAAGTATAGTGCCACTGCTAATTCTAATGACATAAATGTGATATGCAAAAGCTTGTTGAGAGAAGACATTGGTTCTTGCAGAGTATTCGGTTTGTAACTCCAACTCCGTTGATATCTTGTGCACTTCTCGTCGCATGGTTGCTGTTTTCTAGAACTTCTTGGTATGATTTAGGTTGTATAAAACAGCAAAGGTTGATCATGTATATGTTTAATCATAGAACTTTACGGACGAAATAGCCCAAAAAGTCAATCGTACCTTAAGGGAATCTTGCTGGTGTGTCTCGGTACCAAATATAAATGGATCCTTTCCTAGTGTTTAACCCTGTTATATAATAAGCAAATGAAAAATCAAGTTGTCTTTACTGAGATTTTTTGGAAGTTTTTCCAGTCTAATTTCTCTAAAATCGGGTAGGAATTTATTGAAATAACAAGCTTGAAGGGAAAACTCCTGCACAATCAAAGTTCCTAGAGCTTTTTCAGGGTGCTGAATCCATATATTCACTCAGAAAACCAGTTTAAATAACACAATACAAGATTTCACCGCAAATTTTTCCACCAGATTCTAGCACCGGAAAGTCCAAAAAGTCACACTAAAAACAATTCCATGAAAAATGCTCAAAAGACTTCACTCATACACAATGAAACCATATTATAACTCATAACACACTATTTTATTACAAAATGTGCCTATAACAGTGTGTACAAGTACATCACATCATTATAGGAAAACTATGGTCTTCCAAGACTATCAGGTCAATATCTTCTACGAAGTCATGCACATCATAATGATAATTAGATCGATGAGTGAACATTAATGACTCTTGTTGATGATTATCATGTTTATATAAATTTTTGAACATATCTTTTTCCAAATGTCTGAGTGAAAGTTTTACTATTTGTTTTTTTTGGGATAATCTCAGTTACATCTAATTTTTCATCACTTTCTCTCGAATGTGATGCAATGTACCTTAATATGTTTTTTTACATGGATGAAACACTAAATACACAACCATTTTCAACACATAATATGAAGTACGTTGGGGTGATATTTTTTGCAATGCAAGTTCTTAATATGGTTCTTAATATGTTTTTTTACATGGATGAAACACTAAACACACAGCCATTTTCAACACACAATATGAAGTAGGTTGGGGTGATATTCTTTGCAATGCAAGTTCTTGATTACTTTCCCTAGCCAATTGTTTTACACGTGGCATTCATTAATGCCTTGTACCATGCCTTCATAGTGGATAGTGCAACTGCCCATATCGAACCTACTCGAGCAGCATCTATATATCCCATGAACTCAAAATTGAGATTTGTATTCTAATTTGGATATTTGTATTCTAATTTGGATAGTAATTGATGTTTCCTTCATATAATATAGAATCTGCTTTACAACATTTCTATGCATTGTCTTATAATATAGAATCTGCTTTACAATATTCCCATGCATTGTCTTGAGTGGAGATAATTTTGAGAAGGCAACTGAATAGGGTAAGTGAGTATTGTTTGAATATGCAATACTATCAAATTGTCAACAAAGTATATGTACAAGATATTGTACATATTATTAGTTGGTTTAAAAGTATCCTCGTTATGGATAATTCCAAACATGTCTTTCATGGGTGCAAATGATAACGTGCATTCCATCATCCATAATATCCAAAGTAAATCTTGCATATGTTTTGGAAAATGACTATGTTTTCGTTTTTCACACTTCTAAATTGAAAAGTTAACACACGGGGTCCAAATATTTCATGCCAATTGTTGTTTGAAGATTTTAGTGGTTTGATTTTGTCTTCTCAACTTGTAATAATCAATTTGTTGATAGAGATGAGCATTGCCACATTATCTATTTTAATTCTAACATGTTTAACATATTCATTTGTGTGCATGAAACCCTTTGGGCTTGCCTTAATCCAAATAAGGGCTTTTTATTTTCATATATAGTTTTCTTTCTTTGAACCTCGAAACCTTCTTTTCTTATTTGAGATCTCCATTAAGGATTGTACTCTTTACATCCATTTGATATACTAGCCATCCAAGTTTCATTGCCAAAGCAACTAACACTATCATCATGAATATTTTTGTTGTGTGAGCACACTTTATAAGCAATCCTTTTTTTTTGTGCATAACCCTTTTCCACAAGTCTAATGTTTTATTTCCCAACACCACTTTTAGTATTCTACTTATTCTTCTAGACCCACTCCAATAGCCTTCTTCTCAGTATGTAACTTAGTAAGGCCCCAAGTTTTCTTCACAAAAGAAGAAGAAGAAGACATATTCCTCATTTGTATCCTTTTTCTATTCCTTATGTTTTAACTAATTATTAAAATGGCTCAGCTAAATTTGAATTGATCCTGTTGAAACAAACCCAAATTTATGTTGGATGTGCACTCTCTAAACTTTGTTATCACTAAGAGCTTCATCCAAGACAAAGTCTTGAATTGATTTCCTTAGCCAAACTAGTTTTTTCTTTGATGTGGTTAAACTAGTAGTTTTTCCATCACAAATATAATAGGTAAAATCTTGAATTGATTTCCTTAGCCAAACTAGTTTTTTCTTTGATGTGCTTAACCTAGTAGTTTTTCCATCACAAATATAATTAACATCTTGTTCTTCACCTTCATCATACTTAAAACTCTTTGTTCACCTTGTCATTTGTAATGTATGGAATAAACCTAAGCATCAAATGTATATGTAAGTGGTGGATTGACTCGGTTGGGGGCCTACATGGGAAATACAAGAGGTCAATTAAGTCATTAGTACACTTTAAATTATAATTATTGTACTTTGTTGTATTTGAGTTATTCCGAGTTCAAATTTCCAAGGAGCTATTAGATGTATATGTAAGTAGTGGATTAGATATATATCAAATATATATGTAACTAGTGGATTAACTTGGTTGGGGGCCTACATGGGCAATACATGAGAGTTGGTGCATACAAGAGGTTAATTGAGTCATTAGTACACTTTAAGTTATAATTATTGTACTTGGTTGTATTTGAGTTCTAATTTTTGTTGAAAAATGTAATCTTATATTTGAAGTTTGTAAACAATTGCATTCTTGAAAATCATTAAAGCTCCTTGTTTATTATCTCTAAGACTCCACCGAAGTGGAATTTTATAAGAAAATAACCTAAAAAATGTAAAGAGTGCATGCGACCATATACTCATCTTTCGATAGTATTAGGGAGCCATATCTAAATGCTGAAAAATGTAACTAAGGTTCGGGTTTCATAATGGCATGTAATTGCAATTTTTATGTAAATGATGTAAAGAAGAAAAATAAAATTATTATTGTAATGCTTGCCTCACGGGTTTCATGAGAGAGGAATTTTACTTTTATATGGCTCCCATAGTGAGCCTTTAGGATTTTTCATCTAGTCAAAAAAGTCAAAGAGAGTCAATGTCATGTATGGAGAACCCTTCTTGGGCATGTTACAAATATATATAAGTCAATAGGATTGTCAAATATCCCTCAAAGACAAGCATAAGTTATCGTTCTTCAAGTCAGATTCAAGATGAAATATAGAACTCATGTCGGCTCACCTAAATTGGAGAAACAACTCTTCATATGGTCACGTCAGCTAATATACATGGACATACTACTATAAATAGGCAACTCAGCCTATTCCATAGTCAAGAAGTTTGATCACCTTTGAAATTTGGATGGGAAATTGCAGTGACAAGTTTAGATGTCATTTCAGGAAAGAAGCTCAGATAAAGGTACAAAGAATCTCAGTCTAATTGCAGAGATCACAATGCGGATTGCAGTAGAGATGTTAGACACAGTTTCGATCACATGTCACAATATGGTTCAGTGCTATTTTAGATGACAAGGCTCAATATAATCACAGAAAGGAGGTCTCTCTATTTTGGTGTCATTACAGTTAAGTAAAGACACAATTTCAGTGATATCTCAACTTCAATACTATCGCAAGAAGAAGCTCAGATAGGAGATGATCTCGGTGCTACCACAGAGAGAGGGTCATAGTGCTACTCAGTGTCATGGAAATGATGAGGTCTCAGGGATACTACAGTGAGAGGATCTCGATGCAAAACATACTGACATGAATCCTTGTATGCTAACACAATGAGAGGAAGAACAAAACATGGATGTCTTGATGGAAGAATTTATGAAGGAAGAATATTCATTGTCAAGAGAACTTGTATCTTGGTCTTGGAGTGGCAAATAGGTCAAGGGTCTTGTTCTTGGTATTCATCAATTGGAATCTCTATAAGAAGAATTAGTGAGGATTTTCTTCTCAAAGAGTTAGAGGTTTTGGCCTTGGCTGATTGCCTACATTTTGTGTCTCTTGTCTATTTATGCTCATGCATTGGTAGCTATTTGATGAAGAAGAGCACTAATAACCTACGTAAAAGAAGATCCTAATCTAAAGAAGTGAAAAGCACTCACAAGCAATTACTAATTGAAGAGAAATCACCTAATACTTGATGCCCTAGATTTCTCAACATGGTATCAGAGCTAAGGTGACTAAGTTAAGGAAGGGTATCTAATCAAGGGACGCTCAAGGATCAAGTTTCAAGGAAGCATCAAAGGAAAGATCATCATGAAGACAAGGTCTTCAAAGGAGGCATCACAATCCTAGATCAAAGAAGAAGTCTACAAAGAAGCTGTTGGAACCCTCAAGCCATATCAAGAGACCACAAAGACCCTCCTAAATTTGAAGCAAGATCAAGGGTGTGATCATTATATTCAAAAATTTCTAAGGTGATCTCCCTCTCGTTGAAGCAAGGTCACCACCATTGAAGACATCATCAAGCCATTAATGATCATCATCATCATCAAATTCAAGAAGAAGTGGAGAAAGAAGCATCTACACAAGTATATTTATGACTTCATATGAATCTGTCATAATGTTATTAAGAATGAGGTCATGGAACATGTTGAGGGCTCAAAGGATTCTCAAAGAATCCATCAAGGATCCTCTCATCCATATGTAACTGAACTTGAAACTTCAAAAGAAATCTATGACAAATTGGTAAAGTTGTATCCCGTAAGCACTATTGGAGAAGTCATCTCATTAAGGCAAGAACTCTATACGTTGATAATGTTAAGAGAAGATGGAATAGCCTCATACTTTATGAGGATATCTGAAACCAAGAGTGGGGTAACTTTACTTCAAGCATCTATGGGAAGAAAGATGCTACTCCATTCCAGGATCTATGGTCACTATACAAGATTGAAGAATCTAGACTAAAGGCCAAATCCGATGTGGGATCAGGTGAGAAAAATCAAGCTTATGCTTCAATGACAAGAAGAGAGGGAAGACTTGGAAAGTCTGGTTCACAGAAAAAGAAAAAGGAAATGTCTAAGATTCAATGCTATGGGTGTCAGGAATATGGGCACTACAAAAGAGATTGTCCTAAGGTCAAGAAGGACAATAAAAAGAAGCACATATCACAGAAGAAGTGGAGGAAGTTGAAAAAAAGAAGTCAAAGAAAGAGGAAGTGAGAGATCTCTACTATGACTGAGATAGTCTTCCTCATCGAAGTTCCCTTCATAGTTACTAAGTCTTCCGTTATAATGTATGACTATAATAAATGATGGGATGCATCGTGGCATCATAAAAACATTAGAAGTAAGAGCATCGTGGCATCATAGAAGCATTAGAAGTAAGAGCTCATGACATCACCATAGGAAACATGAAGAATGTTTGGAACAAAATCTATGGCAGTCAACTATGAAGGATATAGCTCATTGAAAGCATAAATGACACTTATGGAAAAAGGAAGAAGTCATCTAGGACAAGTCTCATCATACATCAGTCAAAAGGAAACATCTACTGGATGGGGATATTCAAGATCCACAAGATTCTCTGATGGAATCATCATTAGAAGGTTCATCGATCTAGAGAGAAAGAAAAGTGTTTCAGGAATTCCAATTTGTGGAATTCATGGAATGATGATATGATGACATAAGAGATGAAGTAGATCAACGAATTGAAGCTCTTTTCAATCAAGGGAGTCGTTGAAGGAATCGTAGATGACCTAAATGAAAATGAGGTATGTATGGTTGTATTCAATATTATAGTCATGTCATATGGTTACAGGTAACATGGATCAATGCTCTATCTTGAGAGCATGATAAAAAAGAAAAGGATCTCCTCCTTTGAAAGGATGTAGGAAGGCATGGGTCACACTAGATGAAATCAACATAATATGTCCTCATATGGAATATGAGGTGGTTGACAATGAATGTCAGAACTTTGATTGGAAGTTCCTGGGAATGAAATGTGTGAAGAAATTAAGGAAGAGATTGTGGACTATGCAACCATGGAAAAATGCAATCAACATCCAAGAACTGAAATATTTGACTATGATATCTCCTGGAAAGATATGAAGACTCTGATGGAAGTCTGAAAAATATGGAGACCCTTGAAACTATATATATATATATATCTTTGGGAGATGTGTTTACATGTATGTAGGATGTTCATGCCAACAGGAAGATGTCGTGATGAAAGACCATCACAAAGGTAATTTTAATTGAAGTGTTCATTTCTTATTTTTGAACAAATATTTGGATGGGCTTATGTAGGGTTTCCAAGGGAAGAACTGTGGATGTCTTCCAAGGGGACCATGTAGCAGCATGAAAGATCTTTCCAGAAACATGGCATGAAGGAATGCCAAATATGGGTTGATGGATCACTTTCCGATGAAAGGAATGATGACATAAATGACTCATGGATGAAAGTGATGGGTGGTTTGTGCCCTATGAAGAAAAATATGAAGACTCCATGACGAAGAAGAAATTCATAACATCGAAAGGAGTTCTTCAAGCAGCTAGTTGTGCCATCATTTCCCCCCGAGAGTTGCTGAAAGTCCCGAATTAAGAGGGAGTCTGGAAACAAGTTTTTTACTTGGTAGAAATTTGGAAGCAAAATTCCTAAGCCAAGAGGGAGCTTAGGTATATTCCTTTCGTAGGAATGAGTACATTCCTTTAGTGGAATAGATATGTCCTCCCTAATTAAGAGGGAGAGATAGACACATCATTCTTGTATTCACTTGGGATGACAAAATGGAGGATTGGGTAAACATTTGGCATCTGATGCTCTTTGAGGATGAGTTAGGGCATCCAAGATAAGAGTAGTCGTAGAGGACTGATATTCTTTGAGGATTGGGAATCCAAGATAAGAATAGTCCTGGTGGAACACACCCTGAGAACTCAGTGGGGTATGTTCGAGGAGAGACAATGATGATTGTGTCTATAAATCATTAGTCTCACCAGCATTGTGCTCGAATCATGTGGAGAGATAGAGTTGTTAGTCAAGGCCTTGCTATGTGACAATGCTGGATGATATGATGCTATACATATGGGTTACCAATCCGATTCTTCTTATGAGAAATTCTTCAGTTTGAGAATGACAAGTACCATTATGAATACCTCCCTAGTTAAGAGGGAGTGTTGAAAAGTGTAACTAAGGTTCAGTCTTCATAATGACATGTAATTGTGATTTTTATGTAAATTATGTAAAGAAGAAAATTAAAATTATTATTGTAATGATTGTCTCATGGGTTTCATGAGCAAGGAAATTTATTTTTAGATGGTTCCCATTGTGAGCCTTTAGGATTTGTCATCTAGTCATAAAAGTCAAAGAGAGTCAATGCCTTGTATGAAGAACACTTCTTGGGCATGTTACAAATGTATATAAGTCAATAGGATTGTCAAGTAACCCTCCAAGATAAGCACACATTATCCTTCTTCGATTCGTCTTCAAGATGAAATGTAGAACTCATGTTAGCTCACCTAAATTGGAGACACAAGTCTTCATATGGTCATGTCGGCTAATATACATGGAGATACTACTATAAATAGGCAGCTCAACCTATTCCACAAACAAGAAGTTCGACCATCTTTGAAATTTGGATGGGAAATTGCAGTGACAAGTTCAAATGTCATTTTGGGAAAGAAACTCGGATAAAGGTACACAAAATCTCGGTCTAATTGCAGAGATCACCGTGCGAATTGCAGTAGAGATGTTAGACACAATTTCGGTCACATGTCACAGTATGGTTCAGTGATATTTCAGATGACAAGGTTCAATATAATCATAGAAAGGAGGTCTCTCTATTTTGGTGTCATTACAGTTAAGTAAAGACACAATTTCTGTGATATCTCTACTTCAGTATCACTGCAAGAAGAAGCTCAGATAGGAGATGATCTCAGTGCTAACACAAAGGGAGGGTCACAGTGCAACTTGGTGTCATGATAGTGATGAGGTCTCAAGGATACTACAGTGAGAGGATCTCAGTGCAAAACACAGTGACATGAATCTTAGTATGCTAACACAGTGAGAGGAAGAACAAACATGGATGATTGGATGGAAGAATCTCTGAAGGAAGAATATTAGCTGTCGAGAATTTGTGTCTTGGTCTTGGAGTGGAAAACAGGTCAAGGGTTTTGGTCTTGGTATACGTCTATTGGAATCTCTATAAGAAGAATTTGTGTGGGTTTTTCTCTTAGAGTGAGAAGTTTTGGCCTTGGCTGATAGCCTACATTCTATGTCTCTTGTCTATTTATGTTCATGCATTGGTAGCTATTTGATGAAGAAAAACACTAATCACTTAAGTAAAAGAAGATCCTAATCTAAGTAAAAGTACTCACAAGTAGTTACTAACTGAAGTGAAATCACCTAATTTTTGATGCCCTAGATTTATCAACACTAAATAACAAACAAAAAGGACTTTATGCCACTAACATCATCATATACATTATTCACATAACCAAAAACATGCCATCTGAATGATTTTCATATGCAAACAGAGAGGTTATTCTATATATGGATCTTGAACAAATTGGGAGACTACCCCATCTTATTCCTCATTCATCTCCCAAAACCCTTTTGGAAATTCCACAGTTTCTTTTGATTGAGCATCATCATCCATATTGTTCTGGTCATAGATAAAAGAGAAATAAATCATAGAAAATGATGTTGTCAATGTTTTTACTTGGTTGAACAAATTCCAAAGATATTACATCCCATTGGTCCTCTACCCTTATAATAATTAGCCTAGAGTCTCCCATCACATTTATGTCTATAATACCTCTTTCCTTGGCTGGTCTTAGTATTACAAAAATCTTCCACTCAACTTTGTCATTTGTTCATTGTTATTGTCCTCCTATGAAATAGTTTTTTTGGGTTCTGAAAGGAAAATAAGTTCTCGACTCCCCACCCCCGCTTCCCCATTATCTAGGGCTTCCTTGGTTTGCACCATCAAAGAAATCCTATGGTCTAGACTTTTCTGCATTAATACCTCCTCTCTTTCCTGGCCTTTTGAGTTTTGGGTTTTGGTACCAGTTTAATTCCTTCAAAAACAAATTTTGTTTTTTGTTGCAATTTAACAAGAACTCCTTTTCTTCAAATATTTTTGTGTTTCTAGTTGTGGATATAGGTTATGACACTATTAGAGGAAAGGCTTTGAATTGCTTGTAGGATTTCTCCTCATATCAATTTTTCATGGATTCTTATAATGAGCCTACATTCAACCTACCCTTTATGTCTATTATTTTCATTATAAAATCCAACACCTACTTTGTATAATCACATTTAACCAATTAGTGATCAATGTATTCACCATATGTTTTTGCACAAAATGCATATTCTATGCTCTTGTTTTTCTCTTTTATGAAGTATATTTCATGTCAAAGTTTCCTAGCAAGGGATAACTGCTTGAAAATTTTGGTTTTCAATGAAGCGGGATAATTGCTTGAAAATTTTGTTTTTCAATAAAGCCCTGACTTTCCCATTTTTTCCTTCACCAAAACTCTTCCTCATTCTCTTGAGTGAAAAATCATAAGTAAAGGGCATGGCTAAACCAAGGGATATGAGCCTATATGTATTTCAAGTATCTTTCATTCTTAAGTTGGATATTCCTTAATAAATGAACTATTATTCATTTCATTTGGCATCAAAGCCATGTTTTCATTTGGACCATTAGCCACATTTTTTATAGACCTCGTCTAATCCAACTTTTGGCCACACTCAATTTATCATAGCTTCTTTGAACCTAATGGCTTTGATCACAATTGATAATTGGGAATTTAAAGTTCTATGAATAACGTTTTCATGTTGTGACCCTAGAGACAATTTCTGGTTGTGGGGGACCTAGTGCCGAGGACATCTAAAAGATTGATGAAAACTTTTAAAATATGTGGTTAGAGAGATAGGTCATGAGAACTTGCAATGAATTATGTAATTCTGAAACCTATCTTTAAAACCAGATTGGCCAAGATAGATGAAGGTTAATGATCTTTAATTAAAGAGATAGCTAGAAGAAGAATGAAGATGAACATTGTTTGATAGCTCATGCAATTAAGAATATGAGTTTTAACCCTGTAGAAAGAATGATGAAGAAACAAAAGATAATGGAGGAATTCCCAACATGGTGGAGCGCTCATTAAGAATTTTTAAACCTGAAATGTAAGTACCATTCACGGTAAGTTCACAATCCTAACTTGAAAATATCTGCTGCTACATTACACTCATGCTAGTAGAAGAAGAAAAACATTAATAATTGATCACAGAATGAAGAAAAAGAACAATATTGCAATACCTCAAAATATGGAATCAAAATTAATTTGTATTCTTCCGTTTCAAAGACATGTCTTCATTACATATCATCATGCTTTTCAGACTCTGAACCTCCGAACCTCCCATAATCCTCTTATAAAATGTTCTTTCATACTGTTATCTTTTCCCTAGACCTAACTGCTCCTGTCAGTTTTAAACCCTTGAAACAATTTTTAAAGCTGATTTTTGTTACAATACAATACTGCCTCTTTTAAGGTTTATAATGACTCATCATTTACATAATCGATTTTGTAATGGCTTTTAGATTTTTTTAGTATTATATATAAATATATATAATATTAAAATGCCACTTTCAATAATAAAACACCACCCTTTCATAAAATTGTACAATGCATTTTAATGAGCCTTTCCAGAATAGGCTTTGTGAAATGAAACAAAGTTCATTACCAAACGATGATATTTGCGGGCCTCCCTTTCAAAACTATATCGCCCCATGTATATATACCAAGGTTGTTTTGGAGTGACAAATTAAATGTGAACCTCGAGCTATTGTCAAATTCCACGCCAGAAGTGAACAGGGTGTGTGCAGGTCTCCTTGGTAGTTGAAAGTCGTTGTGCGGACGCAGATCCCAAGTTTTATCATTCTGCACCCATCAGGAAAATGGAGTGGCTTTGGAAAACCAGAAATCATATTGAACTACCCTTTCACAGTGGTTTTGGAAAATGTCGCAATAAATATGGACCGTATATCCAGTGATGAGTGGTGTAATGAAACCATTTTTCACCCACCCTCTTACCATTTTAAGTTTGGGCATGTGAGGTTGTCGCAAATGCTTTGATCTGAGCAAAGAACATTTCCAGTCGTTGATTACTTCTACACCTGCGAGGAGTATAACCTTAGACCCCATAAATTTTTGATATGCGTGAGACCCATCCTTGATCACGTGTAGGGGTGAGGTGGAAAGTTGAACCAAGAACCATGAGTGATTTGATACAGTGATGTGTAGGCTTTCTCTTTCTCGAGGGGTTTCGGCTCTTGCTAAATCATAAGATCTGGTATATTTGACTTGTACGCAGTTGGATATATCCTGGTGTTATATTGGCGACCATGAGGATTGACCCTGGGTCTCCCCTAGATTACTCTAAAGAATAACCGATTCACCATGTGTAAAAAAAAGAAAAGGACCATGAGTGATTTGGTATAAACCACAAACTACCTCTCAGGGGCTCTCATGCCAGTACGCGGTTTCCCAATGAGAAGGCGCGGGGAAAATCTCCACCGTAGATTTGATGGTTGGTGGTTTTGTAATCCAGCTTCCCAACGTCTCCCCATCGTTTGTCTTTTGAGCACATAGAGCTGTTGGGATTTGCTGATCTCGGCATGAAACAATGTGGAACGTTGATCTGTTGGGCACCTCTGAAAGATAAATTCTAGACTCTTGTGGGCTTCTTCTCTCGGTGGTTTGACCATCCATGATCACTGCTGGTTAATTGGTGCACTTTGATAGTATATATTATATGTGATATGCTATTTTAATGTCCACGAGACTAAAAATATTCTATGTCATTACTAGCTTCATTTTTTTTCTTTTTGCAATTCAATCTTTTTCCTACTCAAATTGATGATGAGCTGACCCTACCTTCTAACGGTTCCCATACTGAAAAGACAATGCCTCAGAATTGATGCTAACATACTGCCATAACTATCTTGATGTATCTTAAAGCATCACATTCCAAAATGACACACTTTTCCGATTCCACTGCCCAGAAGTGCAAAAAGTACACACCCGTTCTTCCCAAGATTCTTTAGGTATCTTCCACCATCACGTTTCACATTGAAGTTGATGTGAGCTAGTTCTTAATTGAGCAATAAGAATTCGTTCTCTCCATGGAATGCTAGCGCCAATGTACTCTTTTTGTTGGGGATCACAAGTGGGGTTGAATTCCTGAACATAGTACTTCTTCTTTCTACCCAAATCTTTTCCCCAAATACGCTTATGAAACTTCTCCATATCAAAATTCTTTAACTCCTTGCTATTCATGGGACATGAAATGAGGTAAATATTTCATTTTTGCTCCATTTGTTGTTTTGTTTCATCCATGATTTCTTTCTTTCGGTCATGCCTTCATTGAAGATAAATTTCGGCCATCTACCTCCTCCCATTTGCTCAATTCTTTTTAGATACCTTCTAAGACGCACCATAACAATGGCTTCGATGGGTGCTGCTCCTGTTTCACTCAACATTATCTCATAAGGAACCTAAATTTATGCTTTGAACTTTCTCATGATCAAGAGTTTTTGGATTTTCTCAATTTGTTTCCATTTTGAAACATGGATCCTGCAAACCCACAATTCACACCCATATAATATCACTAGACAACTAGGAGTCCAAAAAGCACTTTAATCATTCTCCAATAGCATAACTTTGCCTCTCTACATATGTTTTTGAGTGCATATAATGCTTTCCACCCTCCTAAAATTTTATTCTTTCTTCAATCCTCCCAGTTAATCTTGTTGTTGAAGTCTATCCCGAGGTACTTGTATTCATTTACTTCTTCAAGAATATTTCCTTCAAAGAAGAACGTATGCTGGCTTTTCTTTTTTTTATTAGAGAAAATCAATATTTTGGTCTTACTAGTATTGACTTACATCCCCACTACTTTACAGAAATTCTCAAGGGCATATAGGTGCATTTGCAATACATGGGCTGATTTAGCAACTAGTACAAGATCATCAACGTATAGAAGAAGCTTTATCACAAACTCCTCCAACCGAACACCATCCCCACCTTGCAAATTTAACCACTCTTTCAATTTGTCAATATATAAACCAAAAGGAGTAGGGGATAAAAGGAAACCTTGCTTGACTCCAATGTTGCTTCTAAAATTTTTTGAAGTGCCTGCTAAAGTTCTAATTTTGACTTTCACCTCCTCGTAAAGCCTATGTACAACAACTCCATATTGTAAAGGAATTTCAAGTTCTTCCATTTTACGCCACAATTTATCTCTAGGGACCATGTCAAATGCATTTTTGAAGTCAACAAAGCAGCAAAATAATTATTCTTTGTCCCCCAAAACCTTTTCAACAATGTGCCTCAGCGTAATACCATAATCTACTGTAGAATGCTTCGGCCTAAAACCCGTTTGCCATTTTTCCCTCTTTTCTTTTACTTCTGCCCACTCACCGATTCTATTTTCTACCATGCCATTGAAAAGCTTTGCAAACAAATAATTGATCATAATCGTTCTATATTTGGAAGGGTTATTAATGTCTCCACTTTTAAAAAGGGGTATTTCTAGACTAGTTGTCCAATCCCTTGGGAATCCTTGCCAAATGGAAACATAGAGATTATGCTTTGCCCTGATAATTTTAATGAAAATAAGACTCTTGTGCATAAGATCGAGAGCATAAAAATTCTTATTAAATTTCATTCGTGCAAAATTATATATATATATATATATATATATATATATATATATATATATATATATATATATATTAAAATCCATCATGTCATATCATAGTGATCCGTGTAAATTTCTGATACCCTTTTAACCAAGACCTTTTACTCCGACTGATGTGTTAGAATTTCATTTCATCAAAGCATTAATGAACACATATTCAAATATAATCAAGAGGAAAACATGTCAACAATCACACAACAAAATGCAAGACGTTTAATAACGGAGTTCGTCCAGTGTGGACTACGTCTTTGAGCCTCGGTGTCTTGATGGTGTTGGCCGCTTCAGTTGGTGTTGGAAAATGTGACGATGTACATGGATGCCGTTTGACTTGTTATACAAGGACAAACCCTCAACATGAGTGGAAAAGTCTCTCCACGAGACGTTCCGTTACAAGGAACTCTCACTCATCACAAACCTCCTATCAACATAACAACTTTAGACAAGGTGATAAAGAGTATCCCACTATTAAGGAAACAAAGGGATCTCACAACACAAATCACCATCCATGATAAATACATACCACATCAATACACATAAAGATTCCTCATCTTACATCAACAGGAATCAACAACAACAAATAAACATGAAGAATCTACATCATATATCAAGCAAGAATCGACATGTTGTAAAGCATCCTACAAAAATAATCAATGAAGTACATGGAAACAACACTTCATATACCTCAACTCTAATACTGGCTGAAGAATAGGCTGCTCAATTGCTAATCTGAAAGTTGTAGAAATTTCTGAATCTTATACTTTATGCAGAAATTATTACTGTTAATCTGGTTATGCTCCTCCTACTTAAACAAGTTATTAAGTGAATAAATTCAAGTTAAAATCGAAGCAAAACACATAACAGATCTCTACCAATCCAGATCTAGAACAAGTTCATGCACACATTGACAAAGTGACACAGTTATTTTTGGACAAATAGTCCCCGGAAAAACCCAATGCATGAAAACCGGTCTCTCGCTATTGGAGGGTCTTATTATTAAGAATATTTCTAAATACACAAATCTGGGTTCCAGATCTGGAAATCCCGACAAAGAAAATACTAGATCTATAACTCTCTAGTTGATCTAGGGCCAAAATAATCACTGATCCACACCCTCAAACAAGATTTATAGAACTCAACCAAGATTGGGGCCTCGAAACCTTAGCGCTGCCCATGAAAGCCTCTGCGTCAGCCTCTGAAGCACCTCCAACCCTCAACGCTACTCCGGAAGAGACTACATTACCCCCGACTGGGTGACGCAACCACCACGCTACCCCTGAAGGATCTCTACGTAACCCTTGAGGGTTTCCTGCTGAAAATCACACTGTCCTTGGAGGGACTGCATTGTCCTTGATGTTGCTGCTGCTCTCTCCTTCTGTGATGTCCTTGAGCTGATCTCTGCCTCTTGTGTATTCTAGACCCCAGGATCAGATCATCCCCTTGGTCTAAATTCCCCTCTCTGCAGCTGAAACACTTCTGAGAATTCTTAGCAAACCCGCCTTAGAATCTCAACTTAGCTTCAGTGCTCTGCCTCTGTGTGTCTTTACAAATGACCCCAAGCCTTTCCTTTATACTTTTCTTGTTGACAAATCAACGACCAAGATTAAATCTTTAATCAATGGCTAAGATTAAAAGAAATCTTGATCCGTGTGAATTAAGACAATGTAATCACATGTTTAATTAAATTCACTTTAATTATTTAAGTTTCCTAAGTTTTAACTTAGGAAATACATTAAAATAATTAATTAATTTAATATCTCCTAAACCAGATGAAATTTCCCAAATCCATTTCTGGGTCTTGTAGATCAAGTGTACTCTAGTCCCTCCACAAAATTTTGGAGCTAGAGCACAATTGATGCTACCCCAAATACACAAAATGTCAACACTCCCTCTTAGCATCAAGGGTGTGCTCTAGCAATACATCACACTATGCTTTACATGAATTTGAGTACTAGTTCTGTGTTGCTGAAGCTTGGCCTGCTACCACTCAACTCTGCATTGCTGCTGCCATTCTGTACTACTCCCATGAATCTGCCACTGCCACTGCAACATCTGTACTGCAGCTCCCTCTCAATACGCTGCATCTGTGCTGCTCATAGCGCTGCCACTGTTGATCTGATGCACTACAACTTCAGTTGTTGAGAGAAACAACTGAATCTCCTGCCCAATCTTTGAAAAACAAGTCTAATGGGTTACATCCTCATCACTGAAGCTCCATAGGCTACAGATCCGTGCTGGCATCTAAAAAACGATGCACAACTACAACTTTTCCTGTGTAATCAGACTCCCTCTACACTACTGAAGTCAAATCAACCCCTTGTGCTGAAACCTATCATGCTGTTGCTGCACTACGCTGTCCTTTTGAAGCCTTCAGCTCTGTTGCAGCTCTGCTCTGTGCTGTTAAAGTCACATCAGCCTTTGCATTGCTGCTGCTTCTACGCTGCTGCTGCCTTGCTCTGCGTTTCTCTTTCCAGTTCTTAAGATCTGCCTCTACCTCTGCCTCATTTGTGATCTATGCCCCCACTGCTCCACTTGTCCCGCTACTATCTTAAGGCTGTTGTAGCTCGCATGTGATCCAAGAGATGAGCTGCTCAAGGATCCCGCCTCTCTTTCATGTAGCTCCTATACATGTCCATGTCACCCCACCTCCATGGTTCATGAGCACTCATGGATGTCCCATCTTCTGACCCATCATCTGCCACAATAGCTTTGGAAGAAGATGCTTCCTTATCCCTTTTCTTCTCCGGACAATGGCTGAAAAAATGTCCCATTTCATCACACTAGAAGCACTTGATATTTGAAAGATCCTTCTTCTTCTTTGGCTAATTCTTTGATGCCAAGGCTGCATTTTCCTCATCTTCCTTCTTCACTTTGCTCAATACAAGGTTCTGCTACCTCTTGGTGAATCTGCGGAGTTCTTCTTGACGCACAATTGACCACAAGCTGTCCCAATCTGAGAGGTCTTCTCTGCCCAAGATACTTTGGACAAAGGTTTCCCATTCATCTGTGACTCAATTGAGGCAGTCATGACTATCACATCATCATCCACCGTTGCACCCATTGCAGTTAGATGATCCCTGATTGACTGCAATATGAAGAGAAAATGCTCCATGTCTTCTCCCCTGGCCATCATGAATGACCTCATCTAAGTCTCCAACAACATTTTTCTTTGGATAGAATTTCCCTCATATAGGGAAGTCAAGGCCTTCCACATCTCATTAGATGTTTTCTTCTCAGCTGCGTGTGGCACAAAATGGTCCTTGATATCATCCATAATCATCCGCTTGGCATGCCTCGCAGCCTCCTTATGCTTCTGAAGGAGATCCGGATCTGTCGTTGTGGCTAGATTTTTCTCTGCATGGTCCCTTAGATTGTATGCCTCAAGGAATATCAGGATTCTTGCCTTCCAAACCGAAAAGTTTGAGAGGCCAGCCAACCTATCCCGATCACGCAGTCCATGAGGAGCCATTTGCTTAGAATGTGTTGGAACTTCCTTTTCTCTTTGCTAGAGAAATGGATCTAAGGCACTTGGTGAAACAAGCACCTTCTTCTCCCTCTGACAACTGATTTCCCTCCTTGGAAATCTACCAAATCACTATGATTCAACTTCTTCTTTGATCCTCTGATCAAACTACAAGTTTCCTTTGGCTGG
This sequence comes from Pinus albicaulis, assembly GCA_034641835.2. Classification (NCBI taxonomy): domain Eukaryota; kingdom Viridiplantae; phylum Streptophyta; class Pinopsida; order Pinales; family Pinaceae; genus Pinus; species Pinus albicaulis. The sequence continues at coordinate 368,000,146 of CM076584.1, read as the reverse complement.
AAACTCTTTGAGAAGCTGATCTCCTCTCGCTCTTTGTCACTTGTGCTAAGGCTAAAAATCTGAGAACTTCATAATTTAAACCCCACTAGCTCTTCTGAATTTCTGTAGCTTTTCTGTAGTATTTTATGTATTTGACAGATTCAAATTTGAATCACACTGTTGGCTTCAGACCAAACTAGCGTTGTTTCTAAGCTGCCTTTGCGCAATAATTGTGTGGGTTTGCTAGGATACAACACTGAACAACGTCACCCTTCCCTCTGCGTGATTCTGCCTTAGAAAAATGTGCTGTCTCTTCAGATCTACGTTTCTGCTTCTTTTCCAGGTGCTTTCTACAGCTAGAACCTTCAGTCTCTTCTGCTGGTGACCCTCTTAGATTTGCAATTGCTCTGATACCATGTAGAAATTATTAATGTTAATTTGGTTATGCTCCTCCTACTTAAACAAGTTATTAACTGAATAAATTCAAGTTAAAATCGAAGCAAAACACATAATAGATCTCTACCAATGCAGATCTAGAACAATTTCATGCACACATTGACAAAGTGACACAGTTATTTCTAGACAAATAGTCCTCGGAAAAACCCAATGCGGGAAAACCGGTTTCTGGCTGTTGGAGGGTCTTATTATTAAGTATATTTCTAAATACACAAATCTGGGTTCCAGATATGGAAATCCTGACAAAGAAAATACTTGATCTACAACTCTCTGGCTGATCTAGGGCCAAAATAATGACTGATCCACACCCTCAAACTAGATTTACAGAACTCAACCAAGATTAGGGCATAGAAACACCAACGCTACCCCTAAAAGCCTCTGCGTCAGCCTCTGAAGAATCTCCAACCCGTAGCGCTGCTCTGGAAGAGACGGCGTTACCCCAGATTGGGTGACACAACCACTACGCGGCCCCTGAAGGGTCTTTGCGTAACACCTGAGGGTTTCCTGTTGAAAATCACACTGTCCTTGGAGGGACTGCGCTGTCCTTGCAGCTGCTGCTACTCTCTCCTTTTGTGTCGATCTCTGCCTCTTGTGTATTCTAGACCCCAGGATCAGATCATCCCCTTGGTCTAAATTCTCATCTCTGCAGCTGAAACACTTCTGATAATTCTTAGCAAACCCGCCCTAGAATCTTAGCTTGGCTTTAGTGCTCTGCCTCTGTGTGTCTTTACAAATGACCCCAATTCTTTCCTTTATACTTTTCTCGTTGACAAATCAACGACCAAGATTAAATCTTTAATCAATGGATAAGATTAAAAGAAATCTTGATCTGTGTGACTTAAGACATTCATCACATGTTTAATTAAATTCACTTTAATTATTTAAGTTTCCTAAGTTTTAACTTAGGAAATACATTAAAATAATTAATTAATTTAATATCTCCTAAACCACATGAAATTTCCCAAATCCATTTCTGGGTCTTATAGATCAAGTGTACTCTAGTCCCTCCACAAATTTTGGGAGCTAGAGCACAACTTATGCTACCCCAAACACACAAAATCTCAACAAAAGCACCATCACAAACGTGGCATCGAATGGCAAGAAATCGACTGTCCACATGCTGAAATCTAACACCGTCATCTGATGATGGAATATGGCCAAAAAATATAAGGCTCAAATGGAAAATATGACTGCATCGTTGGATTCGTGTCATCGAGAGGTGTAGAATCGACTATGAATTTGCTGAATTCTGACACTATCGAAATTTGGGCCGTAAGGAATCTTTTAGATTCTCCTTAGATTCCTAGAAGATGATGTTCCATAGGGAATCTGGAAATATTAAACTCAAAACAGGAATATGATCTCACCGTAGAGATCCTTACGAAATTCTGAGAAGAATGAGTATAAAGTTGACCTCATTCTGACATCGACGAATTTCAGCCTCCAATGAATTTGAAAGATTCCCTCAAGATTCCTGAAGATTTTCCTCCATAGGGAATCTTCAAAACCGCCACTGAAAAGGTGAATTTGATATCGCCATTACGTTCCTTACGAAAATATGAGAAAAATGACTGTAAACTTGAGCATATTCTGATAATTTTTTTGTTACCTCCTCTAGGGAATCTTTAGGCATTAAAGGAATATTCTGCGTCTTGAAAGTCATGCCACCATTTTTCCGCCTCTACCTCGAATTGCGTGCCCAGGTCTACCTTGCTTGCGCACTGACGAAATGATGGGTTTATATACTAAAGGTTGGGCAGATTAATCAATGTGGAGGTCATTGGTTTAATGGTAAAATCACAAGTTTGTTGGAGGGAGGTCAAGGGGTCAAATCCCGACCCCTCCGTAATGGGCGTGAATTTGTTAAAAAAAAAAACTGCATATAAGTTTTTCATAACTGTTGTATCAATGTGAGTGGCAGTCAACCATTTCGGGCGGTGGGTCCGCCGGCATGGTGGCCCGCCCCCATACCTTGTCGCATATCTACATGTGGTATGAATGAGTTGGGGCGGTGGGGTTGAGAGCTCGCGCCCCACCCAAATCGGAATGTTGCGTTGGGTGGTTGGGGCGGCGGGGTCATGGCAGCCGACCCCACCATTTTTTTAAATATTTTGTTATGAGGTCTGATGGGGGTGACGAGGGTCATGGCCCGCCACCCCATTTTTTTATAATATTTTTTTGTTATATAACCAAATTGGTTATTTTAAAATTCGCGAATTTCGACCATAAGAGACAAATTATCGGTCCCACAAATTTTCCTGGAAGTGGGCCGAAGCTGGCCAAAATCTGGTGGCTGGGTTTCTGCAAAATTGTGTCCTCGTTAACCTGTCAAGTCATCCAACGAACCTTGGAACTTTGACCAGCTCTAACTTTCGCATACGAGCTCGATTTGATGAACCGTTCACACCATTGCGATTAGGACGACGAGATATTCAACCTCAAACTGAGTTTTCCACGTTTCCATCACTTTTATTTTTGAGCTTTCGTTAGCCCTCTTTGTCCTGTGTGTGTCTCTGGAGCCACCTGGATCATTCCTCCCCACTTAGGAGATTTTGGTCTTCCAAAAACATTAACAATAATCTGCAACTGCTGTGTACTATGTCTGCATCATAAGTGTCCTGAACGGTCACCCTTCCTTCTCCTTTACCTTTTGTCCTTCGAAGCCATAAGCGATGAACCGACCCCTGCAAACCTGTAGTACAATCTCTTGCAAATTACATGCTCAAATATGACCAACTATGACCAAAACATTTCCACGAGTTTATAGAACATAATTAGTGGTCAAGTTTGCATCAAAATGTAATCAATAATACCTCAGCTATTGCAAGGCTAAAAACATCATTGTCGCATTTCGAAGTGATGACAAACACATAATCAATTTTACATAAAAGAAATGCCTCACATGATTTACCAAACAAGGCCAAAAATATCATAGTTGCTTAACAAGAAATGGAAAACACATCATCATTTTTATAGTTAAAATGCAACATATGATTTACAAACACGGCCATGACACAATACCACATCTAGAAAAACCATCTCTCACTTATCAAAGTGAATGGATCATCTCCCCGTGGCACGTTTTCTTGTTGAACAATTTTTTCAATTGGTTCATGCACCGATGCTTTGTCCTTAAGGTGATGCTCTAGATGGAGCCTCGAACACATGGCTCTTTGATGGGCACTTTGGTTGCAATGGCTGCAAAATGTCTTTTTCCTCCAGAATTTCTTAACCAATTTCTTTCCCTAATGTGGAGAATGCTTTTCACGCCTCATCCTCTTTTGTGTTGTAATTATTTTCCAACACTCAGCAATGACATGGTTATGTAAACCACAAAAACGACAAGTTTTCTTATGCCATGATTTACGTTCATGATTAGAAACATGCTTATAATAAAAATGAACTTGCGAATATCGAGACTCAGAATATTCCTTTGATGCTCAAAGATTCCCTAGGGGAGGTAAAATTTCTTTTTATTAGAATATGCTCAAGTTTACAGTCATTTTTATTTTTATTATTTTTTTATTATTATTATTTTTATTTATTATTATTATTTTTTATTTTTATTTTATTTTTTCAGATTTTTCGTAGGAAACATAATGGAAATATCAGATTAGCCTTTTCAACAGCGGTTTTGTAGATTCCCTATGGAGAAGAATCTTCAGGAATCTTGAGAGAATCTTTTAGATTCCTTGGAGGCCGAAATTTGCCGATGTCAGAATGAGGTAAACTTTATACTCATTCATCTCGGAATTTCGTAAGGATCTCAATGGTGATCTCAGATTCCTATCCTGAGTTGCAGATTTACAGATTCCCCTTGGAGTAACATCTTTGAGGAATCAAGGGGACTGTAAAAGATTCCTTACAACCCAGATTTCGACAGTGTTAGAATTCAACAAATTGACAATCGATTCTACACCTCTTGGTGACACGAATCCAACAATACAATCAAATTTTCCATCTGAGCCCTATATGTGTCATCCATTTTCCAGCATGGGATGATGGTGTCAGATTTTAGCATGTGGATAGTCGATTTCTTGCCATTCGACGCCACGTTTGCGATGGTGCTTTCAGATCTAGCGATTGGGCAGCCTGTTCTCCAACCAACATTAGAGTTGAGGTATATGAAGTGTTGTTTCCATGTACTTCATTGATTATTGCTGTAGGATTCTTTATGTCATGTCGATTCCTACTTGATGTATGATGCAGATTATTCATGTTTATTTGATGTTGTTGATCACTGTTGATGTAAGATGCAAAATATTTATGTGTATTGATGTGGTATGTATTTATCACAGATGGTGATTTGTGTTGTGAGATCCCTTTTTGCCTTGATGGCGGGATACTCTTTATCACCTTGTGTAAAGTTGTCATGCTAATAAGAGGTTTGTGATGAGTGAGAATTCCTTGTAACAAAACATCTTGTGGAGAGTATTTTCCACTCATGTTGAGGGATTTTTCTTGTATGACAATTCAAACAAGATCCATGTACATCGTCAGATTTTCCAACACCAAATGAAGTGGCCAACACCATCGAGACACCGAGGCCTGGAGACGTAGTCCACACTGGACGAAATCTGTTATTAAACGACTTGAATTTTGTTGTGTGATTGTTGACATGTTTTCCTCTTGATTATATCTGCACATATGTGTTCATTAATGTTTTTATGAAACACAATTATAATACATTAGCTGAAGTAAAAGGTCTTGGTTAAAAGGGTATCAGGAATTTACCCAGATGACATAGTCTCTGTTATCACAAAATTAGATCTGATAGGCTACTTTATCAGTCAACTTCATGTAACTATTTCAAACCTGATCTTTTGACTGAGGCTTAGCCTCCTCAGTCTGAGAGGGCTCTCTCAAGGGTTAATAATTTGAATAAAAATATAGATGGCTAACACTATTTAGGTTATAGACAAATAAATGATAAATGTAGGTTGAGAATCACATCATCATGTATACATTGGGCTTATGGAGTCAAAGCAATTCAGTCATTCATTGAATCTACTTAACATGGAAGTTGAGGCATATCAGAGTTTTAGTCATAAGGTACACACACTTGAAACTGTAAAAACAAAGTCAGTTCACTTATATAGGAAGTCAGAGCATCAAATAGATGAATTATAAGTAATATAGATGAACACCACTACAAATGAAACATATAAGAGATTAAAATAGAATGGGAAACACTAAAACTCCTTCTGAATCTCAAGTTGGTCAAGTAGAAGATCTCTGTATTAGCTGAAAACTAGTCAATTCACAACAAGCACAATTTTGCCAAAAATGTCCAACCCTTTACAAATTCGACCTCTTGGTATTTAATAGACCTATTACAACATGGGATGATCTGCCTCTAGGCTAGATACATCAAATTTCTAACTACTGACACCTTGCATAACCATAAGACATGGAATTTATTACAAAAAGACACCTAATCTACTTAACAATCCTATTCCAAAAAGGACTCAAACTGCTTATTGCTATCTATAACAACCTTATCTAATTAAATTTACATCATTTCCAAGTGTATCATCACATGGTTGAATCTGGATGATGGGCTTCATTTCTTCATGACCATTTTGCTGACCTCCACCAACATAGGAAACAGAACCCCGTTTTTAAGGCATAAGATCTTTTGGCATTGTTTGAACATTCTGACCATCATGTACCCTTCATTTCATGGTACTTGGCTGTTGGAAGTTGGCATAACACGTCCCATAACTGCTCCCTAGCCTCCAGCTGTCTAAAACCACTTTAAACCCTGCTCAAAATGCTGTAATGTTCTGCGCTATGGAAACATAGCAGTTTCGTAGCGCCTTTCGTAGCGCTGCTATTTCAACCTTTATTCTTCAAATCTTTGACTTCTTTCCTCCAAGATTTTTTTCATTACCATTTAATACATCCTCCATAGCAAATTCAGTTCTTGATTCATTCTTCAACCCTTCAAAAATTGATCAAAATAAGTAAGAAAAGCAGCTACAACAGTTTCGTAGCGCTTTTCTGTTTTTTTTACACTGAATGCGCTATGAAACTGCTGAGTATGCAGTTTTGTCAAAAAGTTTCGAAATGAAAACTGTAGTTATGCGAAAAACTCAAAACATACCTATCTTCATCATTTAAAAACCATCTCAACTGTAAAAACATAGTCATTCTAGCTTTCTTGAGGTCCCTTCTTCATTTACACTTGGTTGAGCTATTGGTTCTTCTATGACTGTCATTTTAATGCCTCTGCTTTTTAACTCATCATGAATCAACTCCAGCTGCTGCTCTAAGTCTTCCACCTGATCTTTAAGTCTTCTGTTAGTAGCTCTCATATGAGTGTTTACTATTCTGACAAATTTATCTTCTTTTATTGCTGGAACTGTCCATTTGAAAAATTGCTTTGTATTACTTAAGTTTTCAGAAGTAGAATCAACTTTTCCCTCCCACATTGCCTTCATTATTTTAAACAGTACTTTCTCGACACTGTGCTTTCTAGCTCTCTTGTTCATGACAACAATTTCTTGGTTTTCCAACCTTAATTTCTCCTCAAGGCGCTAAAACTCCGTTTTCTCTGTCACTTTCTCCTTTCCCCTTTTTGTTTTGCTAATTGTATCCTTCACAGTGGGTGATGAGAGGTCAATTATCTTTTTGGATGCTTTAGCTGTCTTAGTGGGTATTTGAACTTCCTTGCTGCCTTCCATCAGTTTCCTAGCATGCCTAGTCATAGGATTTCTTGCTTGAAAAATGAAAGCTGCATCTTCCCCCTCAAACTCTAGCTTCTTTGCAGACTTGGATTTTCTCAGCTTATGCTCCTCTTCCCCAATGAACTCAGCTTGGACAATGGGTGTTTCTTCTATGTCAATGGCATGAAGAATGTCCTCTAAATTCCCCTTTGTTATTGGGCTTTCCTCTGTAGCAGTTGTATTTCCTTTTAATGCCACTACTTGGCTTGTAGTTACTCTTTTGATTTCCTGTTTGCTGACAACTTGTTTATGTTTTGCATCTTTGACAACCTTTGACCTCTGTTTTGCAGGTGAGAGAGTTGGAGTATCAAGCATTTGCATTTTCTCTGGCCCTTTCTCAGTTTGCTTTATTTTCTTCACTCTTGCAGTTGCTTTTTCTTTTGCAACCATAGGTTTGCTTGGTTCTACTGCTGGTGGTGATGGAACTCCTTTAGCTTTAGGGTTTCTTGCAGGAGTTAGGGTTTCCAACTCAAAACCATTTATAAACAAGAAAGATGACCAATCTCTGCCTATCTTTTGAAGTTCATCTAAAATTAATAACTTCATTAAACCATGATGAAATAACGATGTTTCACTCCCTTCAGACTTTGTTTGTACCTTATCAGCCATCTTTGCAAGACTCCTATGCAGATAAAAAGGTAAATCAAGTGAAATCTTACTAGTGAAGTGTAGAAGCAATTTGAAATGATATGAATAAACCTTGTGATATCTGCCTTCATAGGTAAAATATTTCTAAATATTGAGCAACAATTTTGAGTAGTTATCTTTGATGCATCTTCTAGGGATAGCATTATTAAGGTCCATGTATGTGTACTCAGGCTTCATGAACTCTTTACACTGCTCCATATCAAATTTGAAACTTTTGAACCAGGTTTCTTGACCTCTTAGTATCTCAGTAACGGTAGCAATGACCTCTAGTGTAATAGACACATTTAGCATCCCGACCTTAGTGGCTGTTCCATTGAAATTCATGGCAAATTCCTTGGATACCTCTGTGTGACAGCCCTGAAACTTCTCACAAAACCGTAGGCAACCTACTCTTCTAAATGCTTCCATCACTGCTGGGTCTTCAATTATTGCTTTCATGTCTTCAGGTTCATGCCTTAAGCAGTGTCCTCCTCTGTGAATTTTCTTTTCCTCTACCATCTTCTTGAACAAATCTTTCAGCCTCGCTTGAAAAAAATGTAACAACAGTCTCTCTTGAATAATTGTAACAACAATCTCGCTTGATATGGGTGTAGTAAAACCTTTATATGAACCAGCCACAGGTTTGGCTTGACACTCAGAGCTCAGACATTTCGAATGGAGGCAAAAGGGAATGAGAATGACTAATTATGAAAGATTTTGAAATTTAAAATGTCCTCTCATAACTGAATGATGCCTCATTCATAACCTATAATGACAATTATGACTGAAAACATGGGTGTGTACATCGAATTTCATCAACATGCCACTATCCTACCCTTTCCCAACGGTTTCTGACATCTTCCAACTCAACTGACAAGACAGTTACAAAACCATGCTTTCGTAGCGTCTGCAATGTAATTTTTCATGTTTGCGCTACGAAACTATCAGCGCTTTCGTAGCGCAAAACGACTTTTTTCAATGAGTAGCGCTATGAAATTGTGGTTTTTCGGCTAATTGAACAATTTTGACACAAAACTTTGGGAAATGACATACAAATGGAAAATGATGAATATTTGACATGAAAGAAATTTAAAGAAGGCTTTATTTGAACCTTAGGATGAGCTTTAAACTATAAAAAATCTAAAACCTATGCTTGATCAAACCTAAATTGACTCCTAAAACCCAATTTTGATCCATGAAATTTTGTAACCTTGTCAAAATGATGTTTTGAAATATTTTGGGTGATAACAGTCTCGAAGGAAACTATTGTCCTCCTTGCAAAGCAACAAAGAAATTAAAGACTAAGCGACTTGCAGGATTTGATTACAATATTCCAAATAAGAGGAATCATATGGCTATTAAGAAAAGGGAATAACCGTTGCAAAACACTAGAGAATATTCCCAAGTCACTATACTTCTCACAAATTTGGGGAGTAATTTAATTAATAAAAAAAATTAATTTGAGTCATTAGAAAGAGAATGTTGGAGAAATTATTTGTTATTTATGTCAAAGGATGACCAAATGAAGAAGATATTAATATAGAATTAAATATCTCTTTAATCCCTTTCCAATGAGCTATTACATGCCCTCTAACTCCTCTCATTCAAGCAGAATGAATTTTCTAAGTTGAAAAACCACTTGTGTTTCCCCCTATCCAAGTTGACACTGTCTAGGTCAAGCCAGCCCTATCTGGAGTGGGTTGAATTTTATAAATAGGAGAGACTACTCCCTCGTTTGAACACCAACTCAGATGAGTAAAAGAAAAGAAGAATTTGGGTTGAGAAGAAGTTTAATGGTTCACATCTCATGAACCTTGAAGGTGATTGAAGGAAAATCCCTTGGGTATTTCTAATCAACATTTGAAGCATTGGTTGAGCTATTTTTGTGGACAAAATTAAACCTTATATTGAGCTCTCTTTTGTGGATGGAACTCAAACCTTTTGGGACAAAAAAATATCTAGTTTAGGCCTCCTGAGGCATTATAAAATTTTTGAGGTAAAAAATGGGCCTCAACACAAAAATGTACAACAAAAATAAACTTCATAAGAACCAATATGATTCAATATGATGTCAACCATGGGGATGAATCACCATTCTAGGAGTAAAAAGGTAAAAATAAAAATAAAAATAAATAAAAAATAATTGTTTTTTCAAATCGTATTTTCAACTTATCTCCCTACAATTTTATTCAAATTTCAAGTGCGGGATCTCATTGGATGCAACATGGGTACTCCTTAGATGAAAAATTAAATTCCGTATCCAATGAGTGTTCACGCTCAAGATTTGAGTAAAATTGTAGGGACATAAGTTGAAAATACAAGTTGAAAGCTTAGTTTTTTCTTTATTTTCCTCCAAAACTTGATGAGATAATCTAATATTATTTTATTATTTCCACTATTTTTTGTAATATTCCTTAGGCGGTCCATTTTAGACCTCAAAATTTCTCTAATGATAGACTTCAGACCCTACAAATAGGCCTATCTTACCTCAGAACTCAACCCTATGGTGAAGTGAAAAATTCGACCCTTTGTCACAAATTTTAGCCCTTATAGTACAGTGCTGAACTCAGACTGAAGGAGGTGTAGGCTGGGCCTATGGAAGAGAGAATTTTGAGATTGCAATTCAGCCTCTTTTTTGGATTATAGACTTAGAGCCCTCTTTGAACTTTAATTTCAACGCTCTTTTAGAGACATCCTGGAGTAGATTTTGGAGACCTTCAGAGTAGGCCTTGAAGCTTGTCCAGAGTAGACTTAGAGCTAGCCATTGAAGCACTTCTTGAGTAAACTTTGGACTAGTTTGTTGGTGCAATTTCTTGAAACCACATTGGTGCAAATTTGGATACCTTTTGTGCAGACTTGAAGACATTCTTTGAAAATACTTGAAGAAACCTTTCTTGAAACAAACATTGGAGAAAACCTTGAAGAATCCTTGAAGCACCCTTAAAACATCCTTGACGCAGACCTTGGAGAGCATTTTGAAGTAGACCTTGAAGACTTCTTGGAGAAAGGTTGAACCCACTTGGATCACATATTGAAGCAATGTTTTGGTAAAATTTTTTGAAGTATGTTTGAAGTGCGTGTATAGGTTGGAGCCTAAGAGGATTGATGTCTTCATATAAACTAGGTTGGTTCTTGGTGTTAATTTTTCATAGGGCTATATTGTTATTTGATTTTATAAATGCATTTCTTCATTAACACATTAAGTTCACCCCATAGCATCATAACATTATTCAGATTTACATCGTAATTTAGCATCATATGCAACTATATAGAAAGAACAATATCATCATCATCAATGCAACAGAACACAAAGGAACAATAGAAGAAAAACATGCACACATAGAGACACTAGGATTGGTCGAAGACCGGGGAATAACCCACTATGGGGAAAACCATTTCAAATTATTATTCTTCTTAAATTGTCATCAAATTATTTAGAAAAAGAGAGTACAATGATCCATATCTTCATTAATGCAACTAACCAACAAAACACCTAGAACATCCATGAAATGAACCCAAATATGCTGATACACGAAACCATGATTCAAAGGATTATAATGTACTATCACTGTCTGCGGTCAACTACCGAACACTGCGGTCATTGAGAAAAATCTTCGGAAGACTATAATTTCATCTTTTAGTCCCCAGTCGCATGGAGGAAGGGTCATCTGGACGAATATAGCTTCCCACTCGCTCCCTTAAGCTTGAAAAGAGTGCGACTGGGGTCGAAACTGGACTGCTGAAACCCTAATCTCCTGTTCACATGCACAAAGTGTTATCCGGGTGATTGGAAGTCTCTAGTCACACTCGTGAGATTGTGTGGGAGTGACTAGGGTTGAAATATTCCTGTTCTGTTTCTGTGACTGGGGCCCAAATCCCTAATCATATATGTGAGCTTCAAACCTGCAATTTACCTCAGAGCGAACTTGAACCTTCGCGGATGAGCCTCAAACCTGTGCGAGCCAAAAACAAGAGAGATGATAGGTCCCTATATTACTAGTGTAGTCCCTTATTGTTGTTAGTGTAGCCCCCTTGTTGTTATTGTTGTACCCCTGTAGTCCCCATATTGTTATTATTGTGCCTCGTAGAAGCCCACTATTATTATTGTTGTGCTCTTACATTTTTATTCTTAGGCCGACTAGGATTATATTGTGACCCCATGGACTCCTATATATAAAAAGGAGGTTTTTTCATTTGTATCATCCAAGAATTTTTCATTTATGTAATGTAAAGGAGGCTTCCCCCTTGAAGTGGTCGATTTCTAAGGCGTTTGTGTCTCTTTTCTTCTATTTTGGGAGCTAGTTTCATAACATTTGGTATTCGAGCTTTGGATTCTAGGATTTCACTACTTAAAACAGGTCATCGTGGCATGTTCACTATAATTTTTTTTACGAAGTTGAAAAAGCTAAAAAAATAACTCAGTTGCAAAGAAACCCTGAGGAACTTCGGGCAAAAATTTCAGTCTTTGGTTCAAAATATTTTCGGAGATATAATTTGTGGAAGTTAGGGTTTTTCCAGGCTCCTGAATTTCATCTCAAAGAGGTGACCATAGGAAAATCATCATAAATCTCTCTTTGAGCATCGGATTGGAATTATATAAGATGTGTCTGAAAATACATAGAATGTAGTTTCATGTGTATCAATTTCAGAGCTGAAGGATGAAACAATGACACGTGGCATGTCATACAAGTTCGCTCTACTTAACTAGTCCATAATTAGGTCATTATGGGAGATTCAACATAAATTTTTCTTGAAGAATCCAAATCATGTCATACCTGTGGCATTGGAAAAAATATTCATAGGGATACTAAATAATCGAATATATATAGGAATTTACAGGGTAAGTTACTTAGATCAAGAACCAAAGGTCACCGCTCACAAGCAAATCACAAATCAATTTACCAGTATAATCACGTGGTTAAAACCCTCAAAGAGGGAAACAGTCCATGGCCTGAGCCAACGCGACCACTTCAGGAAATTTATTAAAATAAAAAGAAAAGTTACATATTTTTCTCTCATAAACGGTTACAGGACAAATGACCCTCCATGCTCTTTAAATAGAGCTCATGGACCAATCGGGTGTTAAGCCACAGATCAAGTGTCGTTAATACCGAGGTGAGAGATAACTGTCGGATCACTACAGATTGTGACCGTCAGATTATAAGTTACAAATGTACATGGTAAAGAAACACACTTTACCTAACTCTACACTAGACTAAGTTATTCTTAACTATTTCCTATGTGTCGGAATATCCTAACATCCCCCCTTAAGAACAACTTGGGATAGGATTGAATGATTTACAAAGGTGACAAAAAAGGAACCTATTTCCTATGTGTTGAAATATCCTAACATCCCCCCTTAAGAACAAATTGGGATAGGATTGAAGGATTTACAAAAGGTGACACCTATTTCCTATGTGTCAAAATATCCTAACATCCCCCCTTAAGAAAAAATTGGGATAGGATTGAAGGATTTACAAAAGTGACACAATAGGATAATGAAGGAGGCATTAGAGCCTATCCTCCCTTAATGAAAACTTTCCTGAACTCCAAGCATGGATCGAAGTTTGGTAAACTCTGTTTCTGTGAGAGCCTTTGTAAAGATATCAGCTACTTGATCATTGGTTGGACAATACTACACTTCAAGAACATGATCATGAATGAGCTTTCTGATGAAGTGTATGTGGAGTTCAATGTGTTTCATACGCTGATGCTGAACTGGATCTTTACATAGCTGAATGGAACTATGATTATCACACCAAAGTGTAGTTGGATGCTGCTGATGAAGACCAAATTCAGACAGAATCTGACGAAGCCACATGGCTTCCTTGCTGGCTTCAACTGCACCACGATACTCTACTTTTGTCGAAGAAAGAGAGATGGCACTTTGTTTCTTACAAGACCAAGAAATAGGTCCTGAACCAAGAGTGAATACATATCTTGCTGTAGACTTTCGATCATTAGGGTCAACAACCCAATCAGAATCAGTGAAACCAGTCAACAATGGAGATTCTCCTGCACTGTAATGAATCTCGAACTTAACTGTACCTTGAATATATCGAAGTATTCTTTTAGCTACTTTCCAGTGACTTTCATGTGGTTGGTGCATAAACCGAGCAACAAGACCAATGACAAAGGAAAGGCCAGGACGGGTATGGGTTAGATACAGAAGTTTACCAACAAGTTGACGATATAAGGTAGCATCAACTTCAGGGGTAGTACAAGTGACTGAAAGCTTGACTGCAGACTGAAAGGGAGGAGGGGCTGGCTTACAATCTTCCATGTGAAAGTGGTGTAGAAGATCATATGCATGCTTGGACTAAGAGAGGGTAATGCCTTCCTTGGATTGCAAGACTTGAAGGCCAAGGAAATAATGAAAGTGTCCTAAGTCTGTCATTTCAAACTTCTTTTTGAGGCTAGAATTCACATGGTTTATATGGTTTGGATCACTACCAGTAAGGATAAGATCATCAACATAAAGAACAAGGATGGTGAAGGAATTACCCACTTTCTTGGTGTAGACAGTGTTGTCAGAATGACACCTAGAAAAGCCATTATCTAACAGAAATCTATCCATTTTAGCATACCAAGCCCGAGGAGCTTGTTTGAGACCATAGAGAGACTTCCTAAGGTGACAAACAAGGCTAGAGTCATTTTGGATAAAGCCAGGGGGTTGTTCCATGTAGATTTCTTCATGAAAATCTCCATGTAAGAAGGCAGATTTAACATCCATCTGATGGACTTCCCATTTAAAGGAGGCAGCAAGGGAAAGAACAAGGCGGATAGAATTCATTTTGGCAACAGGGGAGAAGGTTTCAGTATAGTCAATGCCTTCAACTTGTGAAAATCCTTTAGCAACAAGACAAGCTTTATGTCTATCCACTTTTCCATCTGGTCCAAACTTTGTTTTGTAAACCCATCTGCATCTGACAAGTTTTCTTCCTTTTGGAAGAGGAACAAGATCCCAAGTATTGTTTTCCAATAAGGAACGATACTCTTCATTCATAGCTTCATCCCAATCTGGATGACCGGAGGCTTCTTCAAAGGTTTTTGGATCAAGTTTTTCTGGAACTTGAGCCAATAAGGAAGAGGCTCTTTCGAACTGAGAACGTGTACGTCATCGATCGGCAGGGTCACCTGCAAGAGAACCTGCTGCATCCCGAGTAGAGCGGACCCATCTTGGAAGCGGTGGAGTATAAGGAACAATTTCAAGAGGTGGAGGAGGATTGTCATCCTCGTTGTCATCATCTGAACTAGAAGGAATGCTATTAAAAATAGAAGAGAGAGAGAGAGGTGGCACATATGCTGAATCAGGCTCGCAGGCCAAAGGTGGCACACTCGCCGAACTAGGCTCGCAGGCTGATATATTTTCATCAAATTTTACATCTCTTCTAATGATTATATTTTTGGATTTTGGTTGAAGAAGTCTATATCCTTTGACATCTTCAAAATATCCAACAAAAATGCATTTTTCACTCTTAGGTTCTAAGGCTTTATGTTTCGCATCTGGAATATGAGCCCAAGCATCACTTCCAAAAACATGAAAGTGACTTACATCTGGTTTGATTGAGCTCCAAGCTTCTTCTGGAGTTATATTCTTTAAAACCTTAGTAGGAGTGCGATTTACTATGTAATTTTCACAGTTAATGGCTTCTACCCAAAAATTGAGACCAAGTCCTTTAGATTGAAGCATACAATTAGCCATTTATTTTAAGGTGCGATTCTTCCTTTCAGCTACACCATTTTGTTGTGGAGTATATGGAACAGTATGTTGCAATTGAATGCCATGCTCAGTGCAGAAGTTGATAAATTTGTTGTTAACATATTCTCCTCCATTGTCTAATCTTAACTTAAGAATTTGATGTCTAGATTGTTTCTCAACAAAGGCCTTAAAGGCCAAGAACATGTTAAAAAATTCACTCTTGAGTTTTAAGAAATATACCCAAGTGCGTCTGGAAAAATCATCAATGAAAGTTAAAAAGTACTTGCAACTAGAGAAAGAAACAACAAGAAGTGGACCACATAAATCACTATGCACAAGCTGCAAAGGGGTTGAAGCGTGCCAAGAGGCACATTTTTCAAAACTATCCCAATGATGTTTTCCGAGTACACATCCAGAGAAAACACCATCTCGACAAGATACCATAGGAAGACACGTCACCATATTTTCCTTACATAGAGTTTTAAGAGAGCGATAGTTTAAGTGACCAAATCGCTCATGCCAAAGTTTGCTCACTTCATCATTGTGAGCAACAAAAACGGAGGGAAGACATGATGACCGAAATTTTTCAACTTATACAACCTTGTGGAATCATCAGCAATGCCAGTAGCTAAGATATGTTTAGTATCTTTGAGGTCCTTGATTACAACATCATGTAGTGAGAATTATACTATTTTCCCTTCACCTGAATGAGTTATTTGATAAACAGAGAGAAGGTTGCATGACAAGGTAGGAACACATAGTACATCATTAAACTGACCATTATCGAGATGAATGGTTCTAGATCCTACAACACTAAGAGATCTATCATCACCAACATAAATATGTTTGGTGTTACAATCATTTAAAGAAGAAAACATGGCTTTATTTTTGGCCATGTGATAAGAAGCTCCAGAATCAATAAGCCACTCATGAGAATGAGAAGAGGAAGATACATTTAATGCATAACCAGATCTTGATGCTTGAAAACCACAAGCAGAAAGTGCCACCCCTGAAGATGAAGGTGAAGAGTGCTTTAAATTGATGTTGTGCTTCTTCATTGCTGCTTCTAAGGCTTCCATCTTAAAACATTTGGACTCTAAATGGCCATCACGATTGCAAAATTTGCAATGTCTATCTATATTCTTTCCTTTGTTTTTATATGCCCTCAATTTTGGTGAGTTGCTTTTTCAGTTTGTGGCTGAAATTGCTTAGGACCCTTGTTTGGTTTCAGACCATACTTTTTAGGATACTTCTTCTTGGGATTCTTTTGATATGATTGTTGTTGGGCTTCTAAGGCTTTCTTAGAAGCGTTTCCAAAAGTGATAAGACCAAGGTGTAAGAATCACAAAAGGAATCAAAAGAGGGATTCTTGTAGGTGGTTCCTGAAGAAATGATGGCTTCTCTAGTGGAATGGAAGGCGGAAACAAATACAGAGTAAGCAGGGCCAAGCTTAGAAAGAATGCAATAGATGAGGCTACTATCTTCCTTTTTGACCTTACAACCTTCTAAAAGAAGTCGGAGGGTCTTGAATTTGGACAAAAAGTCTTCAATAGAGGAGAAATTATTAGGGTCCAAAGTAAGCAACTCATTTTCAAGCTGGTGAGCACTGATTTGATTTTGAATGCCAAAGACAATATTTAGCTTTTCCAGGGCTTCATGAGGGGTGTCAATGTCAAGGATATGAAATCGAAGCTCTTGAGCAATGGACATTCCTATCAAATCTCGTGCTTGATCTTGTTTATTTTCCCATTTAGCGACTTTATCATCATCAAAAGGTTTAGTTTCTACCCCTGTGGCTATTCTGTAAAGCCCTTTACTTCTAAGTATATCTACCATGTGAGGTAGCCATTGGAAATAATTGGTGTTGTTAAGAATAATCGGGCATGTACTTTCCATTTAAAAAAAAAACTGAAGCTGAGAAAAGCTGAAACTAACTACTCCAATGGAAATATCTCGAAAAATTAGGCCATTTAAAAAAAACAGCTCGAAAAAATGACTTTCGGATGAAGAAGTTATGCCTTTTGAAAAATTTGAGTTGTAGATGCCGAATAGTTACGAGAACGGGATGAAGTGCGGCTTTAAAAAAAAAAAAATTCTGCCCATTTGAACAATTTTTTTCTACAAAAGAAGCCTTAGAAGGAGACTTGAACCCAAGATCTCTATTCTCATAAACTAACCCCTCACCAAGTGAGATAGTGAAAGGATCACGTTATTGTTTGAAAGGAGGAAGGGGTTGTTTTTTTTTTACTCTTCGGTGTGCGTGCCTTTTCCTACACAAAAAAAACACAAAAACCGAGCCAAAAAAAAAACTAAAAGCAAAGCCTTACAACATAATGTTATATTTTCGATTATCCTTACCGAAAATTATCAATTTTTTCACTATTTCTGATTTCCCGAGATCGCACAAAGACGCGGGGAAAGAGCATACGTAGCGAAAAAATCCTTTCTTCCTGTTTCTGATTTTCCGAGATCGCACGCAGCGCACAGAAAAGAGCATACACAGATAAGAGGATTTAGGTCCAGCAAATAAATAAAACCTAAAAACCGAAAATAAAAAGAGGAACTGAAATAAGCATAACTATTAACAAATATAACTGCAAAACATAAGCTTTATACCTCTAGATCTAAACTGTCATAATTTGGGCCGAAAACCTTTTCGCATGAAATGAAAGGTGTTCCTCACTATAACAGACGCTCTGGACACAACTGAGCAGTTATCTAGGCCCAAAAATGTTCAAAAATAGTAGATCTACAAAATGGCATTCACATGCAGTCAAACCGGCGTCAGATTTTGATCAACAACGGACGCGGCCCTCAAAATAACTCTGATACCATGTAGGAATTTACAGTGTAAGTTCCTTAGATCAAGAACTGAAGGTCACCGTTCAAAAACAGATCACAAATCAGTACACCAGTATAATCACGTGGTTAAAACCCTCAAAGAGGGAAACAGTCCACGGCCTTAGCCAACGCGGCCACTTCAGGAAATTTATTAATATAAAAAGAAAAGTTACATATGTTTCTCTCATAAATGGTTACAGGACAAATGACCCTCCATGCTCTTTAAATAGAGATCATGGACCAATCGGGTGTTAATCCATGGATCAAGTGTCGTTAATACCGATGTGAGAGATAACCGTTGGATCACTACAAATTGTGACCATCGGATTATAAGTTACAAATGTAGATGGTAAAGAAACACACTTTACCTAACTCTACACTAGACTAAGTTATTCTTAACTATTTCCTATGTGTCGGAATATCCTAACAAGATAAAATCTCGGGGTTCCGTACTTAAAGAGATACATAAGTTTCAATATCGAAATCCTCAAAATAAAGAAAAATCTGTGTGTTTTTTTTCAAATTGCATAAGTCTTGTTTGAAAAACCAGTTTGAAGTGATTCCAAGGGAATATTGAAGCATAGATATCAGTATTGGGTTCTAAAATGGCTGCTAAAAAGAATGCAACAACCATTAAGCCTTTAGAATACTCTACTATGACTCATGAAGAGGAAGAAGTGCAACATGATATATCAAAATTACAAGACCAAGCGCACTAAATTTCACTCTCACAAAGAGTAACAAAAAATGGAATGGAAGTTTTGAATAAAGGCATGGAAGCTAAGATGGATGGTTTGATGTGGAAGCTAAGATGGATAGTTCAAAGAATGGCATGGAAGCTAAGATAGATACCATAAAAACTAAGATGGATGACATGAAAGCTAATATGGATGACATGGAAGCTAAGATCGATGAAAAAATGAAAGGCAACATGGAAGACATGAAGAATGATCTAAAAGAGGACATGGAAGGTTTGAAGGAAGGTTTGGAAAAGTTGATACAAGAACATTTCCTAGATTCTACGTAGGTTAGAAATGCAAAACACAGCACACAAATCTAATGTTGGATTGAAGACCCATCATATTCCAAAGATTGATATGAGGAAGTTTTATGAAAAGGATCCTGTAACATGGATACTATAGATGGAGCAATATTTTATCTCCATAATGTGCAAAACACACAAAAGGTACATGTTGCAACTTTATATTTAGAAAAAAATACATTTTTATGGTATCGATGGCTTTTCTCTCGTAAAAAAATTGTCACTTGGTCAATTTTTACGGAGGAAATGATAGAAAATTATGAGGATACAAAGAGCAACACCTTCTTTAGAAAATTGATAAATCTAAATAAAAGGGTTCAATGGTGGAGCACATTTAGAACTTCAAAAATTGATAAGGATAACTGGTATTCCATAGGAACACATGATTGATGTCTTCATAGGGACTTTAAAGGACAACATCTAACATGAGGCTTGCCTTTGGGAACCTGATTCATTGGAGAAGGCATTCAGGTTGAAAAGAAAAATTGAAAGTAAAATTATGGCGAGAAGGAATCCTACCACTCACATCTATAAATATGGAAGTGTTGCTACTCCCAAACTTCCAAAACCTATAAGGTTGACACCACAACAATTGGAAGAAAAAATAGCAAAAGGGATTTTCTATAGTTGTGATAGAAAATACACTAAAGGTGATAAGTGTGCTGAGAAGAAATTATTTTACATAGATTGTGAAGAGGAGGAATAAAATGAACAAGAAACTTCAAAAGAAGAGGATATACACTAGGAACCAACCCTAGAGAAAGAAGAAATGAGTTTGACCATATCCTATAATGCATTGGTAGGAATTACCACTCCTTAAACTCTCAAGATAGAAGGACATATCAAGAAGAAAAATGTGATAGTGTTGATTGATTCGGGTAGTACCCATAATTTTATTCATTGTAAGGTAGCGAAGGAATTGAATTGCTTCCTATACCCAACATCAGAGTGTCAAGTGATGGTTGAAAATGGAGGAACTATAAATTTCTCTGGAAATTTCCATAATATCAAGTTAACCATGGGGGAATATGTATTGAATATTCCAATGCTTTCCATTCCAATGGGAGGTGATGATGTTGTACTAGGAGTACAATGGTTACAATATTTGGAGACGGTAGCTTTTAATTTTCAAGAAATTTTCTTGAAATTTTTATTCGAAAAGGAAAGGAGGTTGAATTACAGGGTATCACAGGGAAGCCAAGAAATATAATAAGCTCTAATGTCATGAAAAAGCTTTTGAGGAAAGAACAATGAGGCGTAATTTCACAATTATTCTCACTTGAAATTCCAACATCAAAATCACCTATTTTTCCACATCTCTAAAAATTCTTGGCCAATCATTCCAAGGTGTTTGAAACTCCGAAAGGAACACCACCTATTCATGATCATGATCATGCTATTCATTTGATTCTAAGAATTATTCCTCCAAACATCAGGCCTTACAGATATCCTTATGTCCAAAAGATCGAAATTGAATGTATGATTGCAAAAATATTAGAGGCTGGTATAATTCAACCTAGTCAAAGTTCTTTCTCTGCTCTAGTAGTATTGGTGCATAATAAGGATGGATCATGATGCATGTGTCTGGATTATAGGGAGCTCAATAATCTCACTATTAAAGATAAATTTCCCATTCATGCGATTGATGAATTATTGGATGAATTACATGGAGCAATTTATTTTACCAAGTTGGATCTTTGTTCAAGTTATCATCAAATTAGAATAAAGAATGAAGATATTCCGAAAAAAACATTTTGAACTCATGAGGGTCATTATGATTTTTTGTCATGCCTTTTGGCCTTACCAAAGCACCTTCTACATTTCAAGGGTTGGTGAATTCCATTTTCAAACCCTTCCTTAGAAAATTTGTGTTAGTATTTTTTGATGATATACTAATCTACATCAGGTCTTGGAAGGATCATGTTCAACGTGTTGACATGGTGCATTAGGATTTGTGTACATGCTTTGATATCAATGACGCCTTCGGGTCCGTTGAACATTTTTTTGGATATTATACCTTACATGGATATCATATAGTATTTTTCTTCTTGGAGGAAATTCAAAATGTTGTTACATGCCTTGAGGATATTTTAACACATATTTTGCGAGTGATTATCTTTAGAAGTATTTATTTTTCATATATGCCTAAAATATATCAAGTCAATGTGTTAGGTCCCTATAATAATAGTGTATCCCCTTATTGTTATTGTGTAGTCCCCTTATTGTTATTTTTGTTCCCATGTAGTCCCCATATTTTTATTATTGTTCCCCATAGAAGCCCACTATTGTTATTGTTGTGCTCTTACATTATTAATGTTAGGTCGGCTCTGATTATATTGTGACCCCTTAGACTCCTATATATAGAAAGGAGGTTTTGTCATTTGAATCAACCAAGAATTTTTCATTTATGTAATGTAAAGGAGGTTTCCCCCTTGAAGTGGACAATTTTTAAGCCGTTCATCTATCGTTTCTTCTATTTTTTTAGCTATTTTCATCACATTTGGTATTAGAGCTTTGGATTCTAGGGTTTCGATTCTTCAAGAAGGCCATCTTGTTATTTTCACTATAAATTTTTTTTCTACCAATCTTCAGAAGCTGAAATTTTGACCACGTTGATATGAAATCTTGGTGAACATCGTATAAAAATTTAAGATCTTGATTCGCTATAGTTTCAGAGATATGATGTATGGAAGTTAAGGTTCTTGCAAACTCCAAAATTCAGTCTCAAATTTTTGACATAGGGAACATAATCATAAATTTTGTTTTAGGAATTAGATTTGAATTATGTAAAAAGTGGTTGAAATTGCATAATATTTGGTTTTTCGTGTAGCAATTTTAGGGCCAAAGGTAGAAACAATGACACGTGGCACTCCGTACAATTTCGCTCTACTAAACAAGTCTATAATCAGGCCATCGTGAGAGATTCCGGCATAACTCTTTCTTGAAAACTCCAATATTGGTTTGACTTGTGGGGTTGGAAAGTAGGTTTACAAGGCTACAAAAATACCAAGTTGAAGACCTTGGAGATCCAAAATTACATACTTACAATCGTTTCAAGATCGAGCTCCCAAAAGAAAGAAAAATGTGTGTTTTTATTTTTTTAAATTGCATAAATTTTGTTTGAAAAATCAGTTTGAAGTGATTCCAAAGAAATATTGAAGCATATATATCAGTATTGTGTTAAATTTCCTCCCAAACAAAAAAATTCCACACCCATTAATCCCTTATAAATCTCTACTATGACACATAAAGAGGAAGAATTGCAACATGATATCTCAAAATTACGGGACTAAGTGCAACAAATTTCGCTCTCACAAATAATAACAAAAAATGAAATAAAATATGACATGGATGGTGTAAAATAAGACATGAAATCTAAGATGAATGGTTTGAAGGATGACATGGGATGGAGGGTTTGAAATCAGACATGGAAGGTTTGACAAATTTGTTGCAAGAAACACTTCCCAATGGTGACAAGGTAATCCATGAAAATCATGATGAGGATAAAAGGAATATGAATTATGATTTTAGAAACTCCAATGTCGGGTTTAAGAACCACCACATTTCAAAGATCGATATGAGGAAGTTTGATGGTATGGATCCAATAACATGGATACTACAAATGGAACAATATTTTGATCTACATGATGTGCAACACTCATAAAAGGTACACATTAAAACTTTATATTTAGAACCCAATCAGTTTGTATGGTATCGATGAATTTTCTATCGTAAATCACTTTTCACTTGGTCAATTTTTACGAAGGAAATGATAGCACATTATGAGGAATAAAGAAAAACACCTTCTTTAGCCAATTGATAAATCTCAAACAAAAGGGTTCAATGGAAGAGCACATAGAGGACTTCCAAAAATTGTATATCAGGGTAATAGATATTCCAGAGGAGCATAAGATTAATTTATTCATAGGTAATTTAAAGGATAACATCCAACATGAGGTTCGCCTTTGGGAACCTGATTCATTGGAGAAGGAAATCAAGGTGGCAAGAAAAGTTGAAAGAAAAATTATGGAAACAATGAAGTCCACCACTCACAAATATAAAGATGGAAGTGTTGTTGCTCCTAGCCGTCCACAACCTACCAGGTTGACACCACAACAATTGGAGGAAAAAAGAGAAAAAGGGCTTTGTTATATTTGTGATATCAAATACACTAATGGTTGTAAGTGCATTGATAAGACATTATTTTACATAGATTGTGAAGAGGACAAAGAAAATGAACAAGACATCAAAAGATAAGGATATACACCATGAACCAACCCCAGAGAAAGAATAAATGAATATGACCATATCTTGTAATGCATTGACAGTGATTACCACTCCTCAAAATCTAAAGATATAAGGATATATCAAGAATAGAAAGGTAATAGTGTTGATTGATTAGGGTAGTACCCATAATTTTATTCATTGTAAGATAGCCAAGGAATTAAATTTCTTCCTATATCCAGCACCATAGTGTCAATTGATGGTTGTAAATGGAGGAACTATATATTTCTCTAGAAATTTCCATAATATGAAGCTAACCATGGGGGAGTATTTATTGTATAGTCCAATCCTCTCCATTCCAATGGGTGGTGTTGTTTTTGTACTAGGAGTACAATGGTTACAACCTTTGGGGATGATAGCTTTTAATTTTCAAGAACTTTTCTTGAAATTTTTTTTAGAAGGAAAGGAAGTTGAGTTACGGGGTATCGTAGGGAAACCAGGAAAGATAATCAAATCTAATTTCATGAAAAATATTCTGAAGAAATAACAATGATGTAATTGCATAATTATGCTCACTATAGGTTGAAACATCAAAATCATATATTTCTCCATATATCCAAAAAGTCTTGGACAATCATTCCAAGGTGTTTGAGACTCCCAAATGCCTCCCACTTATTCATTATCATGATCATGTGTCATTTAATTCCAGGTAGTGTTCCTCCAAACATCGGGCCTTACATATATCCTTATGCCCAAAAGGGTGAGATTGAACGTATGGTTGCATAAATGCCAGAGACTGGTATTATTCAACCTAATTAAATTTATTTCTCTACTCCAGTAGTATTGGTGCACAAGAAGGATGGATCATGGCATATGTTTCTAGATTATAGGGAGCTCAACAAGCTAAATATTAAAGATAAATTTCCCATCCCCATCATTGATGAATTGTTGGATGAATTACATGGAGAAATTTACTTCACCAAGATGGATCTTCGTTCAGGATATCATCAAATTAGAATGAAGACTAAAGACATTCTAAAAACAACATTCAGAACTCATGAGGGTCATTATGATTTTTTTGTCATGCCTTTTGGCTTTACTAATGCACCTTCCACATTTCAAGGTTTGTTGAATTCCCTTTTCAAACCCTTCCTTAGAAAATTTATGTTAGTATTTTTTGATGATAGAATAATATATAGAAAGTCTTGGAAGGATCATGTTCAACATGTTGACAAGGTGCTCAAACTATTGGATGAGAAACAATTATATGAAAAAACCTCCAAATGTTTCTTTGGAGTGCAAGAGGTGGAATATTTGGGTCGTATTGTATCTCATGAGGGTATTAAGGTAGACCTTAATAAAATTAAATCCATTAAGGAATGGAAAATCCCCAGAACCATAAAACATATTCGAGGATTTATCGGGTTGACAGGGTATTATCACAAGTTTGTTAAGAATTATCGGATAATATCGACACCTCTAACATCATTACTGAAGATAGATTATTTTTCTTGGACTACATAACCAACTAAGGTCGTTGAAAATCTTAAAGAGGCAATGTTCCAAGCACCTGTCTTAGCTACACCAGACTTCAAAAAAACATTTATTGTGGAATGTGATTCCTCAAGAAATGGAATTGGAGTGGTTTTAATGCAAGAAGGAAGACCCATTTATTTGGAAAGTCGTCCATTCAAAGGAAAGTATTTACACAAACCTATTTATGAGAAGAAAATGTTGGAAATACTACATGCACTAAAGCAATGGCGACCTTACCTAATGGGAAGACACTTAAAGGTAAAAAAAAATTATGATAGTCTTAAATAAATTTTGGAACAATGATTATATTTATAAGTGAGTAAAAAATGGGTCACAAAGATGGTGGATTATGACTTTGAAATCATCTACAAAAAAGGGAAGCAAATTTTTTTTGCAGACGCACTCTCAAGAAAGGATGAGGATATGGAAGCATTTATTTGTGCCATTTATATTATCCAACCTGAGTGGATAATTAAAGCAAAGGATGAATGGAAGAATTATGAAGCAGTGTGGATACACATTCAAAAGTTGCAACAATATCCCAATACATCTGATACATTTAGCTGGAAAAATGATTCATTATGGTACAAAGTTTGCTTATATCTTTGAAAGAATTCCTAAATAAAAAAAAATATTCTTTTGGAATTTCACACCTCTCCCTAGGGAGGGAACTCAAGATTTTTGAAAACTTACCATAGGGTTAAGAAGAATTTTTTTGGATTGGCCTTAAATCTGATATTCAAAAGTTTGTGGTAGAATGTTTCGTTTTCCAACAAAATTAAGTTGAGACAATTAAGACCCTAGTCTATTATGACCTTTATCCATTCCAAGTCAATGTTTGGAGGAGGTTTCAATGGTTTTTATTACAGGTTTACCCAAGTCTGAAGAAAAGAGTGTGATTATGGTGGTATTTGATAGACTTACCAAGTGTGCACACTTTTGTGCATTATCTCATCCATTTAAAGCCAACACAATTGCTACTGAATTTATGGAAATAATTCAAAAGATACATGGAAACCCAAAGATTATTATAAGCAACAGAGATCTCATTTTCATTGGAAATTTTTGGATGGAATTATTTTCTTGTTTGGGTACTCAATTAGCTCAAAGCTCATCTTATGATCCTCAATCTCATGGGAAAACTAAGATAATGAACAAATGTTTGGAAGGATATATTTGTTGTTTTGTATCTAATAAACAGACACAATGGGTCAATTGGTTACCTCTGGTTGAATGGTGGTATAACACTTCCTTCCATATTGTAACAAAAATTACCCCATTTATGGCACTTTATGGATATCATCCACCGTCCATCACATCATATTTAAGAGAAAATTCTAAGGTTCAAGTAGTGGAAGATCACATCAAGAATCAACAACAAGTTCTCCAACTCTTAAAGGATAACCTCACTTTGGCACATAATTGAATGAAACAACAGACATATCAACATTACAACGAAAGAAGTTTTGATGTAGCCGACTGGGTATTTTTACATATACAACCATACAAACAAATTTCCATCAAGAAAGCTAAGAAGGATAATAAATTATCACCAAAGTATTATGGTCCTTACAAGGTGTTGCAAATGATTGATACTGCATACAAATTGTAGCTTCCTGCATCTTTCCAAAACTTGACGAGGAAGGAAAAATCATATCGGAACCTGAAGCAGTCACAGAATCAAAAACTAGACAACTAATAAATTGATCAATTTCAGAGTATCTCATCAAGTGGAATAACTTATCCACTGAAGATTCCACATGGGAGGATGAGAATTTTATACAGAATCATCCAAAACTACTCAAGCATTGAGGTCAACACTTTTTTGAAGGAGAGGGGAATGTTAGGTCCCTATAATACTAGTGTATCCAGTTATTATTATTGTGTAGCCCCCTTACTCTTATTGTTGTGTCCATGTAGTCCCCATATTGTTATTATTGTGTCCCATAGAAGCTCACTATTGTTATTGTTGTCCCCTTACATTATTATTGTTATGTCAGCTTTGATTATATTGTGACGCCTTAGACTCCTATATATAGAAAGGAGGTTTTTTCATTTGAATCATCTAAGAATTTTTCATTTATGTAATGTAAAGGAGGTTTCCCCCTCAAAGTGGATGATTTTTAAGTTTTTGATTTATCTTTTATTTTATTTTGTGAGTTGGTTGTTTCAGAAATTATACCTTACATGGATCTCATATAGTATTTTTCTTCCTGGAGGACATTGAGAAGGTTGTTAAACACCTTGAGGATATTTTAGCACATATTTTGAGAGTGATTGTCTTTAGGAGTAGTTATTTTTCACATAATGCCTAAAATATATCAAGTCAATTTCATCATATGTAGAATGGCCACAAGATTTCCAAAATGTTGTGATAATATAAATTCAGGAAAAAATTATCATGGTTATGGTGCTTTTAAAATATTTCGCAAGAATATTATTGTCAATTTTTTTACCATTCACGGGACTCAAGTTTTTTAGGCTTTTGAGAAATCCATTACACAATTTAGGAGGTTGTTCCACTTGTTCAAGGGGATGACTTGTCAATTGAGGAGAGTTTACATGATTTAGCGAGCATCTTTAAAATATTTTGACTCATTCACTAATGTATCATGAATATTGTTGTATAGATGGCATAACTACCTAATATTCTATTTATTTTTCACCAGATCTCTAGGTTTAGTAAAGAGATAATGACATTGACGTATTAATTGAGGCTAAAATCTATGCGAATATTATTTATTTATTAAGAGGGTTGATAGATTTATTCTCATAAATAGAGAAGAACCTCTATACCACCTTATTTTTGAACCTTAGTTGTAAAAATAATTGATATTTATTGCTAAGAAGTGTTAGCATAGATACTCTGTTAAAAAAAATGTGAAGATGTAATTATGTTATTATTGATAATGAAACATTGTCAACTTCTAATGGAATGGGTAGAGCACCTACACTAACTATGGTGCCATGAATTGGAACCTATGAGGGGTCATGGAGAGAAATCATTACCTACTAAAATTACCTTTCCCAGAATTCTTTTGCTGAGATGAAAATTTAAAGACCCAATTTTCCCAATTTCCATGAAATCAATTAGTGAGGAAATTGGTAATTTTTTTTTTCCAAAATTTTAAAGTATTCCAATGCCCTCTTAATATTAGAACATATCACCTCTTAATAAAAACCACATTCTCTTAATCATTAGGTCCACTCAATTTAAAGAAATTGGTAATTAAACTACCAACTCCCCATAATTATGAGGGGTGGTTTGAATATGTAAAAATGGTCCCTTTGAGACATGGAAAAGTATCCTATCTAGAAAATTATGAGATAACCCATGGAATTGCTGATTTGACCAATGAAATCTCATGTTGGAGGAAACGAACAAAATCAGTTTACATGTGGAGAGAGTTGGATGCATAGGAATGAGTTTGTGGGTAAATTTTGATCAAAATTTGTACCAAGAAAGATACTAGTTGGATACATAGCATTGAGGGTTAGTTATATTCATTTTTATATTGATAAAATTAAGTATAGGTACCCTTAACCCGATTTGAAAAAAAAAGGGTTAATTTTGGGGTGTCTAGCTAAGTAGGCATGGAGGAACTGAGAGGGGGTGGAATTAATGGATTGTGGGATAGTGAAATACCTCCCTTGTGCTATGCAAACTATTTGAGGTGACTCTTATGGATTTGAGAAGATCTTTTGTTTATTTGGTTGAAGGAAAACCTTCTGGATTTTATAATTGTGAAGGATAGTAGGCTTAATCTTTCATCATTGTTGAAAAAATGTAAGTCTTATTGATGGAATCATAGTCTGGCTAGTAGGTTGCTAGTAACAAAAGAGCACATAAAATAGTTAATTATATGGAAATTGGCTCACCCATCACAGTGGTAAGTATTTTTTAAATTTTAGCATACAAGTTTCTCTATGACTTAATATGAAATGTGCTTAAAATTAGATGAAATAAGATGAATGAAAGACTTGACTTAAGGCTTGTTATATATAGATAAAATGGGCATTTATGGCCTCGATTTAAATATTTTATGAAGTTTGGTCATTTTCTCTACATGTGCAAACATTAAAAACATGTAAATTGTGTACACTTGGATTACAAAGTAAAATCTACTTGATTTTATCTTATAGCAATAAGAGGGTAATAAAAAATGAAAATAAATTTGGTTAATTTAATTTCCGAAGTGCATGTGGAATTAATAATGGAAGGGGCACTTGAATTCCCAAAAAATTACCTTCATGTGAAATGGAATTTGTTCCAAAATTGCAAGTTTGGGGATTTATTTAGATAACTTGAGAATTTTCCCATAATGTATTATTTTTATATTACACTTTTCACCTCAAAAATATTGCTTGGTTATAATTAAACACAATTTGGGCTACCAAGCATAATCTAGCTTTTTTTTTTTCACAAAGAAAAAATTCGTAATTTTATTTAAGAGAAAACAAAATTACATGTTGTATGAGCTGATATATGTCCAAAGACATTCAGAAAGCCGCAGAAAAAATAAGCAAAAGAGATACAATTAGGATTTTCTCCCCTTCTTCTTTTCAACCTTATGCCAAGCACCAAGTGTTGGCCCGGTCTCGATAAGGACGAGCTGATTTTCTTCCATTGGTGCTCCATTATCCTTATCAGAGTCTGATGTGTCTGTTGTATGTGTTCGTTTATATCCCCCACTGTCTAGTGTTCCAGGTACCATTTCCTGCTGAGTCTTTGTGGTGGTGTCGAGAGGATCTTGCATTTCCTGTTCTTGTGTGCCCAAGGAAGTATTTGTTTGTTGATTCTCTTGTGGTGTTGGTTCCACCTCTTCTTCCTGTAGTTCTGGCTCTTCAGAGGGAAATTGCCAACCTTTTGACGCTTTGCCTGTTTTCTTCTTTTTCCTGTTATCCCTTTTGGCTGTTGGGCATGAGTTTTGTAGGTGTCCTGTACACCTACATATCCGGCATCTAAAGGCTGTATTCTCATAATCTAAATGTTGTGTCCATCTCTGTTGTTTGTTGTTCAGCATAATGGACTCTGGGAGTCCCTTACTCAAGTCAACCTCCACACAGATTCGTGCAAAGGTGAATATGCGCTCCTCCTGGCGTTGAGTGTCTGTTTTAATGTATCTACCAAGGGTGTTTCCAATGCAGCCAAGTACATTTTCATTCCAACAATGTAGCGGGAGATTATAGAGCCTTACCCAGACCGGCATTTTGGTCACTTCCATGGTGTTGGCGTCAAAATCTGGGAACCATGGTGTAATGAATAGTCCCGTAGAGCCCCAGAACCATGGTCCCTGGCTGATAATGTCATCTCTGGCCTCAGTAGATGAAAATTTGACAATGAAGAATCCTTTAGAACATAGGTGTATTTCACATTCCATGGTCCAGTTTGTAAAAATCCAATGGAACATCTCCATTGGTTTGGGCCAGAAACAGTTAAATCTGCCTATAATGGCTTGGGATTCGTAGGCAATTCTATGCACATCAATGTCTAGACTGTCTATATTTATTTCAGGCACGCTGTCCTGCAGTTCTACAATGTATGGCTTGGGGGAACTTTCAGCAGGGGCAACAGGTACTGTGGGATTGTTTTTGTCCCCCTGTAATACATTCCTGTATGAACCTTTTGAGGGAACTGTTTTGGATGCACTTGCTCCCATGGAGGATCCTTGTGCCCTGATTTGGCCCATCATTCCACCCCTCAGTCTAAGGTTGAGGCAGATGGAAGATCCAGAGCCAATGGCATAGTCTTTAAGAGTGCAATGGTCAGCTAAAGCTTTTCCCCCAAATATCAGTGACTGTGAATGAACTGGGTAACCCGCCACAGACCAGATTTCTTCCTTCAGATGTGGTATAGAGTCTGTTGTTCGAATCCATAGAATAATGCTATTACCTACAGGAGGCTTAATGAAAAATTGGTAAGGTTTCGAGCCTACCTGAGGGTCGATGTTGCAGATATGTTGGTTGCATTTTTTGTCTATGGGCACATCATTCATGTCATGGGCCAGTGCTTGGCTTGGAAGGTCCGAGGGCTGCCACAGAGTCCGCTTAGAACCAACCCGACTATCAAGGTCAGTGATGCAGCCGCTCCCTTTGTTCTTTGGCACATCCGGCGCAGAAGGGATGTGAACAGAGGCGAACAGCCGAGACCCCCAGCAAAAAGCACGATGAACACTGCATCTGAAAAAGGTAAGGTACCCATTGCCCGCAGATGCAAATATCTGTTTCTGTTGGAAGAATACCACCAAAACCGATCCAGAACTGTGATAACGTAGAACAGAGATTCCTCCACGATATGGACGCCTCTATGTTCCCCGTAATCCTCTAAATTGATTGTATTCTGCCTCAAACAGTGGCCTGAGGTCTGTGCAAACGAGAGGGTATGAGCGAGTCGCCACCAAACAAAAGTAAACAGGTTCATATGACCGGTGCAGTGCCTATGAATCATGGTCCGCCGCTGCCAAAGACAGAGAAGCCGAGCCCTGTGCCCTAGGGTTTCCACAAACTATCGCTCCGCTTCCCTCCATGTTTTCAATCTAGCTTTGTTGGTTACAGAGTGGTAGGGATTTTGAGTCATGCCACTTCCATTATAGGACTTAGGAACAAACTTTGTTTTCAAGCCATCGAATTAGAATCATAATGGCCTCGAATGGTTTTATAAGTGTTCCTTGTATGGTCGAATGGGCGGGATGGGGGAGGGGGGTATAGTTATGATATTGCATGAAAATCACACAAGTACACACACACACTCACATACTCCAAAATTGTGTGGTGGCGTTTATATTTGTATGGTGTGGGCCAAGGGGAAGTCTGGTGTGATGCATCCATGCAACCATCCATACAAACAAACAAACATCCAAATATGGTAAGCCAATGACCAACCATAACCCAACAATGCATTAGTATACATCTATATGAACATGAGACTACTTTTTCATGTCATCGATTGCTGGATAAGCCAATGTGTTGCATCCAAGTAACAATCATTTCAACCATATTATCACCCATGCTTTATTATGCTAGTGACCCTCCATAACCCATTGAATTCTCGTGTACATCAAAGCAAGGGTGTCAAAGATTATTTTGCATTCAGTTGAACATGGGCGTGGTATGGGTCTTACTCTTGAAAAAGAGGGCCTCATGTTTCTCCACTCAAACTAAACCCATAAATCATAGTTTGGGAATGCAAGAGTGTTGGAGAAGCATAAAACTTTTGGCTCAGTTTTCCAACACTAAAAATAGAGTTAAAACCCTTGTTTTTTTTTAGTGGAGAGAAGGGGATATGATTTGGTAAATGTCAACCACGAGGGATACATCTAGACATAATGTCATAGCATATTTACAAAGTGCATCAATGTTGAAAATCCCAATGGGATCATTGAAACGAATGCCCAATTTTTGATGGTTTTAAAGGGCTTAGTTGAATGGTTTTGAGTCGCTCCCAAAACACCTGGAAATAACATGGAAATTCCTTTCTCATGCATGGTGGTATTTGGTTTCTTAGACCTCAATAAAATTATTTCCCCCCCACCATAAAAATTATAAAAACCTCCAATAAAATCTCATTGGCTTATCATCTTCAAATCTCATGCAGATTGTGAGAAGGATTTATGTGAGAATGTGTGGTGATGGAGTATGACATGGTTGTGGGACCATAGTCAAATTGTGGAGAGTTATGGGAATCATGAGGAGCATGGACCAATTTGAGTCCTAATATAAATTTGTTTATTAATGTAAATGTGTGTGTTAATTGATTAACATAAAATAAAATCGTGTTTCAAATGTACCGAATAAAAACATTTTTGAATTTAGGAGGCCACGGGCGATGGTGGGGTTGGTTCAATCGCCCTTGAAGCCCACATGGCACCACCCTAGATTGATATAATGACCCCGATTTCCACATCATCCACCATGGATTAATAACATGCAATGTTGACATAGATAAGTGGAGGAAACATTGTTCATAGGTCCTTATATTTATGTTCATACCTAAGAATTTAATGAAATGTATATCGTCAAAATATCTTGATGAGAAAAAGATGATGATAGCCTTAGAAATGGGGTTTGAGGTAAGTGCAAGAAACATAAAAATTATATGACCCCTATCTCCTTATGGCTACCTAAGAGGTTGGATGTGTTAGAACCTCCCATTTATAACTCATTTCTAGAACTTGCGGAGAACACTATTTGACTACTTTTATGTATATATTTTTTATTATTTATGGAGAACTAAAGCGTTCTCTTTGAGGATGATATCTTGTGGATGCTTTTAAAATTTTCATAGATATTCATGGATGTAGTGTTTGTGGATGAAATATATATTTTTAGTAAGCGATCTCTCTTTATTTTCTTGTATTTTTTTATGAATGGTTGTAAGTGTAGTTTCGCTTTTCCACTGGTGGTGGTGCATTATCTTTCTCTTTTCTTGAATAAGACCCTTCTTCAAACCTTGCATAATATTATTAATAGAGTATCTTCCCTTGAATTATTTTGAAGCGTGTAAATCATTAAGATAATTTTCTAGTGTTTATATTGGAAAACCATGGTTTCACTTATACTCCCTCGATAGGAGCCTTAGTTAACCCCATATGCCAAAGAAAACTAGTAGGCACTAGTCTCTTCCATTTAGTCAATTTTAAATTCAAAATTTCAATTTCAACTTCTATTTTAGGGTAATTCTAAGGCTTTAACAACTTATGTTTAATTTCTAGGGATCAAAACCCTACACGTAAGCTATTTCTTATATATTTTGGCTTGAAAATCATCTTTAGTTGAATTTTCCCCTAGCTAGTTTATATAAATCATTCATAGGAGTATATGTATTGGTGGTTTTTAGTTACATTCTTTTAAATTTTTAGAATTAATAAGTTACTTAAAACCCTAGTTTTATTATTTATTTTAGCCTAAATTTCACTTGTTTATAATATTTTTAAGGGACTGAAATACACTACTATTGTAAGTTGTTTACTCCTATAATTTATTCATATTTTATGCAAGTTTTATAACAATATTTACTAATTTTCAGATCTAAACTATTTTGGGATAAAAGAAAATAAAATGAATAAAATCTAAATTTGAAATTTAGTTTGAGTAAACACCTAATCGATAACTCATAAGTTATATTAAATTGGTCGTAATTTGGGTAGTAACATAGAGGATATTAGACTTTCATTCCATAGAAAGCTTAAATATTACCAAGGAAGCCTCCTTTGCATTGGACTTGTCTTTTACTAAAACAAGGAAAGTGTCTGCTTGAGTGACAGTGTAATATACCTAGGGATGTACCCAAGGGGATAATAAATGTAATGTGACCATGATAATGAAATAGACTCATTATGCAATTAAAATAATATAATATAATAATAAGGGTTAATTGACATAAGACCCTTAGGAATACTCATGAGAAAGTATAAATACACAGTATTATCATTGTATTATATATGTGTTGAGTTGTACTGTCTTGTATGAATAATGGTTTGTTGAGTGATTCTTTCTAAAGCAGTATTTGATGACGTTACTCTACCTTAAAGGTTTTGATCCCTAAATTCTTGGTGTCATTTATGGTGAATGTTTTGGATATATTTTGTGTTTAGTACTTATTTTGGAAGTTTTATGGTGATTTCTCTCTTATATTTTTGAAGGTTTTACTACAAGTGGTATTAGAGCTCTTTCTTTGGCACAAAGCGGGGGCATTTTTTTTACTTTTTGCTATTTTTTTAGCAGGGAAAAAAGATGGTAAAATCAATGTCGATTTCTAAAAATCCACATGTAGAAATGGGGTAATTTAATCTTATAACTAAATATTAACAAAATAATACACAATTTCCAAAAACAATCACCCAAAACGAAGTTTGGAAAGTGAAGTTATCAAGAAATTTTTAAGATTTTTTTTCCAATGATGACTGCGAAGTTAATGAATTAGATATATTTTGATAGATATCATAGAATTTATTGAAAAAAATTCTAGAATATATAGAAAAGTTGTGGAATTTCATAATTAAGGTCTTAATAGCCAATCAAATAAGTATAACTAAAGTTATGATCATTTTATATAGTCGGTCTCGAATACTAACTACATAAAGGATCTCCATTAAAAAGTAAGGGATGATATTCACAATCCTAGTCCTATTTTAGGTTATAACAAAAAATATGTATTTTAAAATAAAATATGATGATCCTAGTATTGAAGGATACATCAAAAAATTGGAGGATAAATAGATTTTTTTGGAGATGCTATGTGATAATTTAAGAAGTGATGCCAACATTTGGTTTAATTAGCTTAACTATGATAATGTGATCATACTCTTAGATGAAGAATGTGAAACAATATTTTTAAATAGGTGGTCTCGTGTTGTGAAGAAGGATAAGAAGAGCACTTCGTTCAAGGAGGTATTTAACAAGAGAAGGTTGAGAAGGTTGTTATTTCCATCAACCCTAATTGTAAGCATAATTTCATGAGTCTTAATTTGGCTAAAATATTGCAAGTTCCTACTAATAATATTCAAAAAACACAAGTTGAGGGTTAAAAAGTTCAAATTTATAATGAGTTGAAGATTACTATGGATAAATTTTTGTTGCATTCAAATTTTCATGTTTTTCTTGGTAAGTTAAGCTATTATATTAATTCGAGAAAAGAAACATTACATATGAATGAAAATGTGAAGTTGGGTTACACTTTTGTGAGAATCGGGGGCGAAAATTTTTTTTTCTCAATAGTTCGGCCAAACTTTTGAACATGTTCAGCTGAAATATTAGAGAGTTCGGCCGAACTTTTGAAATTAGTTCAACCGAACTTTTTTTTCCGTTTACATTAATGGTGTACTGACGGCGTGGGCAAACAGATTTTTGGCCGGAGATGGGAAAACCGGCAAGAAAAGTTCGGCCGAACTCATATTTTATAAATATATCACCCGCGAACTTTTATAGGTTTCTTGTTCACATCTGTCTCGCGCGTCTTATTTTTTTTTGTTTCTTTTTTGATTCTCTGTCGCGCTATGTGGCTTTTGCTGTTCTGTTGCGCTTTGTTGCTGCTCTATTGGGATTTTGGTGATTTTGAGTTGTGCCACGACGACTTTCTACGAATTTCTAGGTAAGTATCTGCATATCTATACAACAGAGCCGAAAATTTTGTAAATTTCAAAGGAGAATTAAACTGAAGTGTAAATAATTATGGGTAATTAATTATGTATAACTGTTATATTTTAAATTGGGATGAATGAATATTAATGTTATGCGTAAAAAAAATTATGGCAATTATAAACTAAATGTTTTGAAAATTCAAAGTGTGCAATGTGATTTGGCCTAAAATTTTCATGTACAATTGTTATATTTTAAATTGTGATGAAAGCATTACACATGTTTGAAAATTTATAGTGATTATAAACTAAAAAACCTGCAAATTTTGTAAATTTAAAAGCATAAATAATTATGTGTAATTAATTATGTTTAATTGTTATATTTTAAATTGTGATGAATGAATCTTAATATTACATGTGTTTAAAAAATTATGGTCATTATAAACTAAATAATTAACTAGCAGGCAGGCCTTCACAACAACACCACAGTTCTACCCATGAAACCATAACAGGTGTTGTTGCCCAATAGTTTCAATGAACCTATTATCCCTGCAAAGATTTAATACAAAATTAGGACACATAGCACATGAGGTCATAGCATTGTTGGCTTCCATGACGGACAATCTTCGGCCAAAACGAAGCTTTCAGATTCTCTTCACTCGCCAATCAATCCATGGAGACATTAAAGAAATCTAATGAATACGATGATTATCATAGTTAAGCATCACCTCTTCCTCAACTAGTGTGATCTATGTTCTATTCCCATATATTAAGCTGATTACTTATTAGATATGGATGTCTCTGCTTAGTCTATACGTTCTATTCATACTCTATCACCTTTCTGTTCATAAGCATGGGTACTATCTTGGATAATACATATCATGATTAGGTAAATGAGGCATATCACATTCCCTGTTTATCAGAGCTATAACAATTAGTTATTTTCAAAGCTTTAATGGGTTTACTTATTGTATGAAGCTTAACAAGTACAATGATCGTATTAGAAGAAGCTTATGTTCAATGGTTACTCCTTGTTAGATAGGGTTGTATAGATCTTATTGAAACATACCAGTACTCCTTGTCCGTTCATTTAATAATATTGCGCATGCTGAGTATAAAAAATGTCAATCTGCAGCATTAGACAATCTCTCAAAATCTATTATTTCCATCTAAATGGCATGTTATTCCCTACCGATGGATTATAATAGTTTATGCAACAGTAAAGTATAGCTGACAACAATTTATGTTATTCCATCTCTCTCGAAGCTGATACTCTCCGTGATTAAAGTATTAGTCACTCTAAGAGTCTGAGTCTTGAGTTTGTAAGAAAGTTCTTATATAATGCAAGTGTTGAAGTTTGATGTATAATTGTGGGCCTGTGAGCTTGAGTTGATATGAAATAGTAGCAGTGAAAATTAAGTGCTTAGTTTTTTAAGCTTTTTGATATGAAACAGTAGTAGTGAAAATTAGTTTATTAAGCCTTTTAATATGAGACAGTAGCACTGGTGTCTGAGCTTGAGTTGATATGAAACAATAACAGTGAAAATTAAGTGCTTATTTTATTAAACTTTTTGATATGAAACAATAGTAGTGAAAATTAGTTTATTAAGCCTTTTAATATGAAATAGTAGCACTAGTGTCTGTTTGTTTAGATACCATATTTAGTATCAATCACTCCAAGAGTCTGAGTCTTGAGTCTGTAAGAAAGTTCTTATATAATGCAAGTGTTGAAGTTTGATGTATAATTGTGAGCCTGTGAGCTTGAGTTGATATGAAACAGTAGCAGTGAAAATTAAGTGCTTAGTTTATTAAGCTTTTTGATATGAAACAATAGCAGTGAAAATTAAGTGCTTAGTTTATTAAGCTTTTTGATATGAAACAGTAGCAGTGAAAATTATTTTATTAAGCCTTTTAATATGAAACAATAGCATTGGGGTCTATTTGTTTAGATACCATACTTTCATTCCTTAGAATTAGAATCTAATGCTCTTTCCCCTCTAGCTGATATAACTCTCTATCTCCCTCTCTCTCAAAGCTGATCCTCTCTGTGATTAAAGTATCAGTCACTCCAAGAGTTTGAGTCTTGAGTCTGTAAGAAAGTTCTTATATAATGAAAGTGTTGAAGTTTGATGTATAATTGTGAGCCTGTGAGCTTGAGTTGATATGAAACAATAGCAGTGAAAATTAAGTGCTTAGTTTATTAAGCTTTTTTATATGAAATAGTAGCACTGAAAATTAGTTTATTAAGCCTTTTAATATGAAACAATAGCACTGGTGTCTGAGCTGGAGTTGATATGAAACAATAGCAGTGAAAATTAAGTGCTTAGTTTATTAAGATTTTTGATATGAAACAGTAGCTACGAAAATTAGTTTATTAAGCCTTTTAATATGAAACAGTAGCACTTGTGTATGAGCTTGAGTTGATATGAAACAATATCAGTGAAAATTAAGTTCTTAGTTTATTAAGCTTTTTGATATGAAACAGTAGCAGTAAAAATTAGTTTATTAAGCCTTTTAATATGAAACAATAACTGGTGTCTGTTTGTTTAGATACCACACTTTCATTCCTTAGAATCAGAATCTAATGCTCTTTCCCTTCCTAGCTGGGTTAGGAGAATTTATGCATCTATATCTTTAAACTACTCAACTATTTTATCACACCATAGGAATCATTTCTATATATCTCCCATTTTAATGGGGTCTATCACATTTCGAGAAAGACACATTAGCCATAAAAGTTTCCCATTGAAACCAAAAGTGATTTGATACAAAACATAGGTTTGAACCTTATATAGTTAATTTTTTCAAATAGATTCTTAATAAAATGAAAAATATTCAATGTAAAACACATGCATTAACATATAATTGTGATATTTTCCCTTCTTTCCAACTTAGTGGACATCCTTCTAGAAAAATCTCTTTTAATGAAGCAGATATATCCATAGTGATCCATTGATATTTGTTTACCAACAACTATTGCATTTTGGACTTGTATATCTCAAAACTATGCTCATTGAATTTATGCATCTATATCTTTAAACTATTCAATTGTTTTATTAAACCATAGGAATCATTTCGATATATATCCCATTTTAATGGGGTCTATCACATTTCGAGAAAAACACATTAGCCATAAAATTTTCCCATTGAAACAAAAAGTAATTTGATACAAAACATCTAGGTTTTAATCTTATATATTTAATTGTTTCAAATATATTATTAATAAAATGAAAAATATTCAATGTAAAACACATGCACATTAACATATAATTGTGATATTTTCTCTTCTTTCCAACTTAGTCCATCCTTCTAGAAAAATCCCTTTTAATGAAACAAATATATTCATAGTGATCCATTGATATTTGTTCACCAACAACTATTCCATTTTGGACTTTTATATCTCAAACCTATGCTCATTGAATTTATGCATCTATATCTAGTAAATTCCCCTACAGTCAATCTCTGGAATAGATCTAAATAGAAGTTCTTCATTTTAATATCCATAAAACACAACCACTTTAAGGAAAACTGTGTACATGTGTCATTTCTCCCATAAATTCTTAGGCAAAGTTTTTAAAGCATACATGTCATGTTGGTTTTCTCCCATTAACTTTAAAGCATGTTTTTTTGTAAGTGCATAAAATAATTTTGCAAATAATGTAAATGTCATTTCTCTCAAGCTTTAAGGCCTAAAAATTGAACCCAAAGTGGCTGAACTCTCATATAATTTTGAACTTCCATAGGATTTTAGTATGTCTGTTGAGTGTTAACTTCTACAAGTTCTAAAGACAGAGACTGTAAAGGGCCAGGTAGCCTCTGGATCTCATCTTTTCTCAAAGGTGACATATCCAGTAAATGCCCCTACAGTCAATCTCTGTAACAGATCTAAATAGAAGTTCTTAATTTTAATATCCAGTAAATGCCCCTATATTCAATCTCTGTAACAGATCTAAATAGAAGTTATTCATTTTAATATCCATTAACCTCAACCACTTTAAGGCAAACTGTGTACATGTGTCATTTCTCAAAGGTGGCATATCTAGTAAATTCCCCTACACTCATCTCTGTAACAAATCTAAATAGAATTTCTTCATTTTAATATCCATTAACCTCAACCACTTTAAGGAAAACTGTGTACATGTGTCATTTCTCCCATAAATTCTTAGTCAAAATTTTTAAAGCATACATGTCATGTTGGCTTTCTCCCATTAAATTTAAAGCATGTTTTTTTGTAAGTGCATAAAATAATTTTGCAAACCATGTAAACGTCATTTCTCTCAAGATTTAAGGCCGAAAAATTGAACCTAAAGTGGCTGAACTCTCATAGAATTTTGAACTTCCATAGGATTTTAGTCTATCTGTTGAGTGTTAACTTCTACAAGTTCTAAATGCAGAGTCTGTAAAGGGCTAGGTAGCCTCTGGATCTCATCTTTTCTCAAATTT
This sequence comes from Pinus albicaulis, assembly GCA_034641835.2. Lineage (NCBI taxonomy): Eukaryota > Viridiplantae > Streptophyta > Pinopsida > Pinales > Pinaceae > Pinus > Pinus albicaulis. The sequence continues at coordinate 367,959,493 of CM076584.1, read as the reverse complement.
GACATATCCATTAAATTCCCCTACAGTCAATCTCTGTAACAGATCTAAATAGAAGTTCTTCATTTTAATATACATAAACCTCAACCACTTTAAGGCAAACTTTGTACATGTGTCATTTCTCGCATAATTTCTTAGGCAAAGTTTTTAAAGCATACATGTCATGTTGGCTTTCTCCCATTAACTTTAAAGCATGTTTTTTGTAAGTGCATAAAATAATTTTGAAAACCATGTAAATGTCATTTCTCTCAAGCTTTAAGGCCTAAAAATTGAACCTAAAGTGGCTGAACTCTCATAGGATTTTGAACTTCCATAGGATTTTAGTCTATCTATTGAGTGTTAACTTCTACAAGTTCTAAAGGCAGAGTCTGTAAAGGGCCAAGTAGCCTCTAGATCTCATCTTTTCTCAAAGGTGACGTATCCAGTAAATGCCCCTATAGTCAATCTCTCTAACAGATCTCTAAATAGAAGTTATTCATTTTCATATCCATAAACCACTACCACTCTAAGGAAAACCTTGTACATGTGTCATTTCTCCCTTCTTCCATAAAATTTTAGGCAAACTTTAAGGCATGTGTCATTTCTATTTCATTTCTCCTACAAACTCATAAAGGTGTGACTTTTGACATAACTTGTTGTTTCAGTAAGTGCGTACAATTCATTTCTCCCACAAACTAATGGCTTCCTCCCATTAATTCTAGATGTGAATTATACCATTAAATTTTTAAGTCAAACTTTAAGGTAGACCATGCACATGTCATTTATCTTATGCACATGTGTCATTTCTCCCATGCATTTGCAAAAAATGTCAATTTAATATATTTATTTATTTATTTTCAGGGATTAAAAAACCACTAAATATGGTTGAAAAATGGAAATTATACATAGATGTTTCTTGCTATCCCAATCTAGGGAAAGTAGTGATTACATATGTGCTTTCCAATATTGCGACTATAAAAATCGTCCAAAGGAAAATGAATATACCAGGAAGAACAACAAACAACGAGACATATTATATTGGATTAATAGAAAGCTTGGGAACAACTATGGAGTATGGATCAAATGGAATTGTAGTTTTCACCAATTCTGAACTTGTGTGCAACCAGATGAATGGTGTGTACTAAGTTAAGAAGGAAAGGCTAAAAGAACTGCATGGAATAGCAAACAATATTGTTAGCCAATTTCAATTTTTTAGTATAAGACATTGTACAAATGTGAATAAGATGTCTGCTGATCTATTGCGTGGAGCAATGCCAATTCAGGATTCATTTATCAAAGATGAATTAGAATTATACGGGGCAATGCCAATGCAAGATTCATCTCTCAAAGATGAATTAGTTTTGAGACGCTCTTCTTCAAAAATTCAAGATTCATCTCTCCAAGATGAATTAGTGTTGAGACGCTCTCCTTCAAAATTTATTGATGGACATTGTAACATATCTTGGATATGTGTGTGTTTTGTACTTATAAATGCGTCTTTTTTAATGACCATGTGCTTTTTTCAATTATATACCAAGTGTGCTTCCACCACACCATGTAAAGCGCAATTTGGTGAACTTTGCATTTGCAACAAGTGGTGAACTTCACATTTTTATAAATTAAAATGCGGGGACTTCAACAAATTTTTGTTTAAATGGAGTTTCACTTCTTTTTTAATGACAATGTGTTTTTTTCAATTTTATACCAAGTGTGCTCCCACCATGTAAAGTGAAATTTGGTGAATTTAACATTTTTATAAATGTTTTTGCTTAAATTGAGTTTCACACATGTTCAATTAGTGTTGTGCTTTACATAATTTGTGTACACTAAATTACATTAATTTTCTAAAATTTATTTTGAATTTATTTAAAATTAGTCACTTAAAAAAATAATTGTAAATGTCCACCGTAGGTATATATATCATGGAGGATGAACGAAGAAGATCAACAGAATCCCATATCTATACAAGAGAGGGGGATCAAGGATCGAGGGATGTTCATGGTATTTAAATATAATCTTAAATCTCCATACATATACATACATGTGTATACATATTGAATTGATTTTTTATCAACTTTGTGAGTTAAATTAGTTGTTAATAAGTTTTATTTTTTATTTTTTAGGAGCTAAGAGGAGAAGGGTCTCTACTCCATCAATGGAGCATGCCCATGGTTCACCCAGTCATGGTATGGTTCACACAATTTAATTAATGAATATGTACATGTATTTATATGTATGAATGTATTTTTCAATTGATTATAAATTCATATTTGTTTATGAAGCTTTTCTCTCGTCTCAAGAGGTTGGTGGTGGTTCAAATCTCCTTAGAGGGCCATCAATAAGTGCTAGCAGGTTGCGTGAAGGTGGTGATATTTATTCCCCAGGCCAATCAACAGATGGTCATGTTGGTTCTCGGCAGGGTCATTCTGGTTCTCAACAGTCTCAGGGTGGGCATTAGGGGAACTTTGAGGTCTAAAATGGGCCTCCTAAGGAAATTATAAAATAGTAGTGGAAATAATAAAATAATATTAAATTACATCATCAAATTTTAGAGGGAAAAAAAGAAAAAAACTATTTTTTCAACTCTTATTTTCAACTTATCTCCCAAAGTTTTTACTCAAATTTTGAGCTGGAGTACTTGTTGGATGCAAAATTTAATTCATCGTCCAGGGAGTACCCATGTTGCATACTTTTGATGGACCTTGCTACTTGAAAAATTAGAAATACATGAAAAACGTGATTGCAATCACATGTTTTCATGTATTTCTCATTTTTCATGTAGCAGGGTCCATCAAAAGTATGCAACATGGTACTCCTTGGATGAGGAATTAAATTTTGAATCCAACGAGTACACCCGCTCGAAATTTGAGTAAAAACTTCGGGAGGTAAGTTGAAAATACGAGTTGAAAAAGTAGTTTTATTATTTTATTATTTTTTAATCTTTTTACTTACAAAATGGTGAATCATCTCCCATGGTTGAAATCATCATCTTGAATCCTATTAGTTCTTATAAAGTTTATTTTGGTTGTACATTTTTCTTAAGAGGCCCATTTTAGACCTCAAAAGTCCCCTAATGGCAAGATGCTAGCCAACCACATCGAGGTGGCCATCAATTTGAATATTTTTTTAATTCAATTTGTACAAATTTGTTTACATGTGTTTTTTTCTAATATACAAAATTTTATATATTGATGCAGAGGCTGAAAATGCTCCAAATGTTCGTAAAAAAAGATGTAGGGCAAAACGCGTAATTCAAGAAGGTTGTCCACCCACCACGACTTATCCGGTCGACATTTCCGATATACCTTGGGAAAGAAACATGCAACAATGCACTTTAGAAAGGTGTCAACATTTTCATGCAAAATTGCAGAGAGATCTCGTGGCTTTGACTCTACCTGCTGAGAGTAGACAAAGCTTGGAAATAGTTACACACTTGTTAGGCCAACTAATAAATGTGTACCGAAAGCTTATGCTAACCATTGATACTTTTGTGAAAGTCATGAGAAAAGAAATGAAACAATGATGAGTCTTGATAAATGGGAGTTTGTTAAAGAAAGAGTTACAATAACAATGGAAAAGTCTATGTTTAATTTCAAAGAAGGGCCGAAAAGAAAGATGTTGAAGGTGCAATATTTCAAGCACCCTGATATAGGTCACTATTTGTATGATAGACACCTTGCGGCCTATGGAAGACTCCCATGGAACAACGAGGTTCCGCTTTATTTTGCAAAATTATTTTATGTAGAATTTTTTTTGGAAATAAAACCCAATTACAGTGACCTTCCCTCTAAATTTTTTGGTCCTGGGAAGGTTGATTGTGTGACCGTAGGGGCACTAGGCGTGATGCTGAGTTGCCTCATCCTGAGCCACCATTGGTTAGTCGACCTTTTCGTGTTTAAACTTTGCAGTTAGAAATGGAAGCCACTTCTCAAATTAGTCGAGAAGCAAGGGATGCCATCATCGACAATGTTCATAGTGGATTGGGTGGAGTTGATGTTTGTCTGAATCGTCAAAGAGCACATGAGAATACACACACTAATTTTGTGCATTATACAGATGAAGAGATTGACAACATGAGTGTTGAAGATCTCAAAACATATGCAAATAATTGTCACAATGGTTGGCATGACCTAATTGTTCGTGAGGAAGAGGGCATGGGAACGGTATGTGTTAATGGTTAGGGTTCAATTATTTTAACACATACATACAATTTGTAATAAATGCATATATACATACATTTATTTGTATACATTAATCTAACAAAAATGTATCATTATAATGTTAACACCATTTCCAGTTATCACGCTTGATGAATGACGAAAATGTTAATATCACGTTCGGAGCCTCTGATTCAAACAATCAAGATGGGTCTCACCATCAAGATATGTTGCAAATGTTAGTGTTTTTTAAACTTGATATTTTTAAAATAAATAATTGTGCACACATGTACATGTACATGTATATATAATAAAATGTTTTAACAGATTCCGATTCCGTCCGATGTTTTTGGGATGGCAGTACCTTCTTTTTCCTTGGGAGATGTACCTTCTACTTCCTTAGGAGATGTGCCAGATTCACAACAAGTATGGATAATTTTTCACTTTTAAAATTTATGCTTTTAAGATATATCTTCCACCTCAAAAAGTTCCATTAAAAAAATGAGATATATCTATATCTTGAGTTATTTTAAATTTTTTGAATTTTAGGTTTTTGGAGATTTTCTTTTGGAGTCTCTCTTAGGAGATGTGCCAAATGCACCTACAGAAGTATTCAATTTTTCACTTAAATATACATGTTTTTAAGTTATAATTTATAAATTGAAGTTTAAAAGTTTTATTATAAATTGAGATCTTGATCTTGAGTTATTTTATACTTTTAAGTTTTTTGAATTTTAGGTTTCTATAAAGGATTTATTTTCTCCACGGACTCTAGCGATGGAGATAGGAACATCCACTCCATTTCAAGCATTTAAACAAGTTGTCTAAATTTTTTGTAATATTATTGAAAATAAGTTTATATATATGCATTTTAATTTGAAATTTTTTAATATATATATATATATATATATATATATATATATATATATATATATATATTATTGTACATGTATATTGTACAATTTACTCTTGGAGATGTTCCCATGGGGGAAGTTGTAGCAAACGAGCAACAAATGGAGAGGGAACCTCATGAAGTATTGCATGATTTTTTTTAATATTTTGTTTTTTACATGAAGTTCTATATATTCTCACTCAATTTTAAAACGCTAAATTTTAATGTTTGTACGTGCATTGTGTACAGGTTCCTTGTGCTTCGCAGGATAGCTCGCGGATTGAGACTTTGCTAGGAAAGAAACTACATCCATTTGTATTTGATGGATGATTTCTAGATTGATTGAGATTTCTAGTCTTAAATTTACTTTTTTTATATATTATCTAGATGCAGTCATATATAACTTGATATTTGATACTTGTGAGATCTACAAATTTTGGACATATTTTATGTGAACTACATTTGGTACATGTGAATGTGATATATAATTTTTTTAAAACTTAAGTTTTGGATGGTTGAACTACATTTGGCATGTGAAGTAATGTTGTGTTATAATTTGTTTGGTTTTTAAAACTTAAGTTTTGGATGGTTGAACTACATTTGGCATGTGAAGTAATGTTGTGATCTATATTAATGTTTTGCTTTTGAATTACATTTGGCATGTGAAGTAATGTTGTGATCTATAATTTTTTGTTAAATTAAAACTTAAGTTTTGGATGGTTGATCTACATTTGGCATGTGATATAATGTTAAATGTTTTTATTGGATAGTTGGACTACAATTGGCATGGCATGTGAAGTAATGTTGTGATATAATCAAAAAGTTTTTAAAACTCAAGTTTTGGATGGTTGAAGTACATTTGGCATGGGAAGTAATGTTGTGATCTATAATTTTTTATTAAATTAAAACTTAAGTTTTGGATGGTTGATCTACATTTGGCATGTGATATAATGTTAAATGTTTTTATTGGATAGTTGAACTACAATTGGCATGGCATGTGAAGTAATGTTGTGATATAATAAAAAAGTTTTTAAAACTCAAGTTTTCGATGGTTGAACTACATTTGACATGTGATTATGATATTATGTTTTTTTTTTAAAATTCAAGTTGTTGTTTTCCAAACAAACAAAAAAATTCACATGAATATACATGTACATGTAGAAATGATTTTACACATGTTTGAATATATATATTAAAACGATTGAAGTAAAATACACACACACACACACACACACACATATATATAATCATAATATTCTAGGTCTTGTTAGATGTGTTGAAAACAATCATAAAATTTTAAAAGTGCAATCTATAATGTATATATATCCAATATTTTTCATCAATGCACATGTATAGAAAAGCTACTTTCGGTTAATTCCATTCTAGAACATATATATCCAGTACGTGCAACATTTTTCATCAATGCACATAGAAAATCTATTTGAATAGTTAATTTCTTTCTACAACATATATATCTAGTACTTCAACATTTTTCATCAATGTCAATAGAATTCAACTACTTTTCATCAATGCCTATAGAATTTAGATACTTTCAGTTAATTGCATTCTAGAACATATATATATCCAATACATGCAACATTTTTCATCAATACACGTAGAAAATCTACTTTCAGTTAATTACCTAGAACATATCCGACCATTGGAAAGAAAAATTTTGTACTAGATTTTCTATCAAGAATAGAGATGTGGATCAAATCCCACCAAAAGTCGGAGAAGTGCTCCGAGTCTCTTGTCTGAAAGGAATCTTCGTACAAAACTATACTGTGGATGATTTATTTACATTGTGGATACTTTTTACAAGAAAATCCCATGAGAAAAACTGGTCACATTCAGTCTGTGTATATATCCAGTACGTGCAACATTTTTCATCAATACACATAGAAAAACTACTTTCAGTTAATTGCATTCTAGAACATATATATATATATATATATATATATATATATATATATATATATATATATATATATACAACATTTTTCATCAATGCACATAGAAAAGCTACTTTCAGTTAATTGCCTAGAACATATCCGACCATTGGACGGACAAATTTTGTACTAGATTTTCTATCAAGAATAGAGATGTGGGTCAAATCTCACCAAAAGTCAGAGAAGTGCTTTGAGTCTCTTGTTTGAAAGGAATCTTTGTACAAAACTATACTATGGATGATTTATTTACATTGTGGATACTTTTTACCAAAAAATCCCACGAGAAAAAATAGCCACATTTAGTCCGTGTATATATCCAGTACATGCAACATTTTTCATTAATGCCCATAGAAAAAATACTTTCAGTTAATTTCATTCTAGAACATATATATTTAGTACGTGAAACATTTTTCATCAATTCACATAGTAAAACTACTTGAACAGTTAATTGCATTCTAAAACATATATATATATATATATATATATATATATATATATATATATATATCCAATACATGCAACATTTTTCATAAATGCACATAGAAAAGCTACTTTTAGTTAATTGTCTAGAACATATCTGACCATTGGACAGAAAAATTTTGTACTATATTTTCTATCAGGAATAGAGATGTGGGTCAAATCCCACCAAAAGCTGGAGAAGTGCTCCGAATATCTGTTGTCTGAAAGGAATATTCGTACAAAACTATACTGTGGATGATTTATTTACATCGTGGATAATTTTTACCAGAAAAGCCCACGATAAAAACTGGTCACATTCAGTCTGTGTATATATCCAGTATGTGCAACATTTTTCATCAATGCACATAGAAAAACTACTTTTAGTTAATTGCATTCTAGAACATATATATTCAGTACGTGAAACATTTTTCATTAATGCACATAGTAAAACTACTTGAATAGCTAATTGCATTCTAGAACATATATATATCCAATACATGTAACATTTTTCATCAATGCATGTATAGAAAAACTACTTTTAGTTGATACTAGTGTGCATGTACCAAAACAATTTGTACATGTGCAAACACTTGCACATATAACATAACAAGGCAGATCAATTTTTAGTTGAGTTTTGGAAGTTCTAAAACATAATCCAAAGAGACGAAATTGTTGGGCAGTTCAATCAAAAAAATTCCAATGGAATGCCATCTTCAATGATCCGTTCATGATTGAATTTTGGCATTTTCCATTTCTTAATTTCGTTTTTTTTCTTTGATTGAACCTCTATCAACTTTATGCGTACTACACACACCAAGTGACTATATTGAAAAATTATGACATCAGGTTCATTGTCTTCAAAGTAAACAAAATCCCCACTTTGATTAGTTTGTCTGGAAAAATAACCTTTCAATATAATAGATCCTCTTTCATATGGAAACCCATGATTATTATATATTTCTAATAATTTCATTTTTCATTCAGTGCAATGCATCAAATAATGCTTCACATTTTCATCGTCGTCAGTAGGTGCAATTACAACAAAAAAATCTCTTGCACAATAAAATAAACTTCACAAACCTATGTATTTAAATTTATTTCTAGATCTTTATCATTTGAAAAAAATTCAAATGTTACATTCTCTAACAAGATCAAAAAATCGATCACCATCGGATGATATTGTAGTCTCCTTTGATTGCATTTCTTCAAACATTGCAACGAAGATTTTGCCCTTTGTATTTAGCTCTATATATTTCCAATATTTTACATACATTTTGTTTTCACAAACATCATTGGATTTTGTGTTGTCTATGCAAAAATGACAAAACAAGAATATTTTCTTTTATCCAATGCAAACACATTTCAGGACAATTTTGTTTTAATTGAATGCAATTTTCGAGTCCCTTTTATTGTTTCAATGTCATTTCCAATTGATCTATCTACATCTTCGATCCCAATATGCCAAAAAAAACTTTATATGGAAAATTCAAAGAAGTAAATATGATATCAAAATACAATCAAAGATAATCAAATTGTGATAAATGTACACTGTTTAAAATTAGATATCCAATAAAAATTAAATTGAATGTACCTTCGCACTTCCCTTGATTGTTTAGTCTCATGGCTTAGAGCAATGATGCACCATTGAACAACGTCTTTAGCGTCCACAAGTCGGCTTGCAGAGGGGTTCATTTGATATCTTCGAATTGCTCATTTTATGCATGCCTCTGCACCATCATGTTCTCATTTTCCATGTCCAATCTTAAAGAAATTCCAACAATGTTTAATGTATGTTTTCTTATGAAGACAACACAACCAAAAGAATGATCGTGTAGATTTGAATTGACATGTGCATCCATCTGATCATATCCAATGTTCATTGAATGTTATTCAACGACTTTTCAAGGAGTCATAAATATTTCCAAAACAACTTTGTACAAAATATGTATGATGTGTACGATCGTCACTGATATAAAAGTGATATTATTTAAGAACATGTCGATTTTCACTTGTGCTTTCTATATGATCGACGTTTTATTCAACATTTCTATATAGAATATGGACGAGCATGGAGACTTGGTCAGAATGATAGTATTCACTCTGAATTTCTTTTTGTGGAACAAATGTGTAGTTTTCTGCAAAATCAATTACTGACAAAATGGTCCCTGGTGGAAAAACTTCATGGGATTTTTTGAATTGCAAGTTTTGCCATCGAGCTCTATGGGAATGCTTGGTGTATTTATAAATTTCTGCCTCAAACTTTCTCAAAAAGTCTATCACAAAAATTTCTTCTTCTTGTAATTCAATTCTTTTAGCACTATTTGCACCTTGAATCGATGTATGGATATATTCATATCTCTTCAATTTCACTTTCATGTTGGACAATGGTTGATCATTTATATCAGTACGATATTTGTTTTTAAATTTAGTCAAATTTCCACAATCATCGCATTTTTTACCACCAACACATTTCTTTTCGTAAAATAGTTCATCGCTTTGTCTTTCACATAGAATTTGAGATATGAAATCACAGATAATGGAAGGAGGAGGTGAATCCTTCCAAAATTTTCTACCAAAATTAAGGAATGTGTCATAATATAACTCAAATTCCACATGATAACGACAACAACAAGTGTCGCGTACGATGATAGGTTTTACATACCATGGTTTCTGTTGAACAAAAGTACTGATTGAGACATGAATTTCATGATTCTCTTCTTTGAACTTGTTGAACAACTCTATCTGAGTGGTTTCCAATAAATGTTTTTCATGTTCTACGTACTGATTTCGTGCTATTATTCTTCGCATCACATGCTTTGCAGTTGGCGAAACGCGCGAATTTTTATTCCAATATTCATATATTATTTTTTTAACATTTTCTCCAAGTCTATCTTTGTATGGTTGCCTACAAATAGCTCTCCAACAAGCGAGTTCATCATTTACATCTATTTGCAACCGAAATTTCCGATGTTTGTGCAAAGTTTTTCGTGAGGTTCCTAATGCTCGTGCCATAGATTTTACCAAGAGATTCTCTTTAGTACTTGATGAAACCACCGCCATATGTATTTCTCTATGAACAACTAAAACATTTTTCTGTCTAGATCTTTTCATTGAATTTGTAGCACTATTTATATTTTGTATTACATTTTCCTTCATTTTTTTTTTATATCTTTGGTTGATTTTCAAATACCCAATTAAGTCATAGCTTCTTTTAATTTCCTTAATGATAGGAGACCTTTCAACATTTGGGCTTGAACTATCACATTTTACTTTATGAAATACTTCTAAAAAATGCGGTTAACACGATATCGTATATAATGGTCAGCTTTTATCTCCATATTTGTGAGTGTCAACATTTTCTAACATCTCCTCATCGACATTGATTTCATCTGTACATATTCGAATGAATAGTACATAATAAGTTTACCTATTCAATAAATAACTAAATTAATAAATATATGTATAATTTCAATAATACGTGCATGTGTTCAACACACACACACACACACACACACACACACACATATACCTTGTGATTCAATTTCTTCACTTGAATTTCTTTCATCATTTTCACCATCTTCAATCATTGGTTCAATATCTATTTCACTTTCTCTTTCAAAATTTTGTATCTCATCATCAATGTTTTGAGGAATATCTCTCTCTGTTTACATTGCAAAATATTTTATAAATTAGTTCATCAAATAAAAATTAAGCTTCACATTTTACATTAGGAAAATTTTAAATATATCATATTCATAATATTTACATTTACATACTTGCTTCAACTTCTAGTTGAGGTTGATTTTCCCCTTCAATATTTGAGAGTGTTTCTATCTTTCTTTTGTGAGATTGTCTCATCTCTTCTCTACGTTCCTCAAGGTCTCTTTTTCGATCATATTTTCTCGTACAATTCCTTCGATTTCCCATGATAATAGAGTATGAAGTTCAAAAAATTTCCTTCAAAAATTTAGACAAAAACTCAATTAGAAAAAAACATCACAAAATATTTAATTTAAAAAAAACTCATTTTAAATTTTTTGCAAAAAATACATACTTCAATCCAAAACACTTACTTTAAAAAATCCGAGAAAAATATGTCTTATAAAAATGAAACGAAGCTCAAAATATTTCCTTCCAAGTCCTAAAAAAAATTTCATTTAAAAAGTTAGACAAAAACTCATTTTAAAAAATCATTATAAAAGATTTACTTCAACCCAAAACACATAATCTAAAAAAATTTCACTTCAAAAAATGCCTCCAAAAAATGTCCATTGAAAATTAATTCCAACTTCTTAAAAAATGCCACATTAAAAAATACTTCAAAAAAACCTCTAAAAAAATATCACTTTAAAAAATGCTTCCAAAAAATGTCCTTTGAATCTTAAGCCTAAAAAGAGTCCTTTCGAAATTAAGCCTAAAAAGAGTCCTTTGAAAATTAAGTCCAAATCCATATCTTCAAAAACAATGAAAATTAAGCCCAAATCCATACCTTAAAAAAAAATGAAGCCCAAAAAACATCCAAAAAATGTATCACGTACCTCCAAAAAATGTCCTTTGAATGTACCTCCAAGAAAATTTCTTAAACCAAAAACAATCCTTTGCTAAAATGTCCTTTGAATGTACCTCCAAGAAAAGTCCTTAAACCCAAAACAATTGTTTGCAAAATCTGACCAAGACCTTTGTAAAATCAGACCAAATGTATGAAAATAATGAATGCTTTCGCGACAATTTATATTTCTGCGAAATATTTTTTTGGAGAGGCTTCGTGGTATTTTTCGGCCAATGGAAAATTGGGTAAAAGTTCGGCCGAATTTTTATAAAAAAAAATCGGATGAACTTTTATGTTGTTAGACTTGACGGGCCGTTGGCGCAAAAAACAATTCGACCGAACTTTTTTTAAGAATTCGGCCGAACTAACATGTCAACAATTACACAGAGCGAAGATCTGAATACATATCTTCAACTTTGGACTGATTAAACTCCATGAAACATTTTGAATTAACTGTCGGAACCAAGACATGCATTTTTAGAATTCAATCTACTTTCAGGGAATATAACTTTTATTGAATTTCATAAATATTTACTAATTTTAATTATTTTTGTAATAAAACAGGTGCAAACGATTTCTGAAGGTCATTATGATTAAGTGAAATCATAATTCTATATCTTCCAAAATACATTGTAAAAAAAATTGAAAAAGTATGGTGCATTACATTGGTCTGTCGTCTCTAATGGGTAGCTTTTAGATTTTTAGTTTATAATTTACATGTTAAGAAATTTCTTGCGTTGTGAAAAATATTCAAAATATGCAGTTTTTTCATATTGGACCAGTTCAAAAAATTCTAGTAATTATGATATGCATCTGTTGGCTTTGTAAATATGACGAAATCAAAGTAGACTCTGTCTAGATTGTTGTAACGCATTTTTTTTTTCAAAAACACAAAGTTTCAAAGAACACAACATTGCGTATTAACATGACTTCTTATGAATCCTTTGATTATTAAAAAAAACACACTCAAAGAAACGCTAAGTTGACATATCAAATGTGTATAAAAAAATTCCAAAAAATAAGTAATAGAAATCTAATAAAATTTATGACAACTTTTATTTTTATCGCAAAACGAAATTCTAAACTGAAAAATTGTTTTGGCTTGCAGAAAGTTGAAGAACAGAAAAAAATGAAAGTTTTTTCTCAAAAAAGGGCAAAAAGTGTAACCCAACTTCACATTTTCACCCATATGCTACAGGTGGGGTTGGCAAGCTGCGCTTAGCCAATCCCAACCTTATTTGCGTGGTTTCGGGGCTGCCTCAGTGGATAAAACCAGCTCAAAAAGTACTTGAGACAGAAAATTACAATATGCGCAGCAGCGCTGATGTATCTAGATATTACAAAAAAAGCAGAAGCAAGGGTATAGCATTGGTGGTAGCATGCTTGACAAAAAACATGGAAGAACTGTGCCGCTTCGTAGGCGTAAATCTTCATCTTCATCATCATCTCTGTCGGGGACTTCCTCCTTTATGGGGCAAGCAGGCGCCTGCGTAGTCGCTTCCTCAGGGTTTGCCACTAGATGCCTGGAGTTGGTGACAGGTGCGCAGAGGATGGCGAACTATAGATCCTCTGCGTTAAGGACACACGTCTAGTGGCCTTCAAAGTCCATCACCCAGACATCTGAATCATCATCTTCCTCCATCTGAGTTGGCAATGAATTCGTCTTGCAAGGCAGGGGGTGCACCTGATACTCGATGGTAGACTTTCGCAGGCCACACCTACCTCTCTACGCAGCTTTTGTAGGAGATTCTTCCTCTTGCTCAGGATCAAGACTCTGTCTCGCAAAAATATCGGAGGAGGAGCCTTCCACCGACTCCAAACGGTTTTCCTCTCCCTAATGATAGCGGCCAGGGAGAGCCCCTCTTTGTCCACCGCGGATGGCTCTCTGACGTAGTCTAGGGGCCATTGAACAATGTTGCAAGGGAGAGTCTTCAATGGAAGGGTGTGCGGCAGGGGGGTACACATTGTCGAGGATCGGGGGAGCAGAAGGGCCAGGGAAGAGGTGTGAAAACTAGGAAGTCAGAGCCCAGAGGAGACTGCACAGCGTAGCGATGAGTAAAGGGCTGCACGACGGTCTGGAATCAGGGAAGAACCAAAACAGAATCAAAAGGAAAGGTAGAGGTAATTTATTATGAGTTTCTCGGGGCTTAGGGTTCATTATTTTAAAGGGTATTGGACACATGCGAGGGGGATGGCAATGACTAATCTTTGCACGTAGCTGCATGCCATAACCGATTTCTTGAGAAGGCTCGAGGGAAGGGTGATGGCTGATAGATAGATCAATCATGTTAATCATTTATGTTGATAGTGGCAGGGGGGTGCCCTGGATGGGGTAACACTGTTCCCAATGTCTCATCATCATTCCTTATCCCGTTTGTCTCGTGCAGATAACTAATGGTTTGAGGATCCGCAACAGGTGAGGCTCTGCGTGTAAGATATCCATCCTTCGAGGTGTGGGAGAGATGATTGTCATACGTGATAGTTCTGTCACCTGCATCCGAGAGGAGAAGATCCTTTTGAATGAGAGTGTGACATTCATGTCTTAAGGATTCCTCCTCAACCTGAGTAAGGTTGAAATGATACAGCTCACAGTGGCTTTCCACCCTTTTGTTCGCAAGGAGATCCACTACCGAGTTTTCTTTTCTTCACACATGGTAAAAAGGGATAGCTCTGTGAGTGTGTATCAGTTGCTCTAGAGACTTGAGCCTATGGGCTAACCTCCAACTAGTGGATACCTTTAGGGAAGCTGATTGATGGAGGATTGTGGTGGCTGCCATAGTAATGACTTGCAAGTCTCCCCCATTTCCTGGGGGAATAAGTGAAACTCAATTGTGATTTGGATGCTCTGTATGAGCCCCTCCAACTCAGCCGAATTGTTGTTGTCCCATCCTATGTTACCGAAGTAAATCCGGAAAGGTTTGCCTTGAGAGTTCCTGATAATGCCTCCGAAGCCTAAATTTCTGGGATTGCCTTTGGACACACCATCGAAGTTGCATTTGAAGAAGCCATTTGGGAGGGGGGTTCTATTTTTTAGGGGCAGGAGTTATGCCTGCACTTCTATGATTGATATCCAGGGGGTTGTTTATACTCATTATCCAATTATTCCATATGTGACACTCTGCTGCAGAGGTAGGAAGGTCCTCCTGACTCCAAGCGTTTAAGGCCAACGTTTCAGAGAAATTTCCATGAATCCAAGTCCAGAGCTTCTCTGATGTGGATGCTTTATCTTTGAGATGTGGTTGTTCCTTTCCTTCCATATATTCCAAATAACGATACCCGGAATGATCTGCTAGAGTCTATTCAGGAGAGTGATGGTGTAGAGATTGTCTGTCCAGATGCTGATGGTGTTGATGATGTTGCCCCTGACTCAGTTGGAACCGACATAAGATTGTGATTTTGTCCCAAAGGTGATTGGTGGTAAGGAATTGGTCCATCAGGTGGTTGATGGTTTGCAAGTTCTCCTTACATAAGGGACATCTGGAGGGACCTACAAACCCCCTCTTCAAAATATTTTCCCATGTGAGGATGCATCGTTTACTAAGCAACGATAGGAAGGTGGCTACTTTTGGCCAGAGATTAGACATCCATATATTTTTCCAGATGAGATCTGTTGGACCTGGATTCTGCTGATGTAGGATGTTATAGGCTTCCTTGGTAGAATAGTTTCCACTATGCATATATCCCCAGCAGAGGATATTAGGTCCCGGTCGTACTCTGGTTTTTCTTTTGGTTTTGAGTTCCTCCTAGATGTCTGTGTGGCACTCATTGTTCCAATTGTCTTGCCATTTGTTCGTGTGTAGCCATGTCCTATAACCTTGGGTTGTGTCATCCATCCAAGAATCATGTACATTCTGTCTTTGCCTCCCTTGGAGAACAACACTCCATATAGGTTTGGGGAAGATGGAGGAGAGGCTGGGAAGCTGCTGCCAGGAGTCCTCCTAGAGTCTTGCTTGAGTACCACTTCGCAGCTCCCAGAAGCTGTGACTTTGTATCAACTGTTTTTGACTACTAGCTACTTTTCATATTTGGGATCCCCCCAACTCTAAGTTGAATCAGATGAGGTCCTCCTTGGGCCATGAATGGACATACTTGGCTGCCCATAGATTAGCCCATGGAATGTTGGGGTTGGAGACCCATTTCCACCAGATACTAGTGCCCATAATTTTGTTATTGTGCTCAGGATCACCCAGTCCTAACCCCCCCTGACTTTTAGGAGTGTAGACATCCTTCCAGTTGACTAAGGCCCATTTTTTTTTCTCTTTGGTGCCGCCCCATAGGAAATATCTTTGAAAGTTGCGCATGTCTTTGAGGACCCATTTTGGGGCTGCCAGGACAAAGAAGAGGTAAATGGGGAGTGATTGCATAACATATTTAATGAGGACCGGGCGGCTTTCCATGTTAAGGGTGTGATGGGTCCAATTGGATAACCTGGTTTCCATTTTGTCCAGCAAGGCATGCCAGGAGGAGTGGTTGATGGTAGAATCAGTAATAGGGGCTCCTAGGTATTTTTAGGGAAAAGAAGCGATGGAGAAGCATAGGATACATGCAATGTTGTGCTGAGTGAGAGGGGAGGTATGAAAGACAAATATTTGTGTTTTATCAGGGTTGAAATCTGTGCCGAAGGCTTTCGAGAAGGAATCGAGAAGAGATTTGAGGGAACATTCTTATTGTACCGAGGGGTAACCCATGATCATGACATCCAAAAATTGTTAATGGGAGGAGGGGGGCAAGTTATGGAGGGGTAAACCTTGCAGGGGACCTGAATGGATGAAGCTTTTGAGAAGGCAACCCAATCCTTCAACCATAATGATGAAGATGAAAGGGAAGAGAGGGTCCCCTTTCGTGATTCCTCTTGAGGGGTTGAAGGTTGCAGAGGGAATACCATTGACCAAGATGGAGAGAAAAGGAGAGGTGATAAGACTCATGATCCAATGAACCCAGGTGTGGCTGAAGCCGAAGGCTATGAGTACATTCTTGATGTAGTCCCAACTAAGTTTGTCAAAAGCCTTGGAGAGGTCGATTTTGAGAAGCATGCTAAGATTTTTGGAGGTTGTGAGAGAGTGAATGACTTCATGGGTTAAGATAATGCCGTCAATAATTTTCTTGCCTTCAACATAACCTGTTTGCTCCAGGGAGATGATTATGGGAAGGAGCTGCTTCAGCCTATTAGCAATAACTTTGGAGATAATTTTGTAAATGAAATTGCATAGAGTTATGGGCCTATACTTACTTGGCGAGGCTACATTGTCTTCTTTTGGAACCAAAGTGATGAAGGTGGCATTTAGCGCTGGAAGAAGCCAGTGAGTGGTGCACGATTCCTCCACTACGTCCTAGACTTCATTTTGGATTATGTCCCAGAAGAAGTGGAAGAATTTGGTGGTAAATCCATCTGGTCCTGGAGCTTTCCTTTCTTTTAGCTGGAAGACTGCTTGTTCCACCTCAGCCAAGGTGGTGGTAGCGAGCAACAACCGGTTGTGTTTGTCCGTTATCAGCTTGGGATTGTGTTGGGTGATTTTCCCAATGGCCTCATGCCTCTGATGATTGGGCTCTTGCAAAATGTTCCTGAAGTGGTTGCACAACTCTTTAGTATTGGCCTCTTGCGTTTCCAGCTGCTCTCCAGTTTGGTTTTTGAGGATTGTGATTCTGTTATGCATCCCATGCTGAATGGTGGATCAATGAAAGAATTTAGTTTTTCATTCTCCCTATTTGAGCCAACAGATTCTTGACTTTTGTCTCCATAAGATTTCTTCATGGTTCCTTCTTTCTTCCATCTGAGTAGTTAGGGTCTTCTCCTAAATTTCTAACTCGTCTTAACGTCCTTCCTGGATAATAGTTTGTTGCAACTTCTTCATTTTTTCCTCCGGCTCTTTTTATTCTGTGAAGATATTGCCAAAGGTTGATTTTTTCCATACCTTCAGCGTGCCTTTGAGAATTTTCAATTTTTTTTGGAACTGGAGCATCTTAGTACCTTACATGTGTGCTAGGGAGGTCCACCATTGGGAGAACATATCCTTGAACCCTGGGTGCCGAAATCAACAATGTTCGAAGAGAAAAGGTTTGGGAGCATGCTTGCCTGGTTGTAACCATTGAAGTTGTATTGGCCAGTGGTCAAAGCCTGCAACATGGATGATGGTAGCAACTATGTAGCCTCCCAGACAGGTGAAGTCTTATGTGATGAGGAATCTATCCAGTCTTGAGGCTATCTGGTGGGGGCATCCTCGTTTGTTATTCCATTTGTAGATTCCATTGGAAGTTTGAAGATTGATAAGGTGGTTTCCTTGAACGAAGTTCTTGAATCCGTTGATATCCAAGTCTAAATGCATCCTTCCTCCTTTCTTTTCCTGTAGATTGGTTATCATATTGAAGTCTCCTCCCAAGAGCTAAAGTGGGAAGGCTCGTTTTTTATTGAGCTCTACTAAGTTATCCAAAAGCTTCGTTTTCTGATGGATGTTCTGGGGAAAGTAGATATTTATGAGCTGACCATGGATATCTGTGCCAATCAGGTGGAATTTGGCCTGGATGAAGTGTCTGTTGGCATAAAAGTTCTCTAAGGAGATGATTTGGGGGTTCCAGATGATTTCCAGGCCTCTAGACGCACTGTTGGCATCAACCGCTATTGTGTTGCTACCTTTCCATATTTTTTTGAAGATTGTGTCCAGAGTGGAGCTGGAACATTTGGTTTCTTGCATGTAGAATATTGCAGGGTGTTCCTCAGTAATCCTTTTCTTTATCATCCTCTGCTTAGTGGGGCTATTGAGCCCTATTATATTGCAGGAGATGATCTTCATTGGATAGGATTGGTGGTGTAGGCAAAGAATCTTTCCAACTTGGGGAATCGCCCCGAACCCACCATTTCTTGTCCTATTTCTATTGTTCTTTGTAGAGTTTTTTTCCTGCCCCTTTTTCGGGACTCTTTCGTGAAGTATTTGGTGTTTATGAGCGTTCCCCATGAATACCCAGGGAGGGGAGCTGCTCCGCTCTGGCTAGGATTTCTTCCATATTTTGGACTTGTTGCTCAGGAATATATTTGAAGTATTTCTTATTGCAATCATCCTCTAACCCTATAAGATCCATGCCCTCAAGGTCAATGCTCTCTGGTTCTTCCTCCATGGCTTCTGGGATCGTCTCCATGATCCGTTCTTTTTCTTTTGACACAGTGTTTTCCCTTGCATAGCTAGTAGTTTTAGGTTTCAGGAAGGTCTCAAGAGGGACCTTGTCCCGTTGAGCTTTTGAGGATTGGGCCTGCTCCGTGGAGGTGTGCCCTGCTTCGTTGACTGGTTCATCTTCGTTTTCATTCAGCTGATTTAAAGCTGCGAAGCTTTTGCTGGTCGCAGGTCCTTTTTTATTCTGATGAGAGGTAATTCTCTTGTTGTGCCTTTTCTTGCTAGCTACCTTCGTGAATCCTTCTGCTTCTTGATCGTTGGATTCCTTTTCAGCCATAAATTTTTTTTTAGGGGACAATCTCTGAAGAGATGCCCATGTTGGTGACACTTCCTGCATCTGAAAGGGATATGCTCATAATCTACAGTTTGTATCCATTCAAAATATTCGTGCAACAGACTTACCTCGCCTAGTAGTGGTTCCTCCAAGTTCATGTAGACGCATATACAGGCATATGTTGTGTAGCGGTTGATCTTGGTCTCCTTTACAATCTTCACGGATTCCCCTAGGGCGTTGTCGATGTCTCTAAGGGTCAGCTCATCCCAATAATCCTGGGGGAGGGAGTAGAGCCGAATCCAGACCGGAGCCCATGTAAGATCCTGTTTATCAGGGTTAAATTGCTCTGTCTAGGGTCAGAGGTATAGGCCTGCAGTGTTGAAGAAATAGGGGCCTTCGTCCATGATCTTGTCTTTATCTTCAGTGCATGTGAAGAACACATTGAAGAATCCTTTAGCACACAACTGTAGGTAAATGTGGCCTTTGGATTTCCACTTCGAAGCTATCCATCTTCTCAACACTTTTTCAGTGGGCCATGAGCCCATGAAATTTCCTATTAGTGCATGAACCTTCATGAATTGGATTTTGCCATTGATACGGTGTGCTGGGAGCTCGATCACTGTTTTTTTTTGGGTTCTTCGGTATGCATGTTGTTGACTTGGTATTCGCTTCTGCTACTGCTGGTGTGTTTGTCTGCTGCGCTGTGGGAGTTGCCCCCTGTATTTTAATGAGACGGGCCAAAATTTTGTTGATTGACGGTATCAGCCCCTGTCGTTGCCCCTGTGAGAGGTTGGCCTGTAATGGGGGGAGCAGCGGTCCCCCCACTGGAGTCAATCATCGGTGAGCCTCAGGTTGTCCAGGAGATGGATCATGACCAAACAGTCTAGGGATGGAGGTATTCTTTGGGCAGCCAACGCGGAGTCCCGCAAACCCTAGGTCATGGCCGTTAGCCTGGTATAGAGCTCCGCTAGGGTTTCCCCGATAAAATCATATGTTGCTCATATTATTGATAGATTTTCCTTAGCCACCATTCAAATTTTCATGTTACAGATATGGATGATGTTGATTTTTTTTGGGATATCCTTGGATAGACTTGGTCAATACATTTAATACTAATATGAAAAAAGAAGTATTTTAAGCTTTAGTACAAGAAAAACATGATCAAATTGCAATATATGTCTCTCACAAGTAAGAAGGGCCCAAGTGACCATATGAAGAAATCACTACAAAGGAAATAATCGTGATAGTTAATGACATATTAGATGAAGAGTCCAAGGTTGAACCAAATGAAAATATTATCGAAAAACAAGAATAAAATATCAGGGCATGAAAAGGAGATGACGCCAAGGAAATTCATGTTGAAGAGTCAAAGAAATAAAAATGAATAGTTAAGGTTGTTGTAAATCACCATCCACACCACTAAGAGAAGTAACAATCATCAAGGCAAGGGCATAAGCATTAGCAAAATTATAATGGATCAACATAAACTGGATAGACAATTAGTATGAAGGAACATAAAGGACTAAACAAAATGCATGGAGATATTAGAGTAGCATAGCGAAAACATGGATCCCGAGAAGAAACCAAAATCAAGATCAAGGAAAAGACATAATTGTACAATGTTCACATTTCATTAGGATTGATGGATGCTCATGCACGGTACAAGTTGACTATTTTTTTAAGTGGGTCATATTATATGGCTTCTTACTATGGTTCAAGAATGGAACATATTATGGGGGATGAATTGTAATGTACCTAGGGATAATAACATGGGGTACCTAGGGATGTACCCAATGTGACAATGAATATAGTATTTTCATAATAATGAAATAGTATCATTATGTAATTAAAATGAAAGACTATAATATAAGAGGTGATTGGCATAGGACATTTCATAATACTTATGTGAAAATATAAATATACATGAGTCTCATTGTATTGGATATGTGTTAAATTGTATTGTATTATACCAAACATGGTTTTTGAAGTAATTCCTTCCATAAGGAGTATTTAATGGTGTTATCCTACCTTAAGGGTTCTTCTTTCTATATTATTGGTGTTGTTTATGGTGAATATTTTAGATATCTTTAGTGTTTTTTGATATATCTTGGAATTTTTATGGTATATTCTCTATTATATCTTTGAAGTTTCATTATAGATAAATAAAATTGTTTCATGTCCCATGTAACAACCCTGGTTAAAAATCCATGTAAAAAATATAAGACCACGGTCATGGGACACGTATTCCAAGTTGAATGGCGGGAAAAACATCCTAGTGGGTGTCACTTTGGTTTATTATGGATAAGGAAATTGAAAAAGGCAATGACAAAGGCTTTGGAAAAGCATGAGGCATTAATTGCCATTTTATTTATGAAAATAATGGGAAATAGAAGAAAATTAAGGTGAAAGGTCACAAGTTGCATGTGAGGAGGAAAATGAAGAAAAATAATGGAAAATGAAGAAAATAGAGGCCTCATTGATAAAAAAAGGTTTTTGAGGATCAATGGGGAAGCTTTTGTCAGTGTAGTTTTGGATCTGTCATTGTTCTCTCTCTCTCTCTCTCTCTCTCTCTCTCTCTCTCTCATACTCCTGGATACTTAGAGTTTCTTTGAGAAATCTTGGAGAGTGTGGAATACTTGGAGATTTGGAGCAAGAAGGCAAAGGAAGAGCAGGGATCACAAGAGGACATCAAGATCAGCAGATACAATGGATTATGTTTGCAGGTACCGAGTTTCATGTATGTTTTCCTCAATAGTTTTGGCATGCATGGCATATGCATGTGGTTTCTTGGTCGTGATCTATCATTGACATGGAGGATTTCCTGGATTGATAGCGGATTTTCCTAGCCTTACCATTTCTTGGATAGCCACGGTGTTGTGGTTTCATTTCATTTTTATTTTTATTTTTTCTCTGGTTGGTTCTCATTTGTCTCTTGTTGTGGGTTGAGTTATTAGTTCCTGAAACCTTTGGTTGGAAAAACGCTCTGGAAGCCCTATAACAGCTTAGGTTGAGTTACTAGTCCTGGAAGCCCTATAACAACTTGGGTTGAGTTACTAGTCCTGGAAGCCATGGTTGGAAAAACACTCTGGAAGCCCTTGGTCAGTTGAGTTACTAGTCCTAGAAGCCTTGGTTGGACAAAATCTCTAGAAGCCCAACGACAACTGTGGTTTGAGTTACTAGTCCTGGAATCCCTGGTTGGAACAAATGCTCTGGAGCCCTGGACAACTTGGGTGGAGACCAATATAGTGATAGTTGTGATGTCCGACCGTGAGGTGGAATCACTGGTTGAGAGTTGAGGTGGTTTTCCCTCTGGAACCCTTGGTTTGGTTTTGATTGATGAGTTTTATGAGATCCCACATTCATGCTTGGAATATGGCACGGAGGTGACTGGTTAAAGAGAGATTTGACTCAGCCATGTCTATGGTCGGGTGGAACATGGAAGTCATAGATTTGGTTGCATTTTACTTATGGCAATAAGAACTCTTTTCCTCTTGTATTGATGGGTAAATATTGTTATGCAACCAACTACAAAATAGAAGAAAAGATAGATCAACGACTTAGAAATCAATCTCTTCAAGGGGGAAACCTCCTTTACATTACATAAATGAACAATTATTGGTTGATACAAATGGAAAATCTACCTTCTATATATAGGAGTCTAAGGGATCAAAATATAAAAATATGGGGACCACATGGGCACAACAATAACAATAATGGGGTTACACCTATGGGGCACAATAACAACAATATGGGGACTACATGGGCACAACGATAACAATAATGGGGCTACACTAAAAATAACATTAAGGAGTTACACTAGTATTATAGGTATTTAACATGTCCCTCTCCTTCAAACAAGTGTTGTCATAAACGCTTGAGTAGTTCTAGATGCTTCTATATAAAATTCGCATCCTCCCATGTGGAATCTTCAGCAGGTAATTTCTTTCACTTGATGAGATACTCTGGAATTGATCAATTTCGTAGCTGTCGATTTCTTTTTTTTGTGACTTCTTCAGGTTCCAATATGATTTTTCCTTCCTCGTCAAGTTTTAGCAATATTCTTTGAATTGTGAGTTTGTCACCTATAACCATCTTTAAGCATGAAACATGGAAAACCAGATGCACTCGGGAAGATGCAGGAAGCTCCAATTTATATTACATAGTACCAATATTTTGCAACAACTTGTAAGGACCCTAGTACTTTGGTGATAATTTATTATATTTCTTAGCTTGCTTAAGGGAATTTTTTTTTGTATGGTTGTAGCTGTAAAAATACCCAATCGCCTACATCAAAACTTCTTTCGCTGCCATGTTGATATGCTTATTGTTTCATTCGATTCTCCACCAAATTTAGGTTATCTTTTAAGAGTTGGAGAACTTTTTTTTGATGCTCGATGTGATATTCCACTACTTGAACCTTATAATTTTCACTTAAAAATGATTTTGATGTTTGAAACTCTAGTGAGGATAATTGTGCAATTACGCCTCGTTGTTATTTCTTTAGAATATTTGTCATGTCAATAGATTTGATTATATTTCTTGTTTTCCCTGTGATACCCCTTAATTTAACTTCCTTTCCTTCCCAAAAAAAATTCAAGAAAAGTTCTTGAAAATTAAAAGCCATTGTACCCAAATATTGTAACCATTGAACTCCTAATACAACATCAGCACCACCCATTGGAATGGACATTGAGCTATTCAATACATATTATCCTATGGTTATCTTGATATTATGTCACTTTCCGGAGCAATTTATAGTTCCTCCATATGCAACCATCACTTGAAAATCTAGTGTTGGATATATGAAGCAATTCAATTACTTGGCTATCGTACAATGAATAAAATTATGGGTACTACATGAATCAATCAATACTATTACATTTTTATTCTTGACATTTCCCTCTATCTTGAGAGTTTGAGGAGTGGTAATTCCTGCCAATCCATTACAAGATATGTTCAGATTCATTTCTTCTTTCTGTTAGGTCGGTTCCTGGTGTATATCCTCTTCTTTTGAAGTTTCTTGTTCATTTTCTTCCTCCTCTTCACAATCTAAGTAAACTAATTTCTTCTCATCACACTTATGACCTTAGTGTATTTTCTATCACAACTGTAACAAAGCCCTTTTGCTCTTTTTTGTTCCAATTTTTGTGGTTTCAAACTTGTAGGTTGTGGAATGCTAAGAGTAACAACTCTTCCATCTTTATAGTTATGAGTGGTAGGCTTCCTTATCGCCATGATTTTTCTTTCAATTTTTCTTGCCAACCTGAATGCCTTCTCCAATGAATCAGGTTCCCAAAGGCAAACCTCATATTGGATGTTATCCTTTAAACTCCCTATGAAGACATCAATCTTGTGCTCCTATGGAATATCATTTACTGTTATATTAAATTTTTGGAAGTCCTCAATGTGTTCCACCATTAAACCCTTTTGTTTGAGATTTATCAATTGGCTAAAGAAGGTGTTTCTCTTTGTATCCTCATAATGTGTTATCATTTCCTCCATAAAAATTGACCAAGTGACATTTTTTTTTAATGATAGAAAAGCCATTGATACCATACAGATTGGTTGGGATCTAAATATAAAGTTGCAATGCATACCTTTTGTGAGTTTTTCACATTATGGAGATCAAAATATTGCTTCATCTGTTGTATCCATGCTATGGGATATTTTCCATAAAACTTCCTCATATCAATCTTTGGAATATGGTGGGTATTAAATTCAATGTTAGAGTCTATGAGATCATGATTAACATTTATTTTTTTCACACCATGAGTTTCCTCTACTAACGTTTCACCATTAGGAAGTTCTCTTGTAGCAATTTTGTCAAACATTCCTTCAAACCTTTCAGGTCTTTCTTCCAATATTCCATGTTTCCTTTCAGTTTTTCTTCTATAACATTGATCTTAAATTCCAACCCATTCACTTCATCCTTCAAACCATCCATCTTAGCGTCCATGTCTGCTTTTAAAATATCCATGTCGCCTTTTAGTTCATTTTTGGTTGTTCTATGTGAGAGTGAAATGTGTTGCACTTGGTCCTGTAATTTTGAGATATCATGTTGCAATTCTTATTCTTCATGTGTCATAGTAGAGATTTATGGGGAATTAATGGGTATGGAATTATTTTTGGGAGGCATTTTAGAACCCAATACTGATATATATGCTTCAATATGCCCTTGGAATCACTTCAAACTTATTTCTCAAACAAAAGTTATGCAATTTTAAAACAATACACACAGTTTTCTTGCTTTTGAGGAGCTTGGTATTGAACTTGATGTATCTTTGTGATTTCAGATCCCTAAGATTTGAACTCTAGTCTTGTAGTAGACCTCTGAGTCTTCTTTCCAATTCCATAGTTCATACCTAATTTAGATTCTTGAAGGTAAAGTTATGTCCGATCTTCCACAATGGCCTAATTATGGGTTGGTTCAGTAGAGTGAACTTGTACAACATGACACATGTCCCCTGTTCGACCTTCAGCTTTGAAATCGATACACAATAAACTAAAGTCCATGCACTTTCGGCCATTTTTACAGAATTCAAATCTAATGCCTGAAACAAAATTTATGACAATTTTACCTTGGTCATCTGTTTGAGATGAAATTCTGGATCATATCTCTGAAAATATAGCAAACCAAGATCTGAAACTTTTACACGAAGTTCATCAAGATTTCGGATCCACGTGGTAAAAATTTCCACTTTTGAAGCCTTGTGCAAAAAAATTTATAGCGAAAATACCAAGATGACATATTTGAAGAAGCAAAACCCTAGAATTCCAAGCTCTGATCTTAAATGTTATGCAACCAACTCAAAAAATAAAAGAAAAAATAGATCAACAACTTAGAAATCAACCTCTTCGAGGAAGCAACCTCTTTTACATTACATAAATAAACAATTCTTGGATGATACAAATGAAAAAACCTACCTTCTATATATATGATCCTAAGGGGTCACAATATAACAATATGGGTACCACATGAGCGCAATAATAATAATAATCTGGCTACACCTATGGAGCACAATAATAACAATATGGGGACTACATTGGCACAACAATAACAATAATGGGGCTACACTAACAATATCAATAAGGGGTTACACTAATATTATATGGACCTAACAAAAAAATATGATTGTTATTGTGTGGCTTATATGGCTATTATGTGCTCATCATTTACATTGTTTATATGTTGGTTATGAATGTGTTTTATGATGGTGATGATGTATGGCTCTCATCATGTTTTGATTTATAAATGAATGAACAATGTATTTATGCCCAATTAGATGGTAATGCAGTTAATGTGATAAGACAACAATGCTTCTTAACGATTCTCATATAAGTATGAGACCCCTATGCTCAAACCTGTTATTTAAACCTATAGATTACATGTTTGTAACATGTTTGACAAAATTCTTGTCATGGCTAGTAGAGGTCAAGTCAAGTCTTTGTTCAAGTGTTTTCTTTTGCATCATTATTTCGTTGTTATATTTTAGTTCTGAAAGTGTCATGGTGTTTCGGGCAGTGACTTGGGCTCTGGGTCTAAAAAAGTGGCTCAAATCCCGGGGACGCTAGCACAAGACTGAGGGAAAGAGTCCCTAGACGCATGCATGCCCATGTTGTGGGAGCATCCAGAGCCTCCCAGATGCACCCTTACCCATATAAAGGGAGCGTCCGGGGGTTTGATGGTATAAAAGCTTAATGGGACCCAGGGGTTGCATGCCTAAGTGGTTGGGATGGCTCATGAGAGTTTTGTTGTTGATGTGTTTCAGTAGATTCCACTTCCTTAAAGTCACATAGGAGGTCGAATCATATCATAGTAACTCTTCATCACATGTTTGCCCCAGTTGTTCGGTCACTTGGGTAGATGTAGGGGGAGGGGGTTACATCCCATTCATCTTTGTACTTGTGCCAAGGTGCAAGATTGTATGATAACATGTTTATTTGATTTTTTTTAAGTATTCATTTTCACCTTTACTAGACATCTTGTAATATGTTGGAGTTTTTAATGCACTTTGAAAAGTGATATTTATGCTTATATTATACATTCATAGGAAGTGTTTATTTTCCATGATATGTTTCCTTTTGTCTCTAATGTGTTTTTCATTAACCATGTTTTACCATTTGAAAATCATCACTTATGTAAACTCATTTAGGTTACTCATATTATATTCACATGGAAACTACTATCTCTTTATAAAGTCTCTTCTCCTTTTTGGTTTATGAAGTGATTTTTTTAGTGAGAACCTTTTTCCCTTGAGCCTTAATTGATCTTGGAACCTAGAGGTAGTATTAAATCACTATCTATTTTTTTATATTAAACTTTGAATCAACTATGTTTTGATAAATTTACCATACACATATCAACACTTAAATTAATTTAAACTAGATGTCCAAAAAATCATACTCATCTAATAAATTCCTCAACAATGATAAAAACACATCACAACAATTATCATTAAACATAGAGTTATGGTGGAGTTACCATTAGTAATACACAAACCTCTATTAAAAAAACCTTTTGTAATCTTTTTATTTATATACTTTCAAAAATAACATAATTTTGACCTTTTAAATTTATTGATGTGGAGAATTGTGTCAAAAGAATAAGTTTTATTTAGATATTTTTTATTTATATTTCAAATCATTATTTTGATATAATATAATGAAAATAGGAAGATTTTTATTTTTTACTAGTACATATCTTATCTTGACTTTATTGTTCACTATTATTTTGAATATTTTTAAGTTGATATAATTTAATATTTTTTTCTTAAAATGGAATATTGGATTGTTATTATAGTGTTTTTATTATAATTTTATTTGTGAAATTGTTCTATTGTAATTAAAGTATATTGTAGTGGTAAATTTATTTGTGAAATTGTTTTTTATTGGTTAACTAATAGTTGAGTTTAAAGAAATTGGCAAGGGTCCAGAAATTGAAAAAATCGTTGAAGTTGGGAGGACTAAGAAAAAACCGGCAAAAACTAGGCAAAATTTAAAAAAAAAAATACAGAAATAATCATTTTATTTTTTATTTTTTAGCATCTAAAGTATCCACAGCATCAAATAAATGCATTTCCACATAAACATGAAAAGAAAGCTAATACATAATATGTATATGAAGTCTAGAGCTACATCACATATCAAAATAGTGAATCAAGTCTTGAATCTTGAGTCTTGACTCGGTCTCAACTCTCAAGAGTCAAAATATCAACAAAAAATATAATAAATGTATATCATGAGTCATCTACATGTCATAAAGTAATCAGTCACTGAGATCCTCTGCCCCTTTTACGAGAATAGGGAATGCCTTTGCCTTTTCCTCTAGAGGAAGAAGGCCCTTCCCATGGGGCTATAAATAGACTTTGTTTTCCTCTAGAAGCAAAAAAAAGAGATGGCCTATGTCCTCTGTTGTTTTCCATCCTAGATGGTGTCCCCTCCTCATCCTCCTCTTGCTTCTTTAAAGAATATAAGTTAATTATTAAGAATTATTGTTTGTATTATAAAAAAAATAAAAAAATAAAAAATAAAAATGAAAGATGAATTTTAATAGATAAAATTATTAATATTTAGAAAGTTTAAATAATATATATTTCGAGAAAAGAAACTAGTCTCCTTCTTAATTTGAGTAATTGAGTGTTAGAGTGACATTGTTACTAGTTGGCCATAATATTCATAAACACTAAGTAGTTATAACAATACAATGTTAATAATAGTTCATCATGTCAAAAATAACAATCATTCCATTTAAGATAACTCCAATTAACACACATTATTAATTATAGAAATTTTCATATTACATATATAAGTAAGTTTGGTAGGACTATATTTTTATCAACTTGTCCAAATACATCATTCTAGAGAAAGAAATTGAACTTGTGATCATCAACATTTAACCAAAATCCACAAACATTAAAAAAAAAATATTTATTAACTAACATTAATTAAAGTTTAAAATATTGATATCAATCATTCATTTAAAATTTAGTGAAAATCCAGTGAAAATTATCATTATATTAAAAAAAATAGAAATAAAAACACTATTTCTTGTAATTTGATTGAATCATAAATGCATGCAACACCCAACCTCTTTGCTACTGTAAAAAAGATGTTGTACTTTCTTATTTTCTTAAGGAAACCATTTTTATGTTTGAAAAAAAAACAAGATGTTGAAAAGTGGCATACCATTATACTTGCATGGCATTTGCAATGTATGCCACATCAATGGACATGAATATTCATACATAGTTTAATAAAGTTAAACACTAAAGTTAAAAAACAAACAGCCTTCCAACCAATTCATGAGAAATTCCACCTTTGCAGAACAAGATCAAATGTATATGAATGGAAGACATAAAACCAAAAGACGAGATAATAGCAAACATGTTTTTCGTTATATATGTTTTGAAGTGTCATCTCATACTCATTGGTACACTGCTGAAAATTCCATCCACTATTAACATGAAGAGTAATAGTACAGTGCTCCAAGAGGCTCAGAATATTACTGTGAAGAAAGTACAGTTCGTTGTTCCTTGTTCAGTAAATTCAGATGGGCCAGGTGTTCCAAAAAATTAAATACCATGAACATTATCCCATTAACATTAAACAAAGCATACACCTCAAACAACATCACAAAAGGAGGATGACCTCGGGATTAGAGTGGAGCAACCTCACCACTGGTGAAAATTTTCAGTATCAAGAACCGCAATTCAGTTCGGGGTATCCATAAACATACAATGAATTGCATTTTATAAGTGGGCCTCTTCAATCCTCATTCAGAGAGGATAGGAAGAGACAGTTACCATAACAGTCCAAACTTCTAAGCATGAACACAACCCTATTTCCAACGAAGGAAATACAACAGTGCATTAATGTTGGACACCAAAAATATGAGCAGGCAAGGAGGCTATATTGGGCACTTGAATAGCGGGTATCGAGTTGCTTGATAATTGGGCAAAAGTGGTGAGCATTATCTATGTGGTGAGCATTATCTATGGTCGTTTAGAACTTAGAATCCATTTTTAGTTTCTGTTGTTGTGTTGAACTTATTCCATTACAGATTTCAGGAATATCCTGGAATCGGACTAACAACAGCTGTTTGGGATGTTCATGAATTTGCAATCTGATAAGTTCAATAGTGCAGGACATGGAAGAGGGATTTGAAGTCTTTTCAGGTTTTGAATATTTAGATGTGGAGGGGTATTTTATATTTTGAGAATATTTTAGAATTTTATAAATAACTTATAAACTTAGTAGTAGTCGGTGTTTTTTTGTCTTGAAAAGTATGGAAATTTCGGTAAAATTTTAAGAAAATCTGGCAGTGATTTTTATAAATCCAGGTTCTAGCTATCAAACTTCAATATTTTGGGTGCTTTAGAGGCTTTTGATGGTGCTGAATCCATTACCACCATAAAAAAACATGATTCAAACAATGATACTGGAAGATTTCTTTAAAAAATTTTGCCCGGATTCCTGTCACTTTTGGCCTTCCAGGCAATTCCTCTGCCTCCTTAGACAACTCCACCATCTGTGTCAAACAAATTGATCTATTGATCTAGTTTTTTTTTTTTAATTTGGACTATTTCTTGATTTGTGCGTGTCATCCTTGGGCAGAGGCCATGCTAATCTTCTCTGTATCGTTCCAATTTTATCTAGTTATTGTCCTTTGGATTTTGTGATATTCCCAAAATCTGCAATCCAAATAAATTCAACAAAATGTAGAAACAATTGAGGTTTTTTATCCATATAAAAGAAATAGATTGAACATCAGTGTTCAGGATTACTGACATGATCAAGAATTGCAATATGCTGAGAAGACTGAGCATGATCGTTGAAAATATCTATCCAGTCCAGATATTTGCAAATGCATTTCCCCTGTTGGACAAGTGTTAAAGTTCAAAAGTTTGGACAGTTAAGATAACTGTGTCTCTTTGCATTCTCTTTGAATGAGGGTTGAATGGTCTCGCATTATAAAATGCAAATCCCGGTATGTTTTCTGATATGCAAGAATGAAATCCATACAATGGAAAAAAATTCCACTGGTTGGGTTTCTCCACTTTAATCCCGGGGTGGCCCTCCTTTTGATATGTTGCTAGTTGTTATGCTTTGTTTAATGTTTATGGAATTTATTTTTGTAATATTTACATTTGTTGATTTTCCTACAAAGACTATATATCAAAGACTAATATGTACTTGAGTGTAATTCTATGGCAGATTTCAGAATATGTCCAACTTTAATAGGACTAGGACTTGTACATGACACTATCTACAAATAATTTAACCACAGAGATCATCCATGTGAGGAACATGTCTAAAGAATTTGAACCTTGGTAGGCCAGTTACTCTTTTGAAGTTCTGGCATTTAAGATTCATTTATTCTCCTAGCTGTTAGGCCACATTTTAAAAGGCAGTGACTGCATCTGTTATGGCAGTCAAAAGGAGGAGAGGACTGGGAGACTCAATACTTTTTCCTGAAATGCATCCTATAGATGAGTCATTTGGCTCTTGAGGGGATCATATTTCAAGCAACCTGTAATTAGGTTTGTCCCATCCGTAGCTGCTCTCACTACTGATAGACTACAATTTCAAAGCAATAGTTCTCGTTACTGTAAATCTTTGAGAATCCTGCAAAGAGTCAATTTAACTTTGTTTAACAGGGCACCTCAGGTATTCATGGAAGGACCCACATTGATTGAAACCTGTGAAAAATATCATATCTCCAGAGAGCTTGGACTGTTGTACACGGTCAATCATCAAGATCAACTTCCCAAACCAGCTATGCGAGATTGAAGATACAGGTCGTCCAGCACTCTCTTGGCATGTCCCTACCATAGACATATATTAATTAGATAGGCTGTCTATGTTATTCTAAGTAAAATAGTGGAGAAAAACAATAAAATCTAAAATCTTTATCATAGAAAACATATAAAAAAAACTATATACTGTTAATTTATTAATTTAAGTTAAAATCTCATATATATTATTTTAAGTTAAGTGAACTTTTAATAAATTTGGTAATTTACTTTATTTTTAATATATAAAGGGTGGAAATTATAAATCTTAAATGATTTATTATTATTTTGCAAACTTGTATAAGTTATAAGTTAGACATAAATTAGTTAAAAGTAAAGATGAGGGAAAGTCAGATTTAAGAGAATATTTACCATGGATGTGTGATTTAAAATTTAGTAAATAAAAAGGTGAAGGGAGGGGGTTTCATAAATTCCTATGGATATTTGGAAATCAAGTTAATTTGGAGCCTGGACAACCAGCGAACAATTTAACAGAGATGTATGGCCTCTTCATAGGCTTTTAATTCGCCATGGAACATGATATCTCTTTCATTGTTGTACAATTATAGTGGATTCTATATCACAATCCACTATTTCATCTTAAGCTCCTTTGAACAATTTTCTTATGCTTTTTAAGAAAATCCATTGCATATTGAAATCTTTCTCTCACAAACCTTTTTTCCATATCCTTAGCTGGGAGAATAAAGAGCCAGATGCTTAAGCCAACCAAGTCTGCAATTTGGAAAATGAGAAATATGAGGTTAATGGAGCCATAAGTTGGAAGGTAATTTCATTAAAGTTTATATTTTCTTTCATTTAAATAGAATTGAAGAAGTTATTATTATTATTATCTAATTTTAAGTTCACTTCAAGCTAGACACTAAATTGGTGTATGAGATTTGCTTGTTTGTAGGACAAGGGACCTACCTCTCCTCAGCGATTTAACTACTAAGTCTACTAAAGCATACATACTCTACCTCTCTAGTTTTGAACTAGTGATTTCTTAGGAAGATAACTACTAAGTTTACTAAGGCATATATACTCTACTCTTATGATTTTGAACCAATAACCTCTTGAGAGGAAACACGTGCTCCTAACCATTACAAGTTAAAACAAATAAATTTAATTTGGAACAAAATGAATAACCCCAAATAATAAGAAATTGAAAATGGACGATTCGGAGCACACAACAGGTGGCAAGCTTTGCAGGACAGATCGCTAGTGGCAGGGTTCATGAATGTTTGTCTTGAGGTCATTTATGTACAACATGCCTCACAGATTGGCATAGGACTCCTCCATTCTCCAGCATTCATCTCTGTACCGGGTAAGATGGGATGTTTCTGGGATAATCCTATGGATTTAGCTACGGTGCCATCTCCTGCTGTCGTGGGAGAATTTAGACTTCAATCTAACATTCATGGAATCTAACCTCAGCTCCTTTGTGCAAGAACTGGCGAATTCAACATAAATCAGAGTGCAAGGGGGCAGGGCTTGCCAACACTATGTAACGAAGGCATTTGTTCTCCTCTCAAGGACAAGCAAGGAAATCCATGGTCTTTTGAGTTCTCTGTTCACCTTCCCTTTCATGGTAATTGCAAGCCCAATTTTCATGAGAGCGAGCATGTGGTGCTAATCTATCGCAGGAACAAAGTCTGGGTTGCAGCAATTGACATTGTATCGACAGCAATTTTGTTCATTTGCGCTCTCGGTAGTCCTAGGCGCACAGAGAAGTAGGCTCCATCAAAGCAAAATAAACACAGAAGAGGTTGTTGGGTTGCGCTTTTAACTCTCAGAATCAGTCTCTCTTTGTAGAGGTATCCCTGTCAGCTCTCAATCTTGTTCAGTGTGCTCTATGTCTTACCACGAAGAGTTGGTAGATGAGGCTTCTCCTAGATTTTTCATTCCCTCTTCCAGGGTGCTCCCAGTCTTTCTCTGCCACAATGGAAAGACATGCAACTTCTCCCTCTAGTAAAAATTATGTCTGACCAATCCACAGCGACCTCCGCCCTCACCCTCAAGTGGACATACCAGAGGACATATCAGAGCTTCGTCATCACATAAATCTCCTAACGGGTAGAATTATTTCGCAATCAAACCTGCAAGCAAAAGCCCAAATGCAACAAACCAGAAACAATATGTTGGAAGAAGAGGTGTTAGGGCTTCGCAGACAACAGATAGACATGCAAGCTCGGTGAAATCATGAAGACAACATATTGACCCTCTGCATAAGTTATCATAGCCCCTAGTAAATGCATACTGCTATGCAGACAGTATTGCAGAGTCTATGGTACGAATAATTTTTGTTTTTGCTCTAGATATATTAGTAGCAAATGTCTGGATGTAATCCTTGAATTTCCTCTCTTATCTGGGTTGGAAGATTTTGCTCTTCTGATATGATTGTAAATCTCAACTAGTTCTTTGTGGCAGTGGGTGCAGAATCAATGAAAAATCCTTATCATTTTTGTAAAAGAAAATTTGGTAAAAAAAAAATTTCGAATAATTGAATCTTTCACTCCAAAAAAGAATAGTAAATAAAGAAATTCGATTAATTGAATCTTTCACTCCAAAAAAATTACCTCTTTGGACATTGTAAACATTATTGACTTGTCTCTCTTGCCTTGAAACTTTATGATATGTCTTCTCTTGCTTTGAACTTTTACATAGTGTTAATATTATGAAGCATGGTTGCTCTTATCTTGCAGTAGAAATAATGACTGATTGGACTTGAACAATGAATATAAGAGGAAATAGAGGTGTGGAATGTTCCTTTTACACTAATAAATTAGAATAAAAATTAAAAAACTTTAAATAAATAATTGTAAATGATAAATTAGAATAAAAATTAAAAAACTTTAAATAAATAATTGTAAATGATAAAGTAAAAATAAATGAAAAAAATAGGAAACTATTGCACAACTATTTCTTATGAAAAAACTATTCAGAAAAAAGCCTTATTTTAAAGCATACTCATTGTATTATTCAACAACTATTAAATGTTTGGAATTTGGCTTTTGTGATCCATAAAATATGTATAAGAATTTTGGGTGAAAATTACATGTAAGAAAATTTTGTCTACCTTTCAAACCAACCAATGTGGTTCATTACCAGGACAAGATGAGAAATCTGATCAAGAAACCTGTTTAAATAGACAAGGACAGCTCCAACTAGCCCTTGAAAAAAAGGCTAGTTTGACTAGAATAAGAAATTGAATAAATTTTTTGTCATATTTTATTATTTTTTAATTTTAATTTAATTGTATTTTAATTTTAATTTGATTATATTTGAATATTATATAATATTAATATTTTTTTAATAATTTAATATTAATATTTTTTTAATATAATTTAATATTTTTATTATTTTAATACTTTAAATTATATGTTATATAATTAAAATTCATTAAAAATAAAAAAATAAATAATAATAATAATTAATTAATTTAATTTTTTTTTTGCTAATTAAGATTAAATCTATTAATGAAACATATAGTACATCTAGTCCATGGCCTTAATGATGCAGGCCATCAGTAGCTTCACAAGTTCAACAAGATAACAAAAATTGGGTTACCCGCATGGGGAAACCAGCGCATGAAATGTTTGTAAGCTACCTCGATGGAGGAAACCAGCTATAGCATACCAAAAACTATTACATCCCAGAACAACAAAAATGACAAAAGAACTGAACAGAATTACTTGGACAATGCCAAAGGCACTAGAGACCATAATCCTCCGAGGGTGGCTCTTCTTCAATCCTGCACCAGTAACCATCATCATCATCCGGAACGGGGCATCTTCGAGCTGCTGCTGCACTTGCTTCGTTGCCGCCTTCCTGCTTGCCTTTATCCTAAAGAAGACTCGAGCTGCAATCCCCTGCTTTGAGAGAAGCACCTCTGTCCACGGATTGAGGGGGCTGCAAAAGGTCAGAGGGGTTCGGCATGTTAATTGGACGCGCGAGAGAGGAGGGGTCAGGAATTGCCCCCAGAATTTCCTTGAAAGAGATTGTGACAGTCGCTATAACCAGAGGGTGATTGGTATTACACTGAAAATGAAAATGGGTAGTGGATGGGCTGTATAAGGAGGCAGACGCAGTGGGACGGGAGCGAGGAGGCAATAGAGAGGCAGAGGTACCACGTCTGGGGGAGGAAGTGAGTCTACGCCCACGCCCACACCCACTGCGCGTTGAGGGATACCGGCCGTGAAAGCGCTCAGGAGAGGACGACGCCGACCAAAGGGGCGTGCTCTTGTGCTGCCCCGTCGACATCTCAAATGGTACCTGAGCTGGAGCATGTCAGCACGAAGCCTAAGGCAATGGACTGAATTGGAAGCAGACGATAAGGAAGGGGAAGGTGAATTGAGCTCGGAGAGGGAGCGACGCCGACCAAAGGGGCGTGCTCTGGTGCTGCCCCGTCGACATCTCAAATGGTGCCTGAGCTGGAGCATGTCAGCACGAAGCCTAAGGCAATGGACTGAATTGGAAGCAGACGATAAGGAAGGGGAAGGCGAATTGAGCTCAGGTGAGGTGACGAGTTGCAGAGGGCAGAAAGGGCTATGCGAGAAGTGAAAGCCAGGAAGAAAATCCACACAACAGCCCAAATGACAGCGCCTGCCAAGGGAGGTGCCAGAGCTGGGGATCTCAGCCTCCGGGGAATAGCCAAATCCAACAGGCGGGAACCGAATCGGCATGGAAACCACCAACTGGAGTTGAGGCAGAACAGAGAACCCTGGTGCATTGACGAAGAGTGGAGACGATGAACCAGAGGGCGGCATTATGTAAGGCTTGCGGCCTCGACCCCCACAACGGCATAAATGTCGCACAGGGTGACGGCCTGGAGTATTAAAAGCTCAGGGGTGCCTTAACTGAAGCCTGTGGGTGGCCATGTGGCCTTGCCACGAGCTGTCCCGCAGGCTGATAGCCATCACATCACGCATTACCACCCGCATCTAGGGTGTTGTTGTCCTGATGCATCAACTGAGTGCAGTCCTGTAGGAGTTTGCTATCATTGAGACTGGAGAGGGGCCCTGTTGTTAGAGTTTGTGTTGAGAATGCAGCAAGATGATGGAGCTTAGTGAAATGAAGTCGCCTTCACTAAGTGGGCCCGCAGGCAAATTCTGGCGCAAAGTCTATTTTTAGACTATGTCTATTTTTAGACATACGGAGCATAATTTGGGAATTCTACTTGGAGATTCTTGATGGATGCGACATGTCGGTAAAAATAGATGAGACCCTAATTTTTAGGACCCAGGCTATTTTTAGACTGATCTCCTAAAAATATGGAAGTCAAATATTATTTACCCTTAATAATATTTTGACTATAAACATCAGTTTACTCTCTTGGCGCACTTCAGTTTGAGTCATGGAGGTGACTCATGCAACTGACACAAGGAATCACGTGGTTCCTAGGGTTTGATGGCATCTTGCATGGTTGGCTTCAGTTAGACTTCAGTGGCAGGAGTTTTGGAGGAGTTAACGGGACAGATAGTGGAGTTGTGTTCTGTTTGCTTTAGTTGAACTAGTTGGGATTAGTTAACTAGCTAATCAACTAGATATGAGTGGAGTGAATTAAATAATATTTAATTCACTAAATATTAACTCATTAGTCAACTCAAGAACACTTCAGTTCACTACAGTGCATGATCAGTTCAGTGGAGACCAGTGGAAGAGGTAGATGAAAGGGTGAGTAAAGCTATCAGTTGGTAGATTGGTTTTGCATGAGACTTGCATTACACTTGGAGGAATTGTCCATGACAATTATGCAATCAAGGCAAAGGGATTCGAACCTTGAACCTCTTCATATACAGGCCATGATTGCGCAATAGAGGCAAGGCAGTTAGTGGTGTGTTTTGAACCCGAGACTTGTTCAAAACCAAGCTAGATTGTGAGTAACTTCATGAGAGAGTACTGAGTACTTGTGAGGAGTATTGTACTTGCTTGGTTACTTGATTTCTCCATTATAATATACACAATAGCTGCGGGGTTTTCAGCTATAGGCTTTCCCCATACATACTGAGTTAATGTGTGATTGAATTGATGTGAGATTGCTTCTGTTATTTCTGCATGTGACAATTAATTGTAGAAGAAGGTTATGTGTTATGTATGCAATTCGAAATTGATATATGACCAGGTTAATCTTCAGTGAATAAGTGATTTATTCAGCTAATTTCTACATGGTATCGGAGCGAGATTTATTGTCGAGATCTATTACGGTGATTGCAAACTTATTTCCTCGGACAGAGTCTGCATGCGGGCCAGGTAGCCTCCGGAATATTCATCCTTCTTTGTAAGGTGAAAGATCTGGTGAATGCCCTTTGCAGTCAATCTCTGATTTGGAAATAATTTGTTTTCAAGTGTAGATCAGAAGCGATAGAGCTTGGAGTTTGGAATTCGAATTTTGCAGAAGGTTGTTCTTCTTGGTGCCGGTGTTGAAAGATGTCTTCTTTCAATGGTTTGCGACTCGAATATGCTCTTGAAGGCAGTTCAAACTATGTTGCATGGAAAGATCGAATGGAAGCAGTGTTGGAAGATAATGGTCTGAAGGAGTTCGTGGATGCGGATGTCCCAAAGCCCACTGATGCAGCTCTGGTCGATGCATGGCAAAAGAAGATCGCGAAATGTCGATGGATCCTGTTGGAGGGCGTCAAGGATCATATTGTATCCAGCCTGCATGGAAAGGCTACTCCATATTTAATGTGGAAAGCTTTGACTGATCTATTCCAGAGTAAGAGTGACCAAAGGAAGCCGGCGCTCAAAGACAAGCTCAGGAACATCAAGATGGAGAAGGGCGACAGTATCGCTAAATACCTCACGAAGTTCACTCAATGCAGAGATGAACTGGGAAGTGTGGGAGTTACTGTCGATGAAGAGGATATGGTCGACCTGGCTCTCCTTGGTCTTCCGAAGGCTTGGCACTCATATCAAGATAGTGTCAATGGCCGGGAGAAGCTGCCGGGATGGGAGCGCCTTTGGGCGGATCTCATGCAGGAGGAGATAAGGAGGACTACTCGAGATGGATCTTCATCAAAGGGAGCTGATGAAGAAAACTGCGCTTTGGTGTCCAAAGCAAAGAAGGGGAAGGGTAAGAAAACCTCTCATTCTGGTGCTAAGGGCAAGAAGCAAGATATGGCGAAAGTGAAGTGTTTTCACTGCCATGATCACGGACATTATGCTACCAATTGTCCAAAGAAGAAGAAGAACAAGCAAGCGGGAAGATCTGCAGATGGAGAAGCTTTGGCTTCACAGTTCGAGCTTGACTTTTCACTGATTGCATGCTTGGTTTCAAGTGTGATGGGATCGGTGTGGTTCTTGGACAGCGGAGCGTCATTTCATATGACGGGAGATCGGGAGTTGTTCTCAGATCTGGAGGACAAGGATTTGGGTATGCACATCGAGATGGGCGATGACGGTAGATACAGTGCGACTGGTATCGGTACCGTATCCTTTCAGAGGGAGTCTGGTAAACCCTTTGTCTTAAAGGATGTCATGCATGTACCTGGATTGAAGAAGAACCCGATTTCAGTAGCGATGTTGGAGGATAAGGGGTATGATGTGGTCTTCAGCGAAGGAAAAGCCTTCCTGCGCAGTAAGACTACTGGAGAGACCCGGAAGATAGGGGTTCGAACTCGTAATCCCGACGCCTGTGTAGATGATCACGTTACTATGGCATGCAAGGTCGGAGAAGTGGTGAGCTCTGGATGATGAGGGCAACTATGGCATTAGAGATTGGGCCATCTCTTACCATGGGAGCTTTGAAGATTCTCAAGAAGCGTATTTCTACCGACTTTGGCGGGCACCCATGCAATGACGTTGCAAGGGGTGTACCTTAGGGAAGTATGTGAAAGCCACCTTTCACGAGAAGGATAGTCGCGCCACGACGATCCTTGAGAGAGTTCACACAGACGTGTGTGGTCCTTTCTCAGTTGCTTCGACAGCAGAGCACAAGTATTATGTGATCTTTGTTGATGATTTCTCTCGAAAGTGCTGGATCTTCTTCATGCAGAAGAAGAGCGATACATTCGCGAAGTTCTGTGAGTTTAAAGCACTGGTCGAGAAGGAGTCGGGGAAGAAGGTGATTGCTCTAAGGAGTGATATCGGTGGTGAATTCATCTCGGCTGAATTCAAGGAGTTCTGCAGCGCAGAAGGGATTCGGAGAGAGCTCATCGCACCCCATAACCCACAGCAGAACGGGGTGGCTGAGCGGAAGAACAGAACGATCGTGGGTGTTGCACGGGCGATGTTGCATGATCAGGGCCTACCCCTTCACTTGTGGGCCGAGGCATGCAATACAACAGTGTATGTGCAGAACCGTTGTCCTCACAAGGTTCTTGGCATGAGTACACCAGAGGAGGCTTATTCTGGCAAGAGGCCTGATATTTCCCATTTGCGGATTTTCGGATCTCTTGTCTACATGCATGTGACGAAGGATGCAAGAAGGAAGCTGGATCCAACTGCTAAAGTTGGAATATTTGTGGGGTACATCGATACACCTCATAACTATCGGTATATAGCGGGATGGCCGCAAGACTCAGGGCGACTGGACAGCAAAATTCCAGAGGAGAAAGCCGCGCTGTTCGCTGAGAGGGAGCCACACCCTCAGCAGAGTCATGTCCCAAGAGAGCTCTATGTGGATCAGCCGAGGGGTTCGAAGAGGTGAAGAAAATCTCACCCAGCAGCGCTTAACCATCGAGGCGATGCGTGACACGTAAGCTGAGCACCTGCTCGGGACCAGAGAAGGTTGTAGACCACCTACAAGACAATGGCAGACAGACAAATGTTATCGACTGTGACACTGGACACATGGCTTTAAGAAGTCAACAACAGATTGTCAAACCCTTTTTGATGAATAGAGTAACCTGTGAAGAGTATCGAGACTCATTAATATGATCTGATCATCGTGAATGTTGGCATGGGAGATTGTCCCAAGACCGCTTGGGAAATCAGTTGTAGGTTCGCGATGGATCTACAAGGTGAAGCAGGCGGCTGACGGGAGTGTGGAGAAGTACAAGGCGAGATTTGTCGCCCGTGGCTTCTCACATATCGAGGGGATTGACTATGAGGAGACTTTTGCACCTGTCGCAAGGTACTCTTCCATACGGACGATCCTTGCTCTCTCAGCGCAGATGGGGTGGCACATTCATCAGATGGATGTGAAGACTGCGCTCCTCAATGGAGTTATTGAGGAAGAGGTGTACATAGAGCAGCCTGAAGGTTTTGAGATCTTCAGCAGTGAGTCGCATGTGTGCCGACTCAAGAGAGCACTGTATGGGCTGAAGCACGCACCTCGTGCTTGGTACACTCGGATAGACAGCTACTTCACCGGGCTTGGATTCTCCAAGAGTGAGGCGGATCCAAACCTGTACCAGATTGTGGTGGAGGGGAGGCTGTTGATCATCGTACTGTATGTAGATGATCTGATTTTGACTGGCGACGAGCAGTTGATACTTTCATGCAAGGAGGATCTTGCACGAGAGTTTGAGATGAAGGACCCGGGCATCCTTCATTATTTCCTGGGATTGGAGATTTGGCAGCGCAGTGGAGGACTGTTTGTTTCTCAGGGCAAGTATGCCCGGGAGATTCTAGAGAGGTTCAACATGCAAGGCTACAAGCCTGTTGATACCCCTCTTCCTGGTGGATGGAGGAAGGGAGATGCTACTTCGGAGGAGGTAGTGGATGCCACTGTCTATCGACAGTTGGTGGGGTCGTTGATGTATTTGGTCAATACTCGACCCGATATATGCTATGCAGTTAACCAGCTTTCGCAAGCTATGGTTAAGCCTACTAAGCTCTTTTGGAAGGCGGGCAAGCATGTATTGCGCTATATCAGAGGCACATCGGGATATGGTCTATGGTACAGACAGGAGGATGGAGTGAAGCTTTCTAGTTTCACTGATGCAGATTGGGCAGGGAGCCCAACAGACCGGAAGAGCACTTCTGGAGGAGTTTTCAGCATTGGGTCGACAGCAGTTTCCTGGTACAGCAAGAAGCAGAGATCCGTGGCACTCAGTTCAGCAGAGGCCGAGTACATGGCAGCAAGCTTGGCTGCATGTGAGGCTATTTGGATGAGGAAGATCCTCGCAGGTTTGTT
Source organism: Pinus albicaulis (assembly GCA_034641835.2). Lineage (NCBI taxonomy): Eukaryota > Viridiplantae > Streptophyta > Pinopsida > Pinales > Pinaceae > Pinus > Pinus albicaulis. Next base: position 367,917,205 of record CM076584.1, on the reverse strand, counting down.
CAGGTTGCATTTGGAGCCTACAGTGATCTACTGTGATAACCAGAGCTGCATCAAGCTCTCGGCTAATCCAGCTTTTCATGATAGGTCCAAACATATCGACATCAGGTACCATCACATCAGAGATTGTGTTCAGCGGAGGATCATGATGCTTTCATATGTTCCCACGGAGGATCAGGATGCCGACATCCTGACGAAGGCGCTCACCAGGAGCAAGTTCGAATTCCACGGAGGCAGGATAGGGATTGCAGATAATCCATATCTTGCTGAGAGGGAGTGTTGAGAATGCAGCAAGATGATGGAGCTTAGTGAAATGAAGTCGCCTTCACTAAGTGGGCCCGCAGGCAAATTCTGGCGCAAAGTCTATTTTTAGATTATGTCTATTTTTAGACATACGGAGCATAATTTGGGAATTCTACTTGGAGATTCTTGGAGTATGCGACATGTCGGTAAAAATAGATGAGACCCTAATTTTTAGGACCCAGGCTATTTTTAGACTGATCTCCTAAAATATGGAAGTCAAATATTATTTACCCTTAATAATATTTTGACTATAAACAGCAGTTTACTCTCTTGGCGCACTTCAGTTTGAGTCATGGAGGTGACTCATGCAACTGACACAAGGAATCACGTGGTTCCTCGGGTTTGATGGCATCTTGCATGGTTGGCTTCAGTTAGACTTCAGTGGCAGGAGTTTTGGAGGAGTTAACGGGACAGATAGTGGAGTTGTGTTCTGTTTGCTTTAGTTGAACTAGTTGGGATTAGTTAACTAACTAATCAACTAGATATGAGTGGAGTAAATTAAATAATATTTAATTTACTAAATATTAACTCATTAGTCAACTCAAGAACACTTCATTTCACTACAATGCATGATCAGTTCAGTGGAGACCAGTGGAAGAGGTAGATGAAAGGGTGAGTAAAGCTATCAGTTGGTAGATTTGTTTTGCATGAGATTTGCATTACACGTGGAGGAATTGTCCATGACAATTACGCAATCAAGGCAAGGGGATTCGAACCTTGAACCTCTTCATATACAGGCCATGATTGCGCAATAGAGGCAAGGCAATTGGCGGGGAGTTTTGAACCTCAGACTTGTTCAAAACTGAGTCAGATTGTGAGTAACTTCATGAGAGAGTACCGAGTACTTGTGAGGAGTATTGTACTTGTTTGGTTACTTGATTTCTCCATTATAATATACACAATAGCTGCGGGGTTTTCAGCTATAGGCTTTCCCCATACATACTGAGTTAATGTGTGATTTAATTGATGTGAGATTGCTTCTGTTATTTCCGCATGTGACAATTAATTGTAGAAGAAGGTTATGTGTTATGTATGCAATTCGAAATTGATATATGACCAGGTTAATCTTCAGTGAATAAGTGATTTATTCAGCTAATTTCTACAGTTTGGGAACTCATAACTCCTTTATTTGCCAGTAGATCGGCCACCTTGTTGCCTGTTATTCTTACATGCTTAAGGAAGATGGCTCTATATCATTGCATCCAATCTGCTATTAGTTCCAGTCTGGCCATGAGTCTCCAACTATCAGCCACTCTTGAGGGAAGGGTGCCCATAAGAAGCTTAAGGACCATATTGATAAGAATTGGCGAGTCACCTTCAATTTCAATGTGGAATAAATTATGTTGCTATGCTAGTTGCATCCTCTGCCATAATCCCTCCAACTCCGCGGAATTTTTGGTGTCCCATCCTATAGATCCATAGTAAATCAGCATAGTGTTACCTTTGTGGTCTCTGAAGATTCCCCCATACCCCGCGTCCCCCGGGTTGCCTTTGGAAGCTCCATCAAAGTTGAGCTTCAGAATGCCAGCTGGGGGAGGGTCCCAATTACCCAGAGAATCTGGCTGAGGCCCACGGGAACGAATTGGCAAAGGATCAAGTGTGAGCTTAAATTTCCAGTTGTCCCATATGAGTCTTTCGATGGGCTGTGTTGGAAATTCGTCCTGTTGCCACTACTGAAGCGCCAAGGTTTCCTGTAGGTTGCTGCAGAGATTGCTCCAGAGGATTTCTTGTGGAGTGCACTGGTTCTTGAAGATCCGCTTATTCCGTTCTTTCTAGAGAGTCCAGAAGGTGAGTCCTGGAATGAGCCTCCAAAGAGAGTTAAGGAGAGTACATTTGTAGGGAGCGGCGGGCCAATTGCGAATGATAGAATTTAAATCCTCCAAACTTCTACCTTCCCTTCTGCACTTGAGGCTTATATTTTCCCATATGAAGACAGCCAGAGGACAGGTGATCATGAGATGTTGGATGGTTCCCTCCTGGTTACTATAGTTGGGGCATCTGGAGGGTCCTGTAAAACCCCTCTTGATTAAATTGTCCCATGTGAGGATTCTCTTATGAAAGAGAAGCCACATGAACGTGGAGACCTTAGGCCATAGATGTGGAGACCATAGTTCCTTCTAGATGGGGTCGATGGGGTCTTGATTCGGGGTTAGCAGAGTATAGGCCTCCTGAGTGGTGAAATTGCCTTTTGAGGTGTAACCCCATCGAAGGATGTCCTGCTTCTCCGAGTGTCTGATTTTCCTGCCAATCAATTTCGCATCTAGCGCTGAGTGAGCCTACTCTTGCTGCTGGTTCAGGCAGAGGGCCGCCGATTTCCATTTCCTGAAACCTTGAATAGGATTCTCCTCCCAAAAATGATGAACCATGGCTTCAAGGGGGGTGATCACTTCTGGCTGAAGCTGTGGATTAATGGAGGTGAGCAATTTAGGTCGTTGTTGCCAAGAATCCATCCAGAAGCGGGTTGTGCGACCGTCACAAACTTCCCAAAAACTGTGCTCTTGGATCAAGAGGCGATGTTGTTTGGCTGTGTTCTAGATCAGTGAGCCTGCTTCTGCTAAGGTCAGTCGGATGAGATCTATAGTGGGTCTGTGGTTGGCGTATTTGGCAGTGCATAGCTTCACCCATGGGCTGTGAGGCATGGATAACCATTGCCACCAGATATTGGCTCCCATTATAGCGTTACTGTGCAGAGGATCACGAAGTCCTAACCCACCTGCGTTTTTTAGCTTGCAGATAGTCGTCCATTTCACCAGAGCCCATTTTCTGTTCTGTCCTGAGGCTCCCCAGAGTAAGTTGCGATGAAGGGATTTGATTTGCTTGAGAACCCATTTAGGGGCGGCTAGCACAGAGAAGAGGTAGAGAGGCATGGACTGTAGGACCGACTTGACAAGAATAAGCCTGTTGGGCAAGTTGAGTGAACGAAAAGTCCAAGAGGATAATATGGCCTCGAGTTTGTTAAGGAGGGATTTCCAAGAGGAGTGCTTGAGGGCAGAATCAATCAGAGGGGCCCCTAGGTATTTGGCAGGCAGCTTGGTGATGGTGAATCCAAGGATTCTAGCAATGCAGTTTTGGATGGGTAGCGCAGTGTTGAAGAAAAAGATTTGGGATTTGGAGGCATTGATCGACGTACCATAGGCTTCGGCAAACGTGTCAAGGATGGATTTGAAAGAGGAGGCTTCTTGGGCTGAGGGGTGCTCGAAGAGCATATTGTCATTCACAAATTGTTGGTGGGTGATGGCAGAGTTACCATGAACAGAAATACCTCTGATCTGCTGCAAGTGGAAAGCTTGTTTGATAAAGCGACCTAACCCTTCGGCCATTAGAAAAAAGAGGAAGGGAGATAGAGGGTCACCTTGACGGATGCCACGGGAAGGAGAGAAGGGAGGGGAGGGGAGGCCATTGACAAGAATGGAGTAGAAGGAGGATGAGATTAGACTCATGACCCATCTAATCCAGGTGGGACTGAAACCGTATGCTGCTAGCATTTGGTGTATGTAGCTCTAGCTGAGTTTGTCAAAGGCTTTTGATAAATCAATCTTTAAGAGCATACCTAGCTTTTTGGTCTGCTTCAGAGAATAAATGACTTCGTGAGTGAGAATTATGTCGTCTAGGATTTGGCGACCCTCCACATACCCTGTTTGCTCTGGAGAGATGAGCAAAGGAAGCAACAGCTTGAGCATGTTGGCGATGACCTTGGAGATTATTTTATAGTTTAAATTGTAGAGGGCAATGGGTCTGAATTTTTCAGGAGTGGCAACCTGATCTACTTTAGGGACAAGAGTTATGAAGGTGGCATTGAGCGATGGAAGAAGCCAGTGCATAGTTCTGGATTCCTCGACTAATTGCCATACATCATTTTTTATTAGGTCCCAGAAGTGATGAAAGAATTTAGAGGTGATGTCATCTGGTCCTAGAGCCTTTCCTTCTTTGCTTTAAGCTACTGCCTGTTCCACTTCTAAGAGTGTGACCGGACGGAGTAATAGCTGATTATGCTCGTCCTTAATGAGTTTTGGAATGTGTTGCAGAACTTTGTTAATAGCTAGCTGTTTGTCGATTTGATCTTCCTGAGGCACCGATTTGAAGTGAGCAACAAGTTCCGTTTCTATGGCCTAATGTTCTTCTAGTATTTCTCCTCTCTGGCTTTGGAGAAAGCTTATATTATTATACATCCTGCGTTGAATGGTAGAACGGTGAAAGAACTTGGTGTTCCGTTCTCCTTCCTTTAGCCATCGTATTTTGGATTTTTGCTTCCAAAGTATCTCTTCTTGCTGCCTTCTTTCATCTAGTTGTTTGAGTAGACTTTGTTCTTTCAAAGCCAACACCTCATTGCGTCCCTCTTGGATGATGTGAAGCTGGGGCTCTGCCATTTCCCTTTCAAGAATCTTTTGCTGGTGAAAGATGTTGCCGAAAGTGGAGTGATTCCAACATTTGATGTGGGTCTTAAGATCTTTGAGATGCTGCTGAAATTGGAACATCTTGGAACATGGTGGCAGAGAGGAGGCCTTCCAAGCAGTGTGGACCATTTCCTTGAAGCCTGGGTGAGTGAGCCAGAAGGCTTCGAAGCGAAAAGGTCTTTTGGTGGTGTCCCCTGGTCTGGACCATTGGAGAGAGATGGGCCAATGATCAGATCCCGAAAAAGGCAGGATTGAGGTCTGAAAGTCTCCTCCAATGTGAATGACATTGTCTGATAGAAGGAAACGATCCAGTTTGGAGGCAATCTGTTGTGAACCAGATCGTTTGTTGTTGCAGGTATGAGTGCCATTAGCGAAGGGTAGATCTATCAGCCAATTCCGTTGTATGAAGCCTTTGAAGTGAGTGTTGTCTGCCTCTATCCTTGCGCGACCTCCCCTTTTCTCGTCCAGGTTAGTGATCATGTTAAATTCTCCGCCCATGATCCAGAGAGGATAAGTCCTATTGGAATTGAGCAGTTCTATCGTGTCTAGCAAAGCTATTTTCCTCGTGACATCCTGAGGGAAATAAACATTTGAAAGATGCCCGTGCAGGTTGGTTCCAAGAATGTGAAAAGTTGCTTGGATCAAGTTGTGTGCTGCATGGTATTGAGATAGCCTGCAGATCTTAGGCGATGGCTAGTCCTCCTGAGGTCCTGAGGCATCAACCGCAATAGAATGGCAACCCGGCCAGGCCCTTGAGAGAATGGGGCCGAGAGTTGTACTTGTGCACTTAGTTTCCTGCAGGAATAAGACTTGTGGTCTTTCCATCTGTATCATGTTCTTGATCATTCGGTACTTTGTGGGGCTGTTTAATCCCCTTATGTTCCAGTAGATGAGCTTCATTGAGAACTACCTTCAAGGGGTTGAAAGAACTTGGTAAGTTTGGGATACCTACCAGATTCCATAAGCATCTCCCCAATGAGGATAGTCCTTTGTAGATCAGATTTCCTTCCTCTTTTTTTGGAGTCTTTGAAGAGTTTCTTTCCATCCAATGGGCTCCCTAATTAGATTCCCAAGGATTTTTTATGCTGTTGAGCACGGGTAAGGGCTACTGCCAGATTTTTGATCTGTTTCTTAGAAATCTTATCGAAATCCTTTTTCCTGCATGCCTGCTCTAGAGTGAAAATGTCCAGATCACCAATATCGACCCCTTCAGATTCTTCCTCCATTAGACTAACCTGGCTGGGGTTCACCCCAAAGTTGTCTACCTCCATGTTATTGGAAGGTCCAGAAATAGGCTCAGAAACAGAGGAAGGCTTGGGAGGCAAGAGGAAAGCTTCAAGAGGAAGCTTGGAGTGGTCAGAGGGGATAGGGGAGTCAGAGACTGACTTAGAGATTATCTGGGATTGGGGGTTGACGGTCGGTCCAGGGGTTTCAGAGTCCTGTTGAGAATGATTAGCAAGGATTTCGAAGTTGTTGCTAGTGGAAGGGATATCCGAAGCTTGAGAGGTGGCTTTGGGAGGTACAAAAGGGGGTTTCTTATTATGGCGCCTTCGATTTTGGACTTTGGTAAAGCCTT